>CM047428.1:21172187-22372187 GCA_026168455.1 Theocolax elegans
AAAAAGTATGGAATAAATTTTAGAGAATCGAGTAGAATCGCCCATCCCTGTGCCATAGTTGGTTTGGAATGTTGGTAACCAATGTTGAATTAATATTGGTACTCAATGTTGGACCAATGTTGGTACCCAATGTTGAATCAATATTGGTACTCAACGTTGGACCAATGTTGGTACCCAACGTTGGGACCAATGTTGGTACCCAACGTTGGACCACAGTTGGTATCCAAGATTGAATCAATATTGGTACCCAACGTTGGACCAATGTCGGTGCCCAACATTGAATCAATATTGGTACCCAATGTTGAATCAATATTGGTACTCAACGTTGGACCAATGTTGGTACCCAACGTTGGACCAATGTTGGTACCCAACGTTGGACCAAAGTTGGTATCCAACGTTGAATCAATATTGGTACCCATTATTGATTTTGAACGTTGGTATCCAACGTTGGAGCACTATTGGTACCCATTATTTATTTTGAACTTTGGTATCCAACGTTGGTCCAATATTGGTATTCACTATTGGAGTTTGAATGTTGGTACCGATGGTTGATTTTCTATTGCAGTATTTTCTATTGCAGAAACTCTATGAAGTTTAAGCAAAATATAAGTAGAAATTCGGTGGGAGTAAGAATTATAGATTTTTTTATCAGATAACATTTTTAAAAGTGTGATTGGAAACCATACTTGCGAATGTTGACTCTTTCGTGGAAGGTGTTTTATATAAAGTACTGTCTATAAGCACAAATTCTATGTGGAATATTTAATAATGAATAATAAAATTACTGAAAGTGAAACTCTAATAAATATATAAAAGATTTCTATAGACATCTACAAAATACTTGCCGTTGTATTAGATACACATTTATATAATTTTATACCGAAAATTGGGTTGAAAATTTGAAATTAAAAATACTTGGGGAATAAGTTTTTAAAATTAGTTTTTCGTTAATCTATGCTGTAATGTAATAGCTATGTTGTACACACTAATAGCCTCTATGATTATACAGATTTCTGTATACTTATAGACACTAATTCACTATTACTATTTTTATATTATCATCTTATCAGTACTCAGTCTTTGATTCTTATACATTTTTCAACGTCGTAAATTGGAATATGGTCGGGCCCAGCATGGTTTTCACATCATCCTGCTCTACTAAGTGTTTCTTTTCCGTTTTTCGTGTTCTAAGTATTGTAAACCTCTTGTCATGTTTTAAGTTTTATAAACCATTTAATACAGAATATTTTCGTAATTCACATAAGTGCTGTCGTATAGTCGTATCGATTCTTTCGTTTCTGGAGCATCGATTCTTTAAGAATCGAATAAATAAATGATAATTTAAAAAAAGTATCGAATAAATTTTAGAGAATCGAGTAGAATCGCCCATCCCTGTGCCATAGTTGGTTTGGAATGTTGGTACCCAATGTTGAATTAATATTGGTACTCAATTTTGGACCAATGTTGGTACCCAATGTTGAATCAATATTGGTACTCAACGTTGGACCAATGTTGGTACCCATTATTGATTTTGAACTTTGGAATCTAACGTTGGACCAATATTGGTATTCACTATTGGAGTTTGAATGTTGGTACCGATGGTTGATTTTCTATTGCAGTATTTTCTATTGCAGAAACTTTATGGAGTTTAAGCAAATAAAATATATCAATATTTAATTAAAGATACGTGTTGCTTATGTCGATTTGATTTTAGTATTTTCTATTGCAGAAACTCTATGAAGTTTAACCAAAATATAAGTAGAAATACTGTGGAGTAAGTATTAAAGATTTTTTAACAGATAACATTTTTAAAAGTGTGATTGGAAACCATACTTGCGAATGTTGACACCTTCGTGGAAGGTGTTTTATATATAGTACTGTCTATAAGCACAAATTCTATGTGGAATATTTAATAATGAATAATAAAATTACTGAAAGTGAAACTCTAATAAATATATAAAAGATTTGTATAGACATCTACAAAATACTTGCCGTTGTATTAGATACACATCTATATAATCTTATACAAAAAATTGGGTTGAAAATTTGAAATTAAAAATACTTGGGGAATAAGTTTTAAAATTAGTTTTTCGTTAATCTATGCTGTAATGTAATAGCTATGTTGTACACACTAATAGCCTCTATGATTATACAGATTTCTGTATACTTATAGACACTAATTCACTATTACTATTTTTATATTATCATCTTATCAGTACTCAGTCTTTGATTCTATACATTTTTCAACGTCGTAAATTGGAATATGGTCGGGCACAGCATGGTTTTCACATCATCCTGCTCTACTAAGTGCTTCTTTCCCGTTTTTCGTGTTCTAAGTATTGTAAACCTCTTGTCATGTTTTAAGTTTTATAAACCATTTAATACAGAATATTTTCGTAATTCACATAAGTGCTGTCGTATAGTCGTATCGATTCTTTGTTTCTGGTGTATTGATTCTTCAAGAGTCGAATAAATAATTGATAATTTAAAAAAAGTATCGAATAAATTTTAGAGAATCGAGTAGAATCGCCCATCCCTGTGCCATAGTTGGTTTGGAATGTTGGTACCCAATGTTGAATTAATATTGGTACTCAATTTTGGACCAATGTTGGTACCCAATGTTGAATCAATATTGGTACTCAACGTTGGACCAATGTTGGTACCTAACGTTGGACCAATGTTGGTACCCAACGTTGGACCAAAGTTGGTATCCAACGTTGAATCAATATTGGTACCCAACGTTGGACCAATGTCGGTGCCCAACATTGAATCTATATTGGTACCCAATGTTGAATCAATATTGGTACCCAATGTTGATTCAATATTGGCAACGAACGTTGGACCAATATTGGTACTCATTATAGGTTTGAACGTTGGCACCCAACGTTGAACCAATATTGGTACCCATTATTGATTTTGAACTTTGGTATCCAACGTTGGACCAATATTGGTATTCACTATTGGAGTTTGAATGTTGGTACCGATGGTTGATTTTCTATTGCAGTATTTTCTATTGCAGAAACTCTATGAAGTTTAAGCAAAATATAAGTAGAAATACGGTGGGAGTAAGAATTAAAGATTTTTTATCAGATAACATTTTTAAAAGTGTGATTGGAAACCATACTTGCGAATGTTGACACCTTCGTGGAAGGTGTTTTATATAAAGTACTGTCTATAAGCACAAATTCTATGTGGAATATTTAATAATGAATAATAAAATTACTGAAAGTGAAACTCTAATAAATATATAAAAGATTTCTATAGACATCTACAAAATACTTGCCGTTGTATTAGATACACATTATATAATCTTATACAGAAAATTGGGTTGAAAATTTGAAATTAAAAATACTTGGGGATTAAGTTTTAAAATTAGTTTTTCGTTAATCTATGCTGTAATGTAATAGCTATGTTGTACACACTAATAGCCTCTATGATTATACAGATTTCTGTTTACTTATAGACACTAATTCACTATTACTATTTTTATATTATCATCTTATCAGTACTCAGTCTTTGATTCTTATACATTTTTCAACGTCGTAAATTGGAATATGGTCGGGCACAGCATGGTTTTCACATCATCCTGCTCTACTAAGTGCTTCTTTCCCGTTTTTCGTGTTCTAAAGTATTGTAAACCTCTTGTCATGTTTTAAGTTTTATAAACCTATTTAATACAGAATATTTTCGTAATTCACATAAGTGCTGTCGTATAGTCGTATCGATTTTTCGTTTCTGGAGTATCGATTCTTGTTCTGGAGTATTGATTCTTCAAGAATCGAATAAATAATTGATAATTTAAAAAAGTATCGAATAAATTTTAGAGAATCGAGTAGAATCGCTCATCCCTGTGCCATAGTTTGTTTGGAATGTTGGTACCCAATGTTGAATCAATATTGGTACTCAACGTTGGACCAATGTTGGTACCCAACGTTGGCCCAAAGTTGGTATCCAACGTTGAATCATTATTGGTACCCAACGTTGGACCAATGTTAATGCCCAACGTTGAATCAATATTGGTACCCAATGTTGAATCGATATTGGTACCCAATGTTGATTCAATATTGGCAACCAACGTTGGACCAATATTGGTACTCATTATTGGTTTGAACGTTGGCACCCAACGTTGAACCAATATTGGTACCCATTATTGATTTTGAACGTTGGTATCCAACGGTGGAGCAATATTGGTACCCATTATTGATTTTGAACTTTGGAATCTAACGTTGGACCAACATTGGTATTCACTATTGGAGTTTGAATGTTGGTACCGATGGTTGATTTTCTATTGCAGTATTTTCTATTCCAGAAACTCTATGAAGTTTAAGCAAAATATAAGTAGAAATTCGGTGGGAGTAAGAATTATAGATTTTTTTATCAGATAACATTTTTAAAAGTGTGATTGGAAACCATACTTGCGAATGTTGACTCCTTCGTGGAAGGTGTTTTATATAAAGTACTGTCTATAAGCACAAATTCTATGTGGAATATTTAATAATGAATAAAATTACTGAAATTGAAACTCTAATAAATATATAAAAGATTTCTATAGACATCTACAAAATACTTGCCGTTGTATTAGATACACATCTATATAATCTTATACAAAAAATTGGGTTGAAAATTTGAAATTAAAAATACTTGGGGAATAAGTTTTTAAAATTAGTTTTTCGTTAATCTATGCTGTAATGTAATAGCTATGTTGTACACACTAATAGCCTCTATGATTATACAGATTTCTGTATACTTATAGACACTAATTCACTATTACTATTTTTATATTATCATCTTATCAGTACTCAGTCTTTGATTCTTATACATTTTTCAACGTCGTAAATTGGAATATGGTCGGGCACAGCATGGTTTTCACATCATCCTGCTCTACTAAGTGCTTCTTTCCCGTTTTTCGTGTTCTAAGTATTGTAAACCTCTTGTCATGTTTTAAGTTTTATAAACTATTTAATACAGAATATTTTCGTAATTCATATAAGTGCTGTCGTATAGTCGTATCGATTCTTTCGTTTCTGGAGTATCGATTCTTTAAGAATCGAATAAATAAATGATAATTTAAAAAAAGTATCGAATAAAGTTTAGAGAATCGAGTAGAATCGCCCATCCCTGTGCCATAGTTGGTTTGGAATGTTGGTAACCAATGTTGAATTAATATTGGTACTCAATGTTGGACCAATGTTGGTACCCAATGTTGAATCAATATTGGTACTCAACGTTGGACCAATGTTGGTACCTAACGTTGGACCAATGTTGGTACCCAACGTTGGACCAAAGTTGGTATCCAACGTTGAATCAATATTGGTACCCAACGTTGGACCAATGTCGGTGCCCAACATTGAATCTATATTGGTACCCAATGTTGAATCAATATTGGTACCCAATGTTGATTCAATATTGGCAACGAACGTTGGACCAATATTGGTACTCATTATAGGTTTGAACGTTAGCACCCAACGTTGAACCAATATTGGTACGCATTATTGATTTTGAACTTTGGTATCCAACGTTGGACCAATATTGGTATTCACTATTGGAGTTTGAATGTTGGTACCGATGGTTGATTTTCTATAGCAGTATTTTCTATTGCAGATACTCTATGAAGTTTAAGCAAAATATAAGTAGAAATTCGGTGGGAGTAAGAATTATAGATTTTTTTATCAGATAACATTTTTAAAAGTGTGATTGGAAACCATACTTGCGAATGTTGACACCTTCGTGGAAGGTGTTTTATTTAAAGTACTGTCTATAAGCACAAATTCTATGTGGAATATTTAATAATGAATAATAAAATTACTGAAAGTGAAACTCTAATAAATATATAAAAGATTTCTATAGACATCTACAAAATACTTGCCGTTGTATTAGATACACATCTATATAATCTTATACAAAAAATTGGGTTGAAAATTTGAAATTAAAAATACTTGGTGATTAAGTTTTCAAAATTACATTTTCGTTAATCTATGCTGTAATGTAATAGCTATGTTGTACACACTAATAGCCTCTATGATTATACAGATTTCTGTATACTTATAGACACTAATTCACTATTACTATTTTTATATTATCATCTTATCAGTACTCAGTCTTTGATTCTTATACATTTTTCAACGTCGTAAATTGGAATATGGTCGGGCACAGCATGGTTTTCACATCATCCTGCTCTACTAAGTGCTTCTTTCCCGTTTTTCGTGTTCTAAGTATTGTAAACATCTTGTCATGTTTTAAGTTTTATAAACCTTTTAATACAGAATATTTTTGTAATGCACATAAGTGCTGTCGTATAGTCGTATCGATTTTTTCGTTTCTGGAGTATCGATTCTTCAAGAATCGAATAAATAATTGATAATTTAAAAAAAGTATCGAATAAATTTTAGAGAATCGAGTAGAATCGCTCATCCCTGTGCCATAGTTTGTTTGGAATGTTGGTACCCAATGTTGAATCAATATTGGTACTCAACGTTGGACCAATGTTGGTACCCAACGTTACCCCAAAGTTGGTATCCAACGTTGAAACAATATTGGTACCCAACGTTGGACCAATGTTAATGCCCAACGTTGAATCAATATTGGTACCCAATGTTGAATCGATATTGCTACCCAATGTTGATTCAATATTGGCAACCAACGTTGGACCAATATTGGTACTCATTATTGGTTTGAACGTTGGCACCCAACGTTGAACCAATATTGGTACCCATTATTGATTTTGAACGTTGGTATCCAACGGTGGAGCAATATTGGTACCCATTATTGATTTTGAACTTTGGAATCTAACGTTGGACCAACATTGGTATTCACTATTGGAGTTTGAATGTTGGTACCGATGGTTGATTTTCTATTGCAGTATTTTCTATTCCAGAAACTCTATGAAGTTTAAGCAAAATATAAGTAGAAATTCGGTGGGAGTAAGAATTATAGATTTTTTTATCAGATAACATTTTTAAAAGTGTGATTGGAAACCATACTTGCGAATGTTGACTCCTTCGTGGAAGGTGTTTTATATAAAGTACTGTCTATAAGCACAAATTCTATGTGGAATATTTAATAATGAATAATAAAATTACTGAAATTGAAACTCTAATAAATATATAAAAGATTTCTATAGACATCTACAAAATACTTGCCGTTGTATTAGATACACATCTATATAATCTTATACAAAAAATTGGGTTGAAAATTTGAAATTAAAAATACTTGGGGAATAAGTTTTTAAAATTAGTTTTTCGTTAATCTATGCTGTAATGTAATAGCTATGTTGTACACACTAATAGCCTCTATGATTATACAGATTTCTGTATACTTATAGACACTAATTCACTATTACTATTTTTATATTATCATCTTATCAGTACTCAGTCTTTGATTCTTATACATTTTTCAACGTCGTAAATTGGAATATGGTCGGGCACAGCATGGTTTTCACATCATCCTGCTCTACTAAGTGCTTCTTTCCCGTTTTTCGTGTTCTAAGTATTGTAAACCTCTTGTCATGTTTTAAGTTTTATAAACCATTTAATACAGAATATATTCGTAATTCACATAAGTGCTGTCGTATAGTCGTATCGATTCTTTGTTTCTGGTGTATTGATTCTTCAAGAGTCGAATAAATAATTGATAATTTAAAAAAAGTATCGAATAAATTTTAGAGAATCGAGTAGAATCGCCCATCCCTGTGCCATAGTTGGTTTGGAATGTTGGTACCCTATGTTGAATTAATATTGGTACTCAATGTTGGACCAATGTTGGTACCCAATGTTGAATCAATATTGGTACTCAACGTTGGACCAATGTTGGTACCTAACGTTGGACCAATGTTGGTACCCAACGTTGGACCAAAGTTGGTATCCAACGTTGAATCAATATTGGTACCCAACGTTGGACCAATGTCGGTGCCCAACATTGAATCTATATTGGTACCCAATGTTGAATCAATATTGGTACCCAATGTTGATTCAATATTGGCAACGAACGTTGGACCAATATTGGTACTCATTATAGGTTTGAACGTTGGCACCCAACGTTGAACCAATATTGGTACGCATTATTGATTTTGAACTTTGGTATCCAACGTTGGACCAATATTGGTATTCACTATTGGAGTTTGAATGTTGGTACCGATGGTTGATTTTCTATAGCAGTATTTTCTATTGCAGATATTCTATGAAGTTTAAGCAAAATATAAGTAGAAATTCGGTGGGAGTAAGAAATAAAGATTTTTTTATCAGATAACATTTTTAAAAGTGTGATTGGAAACCATACTTGCGAATGTTGACACCTTCGTGGAACGTGTTTTATTTAAAGTACTGTCTATAAGCACAAATTCTATGTGGAATATTTAATAATGAATAATAAAATTACTGAAATTGAAACTCTAATAAATGTATAAAAGATTTCTATAGACATCTACAAAATACTTCCCGTTGTATTAGATACACATTTATATAATTGTATACCGAAAATTGGGTTGAAAATTTGAAATTAAAAATACTTGGAGATTAAGTTTTCAAAATTACTTTTTCGTTAATCTATGCTGTAATGTAATAGCTATGTTGTACACACTAATAGCCTCTATGATTATACAGATTTCTGTATACTTATAGACACTAATTCACTATTACTATTTTTATATTATCATCTTATCAGTACTCAGTCTTTGATTCTTATACATTTTTCAACGTCGTAAATTGGAATATGGTCGGGCACAGCATGGTTTTCACATCATCCTGCTCTACTAAGTGCTTCTTTCCCGTTTTTCGTGTTCTAAGTATTGTAAACCTCTTGTCATGTTTTAAGTTTTATAAACCTTTTAATACAGAATATTTTCGTAATGCACATAAGTGCTGTCGTATAGTCGTATCGATTCTTTCGTTTCTGGAGTATCGATTCTTTGTTTCTGGAGTATTGATTCTTCAAGAATCGAATAAATAATTCATAATTTAAAAAAAGTATCGAATAAATTTTAGAGAATCGAGTAGAATCGCCCATCCCTGTGCCATTGTTGGTTTGGAATGTTGGTACCCAATGTTGAATCAATATTGGTACTCAACGTTGGACCAATGTTGGTATCCAACGTTGAATCAATATTGGTACCCAACGTTGGACCAATGTTGGTGCCCAACATTGAATCAATATTGGTACCCAATGTTGAATCATTATTGGTACCCAATGTTGATTCAATATTGGCATCAACGTTGGACCAATATTGGTACTCATTATTGGTTTGAACGTTGGTACCCAACGTTGAACCAATATTGGTACCCATTATTGATTTTGAACGTTGGTATCCAACGTTGGAGCACTATTGGTACCCATTATTTATTTTGAACTTTGGTATCCAACGTTGGTCCAATATTGGTATTCACTATTGGAGTTTGAATGTTGGTACCGATGGTTGATTTTCTATTGCAGTATTTTCTATTGCAGAAACTCTATGAAGTTTAAGCAAAATATAAGTAGAAATTCGGTGGGAGTAAGAATTATAGATTTTTTTATCAGATAACATATTTAAAAGTGTGATTGGAAACCATACTTGCGAATGTTGACTCTTTCGTGGAAGGTGTTTTATATAAAGTACTGTCTATAAGCACAAATTCTATGTGGAATATTTAATAATGAATAATAAAATTACTGAAATTGAAACTCTAATAAATATATAAAAGATTTCTATAGACATCTACAAAATACTTGCCGTTGTATTAGATACACATCTATATAATCTTATACAAAAAATTGGGTTGAAAATTTGAAATTAAAAATACTTGGGGAATAAGTTTTTAAAATTAGTTTTTCGTTAATCTATGCTGTAATGTAATAGCTATGTTGTACACACTAATAGCCTCTATGATTATACAGATTTCTGTATACTTATAGACACTAATTCACTATTACTATTTTTATATTATCATCTTATCAGTACTCAGTCTTTGATTCTTATACATTTTTCAACGTCGTAAATTGGAATATGGTCGGGCACAGCATGGTTTTCACATCATCCTGCTCTACTAAGTGCTTCTTTCCGTTTTTCGTGTTCTAGGTATTGTAAACCTCTTGTCATGTTTTAAGTTTTATAAACTATTTAATACAGAATATTTTCGTAATTCATATAAGTGCTGTCGTATAGTCGTATCGATTTTTTCGTTTCTGGAGTATCGATTCTTCAAGAATCGAATAAATAATTGATAATTTAAAAAAAGTATCGAATAAATTTTAGTGAATCGAGTAGAATTGCCCATCCCTGTGCCATAGTTGGTTTGGAATGTTGGTACCCAATGTTGAATCAATATTGGTACTCAACGTTGGACCAATGTTGGTACCCAACGTTACCCCAAAGTTGGTATCCAACGTTGAATCAATATTGGTACCCAACGTTGGACCAATATTGTTACCCATTATTGATTTTGAACGTTGGTATCCAACGGTGGAGCAATATTGGTACCCATTATTGATTTTGAACTTTGGAATCTAACGTTGGACCAATATTGGTATTCACTATTGGAGTTTGAATGTTGGTACCGATGGTTGATTTTCTATTGCAGTATTTTCTATTGCAGAAACTTTATGGAATTTAAGCAAATAAAATATATCAATATTTAATTAAAGATACGTGTTGCTTATTTCGATTTGATTTTAGTATTTTCTATTGCAGAAACTCTATGAAGTTTAAGCAAAATATAAGTAGAAATACTGTGGAGTAAGTATTAAAGATTTTTTAACAGATAACATTTTTAAAAGTGTGATTGGAAATCATACTTGCGAATGTTGACACCTTCGTGGAAGGTGTTTTATATAAAGTACTGTCTATAAGCACAAATTCTATGTGCAATATTTAATAATGAATAATAAAATTACTGAAAGTGAGACTCTAATAAATATATAAAAGATTTCTATAGACATCTACAAAATACTTGCCGTTGTATTAGATACACATTTATATAATTTTATACCGAAAATTGGGTTGAAAATTTGAAATTAAAAATACTTGGTGATTAAGTATTCAAAATTAGTTTTTCGTTAATCTATGCTGTAATGTAATAGCTATGTTGTACACACTAATAGCCTCTATGATTATACAGATTTCTGTTTACTTATAGACACTAATTCACTATTACTATTTTTATATTATCATCTTATCAGTACTCAGTCTTTGATTTTTATATACATTTTTCAACGTCGTAAATTGGAATACGGTCGGGCACCGCATGGTTTTCACATCATCCTGCTCTGCTCAGTGCTTCTTTCCCGCTTTTCGTGTTCTAATTATTGTAAACCTCTTGTCATGTTTTAAGTTTTATAAACCATTTAATACAGAATATTTTCGTAATTCATATAAGTGCTGTCGTATAGTCGTATCGATTTTTTCGTTTCTGGAGTATCGATTCTTTATTTCTGGAGTATCGATTCTTCAAGACTCGAATAAATAATTGATAATTTAAAAAAAGTATCGAATAAATTTTAGAGAATCGAGTAGAATTGCCCATCCCTGTGCCATAGTTGGTTTGGAATGTTGGTACCCAATGTTGAATCAATATTGGTACTCAACTTTGGACCAATGTTGGTACCCAACATTGAACCAACGTTGGTGCCCAACGTTGAATCAATATTGGTACCCAATGTTGAATCAATATTGGTACCCAATGTTGAATCAATATTGGTACCCAATTTTGAATCAATATTGGTACCCAACGTTGGACCAATATTGGTATTCACTATTGGAGTTTGAATGTTGGTACCGATGGTTGATTTTCTATTGCAGTACCCTGCTGAAAATGAGTTTTTCAAATTTATTAAAATTTATTGACTTAAAATTTAATGAAATTCTATAAATTTTAAAGACGCTTTATGTAAGCGAAATTCCTTATTTAAAATATTTAAAATGTATAGAATCCATTAAAATACATTAAAATTTATTAAAAATTATTACATAATATTCATTAAAAGCAATTGAAATTATTTAAAGTGCTTTTGTAAATAATTTCGAACGATCATTTTTATCATTAAAATATATCATTTTCAATCGCTTCTTATAATAATACATTATGAATTAAAATAATTATAAAAAGTAACATTAAAAAGTATTATTAATTATTACTTTCAATGTCTCTTTTTATAATTCATTTAAATTCATTATGTATTATTATAAAAAGCAATTGGAAATGATAGATTTTAATAATATATTTGACCATTAAAAATTATTAGTATCAAAACCTTCAATTGAATTTAATAATATTTAATATAAAGATAATAAAGATTAAATAATGATTTGAATTTGAAATCTATTAATTTTAATAAATTTAAATTATAAATTTTATTAAGGAAGTTAAAACGTATTTTAATCAGCTGAAATTTAATACAATATAATAAATTTTAATGCCGTTCTGTGTCAGTTTTTCATTTATGTTTATTGAATAAAACATTTTTCAAATTTTATAAAAAATAATAGCATAGCTAATTTTTGAAATTAATTGCCTGTAACTCCGTTCTACTTTCAAAATTATCTTAAACGTAAATAAGATATACTGCATATATGCTCCAGTACTGAAAAGTATACAGGAGGATTGATTAAAAAGAAGTATTTTAGTCAAAAATACTGTTTATTTTCATTATTTTTTTTGTTTGTACTCCTGCACATTTACAAACCAATAATATTTTGAATTATTTTGAATTTTAAATTAAAACAAAAAGTAAACTCCCTACAATTGATATGACAGTACGCGCTTAAACTACGTTAAGTAACTTTAAGTACTATAACTTTCTTCTTTGCCGCTATCCTCTGCTACAATTGTATCTGCGTCATCATCACTTTTTTCTTCATCTGTAACTGGATGCATTCCATGGATAACACTCACACCTTTTTCTTCATGTGATTCATTATCCGAGGAATTGAGGAGCTGGATGCAAGAACACGCCGAGCGCGGCGAATGGATAGAAGAGGCGGAGAGAAATTAAAAAATTGACGTCACCGTGACCAAATTTTTTAATTTGCCGAATATAATTTAAAAAAATACTATCGTATGCAGAATTAAAAGACGCAACTTTTTTCTATTTAATGTTTTTCTGTACGATGTGCAGATCAGATGAAAAAAATTAAGAACTGGAATTAAGAACGGATTTTTAATCCATTTTTCAAAATTGAATCGCTGTAACATTGACAAATCTTAATGAAATTCCCTGATTTTTCGTACAGATACTTAATATTTGAAGATAATTTCTTAAAAATTTCAGCTTATTTGGATAAAAAATTTCGCGTACACTAATCAATATAAACAACGAAAAATCAGGGAATTTCATTAAGATTTGTCAAAGTTACAGCGATTCAATTTTGAAAAATGGATTAAAAATCCGTTCTTAATTCCAGTTTTTAATTTTTTTCATCTGATCTGCACATCGTACAGAAAAACATTTAATAGGAAAAAGTTGCGTCTTTTAATTCTGCATACGACAGTATTTTTTAAAATTAAATTCGACAAATTAAAAATTTGGTCACGGGGACGTCAATTTCTTAATTACTCTCCGCCTCCTCTATCCATTCGCCGCGCTCGGCGTGTTCTTGCATCCAGCTCCTCAATTGCTTTTAAAACCTGATGGGGACCCAGATTCATCATTACTTATCAGAACAGTATCATTCTCGACATTTGCCAAAATATTATCAACCTCATCTTCATTTACTTGTCCGACACTTTCAATTTCTCTTTCTTTTTTATTTTTATTTCTTGCATTCACCTTAGTACTGCCACCTGTTTCCCTAAGAAACATTGTAACTCGAAAGATTGTAACTCCTTCTTCAGATTAAACTTTTTATTTTTTCCTTTCTTCTTTTTAGGCCCTTCGCTATCTTCATTATTTTCTTCTTCACTCTCCATATCTGAATTTGAATTGCTTTTTTCTTCTTTCTCCTGGTCTTCTTTTTCTCTACCTTTCTTTACTTTTTCTATTTTAGCGAGGCTCGGCAAGTGGATGTTATAAATCCAATATTTATAAAACTCTATTAGAAAGAAAAAATAATGAGAATTCTAACATCAATTCTATTATTAATTAATAATAAAATATATTTACCCAGGCATGCTTGTAATTTTGTCGGGTCCAATTTTTGATAAGCATTTATTGAATTATTTTCTTTCTTTTTATTTACTGTGTAACGGTCATGCTGGGGATTAGGGCATGGCGTCAAAGGCGAAATAAACAAGTAATTAATAAAAAATGATATTAATTTATTATAAAAAAGCACTATAGAATTTGGGCACTAGCCGCGTATGATCGCGGCGAATTTATAACGATTAAGCTCGGCTGCGTACGAGCTGCTGCTGCTTGCTGCGCGAAGGGTGGGGAGGGGAGTAAAGGGGAAGCACACTTACAGTCAGGAGAGATCGTGATATACCGGTGCAGGGCGTGCACCCACCTTATTGCAGTGGAGATCGTCTCCTGGAATTCTGCTGCTCTGCAGCCAATTGCTCTCGCACACACACTCGAAATATTTTATATTCGTCGGTCGCGAATCGGTAGGCCGATGCTGCCTCGATGGCGTCCCGATGAGCTCTCTCGAGCTCGGGCTCGTTCGCCGCTTCGCTGTTCGGGCCCGACGTGCGCGCGCAGCTTCTCGCGTCGAGTCGCCCGTCGGCCGCCGTCGTCTCGCGCGCCTCGCGTAGTGAGTGCTCGCGGCCATGTTTATCAAGGCGGACGACGTTGCCGGGGCTGCTACTTCCCACGGAGAGGACGGTGTTCCTGGTGATGCTGTAACCCAGGTAAGCCTTTATGATCGTTCCGTGATGTCTAACGTATCGGCTAATGAGTCTACTCTGTTACAGGTGCAGACGGGACGGCCGATCTTCGAGTCTTCTCTCTCACTCGCTCTCACGGTGGCTGCTCAGCTGGTGCGCGTCGGGTCAATGACTGCTGCTCTTCTTCGATGCTGCGTTGCTGCGGGGATTCTGGCTGCTTCCTAGGTAACTATACTATCTCCCGAGGGAGTGCTGCGTATATTATACTAGTTATTAATTGAGAGTTATGGTAATGTTATGATTACCATAACCTCACTTCCAATCCTCTCCTAGCATGTAGTTGTCAGTTACTGTGTGTAACTACATGCTTCCTTGTTTCCTTCTAATTAGGATTATTATTAATTATTTAACTGTTTCACAGCTTCCTGGATGTCTTGTTGCTGCTCGTGCTGCTCCATCTGGCACCTTGGGCCATCGTAGGCTGCTTCATGGTCCTGGTGCGAAGCCTCCTAGAAGTTGTGTCGCCTCTCCTGACATGCTGCTTCCATGTGCTACGTGGAGGGAACCAAGAGAAGTATTGGGGATTTGGGGAGCTTCGGGTAGGCTAGGTAGGCTTAGAGATGTGAGGGTAGGTAGGCTAGTTTATATTGGGGTTCGCTCGCTTATTACCTTAACAGGTATTACATACCTTGTCACAACTGTGTGGTTACTGGTTCTACCAGTAACTGTTGATTGGATCAAAACATCAGCACCAAAAACAGCAGTCACTATTGCGCCAACACATTTTGGAGCTGTTTTTGATTCCGATAAAACTCCATTATACATCTTTTGAGGCAACCAAATGCTTTTACCTACATGCACCTGCAACAAATATTTACAAGATATTAATAATTTTTCAAACAATTTAAAATACTGAAAACTTTTAGTGTCCTATCAATTTAATAATATATTTCGATACAAGTGCGAGGTTTGCCGTCCTAGCAAAGCGACATTTTTTCGATATAGACGTTTTATTATACCTAATGAAAAAAATATTATTCGACTGCTGATGATTTGTATCACCCACGCTTTACTCGGACGATAACATTCACACTTGTTGGAAAATTAACACTTACATACTTGATTAATATTTTAAATGGTATTTTATATATTACAAATTAAAATAAGTATTGAAAAAATAAAAAAATAATAAAAATGGTGCGTTGAAAGGTGTTATTGACCGTGCCGTTGGACTGTCACACGGTGATTTTAGAAAAGAAAATTTGGATTTAGTTAAAAAAACTTTTGTTAATAATAATTATCCGATAGATTTGATTAATAGAGTGATTGAAGAGAGAGAGTGAATCAAATTTATAATAGTAAATTAAAAGTTAGAGTAGATATTAAAATTGATGCATTTGTTGTTATACCGTATGTTAGAGGTTTATCTGAAAGAATAAGAAAAGAATTTAAAAAACTAGATATTCAAGTTTTCTTTAGAAATATTAATAATTTAAGTTTTTTGTTTAATAATTGTAAGGATATAGATAGAAAGGATGATAAATCTGGAGTTGTTTATAAAATAAATTGTATTGATTGTGATAAATGTTACATTGGTCAAACTAGTAGATATTTGAAAAAGAGAATTTATGAACATAAATATAGTTTGAGGAGTGTATCTGCCACATCAGGTTTGAAAGAGCATTGTTTAGATTTTGTTCATTCATTTGATTTTAAAAATGTAGAAATTTTAGAACAAAATATTATGAATAAATTTAAAAGAGAAAGTCTTGAGAATATTCATATATTTAAGAATGATAAGAATGTTAATTTAATGTTAGAGTCAAGTAAATTAAATAAGATTTATCATCCTATCTTAACTTAGCTTAGTTTATTGGTGTGAATTTATTTAGGGTGGGGCCTTGGAGTGGGGAGGCTTTTTTGAGGGTTTAAATATCGTGTGGAATAGATTTTCATTTCAGTCCCTCATGAGGAGCAGCAGCAAGCTCGAAACGTCGGACATCATATTTGGGGTTAGTAGATTTTTGGTGCAGGGGGGCAGTCAGATTGCTTTATTAATAATTTGTTTTTATGTTTAGTTAGTGTTTTTATTTTTTATATTTTATATTTTTTATTTTTATTTTTATAGATTCTTCGGGGGTGATTATAAGTAGGGGCAATCTGATTGCCCATATAATTGACTGTAAGACCGATAAAAATATTAATTAATTTAGTTATACTACAGTCGACATAAGTAATATTTTATTAATTATATATATATATAAGTTAAATGTACTATAGGGCTACTGAATCTATTTTGATTAAATATTATTAAAGTACATTGATTAATATTAATATTGATTATCATAATACAAGTGATTGAAGAGAACTTAAATTTAAGTAAATAATAATATTTTACATTGGAAATAATTAAAAATATTTATTTACTTTATTTATTAAATATCATTAAAGTCACTTCATTCTCAATGATAATTCTAATATATAAAATCATTAAAAATTCATAAATTATCAATTATGTTTGTTTATCATTAGAAGTGATTGAAAAGAAGTCTAATTAAATTTAAATAAATAATAATATTTTGCATTGAAAATACTAAATATTTATTTATATTAAATATAATTAAAAAATATTAGTTATAATTTAACGTTTATAATATTTTTCTTCATATAAAGCAATTAAATATTATTTGTATTAAATACTATTTAAGTTGATTAATTGTTAATGATAATTCTTTAACTTGAAGTTATTTAAATAGTTGACTATTTAAAACGATTTAAATTTCTTAAATCGAATTACAAAAATGCCATTAAAAATTCATTAATTTACTTACTCGTTTTAATTTTTTTAACATTAATAAAAATATATTCAATTTATAAAATAATTTCTCATTTAACTTTATTTAACTTGCATTATTACATAAATATATCATTAAAATTGTTAAAATTTATTAAAGGTTTTTTATTAAACATTGAATGCCGATTATATTTATAAAACTTTATTAAACTTTATTCAATTTAATATATTTTAATAAATTTTAAAAACCCATTTTCAGCAGGGTATTTTCTATTGCAGAAACTCTATGAAGTTTAAGCAAAATATAAGTAGAAATACGGTGGGAGTAAGAATTAAAGATTTTTTTATCAGATAACATTTTTAAAAGTGTGATTGGAAACCATTCTTGCGAATGTTGACACCTTCGTGGAAGGTGTTTTATATAAAGTACTGTCTATAAGCACAAATTCTATGTGGAATATTTAATAATGAATAATAAAATTACTGAAAGTGAAACTCTAATAAATATATAAAAGATTTCTATAGACATCTACAAAATACTTGCCGTTGTATTAGATACACATTTATATAATCTTATACAAAAAATTGGGTTGAAAATTTGAAATTAAAAATACTTGGAGATTAAGTTTTCAAAATTAGTTTTTCGTTAATCTATGCTGTAATGTAATAGCTATTTTGTACATACTAATAGCCTCTATGATTATACAGATTTCTGTTTATTTATAGACACTATTTCACTATTACTATTTTTATATCTTATCAGTACTCAGTCTTTGATTCTTATACATTTTTCAACGTCGTAAATTGGAATACGGTCGGGCACCGCATGGTTTTCACATCATCCTGCTCTGCTCAGTGCTTCTTTCCCGTTTTTCGTGTTCTAAGTATTGTAAACCTCTTGTCATGTTTTAAGTTTTATAAACCATTTAATACAGAATATTTTCGTAATTCATATAAGTGCTGTCGTATAGTCGTATCGATTTTTTCGTTTCTGGAGTATCGATTCTTCAAGAATCGAATAAATAATTGATAATTTAAAAAAGTATCGAATAAATTTTAGAGAATCGAGTAGAATCGCCCATCCCTGTGCCATAGTTTGTTTGGAATGTTGGTACCCAATGTTGAATAAATATTGGTACCCAACGTTGGACCAATATTGGTACTCATTATTGGTTTGAACGTTGGCACCCAACGTTGAACCAATATTGGTACCCATTATTGATTTTGAACGTTGGTATCCAACGTTGGAGCAATATTGGTACCCATTATTGATTTTGAACTTTGGTATCCAACCTTGGACCAATATTGGTATTCACTATTGGAGTTTGAATGTTGGTACCGAAGGTTTATTTTCTATTGCAGTATTTTCTATTGCAGAAACTTTATGGAGTTTAAGCAAAAAAAATATATAAATATTTAATTAAAGATACTTGTTGCTTATGTCGATTTGATTTAAGTATATTTTCTATTGCAGAAACTCTATGAAGACTCATATAAAACATGTTGGTTTTTCTGTCGAGAAGTAGATCCAAAAGTTCACCTCGTCTAACGTAATTTTTATATTTCCAGGTATTTTCGAAATGTCCTCAGGTTTTATAAACATTTGCTTTCTAAAGCTTAGTAAATGACTTAGAGATGGATGTTGAATGCTTGACTTGATCGTAGTTATGTTAGAGACTGGTGTTATGTCTAGTTTTTTCAATTCTTGAAGAATAACTACCGTGGGTATGCAGGGTTGAATATTAGAGATTTGGACTCTTCTTGCCTTTGATACCAAGGGTCTAATTGATAAAACATTTTTACCTACGATTATCGCACTTTTAACCTTAACGAGTTTTTCTGCCAGTTCTCTGTTACTTGAATAAAAACACACTCTTCCTTGATTTATGCGAGAAGCATACAGGATATTCTTTGGATTAACAACATTTGTAAGAGAAATTGCATAATCTTGCACTGAAAAACCTTCGACTGAATCCACTACGATAACATGTTCCCTAGTTAGTACTTTTTCATACTGAGCTATAGATGCAAACGATTGTATTGGGTCTACTTGACTACTTGCCATTTTTTAACGTTAGTAATTATGTACGCGAATCTCTGTAGTCAGAGACTCAGCAAGATCACTTTAATTAAATATAGATTAAATTTTAAAATTGAAATGTTGATGATAAATTGCCATACTCGGCACTCAGCACTTCTTACTCTTCCTATACAATCACGCGCTTATAATGTTTACGAAGAGCGATTATAAACACGTCTTGCTCGTACGAGTGTTCGAATTAAACTCATATTTTAATTTTTAATGAATCATTACAATTAATTTGTGCTAATTGTACAATTTAGAATAATTACAAAATTAAATTTACCAATAAACATAAAGTAATTTATGATAATATATAATTTCACAATTTCTTTGTTGTCAAAGCTACGCTCGTACTTCATTTTGATTTAGGAACTCCGAACTGGAAGATCTAAGGTTATTTTTCTAATACATATAATTCACATTATTTTAGTTAAATTTAAAATCCGTACAGATAACAATTATTTATACTTACTAAAACAACTGAAAAACAACCTTCATAAGTAAGTATTTAAAATTACATTTTCAGAGATAAAAATTATAAAAAAAATTAAAATAGATATAATGTCAATTATTAAAATTAATTGAATGTTATATGTACGTTATTACTATACTTACAAATATTGGTCTAGTCACGAAATTTACCAAAAAGAAAAAAAAAATGTTTATATACATTCTAAGCTATTTTACTCGAGTCAGTATGTGTATCTATTTACTTTACGGTATTTGTTTATCTTTTATTCTTCAACGTTGTTCATTTATTTTCTTTTCGATTACGTATTAACACGTGCGCTGTATTTTAAATTGATTCAATATAAAGAAATATATAATATATCGCAGTTAATGTTTATTTGTTGTAGATTTATAAACAATCGTCTAGGATTTTTACTTTCAACTAGTATGGGAAAGTCCGCGTGGGCCAAGGCTTTTTTTCATCGAAATTTCAAAATGTCTTTTAATTTTTTTTTTCTAGTATTATTGATTGTAATATAATGTTTCACAAATGGAATAAATACGAAATATCACTGTGCCTCGAGGATATTGACTAAAATTCTTATTTGAATGTATGGGAAATTGTTCAGGAGGGAAGGTTGATACAATTATTTTTTAAATTAATTTTTAGTCGATCGTTTCAATATACATAATATTCTTCACTTCATTAGTTCGTATTATTTACACTCCGTTTTATTTAAAATAATTATTTTAACAATAAACACGAAATAATCAATTAAATTATTGGCACGAAATTTAAATTTCTAAAGAGGCTTTGGCACAATTTTTTTTTTCATTTTTAGCTTTATTTAGATTTTATCTGATCAAATAAATTTATTTTGTATCATTATAGTATAAAAAATTTGACTTTTTACCGCCTCTAGGTGTTTCCAACCTTTGAATCTTATATTTGAATCACGTATGCAATTTATCCAATTCCATTTGTTTTAAGCAATGTTTTTTTATTTATAAAAATTGTCTATGCAGGTGCCTTCTGAATTATTGCCTTTTAACATTATTGGTTTATTGAACTATTAAGTTATTGATTTATAGGATTATTGGGATATTGATTTATTAGTTTATTGAAAAGTAAATTCTTGAAAATGAATTAGCTGCTATGCTGATTTGTGTTCTTTAATTAGCAGGATGAAAAATCCAAAACGAGAAAAATGATTTATATTTTATTGAACGAGGGATTTAATTTATGGAGTAAAGGCTCCGCAACGGTGTTGTGTTTCCTTTGAAGATAATCTATGAATTTAATAAATATTTTTTTATTGATAAATTAGTGAGATTTTTGAATGTTACGGGTGGATACACGTCACGAATGAATTAAGACAAATAGATAACTAGTTCACCGAAAATGCTGACCGTGCAGGTGAATTATATATTATCTAAAAGCTAAAAAATAACTATATATTATCTAAAAGCTAAAAAATGGTTGCTAAGATATAATCAATTAATGATTCATTAATTTGTAATAATTTCTCTGTTACAGAATTTTATTTGTTTTGAACAGCATCTGTGAATTTTTTGTCAATTTCTGGTACAACTAGGTTTTACAAATTTTGGGATTTTCGAGGTTGTTCTCTGCATTTTGGGTGTCACGTGAATTATTTCTTTTCGTGTGTAAGATATTGAGTTGTTGAATATTTCTAAAGTAATTTTATTTTTATGTACACAAATAAAAATCCAATGTTTATACGAATCTATTTAATTCTAATGAGGTTAAGGTATAGTCAAGTTTGAATTTCAATCAAAAGGTTATTCTCAATTGTATTCTGAAGGTCAGATTTCGTAGTCTCGTGTAAAAGAAAATGTATCTTTACTTTCGCACAAAAGCTCCAAGTGTTCCAATATTTAATTGTACATGAATATTTTACATATTAATCGTGACTGATAAGGGAATGATACGTATTGTTCAAAACTGATTTTCTAGCACACTTTTTTTTCTTTTTTCATTATGTAGATCGAAGTGATTCACGTGATACCCAAAACTTTTATCGAGTGTGAATAGTAATAATCAGACGTTGACAACAGTTTATTTTGTCAAGGTTTCCTTTTTTTAAAATTCAATGGTGAAGTGCAGTGAACTCGAGGTCACTAGAAAATTCATGTTACCCCCGCTTGTAATGACAGCGTCCTCTAGTCTGAAAATAATTTATTTTTCACCCTGACCATTTAAAAAGTTTACTTTATTAACCTCTACGAATGGAGTAAAATTGCATTTTATTCCTCCGATCACTTTATTTCCCGTAGACTTTATTCATTGCAGGCTTATTTTTTCCTTTGAACATTAAGTTTAGCCTTTTTACATAAATACAAAATTAAATTTATTATATTAAATTTTATGTATTAAAAAATTTTACAATATTGAGAAAAAATTTAGAAATTAAAATTTTTCAAACTATGAGGGTGAAAAATTGTATATAAATTTAGGGAGTAAAATAGGCATTTATTCCCGGGAAAGTTGCTGCCCGAGTCTCCCAAAGTCCATAAATAACTATTATTCTTCGCGAACCCCTTTGTAATGACGACTTTATTTGCCTGAAATTAAGAATTTTTACCTTTACCAAGGGAGTAAAAATGTTTTTACCGAATTTTTCTGTTCAACGGGCAATAAAGATTTCTTTACTCTCCGTCGCACATCGCACTTTATTTGAATGAGCTTATCGCTTCTGAATAAACAGCAAGTAAAATAAATATTTAGTAGAGTTTAATAACATATAAATTAAACGAACGTGTTTATATTAATTAATTTAAAGTGTTATATATTAAAGTACTATTTCGGTACCTTATACTTTTAAAAAATGACATTGACTTTATCTAATTTTTTATAATAGCCCTATTACTCTTACAATTCTTGTTAGTATATGTTTCTTTTATTTATTTACTTTAAAATTTAACAAATACATGTATTTATGTGCAATATAACTAAATAGTTATATTTATACACTAAGGGAGTCAAAATAGGTATTCATTCTAAACTTTAGCTTTTGGCAGTAATTCATCCAAGACAATGATCGCCTTTTACTTCCAGAGTATATACAAAAATTTTCACCCAAATCATCCTCGAAGAGGTTACTTTATTTGACAGGAATAACAAATTAATTCTTTTTTTTCTATATAATTTAAATATTTCTGATTTTACTATATTTTTTTTGAGAATTATGTGTTAAAAAAATTTCAAATCTTAACTAAAAATATGTTTGTATCTATATTTATATTAACAGCAGTGTGATTCCGAGGTCTAAAAACGAGTCCCGAAATTAATTAATGGCTGTTGGGTATAAAATTTTACTTTAATCCCTAGGGATTATTAATTAATTCTTTACACTAATGAAAAAATAATAACGTATGGTTATTAAGCAAGTCATCTGTTATCAAAAAATTTATACTTGTGGCTCAGAATATCGTTATATTAAAATTTTAATTTAATTTTAAAAAAATTATCAATTTAACTTCAAACATTACAAATACTATTGTTATAATTAAAACTAGCTTAGCAAGACCGACCAAATTTCTATATTAATTTAAAAACTATTGTTATAAATTGATCTAATAATAATTTATACGAAAATGTAAATTATTTTCGTAATTAAATTATTAATTTATTCTGCGTAATTCAATATCGGAATAGTAATGAAAAACGTTTCTACAAGACAAATAGTTTGTATTATGGTATTTGAAGTTAAAATATTATAAAAGTTGATAAAAAATAAAATAATAAAAATTTTTTTTCTAATTATATTAAATTAGTTTTATTAAAATCTATAAATATGAGAATATATAAATTAATAAGGTATGTTAAAAAAAAATTCATTTTTCTTTTAAAGGATTTTAAATAAATTTAAATGCCAAATCTTATGTCGCAACAATTCTATTATATTATATTAAAATATATAGAGAATTTATAAATTAATATCGTAATGTAAAAATTGCATTATCTATCGTTAAATATTTCGAGTATTTTATTTATATATATATGAGTACTGGTTTTTCGATCACAATAATAATGAAGTTTATTCTATTTTAGGGTGAATTTTTTCCTTGGCTGCTTCAATAGCTTCCTTAACTTTTTGCTTCCATTCGTTGATTTTAGCTTCCCATTTGGCTTTCTCTTGCTTGATAGCTTCCTTAGCTTTTTCCTTCAATTCTTCGAATTTCTCCTTGCCGGCTTCGATGGCTTCCTCACCCTTGTTTTTCCATTCTTCGAGACGAGCTTCCCAGATCTTCTTTTTCTCCTCGATGGCTTTTTTGGCTTTCCTCTTGATTTCTTGGTATTTTTCTTTGAGTTCGAGCCACTTCTCCTTACTGATCTCAACAGCTTTCTCTCCCTTCTCTCTCAATTCGTTGACGATCTCTTCAAAACTCTTTTTGGCTTGCTCGTAGTATTCTTTTAGGACTTCTTCGACTTGTTGCAGCCATTCTTTAACTTTTCCTCTCCAGCTCTTTTCGGTCTGTTGATAATCAGAATTTTTGGTAGATTAGAATTGAATAATTAGAGTAATTGTGCTATTGGGTTATTGGATATTTAGTTAGTTGAATTATTGGTTTGATTGTTAGATTGCGACATGATTTCATTATTGGTTTATAAGATTATTGAGTAATTGGGTATTTTAATGATTAAAATACTATGTAATAGAATATTGGGTTATTGAGTCATTAGATAATTTGGTTGTTAAAATATTGGATTATTGAATGATAGAATTATTGGGTCATTGGGTTATTGGGTTATTGGATGATTCAATTATTTGGTTATTTCGTCGTGTCTTACGAAGAGTAGCACGTTTACATTTAATAAAGCATTTAGATATGCTAGTCTTCGTAAGGCACGACGATTTGATTATTAGGTAATTAAATGAATCAATTATTTAAAGTTGGATTATTGGATTATTGAATGATTCGATTATTTGATTTTAGAGTTTTTGATGCATTAGGTTAATGGGTTATAATGAAAATGAATTATTGCATATTTGGACTACTGAATGATTTGATTGCATGATTGTTGAATTACTAGATGATTTGATAATTAAATTATTAGATTATTTGTTGATTAATTAATTGGCTATTGGATTGTTCGATTATTGAATACGTTGATCGATATATTTTTGGATCTTATGAGATTGCATTACTGTATGGTTTAAGATTTATGGATTGTATTGTTGGTTGATTCGATTCTTGGACTTATTAGATTATTTCATTTCCGGTGATTTTTTTGAGTACGAGATGGATATTAAAAATTTTGGTATAAGACAAAGGGTTCCGAATAAAATTATTTTTTGCACTATTGAGTAATTGGATTACTGTATCGTTTAGTTATTAAATTGTCAAATTATAAATTTGTTATGTAATCGAATCGTTAAGTTGTATTGGTTTCCTAGATTCTGATATTATTCGATCGTCGTACGTTTGGTCAATTACAAATTAACAAACCGATGAATTCAAAAATTAAAAATAAAATATAGTTCAATTAGCTACAAGAAGTATCTTGAATTCTTACCACTTCTTCGACGTTGTTCTCTTGGCTGATGGGGTTGGCCAATACAAGGGTGGCGCCCAACAACGCGAAAATCAAAAATTTCGTGAACATATTGAGAGTTAAGAAAAGAACACGCAACACTATGGTATCGCAACAAATCCACCAGACATTTATACAAAACGCTTTGTTTACATTACTTGAACAAAGATTGTCATTAATTAATTAACGACTTTCGCGATAATATTTAAAATGTTATTTAATAACACAAATGATTTGATTAGTTATCTGCTGTTATTACAAAGCGGTATATTTATTTTTGTTTCGTTTCTTCTTTTTCTCTTTGGAATTAAATTATCGAATATGCGAATCCTGTCGGGCGCGCACATGCCCATCGTTTTTCCTCTTATTTGGTACATCTGGCCGTGTGTTGATCAATTAAGCCTCATGACTGATTAGCCAATGTTAGTTCTGTCTATTCGACGAAACGTCTGTTGGTATGTATTATTTTTACAAATTTCGCCATGACTTGCAAAAATTATCTTCTCCGAAAGCCCGCTATGTAAATCCCAGGAACCGAAAACGTAATTATCGAATATTTTAAATATTTTTGAATTATTAAATATAGTAAGCATTTTATTGTAAAATTTGTATCTTCAAAATATCAATTATTCAATTTATAGGAGCAAAATATTTAAAATGTTTAACCCTTATCCGACCTTGATTTGATTTTACCAATTAAAGAAGGTCTGATCTTTATTTGACCTTCAATTCATCTTATTAATTAAAAAGATCTGAACTTCAATTGACATTGATTTAATGTTACCAATTAAAAAGCTTTGACTTTTATTTGATCTTTATTTGACTTTTGCCATTTAAAAGAGTTTGATCTTCATTTCATTCAGATCGAAGAATATATAATTAAATACTACGGATCCCGAAATTTTTTTTACTCAAGTAATTAGCAATTAATTTTAAAAATTTAAAAACTGTATATATATCATATAAAAAAAAATTTGGAATAATTAGGAATTAATGAATGAATATTATAAATAGATAATATTTAAACATTTTTAGGAAATGAATCGAGGAAAACAGATATTCATTAACAACAACTATATATAATTGATTGAATGGTTTTATTCAATAATTAAAAAAATGTTTACGTATAAATAAAAATCTACTAACTACATATCCAAAATCAGTTAAAAGTCATGTGTGAAGGTTCTTAAGCTTCGGGTTCGTATTTCTCGTTAAGCTTTTCTTTGGCGGCTTTGAAAGCTTCGGTGGCTTTGTGTTTCCATTCGTTGAATTTAGCTTGCCATTTGGCTTTCTCTTGCTTAAGGGCTTCCTTGGCTTTTTCTTTCAATTCTTGGAATTTTTCCTTGCCGGCTTCAAGAGCTTCCTCACCCTTGTGTTTCCAGGCTTCGATTTTGGGTTCCCATACCTTCTTTTTCTCTTCGAGAGCTTGCTTGGCCTTCTCCTTCAATTCGTTGTATTTCTCTTTGAGTTCAGCGAATTTTTCCTTGCTGAGGACAACGGCATCACCGCTCTTTTCTTTCAATTCAGCGATGGCTTCTTTGAAGCTCTTCTTGCCTTGTTCGTAGTATTCCTTAAGAACTTCCTCGGCGTGTTGGACGAAGTCTTGTACCTTGGCCCTCCAGCTCTTTTCGGTCTGAATAAAAAAATTAAAAAATTTAGTGAGTTTTATATTATAGAATTTGTAGCAGCTAATATCCCAATTGTTCAAAAAACACAATACTTCAGAAATAGAATAACGCAACCACCCAATGACACGATTACCTAATTACTCAACAACCCCACAAGCCAAAAATCCAAAAATTAAAAAATAAGCTTTATCTCAATAACCAAAATTTAATTATGTGTACATTTCCTAATTCGAATTGTTTAATAATACTATACAGTTTTCTTAATAATATTATCGTTAACTGTCAAAATATTACTATCATGTTGACCCAATAACCGAGAACTTAAAAATTTATTAACCCACAATATTTTTAAATAACGTTCTAAATCCTAAACTGTAAAAATGGACGGTAGAATTTCTAAATTGTCAACATTATAATTTTGTAAAAAATAAAATACGGGTATCATACTTTAGAAAAGTGCAATTCTCATATTTTCTACTTTTAATAATTGCAATCCTTATATTTTACACTTTTAAATAGCGCAATCCTCACGTTTAACTCTTTTCAAAAATGCAAATTTGTCAATTTATACATTTCACCGTTAATTTTTACACTTTAAGAGTTTAAGTTAATATCGACGTAACTAAAAAAACCAACACTATCATGAGAATTTATAAATTTTTTTACAATAAATTGAATTCTTTTACCACTTCTTCGATGGCGGTTTCCTGGCTGATTGGGCTAGCCAATACGAGGGAGGTACCCAAAAGGGCGAAGATGAAGAATTTCGTGAACATCTTGGAGCTTGAGTGACAAGGTACCAAACTGTGGGGATCTCATCACAAAATCGCATATTTATACTAAAAAAGTTCAATTAAATTGATCGATATTAACACCTGTGCAAATATAATGTCTATTATATAATATTATCTAGTATGTTTAACATTATTCAATCTCACGATTATCTGTTTCAATAGCTAAAGTTTACTCTATGAATTCAATACTATTATCTACAAGAACAAATCATTGGTGTGTATAAAAAGTTTTGCTCAAATTTAAAGGTTACAGATATTTTATGTATATAACTGAAGAAATTAATTTATTATTTATTATATGATCGCAAAATGTACAATGTTTAATTTTTTTCAAGTTCATTTAATTATATTTATTATTATATTGTCATGATTAAATTCGTAACACATGTGCAAATTTAATAAATGATAAAATAATTATAAAATAATTATAAAATAAAATTAATAAATTAAGATTAAGCAAGGAAGCTTTAGTGGGTAAAAAATGGAAACCATTGATAACATAATTGAATTCGAATTGTTGATTTAAACATTTGACAAATTGAATAAACGTGTCACTCGTAATTTTTAACATTCCTACTTTAAATAACTATCACGTAGAAATCTACATAATTGAAGTAAAGAACTTCTAGTACTTGAACAAAAAGAAAATTGGGACAGATACTTGGACAGCAGTTAATAATTGCAATCTATTGTAAATGTGTGATATAAGCTTTGAAGACGAATCAAAATAAAGATAATTTAAGTACTGAATCATGTCCAACGATTGTCCAATATAATTGTTCAACTTTACGTTCCTCTTGGATACCATTACCCAATACTTGGACACGTGTTGTAACATTGTTGAAGAATTGGGTCGAACTGATGTTCAAGGATTGTATCCACAGTTTTAGAAAGTGTTCGACTACTGATGTCGTATATACCGATTTTTAGACACGATCGTTACAAGGAAGTGCCTTATATTTTCATCATCGCAAAATACGTGATGTCTCAAAATATTAAAAATAAAATTTATGCAACGTAGAATTCCATCTAAACCTCTCCCTAAAATGTATGTATGGATGTGTGTATGTATCAAATCCTGTAACCAAAATAACTACTAATTTTTAATAGATTGAGCTGAAATTTACAGGATATATTTTTTATAATTATAGAAGTTTGTGGTCATATTTTCAGCTATATCGCTCATAAACTGTCGAAGAAAAGGAGCGTTTTACAATTTTGTAAAGTTGGTTTATGCACATTCCTATTAGAAATCGTATTCCATTAAATGGGTGATAAATAGATATTCTAAATAGAATGGTCGAAAAATGGGTGAAAAATAAAGAAAAATGTGCCCATTTTTATCTTCTCGATGAAACGCTTTTTCTCCTAATTTTTAACCATTAAATAGACTAAAACATAATTTATATTTTGTTTTGAGCTAATTCTTAGCTTATAAACATAGATCAAATTTGAGTTTAGTTATGTGCTATTAAATGTCTATTGAAAAATCGCATTTATCTTCGTAAATACTGGAAACATAATAGAAATTAGTTGTAAATCCCACGGGAACATTAAAAATCCATCCAAAACTGTAACAATTTTGAAGTTTACTGCTACCGGAAAGCTGAAAACATCATTCGAATGTTTTAAGGTTATGGTCATTCTATTAAGGGTTACAAAAATGGGTGAAAATGCGTTTTATCACAAGGTATTGATTCGATTGATATCGATTGCTGCTAAGATATATTTTACACCACCTCTACATATCGGTAAAGGTCCGTAAAAATTAATTGAGACTAAATCTCCGATTCGATTTGGAACAATCGCTTTAGTTTCCGCGTGGGTTGATGATGTGTTTATTTTATTACGCTGGCACGAATCGCATATTTTTAACTGGCGTGAAACGATTTTTTTACTTAGGATATGTAAAAGATTCATTAAGCATTTTGTAGCATTTCAGGGGAGCTATGTGCCCATATAATTTGTGCGTTTCTAAAATGAGTTTAGTTACGAGACTATACGGTAAGGGGATTTTTACCCCGTCGTTATTTTTTTTTATTAATCCTTCATCGTTTAACTCATATTTTCCAACGATTTCATTGTTTTTTAATTTTTTGATAACACTCTTTAGTCGTGGGTCGGATTCCTGCGTATCTTTTAAATTCCTAAGCATTTTCGCGAGATCCGCCGAAGGTTTTTCTGACAGTAGGAGTGCAATTAACGCATTGTTTCTCGTCTGCACCGGTTCATTCATCTGCATAAAATATCTTGCAAGTATATTTTTCTTTCCGGGGACAAATTCAGGAATTATGTCGAAATCCTGGATCGCTAACATCCATTGGCGGAGTCGCCCAACTTAAAAACGACATGTTAAAAGATATTTCAACGCCTTATGGTCCGTTCTAATATATATCGTACTTGCCTTAACATACGTTTTAAATTTCTCCAAATCTTCCAAATATCATTCTTTAAATGTTTATTAAACTTTTTCTTATGTCATTGTCAAATAACTGTTAACCTCTTACAAATTTTAACTTCCCTCAATTTAATTTTTTTTAGTCATCATAACAAGGTAACTATTTATTACTTTTTATAGATATTATTAACTATTTGAGACTAAAGATGTAAAAGAAAAATGACTGATTCCGAAGGAGAAAACGAGCTGAATGTTAATGGTAATGCGTGGTCTTTAAAAATATCTGAATTTAAACCGAAAGACAATCCACATCAATTACTAGAAGAGAGTTCCTTTGCGACTTTTTCCCAATTACAGGGAAAAGTATTTGAAAGAATGTTGGTCACTGGTACAAAAGGCATTGCGCGAGCATTTTGTCGAAAAACAGTTGGACCTCATAGAAGGGAGTATGACAGTTTAAACTACAAGGAAAACATGTGAGCATACGAAAAACTCCAAAGAATAAAAAAAATTAAGAAACCATACACACCTTTTCCACCCCCTCGGTGAATACTTCCTTAAGGAAGAACAAAGGAGAGCCAAAAAACGAAAGGAACAAGAAGCAATGCACAAAGAGGCTACTAAGAAACGAGAGGAGAGAAGGGCTAAGGCATTTGTACCTCCTGAAGAGAGTAAAGTAGAAGTTGTTCATCCAAAAGGTGATATTGACATTAACGAATTCAAGAAGAAAGTGAATAAAGGACTGAAAAAGCAAAAGAAAAGTGTAACTGTAAATAAATAGAAATATTACTAGAGTTTAAAAAAAAACATTTGTACAAAACAATTTTGTAAAAAATATTTTAAAAACATATTTTAAAAAAATTACATTATTATTTACTGATAAATTAAAATACTAATTGTTCACTTATGTTTGGTAATAAAATATTTATTAGATATTATTTTATTTTATATATACAGCAGTATAGTAGTACGGTAACAGTAAATTAATAATTATGAATGAATTTAATATATCATTTTTTGCAACGCCCTTCATCCCTTTTCTCCTGCTGCTGCCTGGCGAACTTCTCGGTGCTGCTGCTTACCATTGTAGCAAAAAAGAGGGTCATGTTGCGAATCCCCTGTTCGTAGGGGTTGGGTCTGTGGTGCCTTCGTCCTGCACGATTTCCCCTGCGGCCTAAAAAAATATATTATATTAATAAGTATAATTAAGAAAAGAATAAATTAATAATATAAATAAATAAATTTTAAAAGTTATTTACCTTTATGAGGTCCTGGTCCGGGCTCATTCTCATTGCTTTCTTTGATAGCTGGTCCTCCTCTTTCGGTAGCAGTAGCACCAATACCTGGTCTACCAGGAGCAGGAGCACCGACACCTTGTCCACTAAGATCAGGGGATCTTTTATCTGGGATATCTGCTCCTCCAGCAACTGGGGCACCATTAGCTGACCCATCAACAATAGCTTCGGCTGTTGGCTCTTGGTTCTCATCTATAAGAGTAATTTAATTATTATTTAATTTTTTTTTCAATAATCATGATCATAATAAATAAAAGAAATACTTACTAATCTGAAGCAGATCCATTTCTCGCTGAACTTCTGCGTCGTCCATCTCGACATCACCGAATTAAAAACTATGCGGATTAGCCATTTTTGAGAGATCGCGCGTATTAATTATCAGTTGTTTCACGTAGTCGCAGAGAAAAGATTGTCAGGAGATTGTAAAAAGCGCCACTCCGTGTTCTTAAACACAACACGACAAAATTTGCGCTTCTGCTTTTCATCACTTTTTAATTAATTAAAAACAACATTTTTTATATTCAGTTAGTGTTTGGAAAACATATGGAAAACTCAGACGAACGACAGAACAATATAGTTTAATTACTGTAAGGTATATATAAATAGAAGTGACAAATATTTCTCTTTATGGTGTTTTTCTAATCACACTTTTAAAATTGTTATCTCGCGCATCTAAACATAATCTAATGGATCCATTTTTCTTTATCACCGGCACGATCGGATTTACGTATTGACTTGTTGACCGTTCGATAATGTCAAAATCTAACATTCGCTCGATTTCTTGGTCAACTCTTTCGTGTAAATTAATCGTGACTGGATACGGCTTAGCGAAAAACGGTTGCGTTGAGTTAACGTTTAATTTAAAAAGTAAAAACCGGAAGTTCGTTTTAGCTGTATATAAGGCTAGTGCCGTGTACCTATACTTGCCTCGGGTGCGCGACACGCGCCCCTTGATATTCAAATGATTTGACACGACCCGGATATTTACGAAAGATATCATTATTTTTATTTATTATCTCTTTTTGAGAATTTAATATATTTTTCGTGTCATCAAGTTTTTCGCGAATTTGGGCGAAACCAGGTAACTTCACGATATTACGTGATTCCAAGGATCAGAATCAGAATTGATGTACCCTGAACTTACTAATATCAAAATGTTTGCATTAAATGCATCTATAAACTGACTCCAGTATTGCGACGCATTTTCTCGATTTTCTCAAAATCACAAAAAGTGAACTGGTTTTGCCGGGAAGCCACAGATATGTACAATGTATGTAAACAAGCCTATCGAAAATCTCAGTCAATTTCTACCAATTTGGTTAAAATTTATTTATATAGTAACTTATAGTCGTTTATTTTTTAATATATTTAACGATCGTCCCTGGAATGTAACCTCTAGATATATGTAATGGACCCTCTAGTTATACGTTCTTGTGATACGTAAATTATACGTCCTAACAATAGTGACTGCTGAAAGTTTAAAGATTTTCACTTTCTAATTTTAAAATTTGTCCAAATACTGAATCTTTTATAATATAAAAAACATGTATCAATATACAGAAGTACAAGAGTTCATTGACAATTAATTTAAACTCACATTTAAATAATAATTTAATAATTTAATTTTTTTATGTTATGAAAAAGTTACTAAGAAATATTTTTGTTTCCAAAATTTTTCGCATATTTCTTAAAGGAGGTGGCATACCCGGTGGGTTACTGACCGAGCAAAAAAAGACATTTATTATATTTTATAAAAAAATATGCAATTTTATGTAAAACCCGTATACAGAAGCACTAGATCATTCAATTATTAGTAATTCTACAAAGTTCCCCTAATAAATTTCAACAAAGACACCCTAATAAATTTCTTCACCGGATAATCAGGAATAATCGTAAATTTTGTAGAAGTGCTTCTGTATTCGGGTTTTGCATAAAATTGCGTATTTGCTTAAATAAATGCAATAAATTATCTTTTTTGCTCGGTCGGTAACTCATTAGGTATGCCACCCCCTTAAAAAGATGTGATAGTCAAATTACAGGTATCTACTTTTAAAAACTTAAAAATTTTTTGCAATTATCGAGCTAAAAATTTGGAAAATTCATGCGTGACACTTAAGTAATATAGAAGAGTCTGACAGCGAGATTTTTTTTTAAATAATTAATTTTAAATTATTTAAAAATTAATAACCACTTTTTGTTGGTAATGGTTAGGTAAAAAATTGATGCCTGCGGCTGCACGGAAATCTCAATCATGTAGTGATCAAAAGTTTTGAAAAAAATCATACACACTATTCAAAGCAAGAAGAAGCGTTATAGAGAGATTTTTTAAAAAAAGTCAGCCCATTGCTAATTAAAAAATATATAGGGATTTATTTTTTTTGTCTCACATATCCTAAAGGCTTTTCTACACAACCAAATATTTTTAACCAGATTTTATTATAAATGCATAAAAAAAATAAATAAATAAAAACCACACAGAAAACGAAGCTTTTTTGCTTTTTCTAAAACTTATAATTTGATTTAGTGTTCTAAATAAATGAATAAAATTGTCCTGAAGTTAATAGTTAAACAGTACATTGACAAATGATTAATTTTATCTCATTTCACTGCAGGGTCTCCAAGATCATCACACCAAATCATTTTTTGATTGGTTCCTCTTTGGGGAATCTTATATTTCGTAAACTATAGAAGAATGCGATCATTCAGGCGCTTGGTGACAAAGTTTAGCAAAAATAAGTAAACGAATACTATCTGCCTTATCTCGTCCATCAAAGTTCACAGAAAATTGACATAACACAAAGAAAATGACATAATGTGGCATATCAATTAAAAAAAGTACTTTTAGAAATTTAGGACTGGAAGGAAGTAAAAAATTTCATATAGGAATTTTCTCTATTAAAAATCTAACTAAAATCCAATCTTTGATGAAAGTAATATTTAGAAAATTATGCTCTTAAGTCGTAAAATTAGAAATGTCAATCATAATGATAGATAATTAGATTTGAACCATTTTGTTTGAAGAGAGTAGACCATTAGATCCAAGATATCATCTAAAAGTTTTTGTTTCTCTCATATAATAAAAAGAAAATTTAAATATTTTTTTTCCTTTTTATTTAACGTCGGTCATACGAGGTCTTTGTGAAGAAAACATTTAGTGAAAGTACATTCCCCAGTGGTGCTTGTATCAATCGAGTCATCGCAGACCTCTAAAAAATGGAAATGTCGACCCCAAAACTACAAGAAGACATGAATACGACAATAAACTTAAAAAAGCATTAAAGATATATTGATGTATATAAATGAAATTTATTGTGATTCCATGTAGGGTAGAATGGTACAATTCCGACCAGGGTATAATTCCGACCAGTCCAAATATCTCGAGAATACATCTGTTCTTCTCTAGCCCCTGTTACTAACTGAAAGGCCATGCTTACCAAACATGCGCGTCAATTTGGCGCATCAAAACACGAAAGTCATTTGTTTATTTGTGTTGCCGTTCTCGAGATATTTGGACTGGTCGGAATTATACCCTGGTCGGAATTGTACCATTCTACCCTAAATATTATATTGTGTTATTGAAATATTACGAAATAAATAGGATTTATCGTCCAGATGAATTTCAAGCCACATATTACTTTCATAGATCATTTTTACCATTTCTCTTTGTTCAATAGTAAATATTTTCCAGTCACTTAGGAAATAATTACCAGTAGGCGAAGATAAGACAAATCCAGATGGTATTAGATTAAAATTACATTACGATAACTACAACTTTTACTACTCACGACTAATCATCGAATTAATACTATTTGATTTTGAACGGTACTCTCTAACATCTGAGCACACTTTTATCACTAATTTGAATAAATTTCACGATGACTTACGATCACTCGTTCTTATTCATGTTAACGCGTAAAGTACTTCATGGAAACCAACAGCTAATAGATATTTTTTTCCATCAAAATATTTGATATTAGTAAAGATATTTGTTAAAGATAGGGCAGTCAAAGAGGGTAAAGAAAAACAATAAGTATTTAAATTATTTGCATAATTTAATTATTAGCGGATATAAAAAGTAAATCTAATTAATTACAGATATAAAATTAGTCAAAGGTTGTATGAAGGTTCTTAAGCTTCGGGTTCGTATTTCTCGTTAAGCTTTTCTTTGGCGGCTTTGAAAGCTTCGGTGGCTTTGTGTTTCCATTCGTTGAATTTAGCTTCCCATTTGGCTTTCTCTTGCTTGAGGGCTTCCTTGGCTTTTTCTTTCAATTCTTGGAATTTTTCCTTGCCGGCTTCAAGAGCTTCTTCTCCCTTGTGTTTCCATTCTTCGATTTTGGGTTCCCAGATCTTCTTTTTCTCTTCGAGGGCTTGCTTGGCCTTCTCCTTCAATTCGTTGTATTTCTCTTTGAGTTCAGCGAATTTCTCCTTGCTGAGGACAACGGCTTTTCCGCTCTTTTCTTTCAATTCAGCGATGGCTTCCTTGAAGCTCTTCTTGCCTTGTTCGTAGTATTCCTTGAGAACTTCCTCAGCATGGTCAACAAAGTCTTGAACCTTGGCTCTCCAGCTCTTCTCGGTCTAAAAAAATGAATGAAAAAATGTATTAATGCAGTACTTTTTTTGTTAGGTTAGATATTAAAATAAGTCGAGTTATTAAAAAATTGAATTTAATGCAAAGTAATTTAAACTGAAAGTAGAAACGTATACAACGACATATTGTTAAGTTTTTAAAAAATACTTATTTAATATGAAAAACGATTATATTAGAAAAAATTATGCATCTGAAAAAATAATATTGAATTTAAAGAAATGCATTTGATGAAATTATAAAATAAAATTGAATTTTATTAAATGTTTTATTTAAAATTCAAAGAAGAATTTATTGCATTCAAGAAAAGTATTTAATCAAAAATACTGTTTCGAATTCTTAGAAATATTTATTTAACTTTATTTTAAATTCAAAGAAAATTGTATTAATTATATGAAGTTTCACTTCTAATTCTAAGAAAAGTGCATTATAATATTGAATAAAAATTTTCCATGAAATAATATCAGATTAAATTCGAAGAAATATTTATTTAACTTTATGTCCAATACAAAAAAGTATCCTACGAAATATTATTGAATTGAGTTAAACAAAGTCTTAACTCTATTAATTATTGTAAATTATTTAATTGAATAAAATATCCATAATGACTTTAATATTCCAATACCTTAAACAAATCATTTTGAGAATATCGCGTATTATTTGAAAAATACTTAGCATAAAATACTGGATCAAAAATAATAATTTTTGACATTAAAAAAAATCGAACTTACCACTTCTTCGATGGCGGTTTCCTGGCTGATTGGGCTAGCCAATACCAGGGAGGTACCCAAAAGGGCGAAGATGAAGAGCTTGGTGAACATCTTGACACTTAGACTGCAATGATTCAATCTGTACCGTAACCACTAGTCAATCGCATATTTATACTAAAAAATTGAAATAAATCAATCGTCTTCAACAACTGGGTAAATAACGTGACTATTACTAGCATATATAATATTGTTTAATCTTGCGATCTGAAGTAGAAACAAATTGATGATGTAACCTCTTGTGTACGTTTTGGACCAGAAAATAATTTCAATGTGCATTAACGTAAATATTTTCTTTTTTTTTACACCCATCAAATACTAATTGCCAACTATACCGATATCAGCTGCATCAATATATATACAATTGCACCCGAGTTGCTAATTTTTGAATCAAAGATATATGTTACAGAATTGCATTAAAATGTTTGAAGGTTTATCAACGTTAAAATTATTTTCGCAACTTGACTGCAAAAACAAACTTTGCAATTTCGTACATGTTCGTATATAGCTTGCTTGAAAATCTAGTAATTTCATCGTTAACATAACGAATTGTTTATTTATTTTAATTTAATCCTCGTCGGAGTGTAAAATTCGGTGGTAAAGGTATTGTTAAATAAATGTGTGTAAACACGATTATCAGTGGGGAAGCAAATTGTTACAACAACCAGTGGAGTCGAAAGAAATTTCGCGGATTTTAAAGATAGTGTATATGCATGTCGACTGCGGGTAATTAAGATAAATAAAATCGGCGAATTAATTAGAGATAAACTAAACAGATTGTTTCGCATCTATAATTTTTTTATTTATTCATGATCGCTATGTGCTATTTTTTCGTTATCGATTTCGATACATAATCTAATCTTATAAAATATATTTATATTACTAAAAGTCAGCGTATATGGTATAGATGCAATCGTTCTAAAAATATTTTTTCATGAGAATAGGTAAAATTTTAAACATTTTAGTTAAGTATTAGAAGATTGTTATATTGATTCAAAAATTAAATTAAACCATCCTTAGTAGAAATCTGGTCATAAATGTAACGTTTTTAAGCCAAAAATGGCCAAGTGTCATAAAATACGGAATAAATACCCAATAAATGGCAAAATTAGAGTTTTATTTAACCTTCAAATGTTGAATTTTCACACTAGTGATGAATTTAAGGAATTTTCTCCTATTAAGGAAGGCTTCAAATGAGGGATTAAGATGCTAATTGAAGTATATACACATAAATTTAGAATATTTTATGATGCTAAAAATGAAATGAAATATTGTTATTGTAACTTGATTTTTCTGTTTGTCTCTGTACAATTTCATAAGGGGGTGTAAAAATTAACTTCGATCCTCCCTACCTTATCAACGAAGCTAAACAAAGAATTAAATTTTGTAATTTATAAAATATGATAAATTAATTAAATATGAAAGTAGGAGAAGACGCACTTTTGTCTACAAACGATTGAGCTCTGCCCGATTTTTGCGATTTTGACAATGTCTTATATTGAATCAAAATCTATATACATTGCTTTTATTCACTCTTTCTGTCCTAGATGTATTGTCGAGTCCTCCTCCTAATAGTAAAATTCCTAATCGTAGACCTAAAGTAAGTATACCTGTATACTTGTGTCAGGCGCTATTCCGCCTTTTGATTACATACTAACGAAATTTGAAAGTCGAAAATGAAACATGCTGTGTACAGTGCTTCTAACCTCTTCATGCAGCAAAAAAATGTTTTGATTTGTTTACAGAGGTATATAAAAGTTCATTTACGACTTATTTTGAAATGAATGAAAATAATAAATACAATATTAATATTGATATACAATAATGAATTACAATATTTATAAATATATATTTATTAACAAAATTAATTCTATATACATTAAACATTTTAAAAGTACATTTTGCATAGACTCAGGTGGTATAATTCATAAAAGCATGTGAAGCAATATTGATCTCTACACCATGAACATTTTACGAATCCCAAAGATTCACATGAACATTGTTCTTTTTTTTATATCCGTATGATCAATTATTCTTGAAGAAAACCATGAATATTCTACCATGCTTTTAAATAATGGCGCAGGCATTTGATTGTGGATCAATGCATGAATTTTGACATCCTCTTTAGTATTCAGTTGTCGATTATATTCTACGAATGAATAGCGATTTTGAAACTTAACAATAAAATATTTAATTTGTTTATGGAGATATGTATTTAATGGTTGGCAAAGTCGACTACTATTAGGAAGAATCACTATCAAGGAGCATTTACCGTCTCCTTCAAGATTTTTAAATTCCTTATGCAGATTTACAATTTATACCCACTCCAGGAATTCAAAATTAGAAGAAAATCATGTTCTTTAACGGAAGGCTAAAAATAAGCCTATAGTTAAAAATATACCTAGGCTATACAACATATATTAAAATAATTTGAATTGCCTGCTCATTTGGTAACGTTTGACTTGCGGTAATATTGATAGTTACACGTAGCTTGGACTCGATAACACATCAGGAAGAGAAAGAGCAAATAAAAGCCATGTATAGATTTTAATTCAATAAGCGTTAAGAATGGAGGGAAGGTTTTTTTTAATAACAACAATTGAAATACAAATTTGATTTAATCACTTTATTTAAACTATGAAATTAATTATATATACGGCTAGTGCGCGCGTATATAGGAGGCTCGACTGGAGGTTTTAATCTCGCGGGCAACGGTAGCCGACTGACTCATCCGACCCTATCTTGGCCAAAGGGCCCTTTTGTTCGATCGCCACGCCCATATAAAGCGTAATTCTTATTCGCATCCCCTTTATATGTTTAAACAAATTTCCATGAAGATGATATCGAAAACATTTATTAAGGCGAATTCCGCTAAGACGTTAACGTATATATTTTCTAAATCAAATTCCACGAAGAAATTGTTGATATTTAAATATTTTAATTTTATTCCTAGAAAAGTAATTTATATCATTTATTTATTTATTATAATATATTTATTACAATTAATATTACTTATATTAATTTTGAACCAAAAATATTATTTTAAATTTTAGTATAACAAATATTTTCGAATTACAATTCAATAAATATTATTTTAAGTTGTAATTTAACAAACATTTCTCAAATTTCAATCTAATAAATGTTATTTTAAATTCTTGAGCTCTGCCTCAGCCTATCGGCCACGGTAGTGATCTTCCGATCCGTCCGTGCTCGAGGTGACCTTCATTACATTGGGGTCTATTTCGGCCTCGGATCGACATAAGTCATCCCGAGCACAAGGGCTTGTAGGCCATGGATAATTCACATCATCCATGCACTAATGGCTCGGCTCAAACTTATTTAACTATTTTATAAGTCGAAATACACTTCGGACTTCCCAATCGAACTTCCTAGTACATGTTTTATAATACAACAATATTATTACGCTTCATTTTTACAAAATCAAACAAAAGAAATATTACGTATAGTGTTGATGAATACATAAATACAAACAAAAGACGCTAGATACGCTGAACTTAATTTTACTGGTCGTCAACATTGTCAAAATCGCAATTAAATATATATAACCTATATAACTTATTGTCTTACACTCATATATATGCATTATTAAGAAATCTATATTTTGTGGTATTTTTAAATTTCAGGTGCACGCCTGATAAAAATAAAAGGACATAATTGCTCATAATGTAGTTTATTGAAATTTAATTTTAAACATCAGTTACAGTGGACGACGGAGGGTCAACACTATTAATTTTATGTTGCTGTGATTTTTTTAGTTTCAAATATATTGAACAATGCATTCGTTAAAAGGAAAATGGTTAGAATTTTATAAAAGAATTGATAAATGAATTGATTTTTATAATTCAACGCTTTGAAGAGTAAGGGGCACTGCAAATCCTGGGGGACGGAAGCACATTTTTAACAAAATAAAGTAACGTTTGGTGATGTATTTTAATTGTTAAATGTTATGAATGAAAATGTTCTTAATTTATTTATTATAGATACTTTTTTTTAATCATTTTTATGCTATTTTGTAATAAGTGAGTTGAAACAAGAAGATGTTGAGAACGATCTGATTTTTTATCTATTTTCTGTGATTATATCTTCAGGTATAATTTATTGTTTAGATCTAAAAATCTGGTTTCTTTTATGTTTTATTAGAAAACATATTTGGTTATTCGAAGGCCTTGGCCTCTCCTAGTAAGTTCCTGATGCTTTGGATTTTTTCAAAAATCCATTTTAGTTTATAAAAAATTATCAAAATTGATCATTTGCTGAGTCTAACTGCACGTTCTTAATACAAACATATGGATAATTAAACGTGCATTAATTTATTACAATCGTACTACTCGAAATATGTGAGTATAAATATTGCTATAGGAAAATTTACTATAGTAATATATCAGTATTATCATTCATGCATTTAAAATTTCCTGTATGGCATAGTAATCATTCCAATATGTTAAAACTGTTCATTGTTTACTCCGTTCGCTTAGTAATTTTTCCTATATATATATATTTTTTTCTAATTTTTTTCACCATGTACTACAATCCCTCTAATAACCAAACAATCTACTCTTTCAAAAGTCGAATTTTTTTTCTTCATAAATTAAATTATATTTAAATGAGCGAAACACGAATTAAAAATTTAAACATTTATAAATTAATCATACATCAGTTCATTAGCCCGAAATTTACGTGCCACCGAGTCTACCAATTTAAAGAGCAATATTCTTTCTAATTTGATTATTATCAATTCCCAGATTTTCAACGCCGGAAATTAAATGAAAAAAAAAAACTTTTTTTTTCATTAACTTTGACACGACCTACACACGTGTGTGTATACAGACACGTATGAATCTTGCTCTTATCAAAAATTGCTCTTTCGAATCATTTGCTTAAATAAGTGAATAATTTCGTGCCAATGGAAATTTACATGGTATTTTTCGCTAAAAATTTCTTGTTAAAACTCTATTGTATTCTTTAACTTAAGAAAAATAAAATTTTTAGTGCAAGGAAAATTTTACACGAATAGAACATTTTGTTGATTCTTTAGATACAATTTTTTGATCGATATGAGTTTTATTTATTTTTTTTTTTATTTATTATTTTTTGCATCAGTAAGATGAGATTATATATTTTAAACAAAATAAAAAGTAACAATTTTTATAAGTTTCCATTGTAATCTAGAAGGTACTTGATTTTTCGAATCGTTGCCACTGTACATGTCGCGATGAACACCTGCGATGATAATTTATAACCAGTGCTTCATTGTTTGTTTAAACAGTCTTGTTAGTTTTTTGTACTATTTTATAACACATGAATCGTTATGTGAAATTGATAACTACAGATTTAAAAAAATTTACTGTGTAATTTTAACTATTATATTATAATTTTAACTATTAAAAAAAAAAGAATAGTTTAGGTTAGGTACAATATGTGACAATTTATGTTAATACTACGTACATAAGTTTAATATATCTTGTTAATTTTTGTACTATTATAAAGTTTACGAAAAGTTCTGTAAACTTGATAATTAAAAAATTTTATTTATAAATTACTGTATGGAATTTACTAAAGAAAAATTTAGGTTAATTTATCAATCGATATATGTTACGTATAGATGTACGTTATCGTATACAATATGTTGACGTGATAAAAAAATAGTAAAACTGTATTAATATACTTTGTATAAAAAAAATGTGTAAGACAGTGTAAAAATGTTAAGATCAGAAAATACACTTTATATCCGCAACCAGGCCTGTCTGGAAGTATAGACGGTTCAAGTGAAGGAGGCGCATTATTATGCTCCTCACACGTTACTTATATGAAGACAAAGGTAGTATACAACGGTGGAATTACAAGTTCGAGATTTGTTGTATTACAAGAAATATTCTTTGACTTTCGAGAAAATTTATTTTTTTCCAAATTTAACAAGAAGTTTAGTGTCGATAATAAATTACAGGAATCTATATATAATTTTTTATATAAAAATATGTTATAATGATCGGTTTGAAAATTTAAAATGATATGTAGGAGATAGTTTTACAAGTGTAGAAAAGCTAAACTTATTTGATAAAATTAATTTTTTCATTCTAGGTATAAATTGTTTTTTTTTCTGTTTATTTAAATTTAAAATTGATTTAAATTAAATTGGCTAAATGTTTTCTCTGTAATTATAGGACGGTAAAATATGTTCTAATGTATAGTAAAAAAAAATTCTGAATTTAAAAATCTGGAAAAGTTTGTATTTGTTTGTATATGGGTATTTCTTAAAATATGTGCCATATTAGAAAGAGAAAATTTTTTTAAGAAAATAGAAATGTGGTCAAAACGTCTATTTATAATTCTTTTTTAATTTTTTGGAAAGGCTTACTCTGAGACTTCCACCAAACATAGTAGACGAAGAGTATTATAAAAGCCTCGCTTAATAAAGCATATTCGTTCGCAAAACCCGATAAATTTTATATTAGAAAAAATTTTTTTTTTTAATTTTCAATGTTTTTACGATATGTTTACTTTATATGAAATATATAGACGCACTGAAAAAAATAGATTTTTGATTCAAGCGGAATTCTTCTTAAATATGCGTCAAACAGAAATCTGCTTGATCTAATGCAATTATTTTAGAATCAAGAAGAATATGCTTAAACTTAAAATATTGATCCTTTTGAATTACAATTCCTTAAATTTTAAAAAAGTACGTTCTGCTTGCTTATAAAAGAATCCGTTTGATTACAAAAGTTTCGCATTAGATCAAGCAGATTTTCTGTTTGACGCATATTTAAGAAGAATTCCGCTTGGATCAAAACTCTACTTTTTTCAGTGCGTGAAACATCATAGTAGTTGAACTTAAATAATATATTATTATGTTTAAGCGACCACTAAGTAACGTACCATGATATATAAGGATAATTAGCATTTATCGATATTAGGATTAATTTATTGATAAAAATACATGTCGACGGAGTGAACGTGTAATAAAAATACGCAACTTAAATTTTCATATATCTCAATTTCTTGTTATTTTAAAATTAAACATTTATAATTTACATAAAAGCTTTTGAAAGTATTTCATCCAAGGAATCTGTTAAGATTTAAACAGTTTTATTAATATGTATTTTTCATTTATATAAATTACTTTAAAAGTTGATACTTCGGACTCCGTCGACAAAATCACGCTATGATGGAACGCGATAAATGCATGCATTCAAAATTATAAACGAAAATATCAACCTTTGTAGCACCTTTTGTACTTACAAGGAGACCCTCATATGTTTGGGAAACGGATCGTGCCCAGCTTGTAGTATATGTTTTCTAATATAAAAATATGAAAAAAGCCAGAGCCGCAGACTCTAACAATCGTTTTTTCAAAAGTTATACACTGTTAAAGCAAAATTTCCAAAGAAAAGAGACTTCACTTTAAACGCTTATAACTTCTGACCTATCTAATATTGATATTCAAACCAAAGTTTACTGAAAAGCTGAGATAAAATAGATACATTTTAAAAAAAAGTACGTTCAAATCCATTAAAATGGAGCAGAGTTATAACCAAATTAAGAATTAGAAGCAATTTTAAACAAAAATTGAGCAGTACAAATTTTATTGATTTTTTTAAGCTAAATTTCTTTAAATTCTTAATTCGGCTATAACTCTGCTCCATTTTAACGGATTTGAACGTACTTTTTTTTAAAATGTATCTATTTTATCTCAGCTTTTCAGTAAACTTTGGTTTGAATGTCAATATTAGATAGGTCAGAAGTTATAAGCGTTTAAAGGAAAGTCTCTTTTTTTTGGAAATTTTGCTTTAACAGCGTATAACTTTTGAAAAAACGATTGTTAGATTCTGCGGCTCTGGCTTTTTTCATATTTTTATATTAGAAAACATATACTACAAGCTGGGCACGATCCGTTTCCCAAACATATGAGGGTCTCCTTGTTAGTTAATAAATAAAGGTCTGTAATTTAGACATTTTATAGAACATTTATTTACAATTAGGCCTCTAAATTTTTTTTACTCTAAATTACTTTCAATAATCAATTTTGGGCAAGAATTTATTCAACCAAGTTTGGTAGAAATTTTGTATTTTTATTTTTTAAATATATTTTTATGATAAAACTATGAAAGATTCAAAAGGGCACTCATTTGAAGAATTTACCATATTATGTTTGTTCGTATGTCATATAAATGGAATAGAATAATATCCTCCGGTTTTTCCCGTCTTGTCCTCCCCGAATAAATATTTAATTGTAATTATTATTGTTATGGTACATAAAAATCGTAACAGTACCATGTAATTAAAATTATGGTATGCAATGTATAACTAAATAAATTATTTGTTATATAATTGGATATCATTATTGCTCCAATTTTTGAAACCAACGTTAGACACCAATATTGGTCAAAAGTTGGACGCCAATACTGGTCTAACGTTGGACAGCAATATAGATCCAGTTGGTAATCATCGTTTATAATAAACTAAATTTTTCTACTATTCGAACGATTGGCAAGTCAACATAAATCTATCTATTAACGTGTTATAATAAACGCTTCAAATTAAATGACTATATTGAACTCAATAAAAACCGAGCTTTATCTCATAATATATATGTATGTATTTACATATTTTTATGCTCTTGTAATTTGAAATAAAACAATTGCTTAGTAAAACAGTTCATATACAAGTAAATATAATTTTGAAAAAAATGTAATTTAAAATTTTATATTTTAAAATCCATAAAAATTCGAATACTTATATTTTTGACAAACGTTGTCTATTTTTTTTATTCATTAAATTAAAATTTTGAAATGAAAAATTATAAATCTGGAAGTGTTCGTGTACCTACTGTGTAAAAAATTATTTTATTTACGAAACAAACAACAATAAGCTAAAAAACAAAAATATACATATACACATTATTTTTAGGCACGATCGTTGCACTAGAGTGCCTTATATTTTCACCATCGCGAAAAATGTAACACCATGAATAATTGTTTATTTATACATAAAAACATTTTTCGTCCAGAAAATAAGTCATTTTCAACGTTTTTGAAAAAGTACATATGTGTGTATGCATGTATGTATGTACTCAAGTTAGTCGAATAACTCAGTCAATTTTGAACTGATTTGGCTGAAATCTTTATGATATCTTCTACATAAATGGAGAAGTAAACGTTCCTATTTTGGACCAAATTGGTCGAATAGCTCTTGAACGATAGCACTTTTTAAAATGGCGCTAAAACGTTTCTCTACGACATTATGTGAAAAAAATTAAATAATCTAAAATATAAATATAGAAAATGTTTAAATATAAAATATGTGATAATTTTTGTATTATAACTTTTTATGTACAACTAAATACTGGCAAGTTTTTAGCAAAAAAACCGTTTTTTTCTACTTTATAAAGACATATAAATTGTACTGTAAAAGTTTAAATGTAAAGAATCTTTATCTTAATAAGATAAAACTTTTTTGTATACGACACTTTTTGCTTAGATAAATATTTTTAAAGTTAAGTACAAAAAACAGTTGAAAAAGCCTAAAATGTAGAATAAAAAAAGCTTTATAGACATTAACTAAATAAATATTGATTTTACGTAGAAATTTGCAATGCAAGAAATGTTCATCATAAAAAAAGAAAACTTATTTCTATTAAACATTTCTTACTCACATTGATATTTTTCCTGATAAATGAAAAAAAACGGTTAAAAACCGTAAAATATACAAAAAAGATGGTTTTAAACCTTATCTAAATAAATATCGATTATACGTACGAATTTTAAAGGTAAGAAATGTTTGTCACAAAAGAAAACCTTTGTTTACCTTTTAATTGTTTTTGAAAATGTATGTATGCTTGTATGTATGTAGTTAAACAAGTCAATCGAAAAATTCAGTCAATTTGGCTATATTCATTTTTATAGTATCTTCTAAATATATTATAGTCGTTTATTTTTTAAAACACTTAACGATCATGTCTGGAATGTAAAAGCGTATAGCTTTTACATATTTTGGGCCCTCTAGTTTACTTATTTTATTGTTCATTCACACATCCTAATTCCAGATTTAAATAAATCTTATTTACTTTTCGTTTCTTCCATTACATTTTCCATTAAATTCGCTAAATTTTTATTAACCGTATAATATGTACCAAGCAAAATTTTATTTGGATTTCCATTAAAATAATTAGAGTGTGATTTATTTGAAAAAATAATAATTCAACCGTTGGAAAATACTGTGATTTCATTTGCATATACGCGCTCGAACAGTCGCAACCAGGTTCGCACGAACGCATACAAGTTGATCAAGTGCGACCAGGCGTAGAATAATGGTATTTACACAAAATGAAAGGTCGATAAACTTTTTACTTTCAGCTGATTAGATGCGACTGCACAAAGTTACGTAAAAAGGGAAAAAAATTTTTTTTAACGATTTGGTTGTAAAAAAGCGAAATTGAAATTACTTATATTGTATATGAACAACTAGACACACTTGTATAATATGTTTATGAAGGATGTATATGTATATACCTGTATAAATAATTATGGTTAAATAAACAATAAAAATTATTAAAATTTTACTATATCATTTTATAATCTTGATCGAATTTTCTTTTGTAACAAATTGTTTTTAATAAAAGTAATAAATAGTGATTGAAAGTTATTCAAATTTTGTTCAGAATTTTAAAAACAAAGCGAAGTTATGTAATTTTTGTCTGAAATTATAATGATAATTGAGTGCCACCTTAGTAGAAATAAAAGCATTTATTAATATTTTGAGGTTAGAAATAGCTATGTTATAGCTTGTAATTAGATATTTTCTAGTTATTTTTAAAAACTGGCTATTTTCTATCTTAAAAATTTACATCTACTACTAGAGCAGGTTGTACTTTTTATAGAGAAAAAAGGAATTAAAAACAATTGTCCATATGTCTAGAAGAAATCGAGCAATTTGAGGTTAGTTAAGGGGGTTCCTTACTCAATTTTTGATGATTAATTAATAAAAAAGTAGAACCGTATGTGAAAAAATAAGAGAAGAAGCGCCTTCGTGTATTGACAATCTAACTGTGTGCTGCAAAAATATCAAATCTTTTCACCTCGTTGAGGTTAGGTTCACATTTTTGGTAAGACTTTTCTCAAAAACGCAATATAATTTTAATCTGAATTTCGGTACACAGTTATATTATCAATAAATGAAGACGCCTATTCTCTTATTTTTTCACATACTGTTTTATTTACAAATTTATTACTAATAATCGCGATTGCCGATAAGGTAGGGAGGATAAATATTGACTATGGCACCCCGTTAAAAACATTTGTTCATCATTAGTTATGAACACCCATTGGACATTTTCGGTCTAATGGCCAGTTTTTGGCCAAAAAGCCTTTCTTCGATGCTTTAATTTTTACTACAATGACGAGTATCACTATATTTAGTTTAGTATCTTTATGTTGCCAATGGTTTCTTTGTATTCCATTTGCAGTAGAAATTTTTTCTAAAAAAATTCGTTAGTTATATATTTAAACGTGTTGAGAAGTAATTAAAAAACGTAAAGAAACTACAAAATAAAAAGAATAAACCAATAGTAACGTAAAAGAATAGTAAAAAAACTTTTTTTTTATTTTACTTTTTATTTTACTTTTTTATTTTACTTTCGAGCAGTTTTTGGCTAGTCCATAGCGAGTGAAATACAAATTGGGCAGTGAGTTAAACAGTGACTGGCTAGACGTGTTATTTTCATCAGATTTTTTAGCATTCACTAGCTAAGGACTAGCCATAAACTTATAATTGGAAAAAATAATATAATCACAGGTTTATATCGTTTAAAATAATAAAAATTTATAAAAAAAGTTTAGATGGATGATTACATGTAAGTTCCTATCAAAATACGTTAACTTAAACTTCTAGAACAGAAAAACGATTTCGTGGGAATTTTTGTAGGTTATGTTTACAAATCATATGTTAGTTTCGATTCATATCGATTCCTAAGATGTGCTTCTCCAGTGCCTAACCATCGACACTGCCCAGTTGATCTTAGCTATAGTGACTAGTCTGCTCACCAGTTTCACTGCTTTATATTCTACCAGGGATGCTCCGAATTTGATGCTAATCAGCGACGGAGGTCGTACGATGTCTTTAAAAAGAAATGGAGGTTAATAATTGTTATATGCTTCACGTATATATTTTTTCGAATAAAAAGTATACATAATAAAAAAAAGCCACCATTTTATCTTCTATAAATACAATTTATTAGCAAATAAATAATTTTTACATCACTTTCAACGCCTTTTTCGTATAAAAAAATATATATATTTATTTATAAACATAATTTTCGAAATAGAAATGTCACTTATAATGAAACAGCACTATGTACAGCGATAAAATAACCTAATAAGATGATGAGAAAAAAAGAGATATGATTCAATGCCTATTTTTGACAATGGAGTTCGCTTCGTTTTCCCATTTGTTTAAATTTTGTTCGAGTTTCTGTTTCTCCACGTTGATAGCTTCCTGAAGTTGCTGCTGAAGTTTCTCAAGAGCGTCTTTACCGGATTGCGCGATTTCCTGAGTCTTCTCTTTCAATTTTTCGAACGTCTCACCGTCGGTCTCTTGGGCCAAGGTGTCGATCACATTTTGCAACTCGTTGATTACCTTCACCAGAAATTTATTTTTCACATTGTTGATACTCTGCTCGGATTTATACTTGAGCTCGTAGTAAGTCTCGAGGAGTTGATTCACTTTTTCACGTCCGTAGTCGACGACTCCTTCCCCAGTTTGTATCACCGTGTCCAGAATCTTTTTGAAGGGCGATGTTACCCGCTCGTACAGACTGGCGAGGGCGTCGTCTGCTTTGTGCAGCCATTTCGCGAATTTGCTGATGATCGAACGAGTTTCCTGAAACGTTGAGATAGTTATTATTAGATTAGAGTGATTTGGAGTTTAAATGTTTTTGTAGAATTTATTTTTAATTTTTTTTTTTGAAGTTTTGTATTTATCTATAATTTTGTTCGAGCTAGGCAAGATTGAGAATTTGATTGGTTCAGATAGAGTCAGAAGAACTTAGATAAATGTAGACATGATTCTTAATAATTTGGATTAAAGATAAATTAGAAAAGTTAGATAAACTCAAACAAATAGGAAAGTTGGAAAGATCGAAATATATTACATAAGTTAGAAAAAATTGTAATAACTTAGAAAAATTAGAAAAATGGAAAAAATCAGAATCTAGAATTTAGAAATGAAATATAATAAAAAAATACTTCTATTTTATTTCGTTTTAACTATTCTTATTTAATTTATTTTTTCTAACTTTTCTATTTTATTATCTTAACTATTTTGATTTATTTCGATGTTTCTAAATTTAGAAACCATAACAAAAAAGAATAGTTAGAAAATTTTAAATAAAAAACAAAGTTAAAAATAATTAAAATAAATTCGTTGGAATAATTGAAATTTAATAAAATCTTATTAAAATATTAAATTAACTAAAAAAATAGTAAAAAATTAGAAAACGTTAAGAAAAAATAAAAGAATTTGAAAAAATTAGGTACAGTACAATCAATAATTTCGAATCGATCAGAAAGTTATTACAAAATAATAAAATATGAAATTAGAAAAGTGTCATAATATTTTTTTATATAAAGTTCTTTATGAAACTCTATAAACCCTTATTAACATAAAATCTGTCACTTTCTAAACAAATCTTTTCCTTCCAAATTATAGGGATCTACACCTTTCAACCCAATAATTAATTAAAAATCTGAAAAAATTCGTACGGTCAGCTTAAAACATTGGAAAGGATCTGGTACGTTCTGATTTTTAAGGAAAAATAATTTTTTATGATAATAATTAAATAAACATTGTTTGGTCGGTAACTATTAATCAAAGACAAAATAAAAATCTGGAAAAATGTGGGTATACTATTTACAACATGCCTATAAGCACCAGACGTTTTCAGATTTTTTGAAGATAATCCATTCTTATGTTTATTAAAAATATAAAAAAGAACTATTTTCTGAGTTCGACACCATCTCACATAAATCTTATTAATAAAATAACTTACCCTCTGTGGTTCACTATTATCAACGGGTCCAGCCTGAAAAAAGTCACAAAATTCCAGTATAAACAAACAAATAACGCAAAATAATAACATCAACTTAAAAATAATCCAAAAAGACACTTACGAAAACCACGGTACAACATAAAAGTAAAATCAACGTAATTTTGGAAAACATGATGAAATTAACGATTGTACGATTAACTCTAAACTGCGATGCGAGAGAAAGATACGTTGTATTTTATATAGTTAAAATAAGTTTACCTACATTGATAATAAAACATTACAAAAGTTTGTACACGAGAGGAAGAAAAAATTAGCATTTGACCACGCGCGCGTGTGTATAGTTTTCTTTTTTTTTTCTTTCAAATTAATTCAACCTAATCTTCGATTGACACGACAGTCTAGACTTCTTTCCAAGAAATTTGAAATCACATATGCGACTCTGTTTGCTAATGTATATGTGCGTGTGTGTGAAATTATTAATGAAAAATGTTGTACTATCGTTGATACTGCACGAGTATCCAAAATTGACAATGATAAGATAATTAAATAAAATAAATTATTCTACTTCTTAGAGGAAGTTTACGAGGAAGTTTTCTGTAATGTATGCATTTATTAAATCAGAAACTTACAGTTTTGTGTGATTTATTCGATCGATCGAAACAGTCATGATTTCTTTCTTCTTTTTTCTTTTCGTAAGAAAAAAATTCGCGTGTTCGAAATAAAAATATTGTCGAAGTGTCTCTGTTTAATATTTGCTTGAACTTGCGAAAGTGCTTTTAAAAACTTTGAATATAAATATTGTAAAATTCTTAAGAAAAATTTGATTTTCTTTTTGCATTTTAAATTTGTATAAAAATATTTTTTCAATTTAATAATATTGTCTCAGTGTCTCGGTACAATATGTATGTTTAAATTTCTCAAAATTACCTTAAGCAAATTTTTCAACGCATAGAATTTTTCATTACAAGAAAACTTATATAATTTTTGTATAAAAATAATATCTTGAACTTGAAAATTTCAACCTACCTAACAAAAAATTAGCGTTCTCGTATATAATAATATTGTCCGAGTGTCTTTATTGAACATTTGTTTAACATTTATAAAATTTTTGAATAAAGGTTTGTTTCTTTGAAGAATATCCATTTTATACATAAAATTTTACAATACAAAAAATTTTAGAGTAATATTGAAATTGCAAAGTGTCGCTAAAATTATATTTCAAGGAAAATTGATGTATTTAATTGTATTATAATGTAATAAGAAAACTTGATAAGAAATGATGATTAAATACTGAATAAATAATGAAAAAAAAGATAAAGAATTATTATAGATTAGAAATTATTATCTATACGATAGCATTTTCGCCTTATTTAAATATTAAAATTATAGTTCTATTTATTCACTAAATAAATCTAACGAATTTCGAATATTTACTTTTATCTGGAATAAATTATATAAAATTTAAATATGGTTAATCACGACGTAATACTGGTACTTATAAGATGTATCGTTGATTATTACAAAAGAAAATAATTTTAGACGATCACGATAATAGGAAGGATAGTTTTATAATAAATAAACAAATTATTGTATTAATACTCTCGAGATATATATTTCCTAAAAAAAGAAAAAATAATATTTGTTATAATTGTCTTTTAGTATTGACATTTTAGATAATCCCTACATTACCGACTGAAGATAATCAAGTCGCGAGCTAAGACCTTGACGGTTGATAACACTTTACTACAAGCGATAAGCGTTCTTCGAACTTGCAGAGAAACTATTCGCTAGAGGTCGACATAGAGATGAAACACTACTATTAATAAAAAAACACCTTGTTGCCTCGCCCTTTATTTTATTACTTCCTACCAATTATTATTTATATTCGTTTTTGATGCCGTTTAACGCCGATGTTAAATAGCGTTCATAAAAAAATAATTGTAGAATTTAAGGATGGGTATTTGGAAGAATTACACTTAATCGTATCGAATCAATATCTATTCAAGATTAACAAAAAAATATATTTATTCCGAATATTTATACCAATATTAAACAAGTTACATGGGAGAAAATTGTTATTTAATTCAATAAAAAATATTCACTCTATTTTCAATTAAATACACGTTTTGCAATTTTCGTATACACATCTTAAATAACTTACATACAAAAAATGTATTTAAGTGAAACTAAAGTAGAATGAAGCAATAATTTTTTATTGAAAGACACAATATTTCTTATATATAAATATTAAATTTCTTGTGTAGATCATCAAAGTCGACCATATTCCTGCATAATTAAATTTGTATGGCTGACAAAAAATTGGACAAAAAAATATTCAATCGTCAATTTAGAAGAAAAATTCTATTAATTCAATAAAGTGTATTTGGCTCAGTAAATTTTATTTAATGCAATTATATTCATTTGAATAAATTAATTGAAATTCTTGAATTAATTTAAAATTTTTATTATTTACCACATTGTATATCTATATAGCTATTAAATTACTTTAGGAAAAAAATAGTATTTTAATCAATAATTAATACAAATATTTGAATCAACTAAAATTTTCGTTTTAAACGCCCACAACATCTATTTATTTTAAATGACTTACATACAAAAGAAAATATTAAATTAAACAAAAGTAGGTATTTGAATCAAAAATATATTTTATTGAATTAAAACAATCATAAATGAAAATATTTGAATCTACCAAAATTTTCATTCTAAACCATTCATCTATATATATACCTATTACTCTTAAATTACATAAAAAAAAGGATTTAATAAAAAATGTCGTGTCTTCAAAAACTATAAAAAAAATTTTAAATAATCTTACCCTATATTTAAAACCATCAAAACAAAGAGAAAACTCATCGATTTAAATATATCGTGTATTTGAATCACCAATAATTTATAAAAATTTCGCTAAACTCCGATAATGTATATTTAATATATCACTAAAATTTCATGTGAAAAATCTCACGATTGCAAGTATACACTCATACACACAAATAATACTCGACCATTCAGGATTTAACTCAAACTTATTTAACATGTACGAACAGACTCCTACGCCTCATTAGATTGCAGGAAACATATTCAACGCCGCATAAAGTGTACAATACTATACGATCGTGAAGATATAATACTTTTCTAACCTAACAATCGTTTATTTTCTCGAGCTTCCAACCTGTGTAATAAAAAGATAACGAACCCTCGTCTATATACATGCGCAATAAAATTTTCGATATTTTTACGATTTTTCTTTTTTTTTTTTAAAGGAATGGATGCGTCAATGCTAAACTAAAAAAAAAATAAAATTAATTTAAGGTTATGTGCGACCAGTGGATTTTAAGGATTATACGATATATAGTGGTGTATTGAATTAGTCGGTCAACCACGTGGTTCGCTGTTCATATACATGCATGTGCAGTCGTTACGATACAATTTGATATTCCATTCACGATGATTTTTCAGTTTCCGGTTCCTATGTTCACACACACATATATATATATATATATATAAGGCTGTCCTTCACGTAAGATTTTCTTTGTATGTATTTTTATATATGTTGGATAAGTAGAAATAAATAGAGTAATTACTATAAAATCATAATTATTACTTTATTGATCGAGCGTGTAAAACAACTAATTATCAAAAATATTAAAAAATATAATACATTGTGTGGGTGCACGACGTATTATACAAATGTACAAATTGAATGCATTCTGAATAATGTAAGTAATTAATATTATGAAGAGATAATTGTTGGGCAATGGAATTATTAAATTATTGGTCACTTAATAATTATTTTATTTTTTAAAGGAAAGAATCTCCTTCCTCCATATTTATTATTCAAGTTTATAAATGTATCGGTGTAAGTCTCGATGAATAAATTGAGTAATTACTATTAAGCAGTAATTACTGCATTATAAGTTTATTGGATTATTAGGCGTATAAAAACTATTTAATTTTTAGACGGATAAGAAATCTTTAACATGCTAATTTCATTATAAAATTCTTTTAGTCATAAATAATTTATGTAGGAATAATTATTAAGTTAAGTTTTATTAATATTAATATTAATAACAATTATTGTATAAGAATCATTATAATTGCAAATAAACAATAATTTTTTCTAATATAATTCATAAATTTAAACACGCTAAAAAAGGTAATTATTACTATTAATAGTAATTGTGAGTTAATTAATTTACAACTATTCTAAATCATTGAATATAAACTCAAATAATTAGTAAACTAATAAAAATGATAGTGTAGCAAAGATATAATAATTACATTAAAAAATTTTTAAAATACATAGATAAATAAAGTAATTATTATTATTTAATTACGATATAATAAAGTATTAAAAATGAATAAAAGAATAAATGAAATTTAGAAGAACTTTTCTAATTTTCCACGTGTAATAAAAACTATATTCTCATTTTGTAAAATCACCATTAACATCACTCCATCTAATAATTTCACTTCCTCTACTTAACCTCTCGATTTTCGCGAGTTGTAAAAAGAAAAAAATCAAATTGTCTTCACTTTACATCACCTGGTTGTTAACTAAATGAAAATTGCTCGCTCAAAAAAAAGGAAGGACGGAAGGAAGTAAGAAACATAACCTATGTTTTTTTTATTCACAGGATGCTCGTTTCGCACGAAGAAATTGTTAGAAATTACGCAACATTTGGATTCTCTCTTGCACGTGCGTTTTGATAAATCTTCCATTCTAATATCTTCCTAGAAAAGTAGGGACGTAAATCGCTTTATGGGCTATCGTATAAAGGAAGGTTAAGGAAAACGATGAAGGAAATTTTTTTTTTGTTTTTATAATTTGTTTTTTGAGAAAGGAAAACTAATGGTTTGGTGTTTCAGTCTTGCCGGAGTTGTTGTGTTTTATTATTACGTTGTTACGAAAGTTTCACGTTTTTAAATATATAATTGTTTTAATTTTCGACGCGTGAATATTAACTTGAAATTATTACACATAATAATTAATATTAAGATAGGAATTATTTGGGTTAAAAATTATGTGTGTGTAATAAAAATAAATAAAGTGTATGAATCTTAAAACGTATAAATATATAAGTTTTTTAAAAATATGTTTGAAACTATAGGGGATTGTTAGGTTAGATGGAACTAATTATTGGGCAAATATTGAAATTATTTATGGTTATTGATGATATGAACAGTTTTAAATTATTTTTAGTTCTGATAAGTAATGAGTATTGTGGAGTTAAGTTAAGACATTTATTGGACGTTATTCTCATAAAGGTTATTGGTTATACGACGTTATTGATTAATGGCAAATAAATGGTCATTATTAATAAAGTTGTGGACTTAGATAAAATCATCTATTATATAGATATTATTATAATTGTTATATTGGCAAAAGTTTTAAATTTTTTTAGTCATGATAAATATTATCATTTTAAAGTTAGGTGAAATCATCTATTGTTTAGTATCGGTAAACTATTGGCCATTATTGGTCCAATTTAACACTTTATTAGTACCACTAAAAGACGATAATTGCAAGGTAAGATGTAACTAATTATTCAATAGAATATCCTAGACAATTGACCGAAAAATTCAATTTTAACCAGAATCAAAATCGATCCGTTCGAAAAAAAACCACCAATAATCGAATATAAAAAAAATGCAGTTGAATTCGTTACTATAGATATATAAGTATACCAAAAGTCGAAGGTTACACAGAGGAGTACGCGCGATTTCTCAATCGAATCCAGCCATCTCCATGAGGCCATTGACCGCGATTACACGGGCTTTTGTGTCGACGTTCCTCCTCGCTGCCTCCATATACACGAGGCGCGCACATCAAAATAACGGGATCTGGAGTAAAACGTGCAAGAAAAAAAATAATAAGTTACACGCTTTTTACTCTTCTTCTTCTTCTTCTTCTTCTACTCCTTTGTTTTTCTGCACTATATCTTTGGTGGTAAGAATATGTATCGAAAGTTTATTTATCTACATCGAAATGATCAGTGGCGCGAACAGCGTGTAATTAATTGTCAGTTGAACACTTTAAAGTGTGTTTAATTGTTAATGCAAAGTTTTCATGCATATATTCTAATCGTAATGGTATTCGACTTTTGTATTTTTAATTTTCGCATAGTAATAGTAAATATTTTTAAATCGATAATTATTCTATAATTTTTCAAGATCATCAAATTTGCTTATAAAAAATTATAACAAAAAATAATAATTAATTAAAAATGTGGCTATTTTTATCTTTCTAAATAAAAGTTTTAATATTTTTTTTGTAACAATAGTTTTTCTGATTCAACATTGAGTTATCTTTCTGACGTAATTTTAATATTTATATGATATACTCGATATTGAGCTTTTAGACTGTGTCTTATTGTACATTCTCGTTTTCCATTTGTATATATAGTTGTAATGTGTATCAAAAATTCAGGTAAATAATATTTGTTTTATATTTACTATATGGTTGCCCTTTTCGTTAATTTTCGCGTTCGTTCTTCTTCCATTTTCGTCGTCCTCATTTTCAATATCTGCTTGCATAAGAGTCATAATTTTATCGTATCGCTTATAAAATGCAGAATTTTTATACATAGTACCTTTCTTTTGATGTATATCAGTATTCTCTTTAGCATGTAGACCTACCTTATAATACTTTTTGAAACTTTATCTGAATTTTTTATTTTGGTTAATAGTACATTGCACACATATTTAAAAACTGAATTCAAATCTTCCAATTTTTGGCATGAGCAAACTAATAACATTCATTTTAATAGAACACTCTTGGGTCAAAGATCTTTACACTCTGGATACTCTGAACACTCTGGATGGTGGTCGTGAAATCGCATTTTACGCATTTTTACATTTTTAACCGTAACTGTTAACTATGATTTAAATCCACTTAAGGAGAACATAATTTCAATAAAAATCTAAATGTTTATATAAAAAAATTATTTAGCTGTCGTTAGACAATTTTTCAATTTTTTAAAAATAATTTGGTAAGATACAGTTTTTAATTGCAGTGTCAACACAGTCTTTTCCATTCAAGTGGATTAAAATCATATTTAAAAGTTACGATTAAAATTTCAGCCTATTTCGTGAAGTGATTCCTGAGATATCCTACAGTGAGTCCATTATGGAAAAAAATCAGAGTACGGAGTCTCATAATTAATTAAAATAGTTATATAACACGTAAATGGGTCAAAAAAATTTAAATAAAAATTAATAATAATATTTATTCGATTCGGGAGCATAGCGACGTTAAAACAATAAAAAAAAAAGAAATAATATAATTTGTTCAAAAAATTAAGAAATATTTTCCATTGTTATAAAAAAAATTATTAATTGTTAAAAATGAATATTTTTTTTCAATTTTAACCCAGGGTTCTCCCCTTAAAATAAAACATTAAAAACGCACAATTTCTGCTTTAATTTGTAAAAAAAAATATTTAATTTTATATTGAGATATGCAGTTCAGGCGTATAAACAGGCAATTTCAGTTAAGGGCATATTATCCTGATAGCGAAGCCCTTACAGTATTATAATTAATATAGAGGGTGTAAGAAAAGTATATATCTTATATTTAATCTAATATATAAAAATTCTGAAATTTTTATACGAAGTAAGAATTGCGCTAAGAAAAAGTTTTATGTTGGTCCAAAAAAAAAGTCCATCGCCCTCATATATTTATCAGTTCGACCCATAGAAAACCTGACTAAAAAATAAAATAAATTTAGTATTTACAATCCGTTGAAGTGTAATATAATTTATTCGACTTTATCTAAATTATGTGTAAATATTTGCTTGTTAGAAATAATTTATGTGGATTTAAATCAACATATTGTAATGTCCGTTCATTACTTCCGTGTATTAATTACATTAAACTTTGAGAGTTTATTTCGTAATTGCAAAGAAGTCAGTGATGTCGTCTATACATTTACCGACACATATTTTTCTTGCAAAATAATGTCGCGAGAAAAAAATTGAGCTATGTAATTCCACAAAAACAACGGTTATGGAATATTTAATGTATTGTAAGTATTTTGTAGAACGAGAATATAAGTTTTTTGCAATAGGACTATGAGCGATACTTTTCTTTCGATCTTTTTTTTCTACTCAGGTGGGTGATATGTAAATTTTCGATATCGATAACTGTAATAATCACGGAAATTGATAATGAATAAACACTCATACTATAAACGTGACTTTTACGCAAGACGTAACGTGACTTATGTTAAATTATTATGTTCACTCAAAAACATTTTTAAAATTAGTTTTATTTGTTTGTGAATGGAATGTTTAACTAATATTATCTATTAACACTTCTTGAATACGTGATGTTTAATAATTGTACACTCGATATACGGTCTTACAATGAATAAATTTATCGATCTCGTATTTTTTTTTGTGGTTTTTCGATGGTTAATGTGCGCTCTCTTTAGTCTGTATGAATACCTTTTTTTAATAATTAAATTATTTATTTTTCAAAATGATTTCATGAATGATTTTTGAAAATGATTAACAATTTATACCTTTCAATTTTTATGGTTGTTGCCGATCAAAATGTTTTCACTTCGTTTTTCTCGTTGTATAATAAGGATACGTCAATATCAGCTACTTCACACAATAATGTTTTAATTTATATTTAACTTTTATTATTTAATATTTTTTTATTTTTTGCTTTACTTTCTTATAAACATGGTGAACTTATTGCCAACTATTTCTTGTAGACCAAAACTGCTTTGTAGCCAAGCACAAATTATTTTTGTTACCGAAAGTAGAAGTCTCTTCGCTGTTTACGGCGGATTCTACTTTTTTTTTTTTCAGTGTGTAAACTTAAATTTGGTTTCACCTTGTGATCGAGTAAAATGCAGCGAATTGTCCCGTATCATTCGCAAATACAATTGTATTCTTACATTGATTCACGAAGAAAAAAAAGTCATTTCTTAAATTTCATAGCTGTGTGTATAAAAATCATGAGAAATTCAAATTGCGCCACCACAGCGAATAATTTTATATTTCATTATAATGTACAAAACGTTTATTTAGGTATTTTTATTTTTTTAAGCCCTTGCAGTAAAAAGCGGCATTTGTCAACAAGTGTATTTATCTACACTAAAAAAACGATTATTTCATTCGAAGAAACCATGAATTTCGTAACGTTTAATTTTATATCATACCAAATGTCGATTTCTTAATAGTTAAGAAATATTCCTTTACTATTTTTTTAAGAAAATTATCCATTATCTTATACGAAGTACATAATTCTTAATAGTTAGAGAATATGATTTGAAGAAAATAATCATTTTTAGAAAATTTAGAATTGCAAGGAAAACTCTTATTTGATATTAATTATTATACAAATAAATTATTATTTACAGATATGTAAAAATTTAACTTAATTTATTTATTCTTATTAATTTTTAGGCACGACCGCTACACGGGAGAGCCTTATATTTTCATCATCGCAAAATGTGTGATGCATCAATATATACTAGATAATAGTTTGTAAGAGAAATTTATGTGTATTAAAATTCATTTATAAGGCCCTCCCTAAAATGTATGTATGAATGTATGTATGTAATCATGTGTCAAAGATAACTCAGTCAATTTTTTACCGATTTACCTGAGATTTACAGGGTAACTTCGTCATAATCTAATTAGATAATGGTCCTATTTTCAGATATATACCACTGAAACACTTTATGTTATAGCATTATTTTTCACTGCTTAGAAACGGTTATGTAGCATTATCTTGAAATCTATTAATCCTACATAAAAACTTTATACCGACGGAATGTTCCTCTCAAAATAACAAAACTTTTTCCTATTGTACACTTAACGCTCAAAACAATATTTTCGAAGATAAACATAGAAAAACGGTCAAAATAATGAAAAAAGCACAAACAAACACGTTTTTTCGCAATAAAACGAAATTTATTGTTTTTACTGAAAAACTTTTAATGAACAAAATGTTCGTATTAAAATAATAAACCTTTTTTCTATTATACACTTAACGCTCAAAACAATATTTTCGAAGATAAACATAGAAAATCGTTTAAAGTAATCAAAAAAATATGAAAAAACGTTAAAAAGTTGACTTCTATTGTATAATTATTGTTGATGTAATATCATTTTCTTTTATCAGTATTTGTTGTATGTAAGTCTTTAATATCTTTCTCCGGTTTATCATTTTCGTCATCAGACAAGCCAATTTTTCAGTCTTTCTTGAAGTGTCAAATTTTGTACACCATTCTAAAATTAATTATATTTATGTAAAAAATGAAAAATAAAATATTAAAATTATTATTATTGTTACTAAAAATGATTCCTATCTTACATTTTTGTTTTGAAGGCGTATTTTTTTGAAATTCAGGTACCCAACTGGTATGACTTCATCATTTAAATGCACTACACTTTCATACGCATCTTTAAAATAAATTAATTATTTTACAATTATTTTACAAGAAGTAAAAAATTATTTTCCTTTATGCTATAATAAAAACTTACATTACAATACTTTTGATGTACAAAGGACAATTCAAACAAATGTTTTACTGAATAATTAATAAGTGCCGTTCTTTTAAATTATTGTATTTATTATTACATAATAAGAACTTCAATAGTAAAATAATAACTACAACATTAAATGCAAACTTAATGTAATTTAAAATAAATTAAAAAATGTAATAATAAAATGTCACAAACATACGTAAAATGTAAACAAACCGTTGATGTATACCAGATCAACCTTGAGAAAGATTAAACATCGCCAAAACTATCCCAATACAAAACAAGAGGCTCGTGGTTATTGTTGAATTGAACCATTATTGTTCGACTCACTACCATTGTTACTCTTGTACTAAAACTGACTAGTAGGTGAATTACTCCTATAATTCATAATTATCTTATATAATTTATCTTTAAATTTAATTATAATGTATTCTACAATTTAAAATATAAATAAAATGTAAAAAAATAAAATCTTATACAATAAATAAATTAACTAGATAATAAATAAAAATTATTTACCATCCAAAAATAGTTATTATTCTATTATTTACAAACACTGCCAACATTGGACAAATACTGGACAAGAGCTTCTGCTATTTTGTAATGCTCACTTAACTTTATATTAGAACAACTAATATCATACAGTAAAACTTCATGAAAATCATATAAAAACTATGTGTATACGTAATATATATATATATATATATATATATATATACATAATGTATATAAATAATTTTATATACACAATAAAATAAATAAACTAACGTTATATTTATTGTCCGTTTAAATAGTGCCATCAGCGCCATCATATACACATAAGTATAATGTATATCGCATTTTATGTAACCCGCGTCCCGTATCCAAATACTAAAAAATATTTATTTATAACAATTCTCTTTTTTTATTTATTTTTTAATACAAAAAATCGAATAAAAGAAAGAATTATAATAAAAAATTTTATTAATTAAAAAAAAAACTAATATTTTTATAACAAAATTTGATATAAAAAAATATAAAACAGTAAAAAATATTTACCACACACAAAAATAAAATTTTGAAAATAATCTAAACGTCGAACCCTGTAAAACATGTTTTCATTATGTGCAAATTTTTCTAAAATTTTAAATTAAAATTTAATTAAAATTTTTAAATAAAATTAAACACAAAACTTTGTTCTTAAACTTGAAAAATTTGGACTTGAGCGTTAATAAACATAACGAATTTATTGTGTCCGCGAATTCTAAGAATATATTGATTTTATATTACTTAAATATATTTGTCTTTTCAAATATTATAATTACTTTTTTCTTAATTTTTCTTAATTTATTTAATTAATAAAAAAAAGAAATCATTAACGTTTACATGTTATTAATAACATTGTAATTTAATATAGAAGTTAATAATTCACTCTTCATGTACATATTTCAATTTACTTTGTTCACTGAGTTTGTCACTTGACAAATTCATCAATTTAAACATAAAGTACATATAGGTACCATACACTACTCTAAATATACTACCAAAGAAGGCACCCGATAACACATCTTTGGGACCTAAATTAAATTTATATAATGCTCCAGTAACCATTCCACCAGCTGCATAATAAAAAAACAAAGCTTCATACAAATGAATTTCTTCAAAAATTAACAAATTTAAACAATATACATGAATGCTGCTCTATATCGAATAAATAAATTAATTATATTGTTTCATATAGACTAATTTAAATTCCACAATATTTTATCACATTTACTTACCTTTACTGTCCAAAATATACGTCCCATTAATATTGTTTTACCAAATATTCTTTAGAAGGAACATTAATGTAAAGAAAAATAAACTATACGACTTTATATAAACATATATAAATTATGTACATATGTATTTTTTTTTAACGTTACCTCTTCTTTCAAAAATGTGTTTCCTATTACTTCTTTCTTGCCAAATATTTTTTTTAATTTTTGAGATATTTGAGGAACAACACTTTTCTCTTCAATACATTGATATTCAGAATATTAGAATAATATCTAAAATTTAAAATCTATAAATACATTTTAAATTTATTATTAGAAGATATATGTATATGCAAAATAATAATTCTGCATACTATAATTACAATTCTAATTATTATTATTATTATTATTTTATATAATAATAAGCGAGCTATATTCGGTCGTGCCTTATAAATTTTTGTTCTCAGGCGCAGCCTGAGAACAGAAACTTGCGCGCGGGGGATTGGCGCGCGGCAGCGCGCAGGGGGGCTCGGCCCCCCTAGTCTTTAATATAATTATATTTAATTTAAATTTAAAACTTGTTAATTGCGAAAACTGATTAATTCACTGAACTCGTATCAAATCACAATTCTTAGATGTAAACGATTCGCGTCTTAACTATAAAAAATTTGAATATAATGTGCACCTTGCCAAATCAAGTCATAGAAAACTTTATTATTCAGTCATGTACATTTCGCCGTATTTCAATCCACATTTCTTAACAGTTAAGAAAGATTCTTCCTCCTAAAGAATTACTTTTCTCAGTGTACTTGCATATATCTATATTTAGATTCTCTGAATTTATATCTTTTTATGTTTAGGGCATGCATTCTATCTTAATTATATCTTAATATCTATTGCTTAATTCGGGGGTTGATATACATGTTTCGATCGATAGGTAAAGTGCATTCACAAAAATGTATTCTTGTGATTAGAGGATTGCCATCTCAAATGGGACTCAAAAGGAAATCCACTTGATATATTAAACGATTCTTTTAGAAGTTTCGATTTCTATTTGGAATAGTGAGATCTTGATTTTAATGGAATCTACTCGGTAATAGAAGAGTCGTTTAACTTTAAGTGGATTTTACTTTGAACCAAATTAGGGACGACAATCCGCTAATGACAAGAATACAGGTTTGTGAGTGTATCAAGATCGATTTTAAAAACCTGAAGTAAGTTAAGCTGGTCTTTACATTTGACAATAGGTCAATATTTATACGTTGCTACACTCACAAAAATGTATTGTTGCCATTAGCGGATCATCGTCCCAAATTTGGTTCAAAAGGAAATCCGCTTGATGATTCTTCTATTACCAAGTAGATTCCATTAAAATAAAAATCTCACTATTTATAAATAGAAATCGAATTTTCTCGAATCGTTTAACACCAAGTAGATTTTCCATTGAGTCTTGTTTGACACGACAATCCTTCAATCACAAGAATACATTTTTGTGAGTGTAATCAACGGTCTAAGAAGACGCGAGCAAACCGAGCGTTTTTCGCTAATGCAATTATAAAAACTTCTAACCACTAGTAGTATTGTATAATGTTACGTATGAAAAGGAGAGAAGCGAGAAATAAAAAGGTGGCCCGCAAGATTCGACTCCGAGACCTCAGTGTGCAAATCGCGCGCTCTAACCATCGAGCTACCGTCCACCCAACGGAGCATCGACGATACGACCTATACACTTCTTATCTGTCACTCGACTCCTTCTCATATGTTTAAATCGCGCGGCGATATACGTGACAATAGATAATGATATTTTTTACTCGCAACTTGGAATTCATTAAAGCGTGTTTATAAAATCGTCGTGCAACTCATTTTAGTCTTCTTCTCGTTAAGGATCGACTACTATACCTGTGGAGTGTATAATGGGCAGTTATAACTTATAGAAACATCACCGTTTTTTCTTTTGCGAAAATATAGTGACATTAATTTTATTATTTTAGTGAAAAAATTTAAGTGAAAGGAGATGATCATTTTGTTATCGATTATTTTGGGAGTGATAATCATTTATTACTATTATCAGAAGTTTAGCAGATCATCGCGATGCTTCGAAACGATACCAGGACCACGAAGTTTGCCATTAGTAGGAAATATGTTGGAGTTCATGTTATTGGACAAAAGTTAATAAATTTTTCAACATATATGTAAAATTAAAATTTTAATTTTACACGAAGTTAAACGGATTACAAGTGTTAAGGAAATGTCAAACCGAATCAATAATTCAAATTTTAGGGAATCACAAGGTTCTGTGCTAGCCAATCCAAATATCATATTTAAATTATTAAATAAATAATTTGCCTTTACAATTGTCACGGACATCACCGCGCGACTTAAACATATGAGAAGGAGTCGAGTGACAAATAAGAAGTGTAGGTCGTATCGTCGATGCTCCGTCGGGTGGATAGTAGCTCGATGGTCAGAACGAGCGATTCGCACGCTGAAGTCCCGGGGTCGAATCACGCAGTCCACCTTTTTATTTCTCGCTTCTCTCCTTTTCATACGTAGCACAATGTACATTCTGCATATGCGGGACAGCTAGACGAAGCGACACATTAAAAAAAAAGAAATTTGTTGTTATTGTAAAAAAATTAGAAAACATCGCGTCATTAATTTTAAGTCATAAAATCTTTGCAAATCCTACCATTGTACATATAAATTATTAATGTAAGGGGGTTCCATACTCAATTATTGATGATTAATTAATAAAAAAGTAGAACAGTATGTGAGAATAAGAGAAGAGGTGCCTTCGTTTATTGACAATCTAACTGTGTGTTGAATTTTAGATTAAAATATCATTGCGTTTTCGAGAAAAGTCTTACCAACAAATATCAAATCTTTTCACCTCGTTGAGGTTAGGGTCACATTTTTGGTAAGACTTTTCTCGAAAACGCAATAATATTTCAATTTCAAATTCAGCACATAAGATTATTGACATTAGATTATTGACAAACGAAGGCGCCTCTTCTCTTATTTTTTCACATACTGTTTTATTTACAAATTTATTACTAATAATCGCGATTGCCGGTAAGGTAGGGAGGATAAATATTGACTATGGCACCCCGTTAAGAACCTGAAAAAATCATGAACATTCCTTAAAACAAACACAATGTGAAAAAACATTTCTTTTTCTTTTTAATAAAATATGTGTTTATTGATAAGGTTTGACATCTCCAATTAGCGCATCAACTTATTAAATTAACACTTTTATAATTCAAACAAATAAAAAAACCACTTCAAATGATTTATGCACTCACATTAATTAATATTTTTATATAAAGTTAATAATAGGAGACTTTTTGTTATTTAGAAACTATGTGGGATTATTTTCAAAACTTGAGTAACAAATATTATCCAAGAGGTAAATTGATGGTATTCTTCACACCTTTAATTGCTCTTCGTGATCCCAACGATTTGCAAGTAAGTGATACAATTATGGATTGGCTATTTTTTGGTTAAAAACTTTTAAGTGACTAAGTTTATTTTACATTTTTCTTAGTAGAATCTTTTTTCTTTCTTTTATTATGTTTTGAGGTGCCAAATGGTCTAATTCTAACTTTAAAATCATTTCAAATTCGATTACGGTCGCGCGAAAGTTTAATAATATAAATTTACCGGAGGTCGAATACTTTCTTTGACGTGTATAGGAGAGCTTCAGACGAACAGAATATTTTAAGGAAAAACGAATAGTACAAATGGATTTAGAAACAAAAAAAATTATCAATTAAAATTTTTATCTAAATTGGATAAGTAAGCAACTTTGATCATATTTATATTTTTAAATACGAAGTACGAACAAAAAATAAATTACCGAATGAACAATAGCAAAAATTTGTAAGTTTAGAGTATTTTCAAATTTTAATAATAAAGCATAATAATAAATATTAATATTAAATGTTAACTTCTATGGCGATCTGAAGGAGGCCACTAGAAGGAAAAATAATGAAATTATCCAAAAATTTCTGCTTTTGATAAGCGACATTTCATTGGCTTTTACCTTTAAAATAAGTCACAATTAATGATAGTGAAAGTTAATAATTGCATCATTCGCAAAAATAACTGTTATGTCTTCATATGATATACCATTTTCATGAATCCACATATTTTATACTTATTACATTAAATTTGTTTCGCCCGGAAAAAAAAGTTGATAGGTACACAATATTTTACAAGGTTTCTTTTTTATTGAAATATCTATAAATGCAATAACAAGATACTGTTTTTTTAATTAATTTATTCGCTACGAAAATTTTACCGATGAACAGTAAGAGCTACCGATAAATAATATGAGAATTATAATTAATCCCCAAAAAATTTTACTACTTTTCTTTAGAATTAAGCTTGAAATAAAATATAAATATTGTAATTTAAAAGACACAAATATATTTATTACCGTTTCTTTTACACAAATGACGCATAAACAACTATGGAAAATAGACAAAAAAATTCATCTCTACTATGCAAATACAAATCAGTGAATTTTCACTTATTATGCAGTGATAAGTGGAATACTATCACTAATTAGTAAATATCTACTAAACTACTTAATAGTGAATATTCAGTAATCGATGATATGACCGAATTATCACTATTTCATATTCAAGAAGTACAGTGTTAGTCTATTCTGCATGAACTAAACCAAACTTACCGTATATAGTTCTAAATTAAAATAAGACACGTTATTTTACCAAAAAATTACTGTATTCGATTATTAACGTAAAAATTATACATTTTAGTCTATGAATATATAATATACGAATACATACTCTCTAAAAATAAATTAGTGAAAATTCCATTAATTTTTTTTTAATTAAAAATATTTCACTAAATAATTAGTGAATTTTTCCTTATTTAATTAGTTATTTATTTTTCGTCCTTTAATGAGTTGATGAATAATCATTAATTAATTAGTAAAGTTTATTGATATATTTATTTTCCTAAATGATAAGTTAATTTTTCACTTATTAATTAGCTAATTATTTCTATTTGATAATAAATTAGTGACCTACTTATCACTCTGAATCAGTGACTGTTCACTAATTAATCAGTATAGTTTATTTACTAATTTACTTTTGGAGAGTATAAACAGAACCACAAAATGAAAAAAGAAATTGACGAGAACAAACTTACGTCTCATATATATACGTATTTTCGATCTATATGAGTTTCTTAGTACGTACCTCTTAGCACGTTCGGATTATCCTTCAGTCGGGAAAACCGCAGTTGAAATTCCATTTTCTCAAATTAAAAGATTTTCCAATATAAACGCACAAACCATATGTATAGACACCATACATGCAAAACCTAAAAATATAAATGGATAAACCTCAAAAAAAACAAAATTCTCAAAATCACAACCTCTGACTCAAAAATTACAAATCTATAAACTCTAAATTTTATTACAGATCTTCATTACACGATGCTAAACTCGTAAACCTTAACGGGATGTGAACACCCAACAAATAGAAAAATCATTTTTTTTCATTAAATGAAGCATTTAATTTATCGAATAATACGTTCTGTAATGCTGTTGTGTTTCCTTTGGAGATAACCTGTGAATTTTCCCAAATTTTTTTATTGATAAATCAACGAGATTTCTGGGCAGCCATGAATAATTGTTTTATAGCTAAATATTACCGACCAAAAATAATTATTTATATATAATTATTTAACAATTCAAAAATCTCTCTGTCAGTCTTTTGTATATTTGTTTTGAACAGTTTCTGTGTTTTTTTTCGATTTTTCTTATAATTAAGTTTTAAAATTTTTGGGATTTTCTAGGTATGTTCCTGCATTTTGGGTATCACATCCCGTTAAATTAATTTGGGGTATAAAGGTTGGGTATTTGGGTAGTGCACATTTGAGATCTTTATAGGTTTTGGGATTTGTAAATTTTTGGGTTATAGATTTCGAGTATCTGAGTTTAAGTTTTACGAGTTGGAGGGTTAAAGTAGCTTAGAATCTGCAGGTTTGAGATTACTTTGTTTGGATGTGCGTTCAGAATCTAGAATTTATAGATGTTTCTAGATTTTGGCTTGTAGTTTCATAATAAATTATTATTTTTTAGGGTTTGTATAGGTTTCAAGTTTTTGGGATTTGTAGATTGCGGATTTGGAGTTTGAGGTTTGAAAAAAATGGACTCTTGTCCGTAGAGGAATTTTTCTTAAAATATATTACTCTAACGGAACTAATATGATTCTTTTATGATCAAGCGGATTCTTCTATAATTAAGTGGAATCTACTTTTGAAAAACAATTGGGAAATTTAACTAAAAAAAAAACAAATATTCTAAGATAAGCATATTTATGTTAATTGAAGCAGAATAATTTTAGAGCAACCAGAGTTGCCTTTTAAGTCATATTTAAGAAATATTCTTCTGGAACGAAAAATCCATTATTTTTCAGTGTGGGTCCCCAGATTTGAGGTTAGCAAACTGCATATTTAGGGTCTGTTAGTAATAAGTATAATGTATAAATTTGTAGTTAGTGGTTCGTTGATACGAGACGTGAGTTTCTTCTGGTCATGTTTTTCTGATTTTTGAACAATTCAATTAATTATTTATTCAAATCAGATTTATATCATGAATCCGAATACTAATACTAAAGGATATTTATATAAATATTTTAAAGATTGGTTCAACGACGGGATTTTTACCACAACAGGTACACGATCATTTGTCGATGACAATTATATATCATTTTCAATAATATAAAAACGAAAAATATTAAAATTTACATTCTATAGGAATCAAATGGCAAGTCCAACGAAAACTAGCGATAGCTGGATTTAACTTTAATGCTTTAATTAGAAATGCGAAAATTATAGATCATTACACGAAAAAAACAATAGAAGGACTTAGATCAAAGAGTAAAAAAAACAATTACGAATTGAAAAATGTGGCATCGCAATTATTAATCGCTTCTTCATTTGGTAAATATAATGTTAATTTATGTAATAAATAATTATTCAAATGCGTTCACAACATTTTATAAACGCATGCTCTGTGACTCTTTGCAGCTACGTTGGCGGATATCGATCAAGATAAATTAGATCAGACAATCGTACAAAATTTAATAAAATCCATCGATATAATGGTGAAGGTCGTTATGTCAAGGTAATATATTTATATACATTGATCAAATAAACATTATAATTTTACTTTAAATTTTTTTTTCGGTTCTACCAATTAGAACTTTACATCCATATTTACCAAGATGGTTTTACTTCAACAAATTTACGAGTTATGGTCGCAAAAACTTGGCATCACTCGGTGCGTTTCATAAACTGACTCAAGAAGTGAAGTATCAATTTATTTAAATTTATATTATTATTTAATTAATAATTAATTCTTACGTCGACTGTCTACTAATGTAAAACAAAACGCAATTATTTCGATCTTACAGTCCATTAGCTATCAAAAATAAAATATTACTTATAAAAAAATACACTGAGAAAAATTTTCTAGTATAAATTACTATTATAATGGTAAAACATTGCCACTATTAATGTCATTTTTTACCATTATTAATAGCAATTTTTATAATAATTGTGCAAGTTGTCCTCCGTTTACCATTATAATAGTAATTTTTACTCAAAAATTTTTCTCAATATGATAAAGTTAATAAAAACTTGTGGATCTTTTTCGTTTTATCCCACCCAAAAAAAAAAAAATAAAAATAAATTACTATTATTTAATTATTATGCATAATAATTTATTTTAATATTATTCGTTATAGCTTTTGCGTAAATACGAACCCAACGATCGAAACAGCATAAATTTGATAAGACAGGGGATATTAGATGAAAGCGACATTGGTAAACTAACAACTTTATTTAAATTGTAAAAATATTACTGATTTAGTAAAATTATTTATTTTCGTTTTTTATAGAAAACGATAATTTTCCTCTTGAATTAATGCTAAAAGCCCAACAAGATGGAATATTGAATGAAGTAGAAGTTCACACTTATATTACTAACGCATTCTTCGGAGTATAATTATTTTATAATTTTATTTTTAATTTCGATTCGGATTTATTCTAAAAATTATCTATATACCTCATAGGTTTACGACACAACACGTGTGAGTCTGTCTTTCACTTTGCTTTTGTTGGCGGATCACAAAGAAATTCAAGTAAGTGTAAAACAAATTTTTGTTTATGGGAGACGTTTTAAGTTTTGCAATTTTTTACCGACACAAACCTTGTTTACTTAAAATAAATCGAAAAAAATATTTTTTCAAAAAAGTCGCAACGTTATTAGGATCTTTGTTATGTTTTAAAGTATCTTTACGACTTTTTTCTCATTTTTAATCAAATATTTTAAACATGATTATTGAGTTGGAATTGGTAATCTGAGTCCGTTATGTCCTTAATGTATTTAAATTTTGTTTAAATTTAATTATTGTTTTTCGTTCAGGATAGGGCTAGAGATGAAGTGACTGCAGTGTTAGAAGAGAGTGGTGGTAAACTTGAATGGACAGAATTAAAAAAATTAAATTATCTCGAACTTTGTATCAAAGAAGCACTTCGAATGTTTCCAATAATTCCTATGCTGAACCGCTATACAGAGGCAGATGTGGCATTGGGTAAATTATATAAATATTATTGTATTATATATTGATTGGTGTAATTAATCGATCTTCCCGAATCAAAGGTTCATTTTTTTAACTTTAAGTTTTAAAGGATGTTGTTATTTTGTGGGACCATTACCTTTGACCCGGGAAGATCGATACATTTCACCTATCAATATATTGGAAAATCACCGAGTGATAAAAGAAAATTAACAACATGTAGTATTGCGTTATTAAGTTGTTGAAATAATATTGAAATTGCATAATTGCAGAAAATCAAGTGATTCCAGCGGGCACCGAGGTGATATTTCGAATATTCGATCTTCACAGAGATCCAAAATATTGGCCAGAACCCAACAAGTATGATCCCGACAGATTTTCACCTGAAAGAATAAAAGATCAACATCCATTTGCTTATTTACCATTTAGCGCAGGACCTCGAAATTGTATTGGTAAATTTAATTGGATATTGATTTAATGGGGCTCCGAACCAAATTTTTACCCTCTCTATACCTTACGGATTGTAAAATATCATAGAATTAAATATTAATTTACCAAATTTTATAGTATTGAAGCAATTTACGTGTTAAATTTTAGCCAAAATTACGTATTATCTTTTCAGAATTTTTTTTTCGAGAAATTACTAATATTTCTGGAAATTTTATTAAATTCGTGATATTTTAAGAGTTTCGTACACCTCGTGTGTAAATAATTTCAGTAAATTCATTTCAATGAAAAAAATTTCAGGCAAAACGACCGATAGTTACTTTTTGAAATAATCTATATATCACCATACATTGAACGTAACATCAAACTTTCACAAAAATTAAAGCATAATTGGAATGGTTCGCAAAACCCGTATAATAATTTATCTTAATTAAACCTTTATAGCGAACAATTAAATTTTTGTAATATGATTATATCTTTAACGATAATAAATAAATTTGGCTAAAGTTATACGTGTTATTATAATTCTATGCTATTTTAGGTCGGTAAGGTAGGGCAGATGTACATTGGGTTTGGAACTACTTTAATTATTGATGATAAATTATATCATCATTGTTGTATTATTTTTCAGGACGAAAGCATGCCATGACATCGATGAAATCCATCATAGGTCGCATATTGTACAATTTTTATTTAGAACCCATTGATCATATCAAAGATCTTACATATATTGCCGATGTTATGTTAAATACAGCTATACCATTTCGTGCGAAATTCATCAGGATTGATAGAGATTAAATATCAGTTGACTGTGATGATGTACATAATGTACATTTTTATATTTAGACATTTGGTTCGATTAAAGGATTTTGTTAAATTAAATACATATATACTATACTTACTATTGCGTAAAAAAAAATTAACTACTCGGAGAGAATTTTCCTCCAGAAATTGCCGTGACAACTAGGTTAATCTAGGGCGTTTGATAAGTAACCTAAAAATTACTATGAGAGGATGGTCAAAGTTGCAGTAATTTTCTTCTACGAATATTAAGAATTTTAGGTTAATTTTTGTCGAACAGTTAAACGTGTATGAAGAGAAACTCCGCGGAGTGAAGGAGAGACGGAAAGTGGTAGCGTCACTCTCTGAACCAACCGCGAAAAAAAGGATCGAGTTGCCTCCAGTGGCTCTCCTATCAAGGCTTCTTCGTCCTATGGAACTTTTCGTAAATCAAGATTTTCAGGGCTTTAGAAACCTAACACTTAGTAAGAGATGATTTTAGCAATTGAGGAACCTAAAATTTTGTAATAGAAAATTTTTTTAATTTTTAAAATCTAAAATTTTGTAATGGAAAATTTTTAAAACTTTTGAAATCTAAAATTTTGTAATGGAAAATTTAAAAAATTTGTGAACTCTAAAATTTTGTAATGGAAAATTTTTAAAATTTTTGAAACCTAAAATTTTGTAATGGTAAATTTTTAAGATTTTTGCGCAAACCAAAGTTCGGTAATAGAAGATTTTCACGTATTGGGAATCCAAAATTTAGTAATTGAACATTATCACAAACATTATCATATTCTGGAAATTAAGAATTTGGCCTTACTTATTTTATCAATTATCATTCATTGCAATGTAATAACCTTGATAGAAATTGGATTCTATTTTTTCTATTGACTTTTTGGTCATTATAAATTAAGAAAGATTTTGATGTTTAATAAAAGAATGGTTTTCTTCCATATCCCATTCATATTGGAGTGAAATAAAAATTTACTGTTTTTTCAGTTATTTTTTTAACTAATAAACATGGATTATAACTTCAAATTTAATCGCAATCTATTAAAGTTCTATGAAGATAATTATTAATGTAAAATTATAGGAATTTTAGTATTTATAACTAGCGGTACAATTTGAAAGGTTTAAGCAGGTTATGCTTATTTCATTAAATTGCTAAGAAAATGTATATTATCCAACTTTTGATCATAGGCTATATTTTATACTATTTATATTTGACATTTTTTATTTATTGGAAGCTTTTGACGATATAAAACTTATTGTCTACTTATTAAAAATAAAAAATGGCTAATTAGCAACCAAAAAATTTGTACAAATTTGTACTACAAAAGATGTAAAGAATTTCTTCAATAGTTATACTTTGTTAAAAATTGAACTACCAAATAAATTATCAAAAAAAAGTTATATTGTAGCAAATTAATGTTTGGTTCACCTGAAAATTCTTGAATTTTTACTGAAATTTCAACTAATTTTAAAATCGCTTATTTATAACGAAACAAAATCAAAATCTATACAGAATATGTGAAATATTTTAATTGTCATATTCTTGTAGAAATACGACTATTTTTTAATATTTTAAAGTTATAACAATCCCTTTTCTATCAACAAAAAAATTGCTAACTTATAACTTTATTATAACAAAAAATAATTACTATTATTATTTCATCAGTAACCATATTGTTGTAGGTAAATAATCATATTTAAAAATTTTTAAAGTTACGTCCATACCGATTTATAAAAAATATTACCACTTTGGATATATCTTAAAAAATCGTTTGAAATTTCACGAGAGCGCCTTGGTCACTCAATTCATTCTATACGAGATACTCGTTTTAAAAAGCAATTATCGCTATATAATCGATATATCTGCGGATAAATACTAAAAATCCGTAAATATAAAGAAAATCCATTGTAAATAAATACGCGCGCAAAAAATAATCCCCGAAATCATCACCGAAATGTAAATAAAATGTCGAGGGTGTAAAAAGAAAGGATGGAAATTAAAGAGATTTAGAAGTAAGAACGAAGAAGGGTCTTTTCCTTCGCGTATACGCGAGGTTTTAGCGCCTGAGAACCGCTCATTTAACGCGAAAACTGGTTCCAAAGCGAGGCTCATCGTCAAGGTTCACCTTCGCCCGATGGAAAAATGGTCACTAGACTTTCTTCTTCTTCTTCATCTTCTTCTTCTTTTTGGTATGTATCTTACCTGGTAATTGCTATTTTATTTCGTTTAACCTGTATATAGAGAATTGATTTTACGACGTTGAAATATATATATCGATGAAAAGAAAAAAAAATTTGGAGAATGTGTCGTTGTCGCAACGGGAACAATATAAACCTTCTTGTGTTACACGAACAACGGATGCGTTATCCACGCGGAAAACACGGTGTTACCTTTCTCTCGTTTAGCTTCTCTTTCTTGTATGTGCGATGAGTAACGTGGAATTTTATTTTATTTACGCGAATACGATGAAGTGCCGATTTTGACGGTTACGCGGAATATTTATTGTGTTTTCTTTTCCTTTGTAATATTTTTCGTTAATTTTTTGTAAATTTGTACGTAAACTGGAACATTGAAAATAATTTTTTAGGTTATAATCTTGTTTTTTAAATAATTTATTTACAACACATAGTTGATTCTTCAAACATGCAATAAAATCTTAAAATAGTTATTAGTTTATTAATAACTCGCCAAAAGGCAATTAAAAAATGTAAGTAAATGTAAAATATGTTATAAAGTGTGTTCGACGAAACGGACAAAATATAGAAATATGTACCAATAGTGAAACATTGTTTCTTGATGTTCCGATCTTTAGAGACATGTGAAAATGCTGTACGTATTCCGGAACAGTACAAGTTATAAATAAATTAGATAGCAATTTGATTTTTAATGTAAATCATATATGAAAATGTAGCATTTATACCTATTATATGTTTATAAAGCATAATGAAATATGTTTAAATAGCTTGAAACAAGGCTTTGGAAATTAGTACTATTTGTTAGTTTGTTACCATAGCCTTAAAAATTAGTTACCTGTTGATCTTTTATTATTTTTTTTGCTGATCAATTATTTTTTACCTGCTTATATTTATAAATCTACATTTTTTAACTTATTTGAAATTTGATTTATTTTTTTCAATTAAGAAAGACTTAAAGGTTTGTTGGATTATAATAATTTAACTGTATTTTCCACAATAGGGCACGTTCCGCTATAGGTACTTTTATCGCTTAAAATTCGCTTAACGGGGTGCCATAGTCAATATTTATCCTCCCTACCTTACCGGCAATCGTGTTTATTAGTAATAAATTTGTAAATAAAACAGTATGTGAATAAATAAGAGAAGAGGCGCCTTCGTTTATTAATAATCTAACTCTGTGCTGAATTTCAGATTAAAATTATATTGCGTTTCTGAGAAAAGTCTTACCAAAAATGTGAACCTAACCTCAATGAGGTGAAAAGATTTGATATTTTTGGTAAGACTTTTCTCGAAAACGCAATTATCTTTTAATCTAAAATTCAGCATACAGTTAGATTATTGTTAACGAAGGCTCCTCTTCTCTTATTTTTTCACATACCGTTATACTTTTTTATTAATTAATCATCAAAAATTGAGTATGGAACCCCCTTAAAATTCACTGGAACTGAAGTTATATAAATTTTCATATAAACTCTCTTTTCCCCGCAATATTTTCCAAAATAATAAAAGCCACATGTCGTTCCTAACTTTCTTTCTTAACACAAACAATTCAAAATAAGAACAAAAAAGTGTACTTCTCGCAACAATCTACGTATAACCATATACATTTCCAAAATTCGATATATCATCAATTAACAAAGTGCCATATAATTTTCTGTATTCGTCCAGTGCACATCTATATAAATGGTATATAATCAGTCAGAGTGACGTGAATTAGTATAAATTGTACGATTCGATGACTCATACGAAAAATATCAAATATAAGTCAAGAGATATATATACGGATTGAATAGTCGAAAATCAAGGGAAACGAATCTATAACCTCTTTGTCGGCTGAAAGGAGGGTCGACTGCATACGTATTTACGTTCGCACGATATATACGGGTTTTTTCGGATGGAATTTCGAGGTGTTGGGAGAATCTTACATGCGTCCTATAAATGCATAAATGTCCTTTTATTTTTCCATTAATCTTTGGTGTGTGATGGAGAATATATTATACGCGTCGAACATTATTATTCTACTACCAACGGAAATTTGTACGGGTTTTTGTTTGGGTGGATATTTTTTGAAATTTGTGACAAATGCAAATCTATGAGATGTCTAAAGTAACTGTTTTTAAAAATGAGTAAAAAGTGGTTTGTTATCAAATAACCTATAAAATAACGGTGTTTACTTATAAAAACTACTTTTGAAACTGGATAGTAAATATGACTAACTGTAAATATGTTTTTTAATGATTTCTGAAAATGGATAAAAAATTAGTAGTCGTTCCAACACCTTATATGGAATACGTATTTTTATAATTTGTGAAAATTTATTAAAAAATATCTTATTGTAAATAATAATATAGTCATTTTTATAATTTATATTTACTTAAGCTACTTTCAATTTATTACTATTGGGCGGAAATTAACTTTTTTAACATCCCAGATGGACAATGAAACAATTAGGTTCATACACAAAATTTCTCTATTAGGTACTTATGTCCGACAGATAGGATTTGGAAAAATAAAGAACACGTATCTTTTTCTTTTTTTATCTGATTGAAAATTCATAGAATGAGATCAAGTTTAAGATTTTTCGTGACGTCACGATGTTACACATCGTATCATTGTACTACTATTATACCTACTTCGTTATATGTACATGTAATTGCCTAAGCTTTAAGTGGCTATTATATAAAATTTTGAATTTTCATAATAAACAAAGAAAAAATACGTCTTTTATTTATTCATATTCTATATATAAAACAGACACAATGAACGTTGTACAAAAATTATATGCAAGAATCCAATTATTAATTTAAGAAAAATTACTACGGGTTTTGTGAACCATTTCCAATATGCTTTAAGGGTGGCATACCCGGTGAGTTACCGACCGAGCAAAAAAGATAATTATTACATTTATTTTAAAAAATACGCAGTTTTATGCAAAACCCGCATATAGAAGCACTAGATTATTAAATAATAAGTCACTGTACAAAATTCCAGTTCGATACGCCAAAGACACCCTAAAAAATTTATGCACCAAAAATTTACGATTATTCCTTATTTTTTGGTGCAGAAATTTTTTAGAGTGGCTTTGTAGTATTGCTCCGGAACCTTGTAGAACGACTTACTATTTATTTGTCTAGTGCTTCTGTATTCGGAATTTTCAAAAAAATGTCTATTTTTTAAAATAAATGTAATAATTATCTTTTTTTGCTCAGTCGGTAATACACCGGGTATGCCACGTCATTAAATGAAAGGTCTTATTCTTCGTCCACTATGGTTGGTAGAAGTTTCGACCAACGCCTTTTATTAATTTTTCTTTGAATTTTATTTTTTTTGGAAAGGCTACTTTGAGACTTCCACCAACCATAGTGGACGAAGAGTAGGACCTTTTAACTAAAGCATATTGGGAATGGCTCGCAAAACCCGTATATAATAATTTATCTTAGACCTTAATAGCGAACGATTAAATTTATGATCCTAATTAGTAATTATTAATCAAAATTCGTAACTTTTTATAAAAATTGAAAAAAATTAATTAAAATGAATAACTATTATGAGACAATTTATTATATTAATAATAGTTAATAATTTTTATCATTTTGTATAATTATTTTTATTAATCGTTATTTTTTCTATTTTTTTTTCATGCGCAACATAGTTTAAGTAGCAGAAAAAAATATATTTTTCTCCGTGATGATCTAAAAAGTCTACTTTATTAACCTCTCCGAGTGGAGTAAAGCTGCATTTTATTTCTTTGATGATTCTATTCTCCGTAGACTTACTTTATTCCCTGTAATCCCATTTTATTCATCGTAGACCCTCTTTTTTGTTTTGAACACTTACCTATAGTTTAGCCTTTTTATATAAATACAACATTAAATTTATTATATTAAATGAAAAGTGTCAACAAATTTTACAATATTAAAAAAAATTTAGAAATTACAAAAATAATTTGTTATGGCTAACAATGACTTTTCAAATAATCAGGGTGAAAAATTTTATATGCACTTTGGGAGTAAAAGGCGATTATTCCCTTGGATGAAATACTGCAACCTTCATCCCGGGGATAAACGCCTTTTTTACTCCCTAAGTACATAAATAACTATTAAGGATAGAGAAGCAACTATCTAATTAAAATAGTTAATTATTTACCCTTAAAATTGTTTATCGTTAAAAAAGATTTATTTATTCAAATTTTAAAATTTCTTAAAGTAATTAATAAATGCTATAATAAAAGTAAAACATAATAGAATTAATGATAAGAACAAAATAATGATTTATATAAAATAAATCAGTATTGTAATATACATTATTATCGAAAAAAAGAAAAAATTATTATAGAAAGTTATTAATTTCAATTATATTTTATATAAAATTTTCGTTTTTGCCAGAGTTATTTTAAAAAATAAATAAGATTGGTTTATCATAACCAATAAAATACATTTATTCCTGGCCTATTTTATAAAAACGGAAAGAAAAAAGTCTTGTAACCCACACAAAATCACAAAACCTTAAAAAAAATTTAATTTCTACTCCAATTATATTAGAATAACGAACCTCTTGTTTTCGTTTATTTGCTATACTTGCCGCATAATTTCTATCCAAAAATATCTCTCCTATTACAATACCCACTTAGACAATTTAGTACAAAATAATAAAATCGCAAAGAGAAAGAGAGAGAAAAGTATCGCATTATAACACACCCCCATGGAAAATTTTTCGGTTGATCGTTCCAACAGATTACTACATACACTTACACGTACCCACCCACACACGCGCACACACTCACATACAAATATACGCGCAAACATACACACGCGTACAACCACCCACAAACGCGCGCTCACGTATGCAGGCACACACACACACACACACCATACATGTATATATGGAGGGTTGAAAGCTGTATATAGATGGATTCTTAGTATGACCGTCGAGGGTCGATTCTCTTTCTTTCTCCCCTTTTGTACAAAGGGCACGTGGACACAAAACGCCCCCCACGACAGCTGTTTCTTTCCGGACCCTTTTGCGATATACGCGACGTTCGGTATTATTATTACCTCGTTATTTCATCGATGGATGCGGATTTTTAGGGATATAGGACGCGTCCGCTTCGATGTGTATCATCGGGGTTAAATTTTTGCCAACGTTTCAAATTTCTCTTTTAGGTTGTATATGAATTATTCACGGGTAATACACGTGTGTATATGGGTTAATGGACTGTTGTTCGTAGATGTTTTTTTTGATATTTTTTTTATTACGTTAAGCACATAGCGTTGAAGTGTTAAATTAGTGGAATTGAATGTGTTATTTATTGAGTTTGTTGTATGTATGTATTGTAACGCATGAATTATAAAGATTGAGAATTTCTATTATAACCTCTAAATAACAAAGATATATTGGCATCCATATAGTAGAAATCGACGTATTTGTAAAACGATTATTTTGGCCAGAAATATGGATAATAAATCAGTGATGAAGACGAGGCCGTAGCCCTATCTTTTATATGTAGTTACCGACATTTCTGTTTTACACTATACTCTGAAGATTTTACTTTTTTTTACATCTGCTTTGCAGAGCGCCGTTTTTTAGAAAACTGCCTAGAGCGCTCTGGTGAGAAAATTTGCGAAATTTTAATATTCTCAAAATAAAGTGCAGAACTGCAATGTCGATATACGGCCTCCTCTTAAGGGCTAAAACATGGATGAGGACTAACCTCAACAATCCTCATCTTCCAATACCTCTAAAAGTGTAAAAATTAATTCAATGCAAGTGCACTTTGGTATATACGTGCGGTCTAATCCTCTAAATTGAAATTTTTTTCTTAAAAGTATAGCTCCTCAGAATATTTGAATTCTAACCTTTTAATAATTCATAATTAATTATTTTGTCAACTGCCATAAATTTGAGTTGCAATTCCACGACAGTCAAAATTAAACACTTATTCCCAAAAAACACCCAACACCTAGATAATTACTAATTAATAAAAAGAACATTAAATCTGGAAAATTTCCAATTATTTACAATATTCTTGTCAAACTGGAAAAATAATTTGAGATTATGTTCATCTTTTATTATCTATTACCGGAATTAAAATTACCGCCAAGATTTCGTTTTAATGCATTAATATTTAACAATGTTAACTAACGAATTGTTATTATTATTTTGAATGTAAATACGGTTTTTAATTAAAATGTCGAATTACATGGATGATGTTCATAAATATTCGTTTTAACGTAATTAAAGTATACAGAACGTGTGTACCATATATATAAGACTCTTACATTTAAGAGGGCCAGCCAGTGTTAAAATTGAATAGAAGCTATTCAGTATTAACAATTAATCATTTTTTCATAACAATTGAAAACATATCTTAATTTTTTAAACAAATTATATTATTATTAACGTTTACTTAAAATTTTGGGTCAATCTATATGTAACATAATTATATTAAGTAATTATGATACTCCGTACTCTGATTTTTTTCCGTAATGATCGTACCTCAGAATACCTCAGGAACCACTTCATCGAATAAGCTGAAATTTTAACAGTAACTTTTAAATATGATTTTAATCGACTTGAGCGGAACAGATTGTGTTAACATTGTAATACAAAAATTATTGTTAATAAATTATTTGAAAAAATTAAAAAATTGTGTAAAAATTAATTAAATTTTTTATATAAACAATTAGAATTTTTTATTGAAATTTTGTTCCGTTTAAGTGGATTAAAATCATATTTAAAAGTTACTGTTAAAATTTCAGCCTATTCGATGAAGTGGTTCCTGAGATATCCTGCAGTGAGTCCATTATGGAAAAAAATCAGAGTACAGAATCTCATAATTAATTTAAATAGTTATGTGACATATAAATTGGCCAAAATATTTTAAATAACAGTTAATAATAATATAATTTGTTTAAAAAATTAAGAAATGTTTCCAATTGTTATGAAAAAATGATTAATGGTTAATATCGAATAGCTTCTATTCAATTTTAACACTGGCTGGCCCTCTTAAACGTAAAAGTATTATATATATATATATATATATATATGGTACACGTTCTGTATATTTAAATTACGTTAAAACGAATATTTATGAACATCGTCCATATATTTCGATATTTTAATTAAAACTGTATTTACATTTAGAATAATAATAATTCGTTAGTTAACATTGTTTGACACGAGTATTATAAATAATTGGAAATTTTCTACAGATTTAATGTATTGTTGAACGTATATGTAGCCTATGATAAAACTCTCTATTTTCAACAAAACATATCAAAGTAAACATAACCTCAAATTATTTTTCTAATTTGTCATGAAAAGTAAAATTATATCATATTGAATCAGTTGATTTTTAAAAATTTTTATGTAATTTTTAATCTACATTTATCATATTTGTACCTTGACCTTGACTACAAGTTTCATAGGAATTTTTATAGGTCAAAACTATAAATTTAAAATTAAAAATTTCTATAGATTTGAAAATGTTCGAAACATAAATCAAGACATTTTAATTTTATTATTACTTACTTTCGTGTTAAAAAAATCTCTTTATGTCCATTATTTACCGATTTACTAAACATTTTGATTATTTTTAAAATTCTACTAAAGCTCCAATACTTTTGTTAGGATTTTCATAGGCTAGAATTATATTTAAATTTTACCTCGATGTTTATAAGTTGACAAAATAGCTTAAAAGACTAATAAAAAAATAAAAAATTTTTAATAGAAATTTTATAGGTTAGAATTATACTCAACCTAATATTTACAAATATTAAGCAAGTATCTAATACACCTAATTATAAATTATTTATTTAACAAATTTATTTTTGACTTCTAAGTAGTGAGAAACAGTATTCCCATTTCTTAATATTTTGAGGTTAGGAATAATTATGTTATAGGTCATTAACAAACTCTCAACAATTTTTAAAAATGTATTCTTTAATGATCATTTTAATTTGTACTAAAGAATGATCTTTAATATTCTGTGATTAAAAACAGTCATTTTATCTATACTTACCTAGTAAACATTAATTGTTCAAAATCAAATAACTCGTTACGAACCAAAAACAAAAAACAAACGTTTAATACAAATAATTTCATTTCCACCACGAAACTTATAATACTTTTATGAAAAACTGTCCATAATTAATTCCAAAAAATCATTTCAATATCGTGCACCAGATAGAATATAAAATCTTTTGGCCACTCGTCATAATTAAATAAATTACCAAAAACCCTAAATGACAGAATACGAACAAAGAGGAAAGAAGAGTTTTGACCTTCTTAGGCATGAAAAAAATAGTTCAGTATATATACACTCGGTGACACATTGAAACGTCAAAGGATATATATATAGGGAGCAAAAGGGAATCTTTAACCGCGTCAGCTGGATTTGTTTCCATTATATGCGGGATGAGGAGTAAAATAAAGCGGTGCTCTCGTAAAAATCCTAGTGTCTATATTTAACCCGAATAGAGGATTATCTCCCTCTCTCTTTCCCGAATTTACCTAGCTGAAATAATACACGAACTGGAGAAGTGCCTGGGAAAAGGATTTCAATGCGATTTCCTCGACTAATTTTCATAAATTGGACGAAGAGAAAATGAAGGTTATAAAATTAAAAAAAATCGTGAGCTAGTAAGTGTGTGCGTTTTAACCTTTAAATTATGAAAATTGATTAAAAAATGTGTACTTTGTTGCGTATATGTTTATTCTAAGCACTTCAAAAAGTCAAAAGAGTTTTTAGAAGTATATATTTTAGTGTACATGTCAATTCTAACCTATAAACTATAAAAATCACTTGAATGGCATCTAATTTATTGCACTTAAACGTTCTAACCTCAAAATTATTAAAATTAGTTTAAAAACTGTTTACTAATAATTGTGGTAACTTCTAAAATATGAATGATAACTTCTCAATAAAAATTGATTAAATAAATTGTACATTAGTATACGTACAATCTAACCTAAAAAATAACGAAAATTAGTTATAAAAAGTCGAATTTAGTGCTTTTATACCTACTGAACTTAAAAATATAAACATTAGGTTAAAAAAGTGTATATTAGTATAATTATGCTAATCTATAAAAATTAGCTACAAAACGTTTAGCACTATTCTGTGTGAAAATTAAAAAAAATTCATGTGAAAAAGAAAATTTTGCTTTTTAAAAGGAATCTTGGACTTTTACAATTTTGAATAATAAATAGAAACAGCGAACTTTTTGTAATAAATTTTTCACGTTGTCTATTCTTTCTGTGTCAATTTTTATAATTTTGTCGTTAAATTGTGCTATTAAGAATTTAAACAGCACTGAAAAATCTTCCTAAAAAACCGTACAACCTAACCTCAATATTCTCCATTTCGATATATGACAATGAATAACCCCCGTCATTTATAAATGATTTTCAAATTCAACGAAATCTCTATATATACTTACAGTCACGATAAAAAAAAACAATTTTCTTCAAAACCAAAATACAAAAGAAACAAACAAAAAGAAAAAGAAACTTGACACATACGTGATTCCATAATGTTGCAAGAAAGCGGTAAAAAACTTTCCTAACGTGAGTGTAATTCGTTTTTACCATCCGAAATAAAATAATAAAGCAACGTAAGATACGTCTTCTGCAACGGTGTAAGAAGAAGAAGAAGAAGACAAGGAAAAAGGGATCGATTGGATTAAAATTCCCAAAGTTATATGGAATCCTTTTGTGTTTATTTGCTTTCCAGATGTCGGTCGGTAAGAAATTTTTACGATCGGTAATTTATGGCGAACGTGGGTAAATGCCGTATTATTGATTTTCTTCCGCTTATTCGATTTTACTTCGTACATGTAGGTGCCTGAACGTGTATTTATTAAAAAAAATTTTGAAAATACGTGATTTTAATTAATCTATTTTCTATAATGAATATTTATATAGTTATAGGTTCAGATTATTGTCTTTCTGTTGTTTGATTATATTTTGATTTTGAGGTTGGATTCGTTTGTGTAATAATTGATAATTTAACAGAAAGATTGGATGTATTCAAATACAAGTTTATTTATAGGAAAATTGGTACATTCAAGAATAACGTAAAATAGTAAGAATAAATAAAAATTATTGCTAAAATGATAAAAATTATTCGATCGAAGTGTATTATAAATTATAATCTTAAATATTTTATAACCTTCATAAACGGTATTGTAGCGAAGCAACACAAAAGAGTCACTTTCTTAACATAATCTATTCAATATTATACCAATAAGAAAATAGTTATTCTGTAACCATGCAACGTATAATCTCGAACGGAATCTATTTGCAAATATTTGACAATCTTAAAAATATTGTTTAACTCCTTGAATCAACAAAATTCTAAGAAATTCTAAATTTAAAATCATGAACGTTAAAAAATTAATAAATATGAATTTCCAGGTTGTGCTCAATCTATAAAATGCATTGATTTATATTATTTTTTTACATAGGGCAAGTCGGAAATGAAAAACAAAACATTCTAAATAACAATAAAAGACTATGTATTATGTAAAATTTTAGTATAAACTAGACACAATATCGAATATTCTCATAAAATTTTAACTCTCGAAAATAATTTTAACAAGTGCAAAAAATAAAGAATAACCGCGGTTAAATTTTGAGGTACTCAAAAATTACCCGACAGGATGAATACTTTGACAATAAAATAAAAATCGGCTAAATAACTTAAAGAAAAAACTATATTTATTTTGCATTAGTAAATAAAGATACTTTTCATTCAATAATAAACACAAAATAACAAAAACATAAATTAATCGGTAAATTATTTTTATTTCCATCTTCTTAACGACAGCCTTATAGAACGTTTCAAATTTTACTTACCTTGATTCGATTTTCGCACGTACTTATATATCGTTTTAGATCGATTTTAAAAAATATAAATCATTTATAAAGATACGATTATGTATATCAATGAACAGTTGACAATTACTTTTATTATTGTAAAAATATAAAAACGAAATTTTTTTTATTTTAGATAAAACATTTAATAATTATAGGTAAATTTCAGGTTCTATACAAGTATTTTGGAGTTAATTAAATGATAAACTCGAAAACTGGGATGCACTTTCTTACCTCAGCGATGTATCATATATAAGCCGAGATCCGAAAATCAATATTTACATTTTGCGACAATGTTATCGCTTCGAGTACCAATGATTCTCTAAAACGTAATTGCTATAATAATAATATAGTAAGCTTATACATACAATACCAGCACAAATTTTACGTTTATCGGTCCAGTCGTATACGAATAATAAATAACAAATATTACGTAACCCCCAAAACTATATTCCACCATAAATATCACATCGCGCATATATTTTACAATCTTAAAAAGAAACAGAAAGGAATCACACGACCCAACAAATCAAATCACTTAAACTTTTTTTACAATTTGACATTCTCATCCCTCCTCCCTCCACTCCTTTTGTAAACGAATTAAATAATCGTTAAGTAAAAACTATCCACTTGAACATCCTTCGTAAAACGGTAGAAAGAGGGAGTGTGCGGTATTTATATCTATACATAACCCCCGAAACTCTACGGGGTATAAATTGGGGTCGAGGGTCGGCCATTATCAATTTATCGAATTAGCGGGCACGCACAATACGGCAGACGGTGCGTCACCACTCGAGGAATGTGATCGCGGCGCGCCAATTAACATAATTAAGTGACGTCGATCGGTTGAATCGAGATGGACGAGTAAAAAAAAAGTATAAGTATAAAGAAAAGAAAGTGGTGAGAAAACACTCGTGTGTCTGTGCATATCGCATATTGAGTTCAATTGTTTACGGTTTCGATGGTTCAATTGTTTTTTTTTTATAATTGTTTGGATTTTTTTAGGTGATGGTGTATAGTGTTTTACTACTTAGTATCGGAGAGTGTCATATCTGTGGAAAGCGGATCTTAATGATAAATTTTCTACTATAAAAATATGAAGATACCTGGAGTTATAGATGTTAATGCCATTTCTTACGATATATATAGATATAAGTAAATAACGAAAAATTTCGCCAAAAAAATCCTCGACTTTGATCGCTTATATAATTTGGAAAGAAATAAATATCTGTTTCCACACACAAATCCGGAAAAAAATTGAAACAAGTGGATTTGATTTAAAAAAATCGAAAAAAGTTATGAAAGAAAAAGAATTTAGTGATATATTAAAATTTTAAATATTTATCAATATTCTAGAGTTTGGTAAAGATCCGCGTCCCGCTCTCCTTGTTAGTCGGAATTGATAGCGTTTAAATGTTGTTTGCATTATTTTAAGGTAAATTTGTTTGAAGAGCCTTATGGACGTAACCTATACAAATATCGCATATATTAATGGATTACAGGAGATTCGTACAATAAAAAAGAAAGAGTATATATTGTACTTACAATCAATAATGATATAATGATAGAAATGGTAATTGAGAGGTTATGTGTAACAATTTTTTTGGGCATAAAATGTTGTAACTTTTTTTATTAATAATTTGGTAAATAGCGATTAATAGGATATAGTTTTAAAATTGCATTACTTCCATGAGAACTGCGAATTTATATTAACTTGCGAGTTGATAGTCAATTTCTGACTAAAAAAATCGTTGCTCAAACGTTAATAATATCAATTTTGTGTCGTATAACTTTAATTTTTAACATTGTAACCTATAATATTCTTAAAAATTCTAGTTTTCAATTTCAAACCTTATATAATTCTGTTTTGAATGTTATAATCTAAAACATTCTATTTTCTACTTAATTACATAAAAATTTTGTATTATAATTTTATGACTTCAAACTTTTAGTTCTAATTTTATAATCTAAACTTTAGTATTTTATTTATTAGACAATTTTCTAATTTTATAACCTAAAATTTCTATATTTAATTATGACCTAAAACTTTTATTTCTAATTTTATATGCGAATAAAAATATAAATACTTTAATTTTCTAATTTATAACTAAAACCACACTTTTTAGGTTAGCTTTGATCACCAAAACATTTTTGTTTCAAACTTGCTGAACAGTAAAATTTATTCTACAAATTTAAAACTAGCCCGGTTTCGGTGAAAACGTAACATTGTATATCATCCATTTTCTCTACCACCATTTAATATAATTGTCCATTTCTTTCAATACTGTCAGCATATAAAAAATTTAAAAAAAAACCAGTACGCGATCGAAAACTTATATAGCTACATATATCCAAATTAAATAAAATCGAAAATTAATCAATACCACCTACCAATCAAAAAATCTTAACAACTAAACACACCAAAACGTGTACATATATATCTAAATTTAAAAAAAAAATTGACACTATGCGTCACCCTCGAAATATAAAAACCTAACCTATGCAATACGTCATCAATCCATAAAAAAGAGAAAATTGAATGAAGTCATATTCGTTCGGGGATTGAACAATAATCGAGAAATAATAACCGTAAAAGTGGATCTATTTTCGAGATGGGTAGATTGCGCACAAATCTGGAAGTAACTCCTTGGCGCCACGATAAATAAAATGTATATACCGCATCTACACACGTGCGCACACCCTAAGAAATAACGTTTACACGCATCCGTGATTTATTGCTCCGGTCTCCGTTTTCTTTCTTATTTCCATCGGTGGCGGTAAATATTTACGAAACAGATAAGACTCGTCCAACTCTTTCTTTTTCTTCCTTCCTTCCTTCCTTTCTTCTTCTTTTTCTTCCTTTTTTTTTACCGTTTCCGGGGAGTTTGTTTTAATATCTTTTGGTTATGTGCGCGTTATGCTTTCGTTCCTCAAGTGCGTATATACAGAATGTTTCTGTTAAAATTATATAGATGATCTGATTGTACGTGTAGACGAATATTACATACACATATATATATATATAAATTAAATAGTTAAGAAAATAATATTCAATAACTTTAAATTATGAATTTTTAGGTTAATCTTTTCAAACAGCTGATACGGTAATACTTTAAAAAATTAGGTGATCTAACAAACGATTGATATGTCTATATGAGAAAGTGACAGTTGAACAATAACTTAAAATTATAATTTTTGGGTTAATTTTTTTTAACAGCTGATATACAATAAAATATCTTACGGTAAATTTTAAAAAATTAGATATTCTAACAAATGATTCATATATGAGCAATTCCAAAAAAAAATCAGCCTTTCAGGCGTTCAAAATGTTTCGAAAAAAAATTTTCGGGCACACCTTCCGGACGTGATTTTTCTTGTTCTATATAACATATAGAAGAAAAATTCGTATAAGTACAAACCGTAAGTCTGTGCAAACTTTTTCACAGCTACTTATTGTTTTTTTAATTTAAACCATTAACGCCGAAACAGTCACATTATTAGTGACTTTTCAATGCAATTATTTTTTATATTAATGGCACTGAAAAAATTTTGTGTACGCACATTTTGACGTAAAATTTTGTGCTCTTCTAGAATCTCTGGTCAAAATTTTGGCCAGATTTAAAGGAAAAATGATACAATCAATTAAACACAAAAAACACCAAAATTTTAGAAAAAAAAAATTTTTCCAATTTTTTCAGAATGTAATTGCAATTAATCTATACTCAAAATATAGAAAAAGGTTGAAGGAATAGTTGTACTTAAAGCCAGTATTTTTTATTTTACCGAAATAACATTTTTTTGTTAAAATATTGCGATTTTTGCGATAAAAGTTAAAAAATCGAATAATACACGTTCTTTTCATATTATTGTTATTTCGTGTTTTAACGTTTTTATTTATATTATATTTTTTTTTAACACATTTCTATAATAATGTAAAAAGTTTTACTTTAAAAATATAAAATGTAATTGGGTACCATCAATTAAAAAAAGGCACAAAGTACAATTTTGGCATTTATTTTAAAGCAATCAAAATATCTAATATTTTAAAATAAGAATAATTTATTACAAATATAATATGTACATGATAATTTTTTTCATATATATACATATAATTTTTTAAATGTGAAGTACATGTTAAAATTCTTATAACTCATAAATTGTACAGCTATCTGCAATCTCGTTGACAAATTTGATTGATTCATCGCTAAAATTATATTTTTTACTAAAATTATATTTTTTCTAAAATTATATTTTTTTCTTTTCGCATTCTTTTGTTTAGTTTGTGGGAGGGGTGGGTCTATATGAGGCACAAAATGTGTGTTTTAAATACTTTTTGCACATCATCTAGCCGTGGAAATTTAAAATATTTTCTTTTACGCTCTAGGAATTTAAGGATAAGCAAGTCATTTTCAATTTTGTAACTAACCCGGGATACCATATTTTGTTATAAATAACATCAACCCAATCACCTTCTTTATAATTTTCTGGTGCAGTATAATGATTTGTATATTTTATGGAATTTTTTTTAAAATTATAGTGTTTGCAATTGGAACCACTACATTCATAACATGATAAATATCTGAAGAATAAAGTATCCTTATTTGAATCTAACCAAACAATTTGGTGAATTTGTACAGTTTCTTGCACAGGCTTGAAATCGCGCAAGATCAAAGTATCAATTTTGTCAATATCAGCTTCTACAACTAAAAACGATTTCACTTACAATTGCTTTTATTTAAAACATTGTTTATCTCATGGGCACTTAGTATACTTTGTCCACAAGTTATTCTACGATCGCAAAATTATTTTACAGTGCCGTCGACTGCATCTGCTATACTTTTGGCGTGACCTGCGCCAGTAAAATTCCATATAGATATTTTGATTGCTTTAAAATAAATGCCAAAATTGTACTATGTGCCTTTTTTTAATTGATGGTACCCAATTACATTTTATATTTTTAAAGTAAAACTTTTTTACATTATTATAGAACTGTGTTAAAAAAAATATAATATAAATAAAAACGTAAAACACGAAATAACAATAATATGAAAAGAACGTGTATTATTCGATTTTTTAACTTTTATCGCAAAAATCGCAATATTTTAACAAAAAAATGTTATTTCGGTAAAATAAAAAATACTGGCTTTAAGTACAACTATTCCTTCAACCTTTTTCTATATTTTGAGTATAGATTAATTGCAATTACATTCTGAAAAAATTGGAAAAATTTTTTTTTTCTAAAATTTTGGTGTTTTTTGTGTTTAATTGATTGTATCATTTTTCCTTTAATCTGGCCAAAATTTGACCAGAGATTCTAGAAGAGCACAAAATTTACGTCAAAATGTGCGTACACAAAATTTTTTCAGTGCCATTAATATAAAAAATAATTGCATTGAAAAGTCACTAATAATGTGACTGTTTCGGCGTTAATGGTTTAAATTAAAAAAAAAACATAAGTAGCTGTGAAAAAAGTTTGCACAGACTTACGGTTTGTACTTATACGAATTTTTCTTCTATATGTTATATAGAACAAGAAAAACACGTCCGGAAGGTGTGCCCGAAAATTTTTTTTCGAAACATTTTGAACGCCTGAAAGGCTGATTTTTTTGGAATTGCTCATATATATGGGCTATTCCACGTGAAGTGGTCCGATCAAAATTTTAAAATGCACCAAATTTTGGATACTCATTACAAATGTTTTTCAGAATACACAATAAAATTTTTAGGTGCTGGAATCTATTTGCTCAAAAGTTATTCTAACCTCAAAAAGTGGATTTTTCCAAGTTTTTTTCCACCAACTGGGTTTACCGCTATTTAACTCAAAATCTATCAACCTTACTACAGTACATTATATGTAACATTCGTTGCTAATTATGTTTAGAATTTAATCTTCTGGGTTTAAGTACAACTATTCTTCAACCTTTTTCTATATTTTGAGTATAGATTACTTGCAATTACATTCTGAAAAAATGAAAAATTTTTTTTTCTAAAATTTTGGTGTTTTTTGTGTTTAATTGATTGTATCATTTTTCCTTTAAATCTGGCCAAAATTTTGACCAGAGATTCTGAAGAGCACAAAATTTACGTCAAAATGTGCGTACACAAAATTTTTTCAGTGCCATTAATATAAAAAATAAATGCATTGAAAAGTCACTAATAATGTGACTGTTTCGGCGTTAATGGTTTAAATTAAAAAAAACAATAAGTAGCTGTGAAAAAAGTTTGCACAGACTTACGGTTTGTACTTATACGAATTTTTCTTCTATATGTTATATAGAACAAGAAAATCACGTCCGGAAGGTGTGCCCGAAAATTTTTTTTCGAAACATTTTGAACGCCTGAAAGGCTGATTTTTTTGGAATTGCTCATATATATGGGCTATTCCACGTGAAGTGGTCCGATCAAAATTTTAAAATGCACCAAATTTTGGATACTCATTACAAATGTTTTTCAGAATACACAATAAAATTTTTAGGTGCTGGAATCTATTTGCTCAAAAGTTATTCTAACCTCAAAAAGTGGATTTTTCCAAGTTTTTTTCAACACCACTGGGTTTACCGCTATTTAACTCAAAATCTATCAACCTTTACTACAGTACATTATATGTAACATTCGTTGCTAATTATGTTTAGAATTTAATCTTCTGGGTTAGAATGTCTAATTTCAAGGTCAATGTTATATAAACTACATGTCATCATTCAACTTGAAAAAAGTGTAAGTGCGCCACAATTGATTTTTTTATCAAAAAGTCTTAAAGAAAGCTTGGAGCAATACCTTTCAAATGGTCTGCAGCAATTTTATGGCCTCCAATTCTGTAAAAAGTTATGATAATTGAAAGAAAGAGAAAAATTTCACAAAAATTAACATGGTAATTCCCATTTAGATTTTTAAAAAATTTTCGTGTTTTTTTAAATTATCATAATTTTTTACAGAATTGAAGGCCACAAAAATGCTACAGACCATTTGAAAGGTATTGCTCCAAGCTTACTTTTAGACTTTTGGATAAAAAAATCAATTGTGGCGCACTTACACTTTTTTCAAGTTGAATGATGACATGTAGTTTATATAACATGACCTTGAGATTAGAAATTCTAACCCAGAAGATTAAATTCTAAACATAATTAGCAACGAATGTTACATATAATATTGTATAGTAAAAGTTGATAGATTTTGAGTTAAATAGCGGTAAACCCAGTTGGTGTTGAAAAAAACTTGGAAAAATCCACTTTTTGAGGTTAGAATAACTTTTGAGCAAATAGATTCCAGCACCTAAAAATTTTTTCTGTATTCTGAAAAACATTTGCAATGTGTATCCAAAATTTGATGTATTTTAAATTTTGATCGGACCACTTCACGTGGAATACCCCATATATATGAAATGGTAAGAATATAATATAGTTACTTAATAACCTAAAATAATTAATTTTTTGTTTTTTTCGAGCAAATCGTACGGTAATATACCAAGATTTAGATAAACTATATATTTAAGCGTGTAATTTACAAATGATTAGTATTTTTATGTTTATAGATGTAATAGTTATTAAAAAGACTGTTTAATCGATAACATAAAATTATGAATTTTCAGTATATTATTTTGCAATCAGCTGATAAAGGTAAATATATAAAAATTATAATAATGAATATTTAACAAATATATAACCAGATGTAATTCTTAACGAAATGTCATTTGAGCGGTATCCTAAAATTATTATTAGATTAATCTTTTTTGACCAGCTGCAGATACTGTAAAATGCTAATTAAACGAGTAATAGCGATAGGTATTTTAATTTATTACACCTGAAAATTATGAGCCCGAACGCTAATTACCGAGAATTAAACACGTAAACTCTATTTATATTATGACTGTATATACATATTTCATGCAATTTTTCTAATACAATGTTTTATAGCATCAGATTTTGTAACATTTGGTTAACACATTTGAAATTAAAAAATTAAAATTAAAATTTAATTATAAATTTGTCTGGTTTTTATTTTTGTTGTAGGCGCCTAAAATTATTGGGTTATATTTATTTTTTGGAATTGAAGATACATTCCTTTAGCAGTTGATGAACTTGAAAATTTGAGGTTATGTCATCTATGTTGTGAAAATAAAAAAGTTTATAGGGGAGAGGCGGCTATGCGTGGCACCTTAAGTTTAAAACTATATTACAATAATAATTTAAATCATTCTTCACTTTAAAAAAATGAAAATAGTTAAAAAGATTCTTAAATTTATAATTACATTTTTAAAAATTACTATTTTTATATTTAAAATTAGTTATAAAATTGTAAAGACAAGCGTGTGAAATGACTACTCATGCCCCGCTAGGGGCATGGATGTCAGTGCGGTGGGGCATGAATAGCACACTCAACTTCTGTATTTTTAATGAATGCAATAAAATAAGAGGTATTATATTTTAAATGTAATTTAAAATAAATGCCAAATTGTATTGTGCCTTTTTTTAATTGATGGTACCCAATTACATTTTATATTTTTAAAGTAAAACTTTTTTACATTATTATAGAACTGTGTTAAAAAAATATAATATAAAAAAACGTAAAACACGAAATAACAATAATATGAAAAGAACGTGTATTATTCGATTTTTTAACTTTTATCGCAAAAATCGCAATATTTTAACAAAAAATGTTATTTCGGTAAAAAAAAATACTGGCTTTAAGTACAACTATTCTTCAACCTTTTTCTATATTTTGAGTATAGATTATTGCAATTACATTCTGAAAAAATTGGAAAAATTTTTTTTTCTAAAATTTTGGTGTTTTTTGTGTTTAATTGATTGTATCATTTTTCCTTTAAATCTGGCCAAAATTTTGACCAGAGATTCTAGAAGAGCACAAATTTACGTCAAAATGTGCGTACACAAAATTTTTTCAGTGCCATTAATATAAAAAATAATTGCATTGAAAAGTCACTAATAATGTGACTGTTTCGGCGTTAATGGTTTTAAATTAAAAAAAAACAATAAGTAGCTGTGAAAAAAGTTTGCACAGACTTACGGTTTGTACTTATACGCATTTTTCTTCTATATGTTATATAGAACAAGAAAAATCACGTCCGGACGGTGTGCCCCGAAAATTTTTTTTTCGAAACATTTTGAACGCCTGAAAGGCTGATTTTTTTTGGAATTTGCTCATATACTATGGGCTATTCCACGTGAAGTGGTCCGATCAAAATTTTAAAATGACACCAAATTTTGGATACTCATTACAAATGTTTTTTCAGAATACACAATAAATTTTTAGGTGCTGGAATCTATTGCTCAAAAGTTATTCTAACCTCAAAAAGTGGATTTTTCCAAGTTTTTTTCAACACCAACTGGGTTTACCGCTATTTAACTCAAAATCTATCAACCTTTACTACAGTACATTATATGTAACATTCGTTGCTAATATGTTTAGAATTTAATCTTCTGGGTTAGAATGTCTAATTTCAAGGTCAATGTTATATAAACTACATGTCATCATTCAACTTGAAAAAGTGTAAGTGCGCCACAATTGATTTTTTATCAAAAAGTCTTAAAGAAAGCTTGGAGCAATACCTTTCAAATGGTCTGCAGCAATTTTATGGCCTCCAATTCTGTACAAAAGTTATGATAATTGAAAGAAAGAGAAAATTTCACAAAAATTAACATGGTAATTCCCATTTAGATTTTAAAAAATTTTCGTGTTTTTTTAAATTATCATAATTTTTTTACAGACTTGAAGGCCACAAAAATGCTACAGACCATTGAAAGGTATTGCTCCAAGCTTACTTTTAGACTTTTGGATAAAAAAATCAATTGTGGCGCACTTACACTTTTTTCAAGTTGAATGATGACATGTAGTTTATATACATTGACCTTGAGATTAGAAATTCTAACCCAGAAGATTAAATTCTAAACATAATTAGCAACCGAATGTTACATATAATATTGTATAGTAAAAGTGATAGATTTTGAGTTAAATAGCGGTAAACCCAGTTGGTGTTGAAAAACTTGGAAAAATCCACTTTTTGAGGTTAGAATAACTTTTAGCAAATAGATTCCAGCACCTAAAATTTTTTTCTGTATTCTGAAAAACATTTGCAATGTGTATCCAAATTTGATGTATTTTAAAATTTTGATCGGACCACTTCACGTGGAATACCCCATATATATGAAATGGTAAGAATATAATAGTTACTTAATAACCTAAAATAATTAATTTTTTGTTTTTTTCGAGCAAATCGTACGGTAATATACCAAGATTTAGATTAAACTATATATTTAAGCGTGTAATTTACAAATGATTAGTATTTTTATGTTTATAGATGTCACTAGTTATTAAAAGACTGTTTAATCGATAACCTAAAATTATGAATTTTCAGTATATTATTTTGCAATCAGCTGATAAAGGTAAATATATAAAAATTATAATAATGAATATTTAACAAATATATAACCAGATGTAATTCTTAACGAAATGTCATTTGAGCGGTATCCTAAAATTATTATTAGATTAATCTTGTTTGACCAGCTGCAGATACTGTAAAATGCTAATTAAACGAGTAATAGCGATAGGTATTTTAATTTATTACACCTGAAAATTATGAGCCTGAACGCTTAATTACCGAGAATTAAACACGTAAACTCTATTTATTATGACTGTATATACATATTTCATGCAATTTTTCTAATACAATGTTTTATAGCATCATATTTTGTAACATTTGGTTAACACATTTGAAAATTAAAAATTAAAATTAAAATTTAATTATAAATTTGTGTGGTTTTTATTTTTGTTGTAGGCGCCCTAAAATTATTGGGTTATATTTCTTTTTTGGAATTGAAGATACATTCCTTTAGCAGTTGATGAACTTGAAAATTTAAGGTTATGTCATATATGTTGTGAAAATAAAAAAGTTTATAAATAACTTATCAATTGGTTTATTTAATATTAATTTTTTATTTTCAAATAATAATTTATATTAGTTACCAATAAATTCAACAGAGGCTTAGCCTGTTCAATATATGAAATTGGAATTTTAATTTCATTATTCACATTATTAAAATGATTTTGATCAAGTATATTATTTTTAAATGTAATTGCCCATCATTCCAACGAAGAACGTGGTTTTTCTTTTTATAATTCCGCACCATTGAATACGTATCTTAAGAACTATATATTTAAACAATTAAATTACTTAAATACTGCAGGATATCTACCTATTACTATACTACATTTTTATGATCTGAAAGGTTATAAACTCATCAGCTGATCGATATATTAGTTTGTGAAATTATAGTGCCGTGTGCTACGCATGCCCCGCAGGGGTGCCACGCATGCCCCCCAATTATTACTTCTTAAGCAATTAATATTCGTTTAAATTAATGTTTTAAACAAAAAACACAGTCAGGCAAGAAAGTCTCTATTAAAAACTACAAGATAATTATGTTCTTTTTTAAAAATTATTAAGTTTTTTATATATATTATTTGTATATAAAATGAAACTTGCATCACTTTTCAATCAATAATTTCAAATGCGTATTAATTTATTTAGAATAATGTTTTTAACATTTTTTTTCAAGAGGAAAATAGAATAATGTAATATTTTAAAATTCCTTAAGTGTCTGCACTGAAACATGTAAAATTCAAATAAATATTTGAGGTGTCAAGTTGACCCGCCATGCCACGCATAGCCGCCTCTCCCCTAAATAACTTATCAATTGGTTTATTTAATATTAATTTTTTATTTTCAATATAATATTCAATAATTTGTTATTTACAATAAACACATATATGCATGTTGCCGTTGAATTTTTTTAAAAGTTGGAGAACCTATAACAATTTGGGGTTATTACAGTTTTTCGAATACTAATTTCTTATTTGCTATGAATGTATAATATACATGATGATGTTGAATCTTTTAGGGGTTTTCTTGATAAATCCAGGAATTATGTTATGTAATAGTTATGATACTTACGTGTTGAAAATGAATAAATTTTAAATACATTATTTTAGGAGTTGATGAATCTATAAATTAGTGATTATTTCATACGTAATGAAGAAAGGAACCTTATAAAATAAATTGACATAATGTTTGTAAAATAATATTTTTATTTAAGAAAATACGTACGGATGATTAGCTGTTTTACCGATGAAAATTACCAACATAGTGTCATTTATTTTAATAATAATAATTGCCGATACAGTGGTGTTTACTTATTTTAATTGTCTTTGATTATTCAAAATTAATTTTTTAATTTGGTAAAATCCGTTACGAATTGACAGTAGTCGAAAATAGACAAGATATCATTATTATTGTGCATCACCATAATTTACAATACTCATTAATTAATTTACTGCACCTGATATTACGTTAAAGTGTAATTCATCATTCGATGAAAGTATCGATTCATGTACTCCTAAAATCAATACTATACCGATGAATTTTAAAAGAGGATGATTAAAGTTGTTGTAATTTAAAACATATGAATAACAGCATCAACAATTTCTTACACTTTATTTGTAAGTTCTGTTTATAAAAAAGTAGATTTTTACAATTTAACTAATCAAAGTCCTCGATATTCTCCCCTTCCTCGAAAATGTTAAATTCAACTTACTCACGACCAATTCGCCGAAAAACGCAACGCCTGCAGAAAGTAGACCAATACCAACAATACCAGCTAACTGAGACAAAAAATAATTATTACTATGGTGTACACTAAAATTTGCATAATGATCCATAAAAATATCGTCCATCATATTATTCGTCCTCAACTTATACCAAATTCCCGACTGATGCAATCTTCGTTGAATCTCCTCGAATCTTTGGATAAAAGGTGATCCTGATTCCAGAAGCATCATCATTCTGATGCAAATCAATGGTTCTTTAGCAACTTTTAATTTGGTCGATCCATCTGGATTGCGATATTTCTCAATATTCTGATAAGCCAACCAAGCACTGTTGATGCAAATGACATTTCTATCGTTTATCACAAATTCCATGCATTCATTAGTTTGATCGGTAATTCGGGTAATCGTTCTGCCTTTCAAATTGACGATGTGCTGATTCGTGGCGTTAGCAAATACGCGGTAGTAATTGTACTGGTCAGCCTCAACTCGTAATCCAGAATTATCGAGATCTTCCAAAGTGTTGAACGGAATCTCACCAAATTCGAGCTTGATATCCAAAATGCTCGAATAGACATTGCCAGAGTACAAGATGAACAGTATGATCAATAAGTAAAACAACCAATCGATCATGCTTTTATTCCGCGCGCGAATCGGTAAACCAAGAAGCATTTGGACAATTACCATACTATCCCAATCGTTTTTCAATATTTTATAAAATTTCATCAGATATATTATACCAACAATGATAATCGGTATTACGATGATATTGTTGATTACACGATAGGGTATGTGCAAGTGAACAATTGGTAATATCGGCACGAAAGCAACAATTTTTTCGCAATAGTGTTCAATCTCAACACCATTCGGGTAATAACGTCCATATTGCATGATGGGTATTGGATGATTAATCGCGCTTATTCTACCACTTTACAAGTTTGCCAACAAACCATTGAAGTATTCAGAGAAATTATTAGGATTCATCTTCAAACTGTAATTGATACGAAAATTCATAATGTCGCTTATATTGTCAATCAATCGGTAGTAATTGCCATTTACGGTAACAGAACCGTCTTGAAGAACTGTCACCGATTGAAATGTACCTAAATCAGAATAAGGTAACCACAAAGGATACTTGTTGGCTTTTCTCAATTTATTAGGAAACAATTGTATTGTGGAAAATATTACAAAGGAGTTTGGTAAAAATTCCCAAACTCCCAAGTAATGTGGTAACAGACCGAAAAAACCGAAAAAATTACCAAACTGCTAAGTAAAATTTACAGTAAATGTAGTAAAATTTACTCTAAATGTAGTAAAATTTGTGGAGTTAGCGTACTAAATTTTACAATTAAGCTTGTAAATTTTATTAACTCTGATTTTTTCCTATACTGTTTACGAATTCTATAAACAACAGTACAGCACGAGATACCGAAAAGAAGCGATAAATAAAATTTTTATTGGAATTGCGTCGTTCGTTTGTTTACTTTAAAAGGACGATTCGATGAAACACATGCAAGTGACGCGGTGGCGCAATGGTAAGGACTTGGATTCTCAACCCAAACTTCGCAGGTTCGATCCCGATGACATCCAGAATTTTTTTCACTAATTAAATTTCATTTAAATATTTAAAATTTCCATAACACTCGAATAATATACAAAACTCAAAATAAATAATATGAATTTTTTCGCAATAGTGTTCAATCTCAACACCATTCGGGTAATAACGTCCATATTGCATGATGGGTATTGGATGATTAATCGCGCTTATTCTACCACTTTACAAGTTTGCCACCAACCATTGAAGTATTCAGAGAAATTATTAGGATTCATCTTCAAACTGTAATTGATACGAAAATTCATAATGTCGCTTATATTGTCAATCAATCGGTAGTAATTGCCATTTACGGTAAACAGAACCGTCTTGAAGAACTGTCACCGATTGAAATGTACCTAAATCAGAATAAGGTAACCACAAAGGATACTTGTTGGCTTTTCTCAATTTATTAGGAAACAATTGTATTGTGGATACACGGAGAGAAATATTTAGAAAATATTACAAAGGAGTTTGGTAAAAATTCCCAAACTCCCAAGTAATGTGGTAACAGACCGAAAAAACCGAAAAAATTACCAAACTGCTAAGTAAAATTTACAGTAAATGTAGTAAAATTTACTCTAAATGTAGTAAATTTGTGGAGTTAGCGTACTAAATTTTACAATTAAGCTTGTAAATTTTATTAACTCTGATTTTTTCCTATACTGTTTACGAATTCTATAAACAACAGTACAGCACGAGATACCGAAAAGAGCGATAAATAAAATTTTTATTGGAATTGCGTCGTTCGTTTGTTTACTTTAAAAGGACGATTCGATGAAACACATGCAAGTGACGCGGTGGCGCAATGGTAAGGACTTGGATTCTCAACCCAAACTTCGCAGGTTCGATCCCGATGACATCCAGAATTTTTTTTCACTAATTAAATTTCATTTAAATATTTAAAATTTCCAACAAATTCCGCATTGTGCAAAATTTGATAAAATGGATTATAATGTAATCTGTACACTTTGGTCACATCCGTCACGGGTAATCGTTTGTTTTTAAGCAACACTAATAGAGACATGTCTAAAAATTTCTTAGACCAAGCATATTTTAACAAAGATTTGGTAACATTTGTGCAAATGTCGTTCACAAATGTGATGATCAAACATCGTGGTCGCATGGAATTCGATTTGGCTAACAAATCGATCAGTGACCTTGATTCCACGTAATTACCATTGTCGAAGATAACGTTCAACGTAACGTCCCTTGTATTCGAGAACATGTGGATTTTATTACTACTTGCACTGAAAACCACAATCGCTGTCACTTCGATCAATTGTTGTATAATCAAATTATGATCTCGTACGAACATCTCAGTGTCCTTAAGAAAAAACATTGTAGTTTGATACGGTCTCACATCGTCAGCTATTTGTTTGGTTAGGTAATTCAACCAATTGCAATCAGAGTTGCTGATCAAAAAAATTGTCAGGAATAATTGCACGGAATACATTCTTAACAAAAGTTTAGTTACATTTCGACTTCGTGACAAAGGTATATACATATACATACACCTCTAAACGGTATTCAAAAGCGAATCGCAAGAAAGTTAACCTATTTGTGGTAATTGGACGGTTAAGCTAATCCATATATTAATTATGAAAAAAATTAATGAAAAATTATTTATTATTCACGCGCGGTGTTGGTATTTTTTTGTCGTAAAAAAATGTGTACAGTCGTATCGTGTAATCTTGTAGCTATATACAATCCAGCCTATGGTGGTATTGATAATTCAATTGAAAATCGCCTTGAATGTCAAGCGTTCGGACAATCGTGACAATTACGTAGCTTTGTTCGTAGCTTAACCTCAACGAGATCAACGTTTCTCTCGGTATCCTTCCTCCTTGACGATGACGTTTAACCCTTGATGTCAATCAAAAATTTGTTCAAAAGCTTCTTTCTTTTTTTCTTGCACCGAGAAAATCCAAGACTCGTTTTCGTACTTGTATGCTAACAGAAGTGAATTCTGATTCTGGTCTTTGATATACATGCACTCGTGGATCTTTTGTTCGGGATTTATGTGTGCAAGATGAGTCAATATTTTTTTTTCTAAAGAAATCAAATGTTGATTGTTGATTCTTATGCGAGATTAAGGAAATGTTCAGTGAGCTTAAATTGCTAATGCAAAATGTGCACTCGTTTGATTAAAATTGATTTGATTTTAATCGTTTGATTAAAAATTATAAATCACAAATATGTAAATTAACAAGTTTATAATTAATGGTTTAAAAAAGGTTTCACCTAACCTTAAGATACTCGATTTTTATTAAGTTTTAGTTTATTTTTTTTAATTATTTATCTTCGTCTACAACTTCGAAACTGATGATGACATTTAATTCCTAGATAAAAGTAACATGGCATCGCACACATCAACACAATTTCAATAATTTTCAAACCATTTCTATCCATGTAAAAATTTCGATACAATTTCAATTCTCGCTTTTTATTAAAAATGATATAACTTCTCATATTCTATAGATTTTACTCCTGAGCATTTTTTAATATATATGAGAGCATTTGTAAAACGTTTTTTTCTTACCAAAAACTGTTAATTTGACCAATATGTTCATTATTAATGGCCTAAAATTGTTTCATATCCAAGCTCAAATTACTCAATTTTTACTATATGATATGGAAAATTATTTTTATATTTTTCTTCCCTATGAAAATTAAAATCTGATTCAAAATTTTCATTCACAAATTTTGAACAAATAAGATTACATAAAATCGTGTTACTTTTTGGGAAATTGAAAAAACCTTACATTTATTTTTAAATTTTGAAAAAAAATCTATAACCTCGAATTTTTTTTAAATTGCGGATTACATATCTTCCTATTTTTATGAAAATTCTTACAAAAATATATAACCTATAACTTTTTTGGTAATTCTGAAAATTATTATAGATAACCTTGCATACATTATCAATATTTTAATAGTTTTTAAAACAATATTTTTTCTCTGCTTGTAAAACTTAGAATCTATAATAGTTTATTTTTATTAGCAAAAATACGTAACCTCGTAAATATATAATTTCTATTATAATTCTAGATAATAATGACATAACATCGAATCGAATATTCTGGACAATGATTTCCATAACCTCGCAATATTATGAAAGATCCTAAAAAAATTGACATAATTGCCTTTTTCATTAAAATTTTCATACTCTTAATACCATTCCGACGTACACCTTTCAATATATTTATTAAAATTCTCGATAAAAGTTACATAACCTAAAAACATTTGCTAATGACATTTTTTTAATCATCTCTCTCTCTCTCTCTCTCTCTGTCTCTCTTCCATTTATTCAATGAATGTACACACATGCACATATAATTTGTCTCTTAAAATAGAGTCTCGAATCTTTCTCTCCCTTTCGGTTCTGGTTGTTGGTAAAAGGTATAAAGCAGAGACGATCGTTTATTATGCGACTCGGTTGGCGATGATGATAAACAGGCCACTGCCAATGTTAAACGTACCTCTCGAGAATGCGGCTATTGTTTTGCACTTCGTAGAACTTAATTCTACCCGTCTTTCGAACACTTATTACACTCACACACACGCGCACAATGAATCATACTTTGAAAAATGGAATTTTAATTTCTTTAATATACACTCATTCGTTTGTCTGGTTATTGTCAGTTCGGATATTTGGACGATTGGCCTTTAAATACGATATAAGAATTTATCTTGCGGTATTTTTGCGTTAAGTGGTGGATTTTTATATGCGTCGAAGAATAAAATATATACATAGAAATTTAGCGACAAATTGGATAAAGAATGGGCTTGACCTAAAAAACTTAAAATTTTTTAAATCAAGATTTGGATTTATTTATGATTGGTTAAATTAATTTAATTGAAAATTAAATATTTAGCGATTGAAAATGATTAAAATTTGAATGGACAAAGCGTTCTACTAAAATTTGGGAATGGTTTGACTTAACTTTAAAATATTATTTGAATTTTCATTTTTGTAAACTCTAGCAATTGCTAGTATATGGATAGAAATCGATGAAGTTATTAGCCAAAGATTAGCTATTTCTCACCTCAAAATATTAAAATTCATACGATATCTACAGGATTTTGGTCATGTTAAAAGAACATTTATCAGATTTTTTACTGAAATGAATGATACTTTACTTAGTAATCAAGTCATCTTTACAAATAAAATGATACATGAACCGAAAAGAGAATAGCTAGTTTTTAACCTCAAAAAACTAAGAATCGTTCAATTTCTCCCAGGATAACAAACATTTCGCATTTCTCTTATAAAATTTCGAACAATTTTTTTAACACAAACCAATTATTTAAAAAAAAATTTATGTAGAAAACGACAAGATAAACGTTATTTCTAACCTCAAAATACTAAAAAACGTATAATTTGTCACGGGAAGGTAATTTAAGAAACAATTCGCATTTACTCTAATAAAAATTGAAATGAAAACAGTATTTCAGCATGAACCCTAAATAACAATAAAATCAATAAAAGTTATTTCTAACCTCAAAAAAAAAAACTAAAAAAATAAACAATTTGAATTTTCTCTAATAAAAATCTATACGAGTATTTGATTTGCGTATCAGCCTTTTTTTAAAAATCGATATAAAAAGTAAGTTATTATTTCTCGAACAATTACTATTTTTCTAACCTAGAATATTATCAAAAATCCATCAAAAATGTCTACCAAAAAACATGGTCACCAGCTTTTCCAACAAAAATTATGATGATCATTTCGTTACAAATCACCTATAAAAAAACCAGCTATATATTACACAAAACAATGAAAAATCTGCTTCTAACCTCAAAAAAAAATAAAGAAAAAAGAAAAACAATTCATCACCGCGAAGGAAACAAATTTACTCGAATTCGAATTTAAAATCGTGTTTACGAAAGATACTTAAGAGCAAATGGTCCTGAGAAGCTATTTTGAGATATAGTCTGATGACACAAACCAGCTTTCTCACATATAGAACGTGGGGGATGAGGCGATTTTTCGTGAATGAGTTACAACGTTTTCAACTCATTCGACTGGACAGGCTAAAAAATAAAATGTTTATTAAAATTCCACTACATAAAGAAATAAAAAAAACGAAAATAATTTTTATTTGGTATAAACATTAGTACGTATTTTTTTATAATTTTTTTTATTTTTACTATATACAGGGTCGAGTTTCTATATATATAAATTGTATACATACAATTTTAAAAAAGGGTTTTAAAAAGGTGAATAGGTCACGCTTCGTTGAAACTTTGTGCGTGTATTTTTCTGCGCGATATAGAGGTGAAGTTTGAGAGCCGCAAGTTCGATCTGAAGTTTATCGCGAGGTATATAAATAAACTCGATTTACGAGCTTGGTTAAAGGGGAGAAACTTACGAGAGCACAAATTTTCATTTTTTTGTTGTGGGGTTGAGTGTTTTATTATTTTTTTTATGGGTTAGATCGGGAATTGGATAGTGATACAGTTTTTTTTCTTGATGATGTTCATTATTTTAATAATTGCATATTTTAATTAATTAATGTATATTTATTATAAAACTGTTATATTATGATTGTTCTTAATTAGCTAGATGTATGGAAAGTTTATAATTAAAAAAGTTATTTGAAACGTGAAGTTTATTAATTAAACATTCAAATTTCCCGCGCTTTGAATTTTTGTATTTTTAATCGTCGTATACATCAACTATTGTCAAAACTCTGCTTATTTACGCAATCCATGACTCTATAATAACAAACTTGAATAAATTATTTTCATTGATTTTTCATTAATTTTGTTGAGTTGAAAATTACGTTGAATAGAACATTTAATAGTAATTACTAAAATTAACACCTGACTAATAATTTATAAATAACTAATTTACACGTCACAGAGTAATTATACTCACTTTTTTTTATAACGTTAATTGTTTCATAGTACACGTGTAATATTTGTTTAAGGTGAGAATTAAAAATAAATTATAGTACAATCAACGAAAATTAAATAATTAACTATACTTCATATATCAATCGATTTTTACTTAAATTAATTTTTTTATTAGTTTAATTATTTTAAAGTACACATATAAATTTTTTTTTGGTAAGAACTTAAGGGGATAGGCTTGAGTTAAAACAAAAAAATTAGCAAATTTTTGTTAAGCTATCAAAATTTTATTTTTGTAACTATAGTTATATATAAACAAAAAAATTTGAGTTTAGGCTTTGCAATTAATTTGTATACTCGATGCCTCAATGTCCTGAATTTTATTGCATGGGACACTTTTGCTCGACGACTATTGGACCAAATCGAACGTAATCAAGCTCAAAAGGAAGATGTCGACACATACTAAAACTTTTACACATTTTTTCATTAGGTATTTAATTTCTAATTGGTGCATTAAAATATATAGCTATTAAGAATTTTTAAATAAATTATTAGACATTTTGGTATCTCAAATTAGAAATAAAGACCTAATTAAAAAAATGTAATGCATACAAGTTTTAGTATGTATTGATAGCTTCCTTTTGAGCTTGATTACGTTCGATTTAGTCCAATAGTCGTCAAGCAATAGTGTCCCATGCGATAAAATTCAGGAAATTGAGATATCGAACATACAAATTAATTACAAAGTTTAAAAGCAACATTTTGGTTCCAGCGGCCCGAAAATTGTAGCTCTCATTAAATACTTCAAACTCAAATTTTTGTATTCATATAGTTACAAAAATAAAATATTGACAGTGTAACAAAAATTTGCTTATTTTTTTCGTTTTAACACGGGCTTACCCCTTAAATAAACAAATTATGATGTAATCAACGAAAATTTATATTTAATGTAAACTTCAATACGTGATGCATTTTATTTATTCAAAGCTAAACGTTCTCCTTCAAAGATTCAATACATTTTTTTCAATAAATTAAAAATGTAAAAGAAAAACTGTACTTACTTCAAAGGAATATTAACATTCTTACTTCAATTACTGCACGTTGATTTAATTATCGACGCTTGAAGAGATCTTGAAAAAAAAAATTTGCAATTAAAATTCTAGAGAAGTTAAACTGTTCAGCTAAACAAAAAAAAAGAATAATAAAGATGTCTCGGATACTATAACGAGCTTTTTAACTTCGACCGTCGACCCTAACAAGATACTTCAATTTGTTTATTTTTATTTCCTCCGAGAACATCCGGAAATCGCGGAAAATTAAACAACCGAAAATATAAATTATACTTTCAAATTATATATTTTCTCAAAAAATATGAAACGAAATGTATTCTTTATCTTACTTTTCAATTCATTTATAGAAACAAAAATATTTAACGTTAAATATTATAAAATAAAAAAAAATGCAAACTCGTCAAAATAATGTATACAGATTACGTATGCCAAAAAATCTAATCTTTATAAAATAAAAATAAATAAACAAAATAAGTTGTCAAACGTATAGATTTTCAATCATATACATTAAAAATTTAATGTGTATAAAAATATGATGTGATAATATAAAAAAATATTTTTTATCAAATACCATTCGTAGAAATAAAAAATAAAATTACACGTTAATACGTACAAAGTAAAAAGGACATTTCGCAAGGAACTCGGTGTGTATAGATGTAAATCTCGATTTAATTATCCCCCTCCGGTCGGCGTGAAAAAGAAAAACTGAGGTAATTTTTACGTATCGATCGATTTTATCAGGTAAATATTTCAACCCCCTCCTCTTTTCACGCAATTTTCTTTAGCATACGTATAATTTCTCCGAGCTGTGGTAATGGACTCTTTGGGTTTGTGACCTTGACGTCGAGCGTAAGAAAAAAAAAAGAGAATTAGCATGACCACGCGAAATTCGTATTTTTAATTAATTGAAACTCGAGTTATAAATATATATGTGTGTGTGTGAGTGTGGGTGGGTGTGTGTAGCGAGAATTTTTAATGCATTTATATTTATAATTTTGCAAAAGAAAGGGAACTGTCGCTTTGCGTTTTAGGAATTTGTAAATATATCGGTTGCATAATCAGAACATGTGTCAGTAAAATAAATTGTTACGTAAAATATTACGGTTGCTACAGATTAATTAGCGATAATAAGAGTCGAGAGGATCATAAATATCTGAAGCTGTTAGCTTTAAAAAACGTCGACAAAAAATGTTTCATGAAGAATAATCTGTATTTAGCAGGCGTTGGAGTTAAATTGTCCATCAGCAAATTATGATGAAAATTTGATATTGAAAATTAGAATTAAGAAAAGATCACGTGAAAGAATCTGATAACGTTACTATTTTTAAGACAAAAAACAATATTTTTTAAACATAATATCAGTACCACTTTGTTTATATTTTTAAATCAATGAAGGATTTACTTTATACCGATATCGAAAAAATACAAAAAATTTTCATAAAAAGATTTTTTTAATTCTTTGTATATGTATTAAAATATGAATTAAAAATTAAAAAAAAGACATTAAAATACTTTAAACCACACACGGTACAAATTATTATTTTTTTTAATAAGTAATGAGTTCTTATGTCGACTGTCCAGTAATATAAATTAAAACATAATTATTTCGCTCGTATAGTCCATTAACTATAAAAATACTTATTTATGTACTAAGGGAATAAAATAGGGATTTATGACAGTAATTTTTCCAAGGAAATAATTGTATTTTACTCCCGCAAAGTATATAAAAATTTTCACCCAAACCATCCTCGAAAATGTCACTTTATTTGACAGGAATCATAAATTTAATCTTTTTTTCGTTCTATACCAAATTAAATTTTCCTGTTTTTATTATATTTGTCGATTTTGAAGACAATAAAAGACTTTTGTGGCTCGAGTAAATATAAAACGTTTTTTTATTTTATTTAATGTTTTATTAATTTTACTTTCTTATAATTAATATTTTATTTTTTATAGTTAACGGACTGTAAGACCGAAATAATTATGTATTAATTTATCGTACTTTTTATAACAAAAAATAAATAAAACTGTTTGTATTTTTAAATCGACAAAGGGACCGCTATACCGCTATATACCAACAATATAAGAAAAATATTAATTAAAAAAGTACGTATAACGCTGAACAGAAATTCAAGTGCACAACAGAGTAAAAAAACTGTCCTTTAGAATTTTACTTATACATGAGCATCTGATAAAAAATACAGAAAATAAATGACAGATCGATTAGAAATAAATTAACCACAATAATAGAATAATGCAAATTGTTAAAAAGGGCACGTTTTATATGACATCTAAAGTTCCCTCGTTAGCTTCCGACCTTACGATTGCACTTTCGTAATTGCACTTTACGTAATTAGCGCAGAGTTGTGGATGCTCCCTCGACTACTTTCGAGTACATTCCCCAACAATCCAGAAATGTTTCTTCTTTTTCCTTCTTCTTCTTCTTTTATTTTCTAATGGCGAGGTTACTTGATCTAATATCAACACTGTAAGGTTCTTTTTTCTGTTGAAAAATACGACAATGATATCGTTGTTGAATTTTTTTGTGTATTTTTTTTATAATTAAATTACAATTATTGTACGGGATTTAAAATTTCGCTGAGAATACTTACGTGAGTATTAAATGTTTAAATGCAAATTTACAATTTCATTTCTTTAATTATTTTATTTCTGCTTTGCTGACGCTTCAGTATTAGACAGTATATATTTATTAATTCAATAATTTTTAATGTTTTATAACGAATAAAAAAAACATTAATAAAAACTAACTAAATATAATAAAAGATTCATAAATCGTTATGAAGATTGATGATAATAAATGATAGTTAATAAAAAATTAATGTAAAATTAATAAAAATAATTATTAAAATATAATTACAATATTAATTTAAAAAAAACTTTTCACAATAATCTACTCACCTCCTTATCAAAAACCACCTGACAACTTGACTTCCCGAATCTCATTAAAATTTTAATAAGTCGGCCAACCAAAAGATTATAAATAAAGAATAAGAGTATTTTTAATTTCCAAAATACGAAATGTTTCATCATCAAATTGTAGTTCTGAAGACCCTAACAAGAAAAGAAAAAGAGGAAAAAACGTGCGTGTCAAAAAAATCAAAAGTAGTAGCAACGAAATAAAAAGCCATGGATTGGTTAAAGAACAAGAAAGATAAAGGGATACATAGACTCTCGTAGTTTTCGGTAATTAAGGCGTTCCAGAGCGATGGGCATCCGCTACGCGAAGAAAAAAAAAGTGAATTTAGAAACCGGTTAAGAGAAGAACCCGTCACTTTTATAACTGACCGAATTCTCCTACGTACACGTTTAACTGAACCGAAAAGTAAATCTATATAGGTATCGATCTACAATCGATTTATATTCTCTTATCGATAAAAAAAGATAGTTGTCTTTTTTTATGAAAAAAAAAACAAATTGTTTGGAAAAACAAAAAGTAAATTTTGTTTTTAGATATTGTAACACACAATATAAATCATATAATGTAGTTACAGAAACAAACCTATACGTATCGATCTATAATCGATTTATTATTTCAATGAAAAGATTATAGTTGCTATTAAACAAAAAGTAAATTTTGTTTTTAGATATTGTAACACACAATATAAATCATATAATGTAGTTACAGAAACAAACCTATACGTATCGATCTATAATCGATTTATTATTTCAATGAAAAGAATTATAGTTGCTATTTTTTGTATGAAAAGAAACATATTTTTTGTAGAAAATATAATATTGTCTTTTTTTGTTCAAAAATTTTTTGTTCATCATCCTCATTTATCATAAGAAAAATGTTTCATCTGTTTGAGCATTTCATCTGAAAAAAAATCTATATGTATCGATCTACAATGTTTGTATCATTTCTTTAAAATGAAAAAAGAAGATTTTTTATAATAAAATGACGATTTTTGTTAGAAAAATAAATCTATTCTTTATCACTTTCATTTAGTTTGTGAAAAATAAACTTGTACGTAGTCTGAGAGAAGTAAATTTATATACGTATGTCGATCTATAATTGATTAATTATTTAGAATAAGAATAAAAACAGTTCCTTTTTTTTTAATGAAAGGGAATATATATTTTTTGTAAAAAAGTTCTTCTTATTAAAACATATATATTTTACTAGAGAAGTACATCTATTCGTATCGATCTACAATCAATTAGTCATTTGTTTCAAAAAATAAAAAAACGAATTAAAAAAAAACTCATCCTGTAAAAAAAATAATTATTTCTTCATCATCACTTCCTCCAAAAAAACAAAATTTTCACTTATCGACCTTTTATTCTACAAGTATAAACCTATAGACGCACATATATCGATCTGCAATACGGTAAATCATTTTTTACATAAAAATGAAAAAAATTCAACATTTGTCTTTTTTACGTAAATAAAGGAAAAAAAAACATTTTTTGTAAACAAAACTAAATTTTTCCGCGAAAACGTATCATTTAGTCTGGGATAGAGAAGATTTAAATCATTAAAATGAATTCGTGTGTATTCTCGAAACGAGCCGCGTTCAGGGCAGATTTACGGGATTCTAACCAGAACTCACGTTCTCTTTTGTGTACCTCCTTCTCTCTCGAAGGCTGCACACCGAAATCCTTAGACTATCGTGGTATAAGCTCCACAAATATGCCTAATCCGTCGACGAGAATGAGCAGATACAGAAAGGAAGTAAATCCTTGGCTGTGGAAGCGATTTTCGTTTGTGTACGTGTATATACACGTGCACGTTCTCGTTTCCAGTTTACTTATCTTACTTTTTTTAAAATCTGCTTTTCGACGATTATAGGTGGTATACTACCAAAAATGATAATTAAGGAAAATAAATTTATTTAAACTTTTCACTGTGCAAAGGTAAAAATAGTAGTTTTTAACAGTATAGGGTGTAAATATCGAATTTCAACGAGTTTTGATACGTGGAAATTCATTTTTGTGTTATTGATAAATGCACGGTTTTATGCATAATATGGGGAAAAACTTTTTATTTTCCAGATAAATTTATGGAGTACCGTAAAGCGGCACTTGAAAACGGTGCGTAAAATTGAAATTTAAGGTGAAATTTGAATTGTTGTCAAATTGAATTTTACAGACTAGAAAAATTATACACACAAATGAACAGTAGCTAGAACTATGCAGTAATATTTTATACACTGTGATTATACGCAAGTGTATATACACTTGAACTTATTTTCATACTTAAAGTAAAGTTTTATACGTGTATGGTACGACTGAAAATTTAGTTTTCCGTATATAATAACAATTTATTGTCAGTGTAACTGAAGTACTGTTTTACGCACGATGTGTCAAGTGTCGTTTTACCCACGGTGTGGCAATAAATTTATTTTTACGTTCATTTCAGACTTCACACTTCGTCTGAGAAATATACTAATTTACGCACAATAGATCATAAAATATAGTTTTATGCACATTTTAAACTTTACACTGTCAATGTGTATAAAAGAAAGAAATAAAAAAAGAGAAAAAAATAAGAAGATAAAAACTAACTTTTGCACTATTTTCAGCAGCGATGCGTAAATTTCACCTTTACGGACATATATATACACGTTAGGCACGTCAACTGTAAAAATATGATCTTACATAAAAAGTGAATTTTTCATTTTACACCCCCTTTCGTTTCACAGCCAGTGTCGCAAAAAAAATTAAATGTCACGATCGCAATGTGATATTGTAAAATAACACTTCCATATATAATATAGATCACTTCGAAAGTCCATTAAACAATAGTAAAGTCGATCGTCGTATATATTGAACCGCTCGTGAAAAAAAAAAATAAATGAAAAAAGAAGAAGAAGAAGAAGAAGAAGAAGAAGAGGAAAGAGCTTAAATCTAATCTACATCGATTTTTTGGTTGGAGCATGTGCGACACGAGCGATTATGCGGCGTCTCCTTACTATATACTACGAAACAATTCATTCCGCGGCGAGGAAGAAAACGGGCGAGGCGAGAGATCGGCAACTCATCGGGGGCCCCCCGAAGTTCTTAGAATTAGTGAAGGTGAACGAGATTAGGCAACTGTGTGGACCAGCTTGAAATCGTGTAGTCGCACGTACACACACTCACACACACGCATTTATATATACATCCTTTTCCCCTCGAAGGATCGAACGTTTTTTATTTTCCTTTATAGATCTTCGGGTTAATGTCGCTCATCGTTTTGACAGAGCCATTTATACGTACGGTCAATATTACCATTTGATATATACCGAGACATTTTTTCTCTTTTTTTCTTTTTCGTCGATCCGATCGATCTGTTGAGAGTATATGCGGAAATCCACAAAAATTCTTTCATATCGAGTTCCCTAAGATTGAAAAAAAAATTTTGAGGAACACCTTCCGGATCTCACTTTTCTTTATCTATAGTACATATAAATTGCGTAACAAAAATTGAACATGGAATAAAAGGCTTGTGACACACCTTTTTTAAGTTTGAAGTTTAAAATCAAAAAATCGTAAAATGCTGTTTTTTAATGTTTATATATTTATATAACAATTATATTGAAACAAATAATCTTTAAACTAAACTTTCTCTATTCATAATTGTTTTTAATGTAATAATATAGTAATTTCATTCTTTATCATCTGCAGAATCCAATAAATTATACAAATTAATTATCTAACCATAATATAGTCATAACTATATTATTACATTAAAAACAATTATGAATAAAGAAAGTTTAGTTTAAAGATTATTTGTTTCAATATAATTGTTATATAAATATATAAGCATTAAAAAAACAGCATTTTACGATTTCTTGAATTTAAACTTCAAACTTAAAAAAGGTGTGTCACAAGCCTTTTATTCCATGTTCAATTTTTGTTTCATATATTATATGTACTATAGATGAAGAAAAGTGAATTCCGGAAGGTGTTCCTCAAAAAAAAATTTTTTCGATTTTAGGCAACGCGATTGAAAAAATTTTTGTAGATTTCCTCATATACATTATATATTTGGTGATAAATAATCGATATAACAATTATTTTTCTTTTTTTAATATATATATTTTTCTTTTTTTCAATTATCAGCGAAGTAAAGTATTTATTGTAACGTTTTGCTAACATTTGATTTTTTTTAAGATTTATAGGTACAAATATTTTTATTGGACGTGATCAATAGATTTATTATTGGATATTATTAATTGGACGAACAGTATAAATTGATAGTAAATGTTTAAGTAGGAATCTTTGGTTGGATAGTGAATTTTTTGAGTTCAGACGAAATTGTAAACTACCAACTTATTGGTCAGCTATATTGACCATGTAACCAAAAACAGTTTCATAAATGTTTCATTAATTTCCACACGAAACTTTATTTTACTGGGAGCTAAATATTTTTAAGTTATGTGAAATTTATTACTTGCCAAACAACTAAAAAATGTTTTAATTTTCATAGTACTTTTCAATATTATTTTTAATGTAACGTGAAAATGTTGATGTTAGGTATATTTATTGAATGAAAACTATCCGCTTATTGGTGAAATGATAAAAAAACGTTTTATAAATAGTAAATTCTACCACTGATTTTTCGAAAATTCTTTATTTATTTATTTAGAAAGAATTTTAGATAAATTTAGAGAATGTTTTGAGGTTAGGTTAATCCTATTATTTTGGACTTACAGACCATTATCAATCAAAAGACTAACATGCAGTTCGTATAATTACTACAATTCAAGTAATACAATACATGATTACCACAAGAATATTTTATAAAAACATTAAACATTATTAGGTTAGGTAAAACATTTCATCTGACATAAAATACAAGCCATTATTGATCCAATAACTAGAAAGAAAAAAGTTTAATAAACACTTTGCCCACTAAAACTCTTCAATCGAAAATAAAAAGTGTGAGGTTAAGTAAAAATCTTTTTTCTTATTTAAAATGTAACTAACAAGCATTACACTATATTTTTACTAATACACAATCGTTTTTTTCAAATATATACTTACGAGAAGTATAAATAAAACCAAATTGAATCGACACCTCGACTAAACAAATGAAATTATCGATCTCGGGTTGGACCGATCCGGGCACGTTGACCACCTTTAATTCGGGTAACACTATATATATAAAAGATATATAGAGAAGCCAAACTAAGCGCACCGGAACCGCGGTGTCGCACAAAAAAAGCACCCAAACCGAAAGATCGATGATCGAAGCCTCTGATACGCTTGACCGCAAAACCCACACACACACACACATTTAATAAATTCAAATTAACGACGAAACAACATTCAATTAATCATACCGGATTGAATATTTTTTTATAGAGATAAACTTTATTATAGATACGTGTAATTAAAAAAAAATATTTTGAGGTTAGAGTGATGCGATATTATTTTTCTCTATATGTAGTGTGATAAAGTTTATTGTAGATAAGTGTAATTAAACAATTTTATTTAAATTAATATTTTTGTTTTTCGTATATAGAGATACAATTTATTAAAGAAATGTGTAATTTAAAAATTAATTTGAGGTTAAGGTGAATCGATAGCTTTCATTTTTGCATATAAATAAAATTTATTTAACAAATGTGGAATTAAACCAAACGAATCTGACGTTAGGGTGAGTCGATATCATTTATTTCCGTAAAGGGATAAAGTTTATTGTAAGTTACATGTCGTTAATAAAAATGAGGTTAGAGTAAACCAATATCTTCTTTTTTATATGAAGATAATATTTATGATTTAGATCTGTGTAATACAAATATAAATAGAAAACTTGAGGTTAGAGTGAACCAATATTTTATATTTACGTATAGAGATAAATTTATTACAGATCCGCGATAATGAACCAAAAAATATTTTAGGTTAGGGTACGATCGTTTAGCGAGCGTTCGGAAGCGATTAACAAATAAATCATCGAGACGAAAAATAAAATGGCGATGACACATTCCATGCGGTGTATTTAACTTTAGCTCGTAAATCACGTTGGATATCGAATCGACTGCTCGGGCTTTGTCTCAAGCTTATCGGCAATTAAGTTTGACGTTATCGATGTCAACAAGTTCATCGTTTCTTTCTCTTTTCCTTTTCCTTACTCGGTTCGCGAGGCGTTGCGAAAACTGGATTTTATTTTACCAACCGGTTACTACCCTTCGACTCGCAATGATTTTTCCTTTTTTACTTACCTGCGCGCAAGAAATCGTCAGTGGATAGTCTTGATTTTCCCGTGATTTAACGCTTTTCATTGACAATAATTCGAAATGTGCGATTGGTTATCTTTTTTACGTTAGGTCGATTATTTAATTATAATTATAAAAACGGAACGGAAGAGAAAACTAAATAAATAATTTTTAGGTATAATTTTTAGTCATTAAAAAAAATCATGGTTAGAAAATAAATATCAGCTGATTATGACCAATAAATAACTATTCCTAATCTAAAAAGATTAAAATTTATCAAATTTTTACTATAATATGATAATTGAAGAAATATTAAATATTTTCTCTAGTAAAACTATATTTTTATACAAATTATGTATAATTATGTCAGAAATACATTGTAGAGCATAGTTGGCACATAAGGTGATATTTACTGTAACTCATAAGCCAAGGTCAAGCACCAATTCAAGATCAAAGTGAAATAATGAATTATACATTTTTCATGGAAGAAATATATTACTGAATTTAAAGTCGAACACATAAGATGACATTGACTATGGTCCGTGGGTAAAGGTCAAGGGTCACTTGATGGTAAAAATATAATAACAAATTACAAAATCTATTTTTTATGTCATGAATATATTGCTGGGCTTAAAGTAAGGTACCTTAAGGTGACATTGACCATGATCCATGAGTGAGGGTCAAGGGCCATCAGTTCATATAAGAAAGTCCAGTAATTCAATAACAAACTAAAATATCTAAATTTTATGCCAAAAATACATTGCTGGTGACTAATAGGTGTCAGTCAAAATTCAGTTAAAAGTGAAAATAAAATAACAAAATCAATTTCTTATTCCGGAAATACAATAAGATAACCTTGACTATGACTGAAGAATTGTGTATGTAATTACTGACTACTGAGAGGTGACCTTTGACCTTCAATATTTCGAACATTATGTGAACTTCAGACTTTTGTAACTATAAGCATATTTTTGGTCAGGAAATCATAAACTATATAAAATACGAAATTTTTATCCATTTTGACGGCTTTATGAAATCCCATACGTATTGTATGCGTAGTCCTTTCTGATTATAACCTGAAAATGTAAATTTACCAAGATACATAAAAAATGTACATCTCCGCTGAAAATCTAAACAATCTATTTAATATAAGCGATCCAAATTTAAAAAACGTTTGTTTTTAAACTATCTATCCGAGAGCTTGAAATGTGACTGTACCAACGAAAACTTAAAATCAAATTCAACGCAACGGATATACTTATCTTCTTTTGTTATATCCATTAATTTTAAGAAAAAGAAACAAAAAACAAAAAATAAGACAAACAGACTCTTCGGAAACATTTAATAACAAGCTGATACATCTGTAAACGTCAAGTAAATAAAAATTGCCGGATAACTTTGTGTTTAAACTTAACCGACCTGTCAAATAAATTTCCGTCAACGAGCACATTAACCGACATATACATAACATTACTTTTATTTAATATTATATTATAATATTATTATCATATAATATTATTATAATAATTTATATATTACTATAATATACAAATCATATATTTTTTTTGTATTATATTATTTTCAATAAAAATCGACTTTCACAGTGTCATAAAAACCTAACCTAACCAATATGTACAAACATACATATATATAAATATGTATATATATATGTATGTATGTGTGTGTGCGTGTATCTATAAAGTACATATATCGAGCGTTTGTCCTTGAATATGACTATTGCGCCTACTCCTCGAAGAGGTTGATCGCCCGACCTTGGATGTCCAGCCGCAAGTCCCTCATACGGATTCTCGAGATTCCAATTTTATTATTCCCCCCGGTGCGCGTGTACCGATATGTCGCTTATCCGCTTCTTTCATATCTTCTTTTATTTTATATACACTCTTTTTTTTGCTCTTTTCATTTTTCGTATATATACCACGCTCCACTCTCCCCCCCCCCCTCCCTCTCACTCTCTCTCTCCCTCTCGTGTGAAAGTATGCGGAATCGAAATTTTATAATAAACTGGTTTCGTTTCGGTCATTTGCTCAAAGGGATTCTTTTTTATTGGCTCTTGAAACGATACTTTTAGATTTATTTCGTCGACGATTTCACAGTTTCGGTGATTTTTATCGAAATTTCTCTGGTAAATGTTACCGTAACGGCGTAAGGGGTTGTGTCACCCGTTGGACGAAAAGTAACCTAAAATGTTGTGATGTTTGTAAGGTAAAGGCCACAAATTTTGCCGCGCTGACACGGTCATTTATTTTTCGTAAGGAAATTTGGGTGAGAACGTTACCGGGGCATAGTTTGGATTGTCTCAGCTGATCGATGAAAATTAATTTAAAGTGTATATGAAAACGAAATTTTTGTCACATTTTTTAAAGAAGATTTGTATTAATAAATTATTTTTTATAGGAAAGTTTTATTCGAAAATAATTTGAAGATTTTTAATAGAAAGTCATTTTAACAGAAATGTTGTGTAAAGAAAATTTGTGTAACACAATTTTTCGAAAAAAATTTATTGTGACAACAAAAGAAAATTGAATTCCCGGCCCCGGACGATTGATACAAGCACCACTGGGGAATGTATTTTCAACAACGTGCTTTCTTCACCAAGACATCGTATGACCTCCGTCGGTCGCTAATTACCACCGATTTGGGAGCATAAAAAGAGCGACGTTAAAATAATAAAAAAAAATTGAATTGTATCAGCTGTTTGATAAGAATAACATAGAATTTTATTATATTCGTCAGAAAGATGTCATAATTTTTAACGATTGTTTAAAAATTACTGTCATATACCAAGGTGAAATTTGATCGTGTACGAGGTATTCGATAAAAATTAATCCAAAAAATCAATATTTTTAACGAAATCGCCATAATTTTTATCTTGCTGTCCCAGTAACTTTTATAAGGTACTTTTTAAAACTAAATTTATACAAGAAAATTATTGTGACATCGCAAGGTAAAACTGGATCAAACATAGAGTTCGATATAAAATATTCCAAAAAGTCATAATATTTTTAAAGAAATCGTTATCATTTTTGTTGCAGTAATTTTTATATGAATATGTTAAAGACAATACATTTGCAACAAAAATGCCAAGGTTATATTACATCGTATCAGCTACCTGATGACACTAACCTAAAATCTGTAATATATATCTGAAAAATGTTTTGCAACCTTTATCCCTCTTATAAAAATGACCATGACGACCACTTAAAATTTGAACTTACCACCTGTTCTGCTCGATTCTAAAAATTAACCTAAACATTTATAATAATTTAAAGAAAATCACCACAATCTTTATCACGCGATCACGTTAACTTTTCCAAAAAAAAATTCTCTCTGAGTAATTAACGTAACCTACATAAAAAAAAAGCTCGTTAAACATCTTAAATTAATGACACACTCAACGTGTATACTTAGAGGCGAATGTGAAACAAGATGAAACACGATCGTGAAAATTAAAAGCGGTATACGGACGAATCTGGTGTGTGTTCTAACGAGTTAAAAAAGTCGCGCGTGCGAATATTTCAGAGATCCACCGTCATTCCGAAAATAAAAGCCTTCCCTCTTTGTCGATGGATGAAACGAGGCAGGAGATGTGGTGAGGGGAAGGTACAGACACCGCTATTTTCGAATATATGGAAATGAATAAGAAAAGGGATAAACCAAGGAGGGTGCAAAATGTGAGTGCAGAAAGATAAAAATAACCCTTTATCCTTTGCCTTATTTTCTTTTTTTTACTTTTTTGCTCAGAGCTTGCAAAGCTCGTTCGCGATCGGTTAAAGATTTTTTATTTTACTTATACTCGCGATTAAATTGTAATTAAAATATAAGTAAATTGTGACCAACGGAATCTTCAAATCAGAGTCAAATTTCAAGTTATGGTAAAATATCACTTTAGAGTTAAATATCAATTTACAATACAATATAAATAAATAAATAAAAATAAATAATAAAAAAGTAAATCCTTAATCAGAGTCAACGACGATCAAAAATCAAATTCCAAAATCGAATTAGACTCAGCAAAGTAAAAAATTTAAAAATCAATCAAAATCACTGGCAATTATTTCTAATAACCTGAACTCTCGATCGTTTAGCGAGATCGACCGAGTATAGTTTATTTAAATTTCCGAACAACACAAGAAGAAAATCGCGCAAGAAGGATAAACAACTCTCGACGAGAGCAAACAATTTATTATGGTTCGTGCAGCTGGTATGGGTATATATATCGTCACACAAGACGCTCTAAAAATAATGAGCTCCCTCCTTAAGCAGGTGGACATGCAAAACCCGAAGTAACGTGAGGATGGATCGATCGATCGGAGCTCCGTTTTTCCCGGAACTATTCGACCTCCCACGCGTTCGTGTCTCGTTATCATGTACGGTTTATCCACCTCCCGTACAACAATTTCAAATCGATAGTGACAAGTGCCGATTTTCGAATTCCTTCGTTCTCTTGTAAATATTGATAATTCCTAGCTGTTACGCTTTTAAAACGTTCGTCTTTCATCACAACCAGTCTTTCTTTCTCGTTCTTTATCTCAACTTCGTTTTTTTTCTTTTTTGTTTTTTAGGGAGGCGCACGTGACTCATCTCCTTAATGTAATTATGGATGATATAGTCAGCTCGTGTTTGTCACGGCTCCCTTTGTATTTCACTCTGCTTTATGTATTTATTTGTTTTTTAATTTATATTTTTTATTATGTATTCGTTTATCGTTGTATATTGTTACGTATGAAAAGGAGAGAAGCGAGAAATAAAAACAAATCGACTCCTTCTTATATGTTTAGCGAATAAATTGTTGATTGATCGAATATTTTTTCCGGTAGGTAAATAACAATAAATTGATACGGTATTTTGACGTCATAACGTTGTTTGCGAATGTCGCACTATAAAGTTCAATCGTGTCGAAGTTATGACATCGAAGACAAAGTTTACCATGTATGTGTGTCTGCTTGAGCATTGAGCAGTTTATCACCTACATATATATTTTTCAATGTCAAAATTTTAAGATCAACAGTTACGACTTGACGGATGAAATAACTCGGATACGTTTACTAATATTCGAATTTCCCGCGCTTGGAATTTTCAGATTTTTATAATTGTAATAAATACGTGGAGCAAAAGTATGGAATGACGGTGGAAAATGCGTAGGCATATAATTTGTTAAAAAGCTCATTAAATCATTAGATTCTTTGTTTTTTAATATTCTAACCATTAAACGATACCACGCGGTTCTTTTCAATAAAATAAATTAGGGGTCACTTATCTTTATTAATTCGTTAGGCTAGTCGTTTTGAAATATTCTAACCTATAAATCTATACTAAGCTATTTTCAAAACAGTTTATCTACTAAACTAATAAAGATATTTGATTCAAATTAATATATTTTACCATTCTTATGAGTTTGAAATACTTGCATTGATTTAATTATTTTGAAAATTACGTGGTACAGTTTTATAGGTTAGGATATTTCAAGAGAATCATATCCTAACGAATTCATAAAGATAATTAATTAGAATTTTAATCAATGATAAATTATGCCAATATGTAACGCTCCAATTGTTTAAAAAAATTTTTATATATATTAATATTTTATTACAAATAAAAATTCACAAATTGTGAGCGCAGGAAATTTGAATGAGTATTTGAATTAGAAAATACCTAAAAGCAGTATATTTCATAAACGTTTTAAAAATTGATCTTGAAAAAAAGTGTTGTTTCTATTTTAGGAAAAATTTGAGTATAAGTATCACCTAAACTGATAAAAAATATATATTATTATTTCAATTACAAATTCAAACATTGTAAGCGCGGGAAATTTGAATATTCGAATTAAAAATAGCTAAATTTAATTTTTCTAACATATCTTTAAATAACAATATATCTTAAAAAATGTTCTTTCTGATACACAAAAAATTTACGTATTACATTTAAATTAATTCGCAATTATACTATAAATATTATTGTTATAAAAATACGTAACTGACGGAAATTTAAATTTCAGTATCAAAAAAAGAGCTATACGATTGATATTTCTTTCATAAATCTTCAGTTACTTTATCTTGAAAAGAAAAAGAAATTGATTAACAAAATTATACCATATAGAATTACATGTAGGATATAAGTCTATATTTATAGTATATCAGCACACTTACCTATCGATAAAGCTCTCCGACTAATTTAATAAATGACGCACCGTCATCGTATTACCATAATCGTCAACAAGTCTATACGTTATCGTATATATATACGAGCAAGTCTCGAAAGTTACCCTGGCAATTCGTTGTCAATCGATTTTCCATCATTCCTGCCTGAGCTAACAAAACTATGGCATAAAACGGCGACGTTAAACGAAGGAGAAAGTCCGGCCACTTCGCGGAAACGGAATTTACACACGCGACCGAACCTCTCCTTCAAATTTTGTACATATTATAATTTTGGGTTTTATTCTCTCGTTTTTTTTTTCTGTGTACACCATATAACCAGGACGGAATATCTGCATTTATAAAAATAAATAAAAAAAGAATAAATAAAAAAGAAATAATAAAAATAATAAAAATAAAATAATAAATAAGAATATAATAATAAATAAAAATAAAAATAAAATAATAAAAAAGAATGGTTCATTAAAAGAAAAATATATTTATAGTCGTTGGTTTTTCTGTGAATGACAAAAAATTATATCAGTTACTTCAAAATTGAAGAAAAAGACTTTTTTTGACAATACAATACAGAATTGGTTTTTTCGTCAGAAACGTATAGTATGTTATTATATTAAAAGGGTGGAAAATGTCTTACATAGAGTTTATAATTTATTCAATACTATATTTAAAAAAAATATTTTTTTGAATATATTACTCTTTTTATGGAAATGTTTTCGATTTTTCTTAAAATGATCGTTCGAACTCGTCGCTTCTTACTTTGAAAAAATACATATTTTCATTTCTTATAAATTGTGAAAAAATAACTTTTATGTAGAAAACAACCAAAAAAAAATTTTATTCGAAGTTCTGTTGATTGAGAAAAAACTCTTACTTCAGAATGTAATAAAAAATATTTTTAAATAGAATTTACAATTTTTTAAAAATATTTTAAAAAAAAAATTTTTTACTTGGAATCGTCGCATTTTCTTTTAATAAAAAAGAAAATAATTTTGTTATTATCTCAAGAAACATTTATTCACGAAAATCGAATATACCATTATTTTCGCCAGCAAACTTTTATGAAAATGAGCTTCATTGCTCGCTAAAAGAGCATGAGGTGTAAAAAAATACGATGAGTCATCCCTCTCTGAGTCATGGGAGTACTCCAAGTACCGTTCATGGATTATTTAAACTGGTATAATGTATATGTTTTTTTCTATCGATTGAAATAATAAATACATTGTGTATACCGTATTTTCTTCTTTCTTACTAAATTGTATATAATAAATTAATAAAAAAGTTGCTAATAATTTATAAGTACTCCGCGGGTGTACTCGGAATATTGAGGTGTGCTAAATATTTTTAAACGATTAGTTTTATTTATCAGTTTAAAATGTCGAATTGAAAATACTGAAAATGTAATCATTTTTCGAAATTAAAAACTTTTTACTTCGCAATGTTCTTTTTTGTAAGTTAAATTCAATTTCGTACCCTTATTGAGCATTTTGAGGTTAATTTAAACTATTTTTTAAACGTTAATTGCAGACACTTATTGGACAGTTTTTGATTAACAGAGAGTTAATAAATATTTTTATTTACAATGAACCTTTTTGTATATTTTGATTTTTTCTACTTATTCTGTTCAGTTGTTAGAAATATGAGTATTTTCAAGTTAATAAAACTTTTATTTTTTTAGTCACTTTTGAGTCATTAATTACGAACTTATAAACTGTTTCTCATCAAATGACTAATTTTTGACCAAAAACCGCTTGTAAGATTTTATTTCTGCTTGAAGAGCAAAGGCCTTGTTTACACAAATTTAACTAAATAAAATTAAGGTTATGTTTCTGGTTGTCATTTTATATTTTTTAAGTTTCATATTTATAAATTAAATTAAATTAAACTAAAAAATTTGACTTAATATCGTTTTACTTAGGCTTGCCTCTACAGGAATAATTTTTCACTGGTGGAAAACAATTAAAGTCATGCTTGACGCGAGGATATCAATTTTTAGAATGACGTTTAGCTTAATTAAAACGAAATTATGACGCGACAACGATTAATAATTTTTTAGTCAAATTGAGTGATTTGTCACTCGTAGAAATGAATTGAGGTTGCGTTTAAGGAAAAGATTTAACTATCAAAAATTATGATGAAATTTTCACTCGATACTGATTAATTTTATTTATTACTTAAATAATTTTTTACTCAAAAAAGAAAATAATTAATGTTATCTTTGTGATCAAAAGGAATACTCGATAATGATTGATTCGGATTTCTCTCTGAGTGAGTAATTGTTTTAAAAGAAAAAATTAAGGTTATGTTAGAGGTTCAAAGGCCTCGATACCGATTAACACTCAGATTCCGTTCTAGATGAATGATTTCCCACTGTAAAAAAAAATTAAGTTTATATATTCGAGATTAAGAGGACTTCGATACCGATTGTCACTTAAGTTCCGTCTTAAATGAATAATTTTCCACTCAAAAAAAAAGAAAATGGAGGGTTTATTCGAAGCCAAAATAAAATAACGCCAATTAACTCTCTAAAGAAATTTACATTAAAAATCATTGTCTGATAAAGTATATCAACTAAAAGAAAAATAATTATTCAAGTGAAACAAGGATTTAATCTCACAAATTAGCAAAGGAGGTTCGAAAAATACCAAGACGACCGAAAACGTAAAAAAGTTAAAACGCCGACGCGAATAAAAGTAAAGATAATGAGAGTGAGAGAGAATCGGGGGAGAGAGAAGCCAAGGGGTCGGTTAGAATATTGCGGGGGTGCGGAGAGCCCATGAATCATCCGACGCGGAATCAATACGAAACCTGCACGACCCTCCTGCGCCGGCTCTCGACTCGGTTTTCCCATGTATATACGTATATACCATTCAAACTTTGCAGAGACGCTTCTCTTCTGTCTCCTTCAATTGAAAGAGAAATTTATTTTTTATTTATTTCCTTGTCGACGTCGTTGGGATTTTCTTTTTTTTTTTCTTGTAGGTGGCTAGTAATGCCCAGTTTTTGGGGAACGAATGAGGTACGAAATGTAAATTTATATTTTACTCTGACTCGAGCATTCTTTTTTATTCAAATTGTGAATGTTTTGTGTCCTGGTTCGGTAATTTAATTAACCGAAGAAATGAGAGTAGTTTTTGGGTGGTGAAGTTGGTGTTGAAATTGTTTGAGAATGTATTTTCTGACATATCACATTAGAAAATTTTCAGGAAGGTTCTGTAGGAATAGTTTGAATATGGCACCAATTCAATTTAATTTAATTAATGCTCTTTTTCTCTAATATTTCAAGGTTATGTTCGTTACAAATAAAACTTCTATAGACTTCAATTTGTGCAAGTATATAAACCTTAGTATAAATTAAAAGATTTATGGAATGTTCCGTTCTTTTTTCGACAAAAATTGACTATTAACTGGCCAATAATTTTATAGTTTATCTCCGATAATTATGTAATAAAGGATCTTACCTCATGATTATGAATTTCTAGTAAGAATTAATTTTTCATCAATAAGTTCATAGTTTATGTCCAATAATTGGTGTGGTCAAATTACAATTAATTTCCAATAGAAATAAATTTCGACCAACAAATTCATACATTAAGTCCAATAATTGATTTTACTTACTGACACTTAAATTTTAGTAAGAGTAATACAAATTTTAAATTTATGCTTTATTTAAATTTATAAATTTTTTTATCACCAAACGTTTATTGTCCTAAAACTATTGACCTAACCACAAAATGATCATGTTCTATTTCTACTTACTTAGCCATCTTTTACCGTTTAATTGTCTAAAACTTTATTGTTTTTTGATTATTAATTTAATTATTATCCGACATTTATTTTATACTTATCATTTAATCATCCAAAATATTCGATATCTTCTTAATTTAAAACATAAATTTTACATTTACGAAAAAATCTATAATTTAGAACAATCGTATTATTATCCTGGTAGATATTTGATTATTAGTTAATATTTTAAGGTTAGAAACATCTATTTTATAGATTATATAACTATCAATTTTTAACTACCGACATTTAAAAATAAATGTCTACTTTATACCCAAAAAATCGTATCAACTTCTAAATTCAAGTACTTAATCAACTGTCGAAAATAGCCACATATAACCTAAAATTCTTAAAAGGCCTCAACCTTAATTTCGATATGGGTGCAGCATCGCCTTCATCTCTATATAATATACACCGACGTAATTTGTCGGTCGACTAATCCCATCGACATCTGTGGTACTCGAAGAAGAAAATTTCGTACTCTCCGGGTGAATCCCTTTGCTTTCTGATAATCCAAATGACTCATACTCTTCTTTGTCTTAATATAGAAACACCACATAGCATGAATTTTGAACCGGAAAAACCAACGAAAAATTGCATTAAACGACAATTAAAAACAACTTCCGTATACTTATACAACTAACCATATTTCTTCACACCCATATACATACACCGATAATAAAGTACAAAAGAAACCTAACCTCTAATGTCGTAATAATAAAACCAACGGATTCCTATAAAATTAGCGCTGAAAAAAATGTAATCGTAAATTTTGTAGTGGGTTATCGACGATTTGAAAACATAGAGGATGCGTGTATGGCTTTGTGTATCCCCTATATATATATATACCCTAACCTTCACAATAGCCGTAAAAATGTTGGCGCATCCGTATTGCCCCCTTTCTCAAAAATAATCGCCCGGCTGTTCGCCCGTTTGTTCACTACGATTTTGCAGGATGAAACTGAAGGGAGTCCCGTGTATACGTTGCGAAGGGAGAACATTACGTTCTGAGATTTACGTGTTGTACAAATATATATATATATATATAGTGGTGAGTTTACACAGACCTTGCACGTTTTCGGTTTATATCGATGATTTTATAGTCACTTTGTAGCATCGATGATCGGGAAAACATTTTTTCTTGTGGGGATAAACTTATTGGGTTAAAATTGAAAATATACAGTATTAACAATTAATTATTTTATTCGTATAATAATTAAACATATCTAGTTATTTTTTTAAACAATTTGTGTTATTATTAACATTAATATTTTATTTTTTTGGCTAATTATTATGTGCAACGTATCTATTTTAATTAATTATGAGACTTCGTACTCTGATTTTTTTTCCACAGTAGATTTACAGCAGGATGTCCTAGGAATAGACTTCATTGATTAGGCTGAAATTCTAACAGTAAGATCGAAACATTATTTCAATTTCCTTGAATGGAACAGACTGTCGAAACATGGCAATAAATGAACATTTATATTTTTTATGCAATTCTGTTTCATTTTTGATGCATTATTTTTTGGAACATTTGGATTTGGGGTCATATTTTAGTCAACAATTGTTAACCTTAAAAGAATTTTTTAGAGTTTTTGGAATTAGAGTCACGTATTAAAAAACTGGTATAATTTACTCCATTGATAATGTAAGAATAACTTAATTAAAAAAAGTAGAATGCAAATTAAGACGAAATGATTCTAGAAAGAAATCTTCAAGAATTATTGGGTTGTTAGATCATATTTCAAACGGATAATAGGGATAATGTATGAATTAAATTTAAATAAACCTTGGAAAAAAATTTCAGGAGTTATTGGATTCTAGACAATAGTTTGGGAAAATGGTTTAGGGTATCTTTGAATTGATACATATTAACTTAACTTTGGTAGAAATTTTTAAAACTCTTTAAGTAATAAGGTTATTTATAAGGTTCTGAATTTTCTATACAGTAAGGTTAAAATAAAAAATTAATCCAATAACCCAATAACCTTTCGGAGTTATTACCTCATCAGGTTACTGGTAAATTTGTTGATTTACGGACAGAAAAACTCGTCTAGCATGAAAAATTATTTATGAAAATTATCAATAGGATTACATTACAACTCCCTAATGAAATTTTCATTATGAAGTGATCAATTACTAGCAATGTATACATCATATTTAGTAGAAAAAATACTGGAAAATATTTTGAGGTTAGGCTCAGTCAGTTAGTATTTACATTTTTAAATCCTACCGTATATCATTATATTTTATACTTTCTTTCTCAAATATCTCCTAACTAAAAATTCACTAGAACACTATAAAACATCACGTTGCAACGTTAAACCTTGAAAGAATCTTTATCATCCCACAACCTTCCGAAAAAAGGTTAAGGGGATGTCGGAGCTATAGCCTCCGTCGATAGCCGCTCGATCTCGAAACCTCGAATGGTGCTGTAGTCAGGTGTCGATTTCCATGATAAACGCATTTCAAACATAAATGATAAATTTTACAGCTACATAGAGCTGTTGAAAGATACTTTCCCCCTACCTATGACTAAAATTAAGGTAATTGTAATATTATTTTTGGAAACAAATGTGTAATACATTGCGTATAGCATTACGGCAGATATAGACTCAATGAATACCAGACGTATTACACATATCTTTAAAAAAATAAACATTTGCCGTCAAGAGTAATATTACAATTACCTCAATTTTAGTTATAGCTAGGGGGGAAAGTATCTTTTAACATCTCTATGTAGCTGTAAAATTTATAATTTATGTTTGAAGTACGTTTATCGTAGAAATTGACACCTGACCACAGCGCCATTCGAAGTCTCGAGATCGAGCGTCTATCTACGGAAGCTATAGCTTCGACATCCCCTTAACGTATTTAAGAGTGTTGCACAGCGCGGCAGCGCCCTCTAATTCAACAAAAATTGTCTTTATAATATTTAGTTTATTAAAGATAATAGGATTAAAAAAAATAAGTTTTCCCACGTGTAAAATGATATAAACGTTTTATTTAAAAACTTTGTAGTAATTTGTAGATGAAATCTGATTCTGCTGTGGCGAATAACAGACGGCTGTCCACCGTGAGCATATTCTCATTCAAAAATATATTTAAATAAATCGTTAATATCATTTTACACGTGAAAAAACTTAGCTTTTTCTTATAAATCTCCGATAAAGATGATAAACAATATTTTTATCGAACTATAGATGGCACTGACGCGCTGAGGAACGGTCTTAATTTCTCAACTATCTCATTTATCCTATTAACAAGATAAAAGAAATACCAAGGAATGTCCAAGTTGGTACACAGATCTGTCTACATATATTTGTAAGCTTCCGGTCGTATTGTGTAGATGTCTCGTGTGAACCTCGTGGCGTTTATTGCTTCTGAAACTACTACCAAAGTGTAGTTGATAACTCGATAAGTGCCATACCAGTGACGATGGAAACTTTCGAACAAGAGAATATATATACAGTTTCGCGCGGGTTTCCGAGTTTACGAATTAACGAACCTCTCCCGTACCTTCCGTCGATTTACAATTCTTCCCGTTTTAATACTGGTTCCCCACTGTCTAATGGGATTTGAGGTTAGGATTCGATTTTAGAACGTATGTTTTACGAAAAATTCCTAGTTAAACGTCATTTTGGATTTTCCTCGAAATATTTAATTGACGTTTGTACGTATATGTTTTAATTAAGTATTGATATACGTGGTAACTATATTATCTATTGTGTGGTTAATTTTCACTTCAGTTTGTTTATTAGTCACTTTTTATATTTATTACAACATTTTGGTATGCCATAACCTATAAAGTATCCATTTTCTAACCTCAAAACATTATTTTTCGTCATGGGATCAGTTAAATGTAAACGATTATATATTGTAATATGTTGCGATTTTTTAAATACTCGATAGATAGTGGTTTATTGCAATATGTGAAACATCTCATTCTAACCTCAAAACATTATTTTTCGTCATGGGATCAGTTAAATGTAAACGATTATATATTGTAATATGTTGCGATTTTTTAAATACTCGATAGATAGTGGTTTATTGCAATATGTGAAACATCTCATTCTAACCTCAAAACATTATTTTTCGTCATGGGATCAGTTAAATGTAAACGATTATATATTGTAATATGTTGCGATTTTTTAAATACTCGATAGATAGTGGTTTATTGCAATATGTGAAACATCTCATTCTAACCTCAAAACATTATTTTTCGTCATGGGATCAGTTAAATGTAAACGATTATATATTGTAATATGTTGCGATTTTTTAAATACTCGATAGATAGTGGTTTATTGCAATATGTGAAACATCTCATTCTAACCTCAAAACATTATTTTTCGTCATGGGATCAGTTAAATGTAAACGATTATATATTGTAATATGTTGCGATTTTTTAAATACTCGATAGATAGTGGTTTATTGCAATATGTGAAACATCTCATTCTAACCTCAAAACATTATTTTTCGTCATGGGATCAGTTAAATGTAAACGATTATATATTGTAATATGTTGCGATTTTTTAAATACTCGATAGATAGTGGTTTATTGCAATATGTGAAACATCTCATTCTAACCTCAAAACATTATTTTTCGTCATGGGATCAGTTAAATGTAAACGATTATATATTGTAATATGTTGCGATTTTTTAAATACTCGATAGATAGTGGTTTATTGCAATATGTGAAACATCTCATTCTAACCTCAAAACATTATTTTTCGTCATGGGATCAGTTAAATGTAAACGATTATATATTGTAATATGTTGCGATTTTTTAAATACTCGATAGATAGTGGTTTATTGCAATATGTGAAACATCTCATTCTAACCTCAAAACATTATTTTTCGTCATGGGATCAGTTAAATGTAAACGATTATATATTGTAATATGTTGCGATTTTTTAAATACTCGATAGATAGTGGTTTATTGCAATATGTGAAACATCTCATTCTAACCTCAAAACATTATTTTTCGTCATGGGATCAGTTAAATGTAAACGATTATATATTGTAATATGTTGCGATTTTTTAAATACTCGATAGATAGTGGTTTATTGCAATATGTGAAACATCTCATTCTAACCTCAAAACATTATTTTTCGTCATGGGATCAGTTAAATGTAAACGATTATATATTGTAATATGGGAACCTCGTGCGTTTATTGCTTCTGAAACTACTACCAAAGTGTAGTTGATAACTCGATAAGTGCCATACCAGTGACGATGGAAACTTTCGAACAAGAGAATATATATACAGTTTCGCGCGGGTTTCCGAGTTTACGAATTAACGAACCTCTCCCGTACCTTCCGTCGATTTACAATTCTTCCCGTTTTAATACTGGTTCCCCACTGTCTAATGGGATTTGAGGTTAGGATTCGATTTTAGAACGTATGTTTTACGAAAAATTACTAGTTAAAACGTAATTTTGGATTTCCTCGAAAAATTAATGATTGAATTGTCGTTTTGTTATTATATGAGGTTAGTAAATATTATTTTATGTATTTAATTGACGTTTGTACGTATATGTTTTAATTAAGTATTGATATACGTGGTAACTATATTATCTATTGTGTGGTTAATTTTCACTTCAGTTTGTTTATTAGTCACTTTTTATATTTATTACAACATTTTGGTATGCCATAACCTATAAAGTATCCATTTTCTAACCTCAAAACATTATTTTTCGTCATGGGATCAGTTAAATGTAAACGATTATATATTGTAATATGTTGCGATTTTTTAAATACTCGATAGATAGTGGTTTATTGCAATATGTGAAACATCTCATTCTAACCTCAAAACATTAAAATGACGAAATTTCGTTTAGAGATTAGAACTTTAAGAAGTAGTAATGATATTTTGATAAGTAAAAAAGCAGCTATTTAAAAAATTGGAATATATTCATAGACGTCATAACCTGTAAACTATTAATTTCTAACCTCAAAACGTTGAAAATAGTTAAGTTACGTTCATTTAGTTGTAAACTGACCGTACACTAACCGCAGTTGTAGCAAAAATAAAATAAATTATTATAATCTATAAAAATTTAGAAAACATGGAAAAGATGTCGTTACGTAAAAACAAACCACAGTTTAAAAATTGATAAAAAAGAATGTTACAACCTAAAAGAATATTCATTCATAACTTTTGAAACAAAAAAAAATTTAGCTAAATCAAGACACATAATATTAATTTGAAATAAAGAAGGTAAAGTATCTAACGAAATATTGTTTAAAGCTCCTCTCACGTTATTACCTCGATAAATTGATATTTCCAGCAATGGCGAATGAAGAGTAAGATTTTCTTACTCTAAATCCTGAACCACTTGCGTGGTTCGAAATTATTCAGTTTAGTTGACCTACTGTGGCGGGTGATGTGCATAAATTTTTTTTCTCATAAAAGATGCTCGCTTTTTCATCTCTCCCTCGCCCAGAAAACCTGTTTACCGCCGTCTTTCTCAGGCGGACCCGTGAATGGAAGTATAAAATTTTTCTTTTCAATTTTTTTTTGCATGTGCCAAGTCTAATCCCTCAAAGTGTGCGCATGCGTATATTTAAGATATTTATTTGAGATTTTTCAGAGCGTAATTTATTGTAATAAATTGAATATTTTTTGTGAAAATTCATTGAAGATGAGTCTATACATTAATTGATAAAGTGATTTAAATTTTACACGTTTACGATTTTTCGATCTTTGATTTTAAATAACATTTTACCAAAGTGTAGGTTAATAATATCCTTAGAAATATCAGAAAGCGGTTGAACCAAGGTATTTTTTGAACTTTTACGTGAAAAAATGAATTGCGGCGTGAGCGCCTTATTTCAAATATCAATATTGTCATGTATAGTTTGTGTATACTGGTTTTCTAAACTAAGAAAAACAAATTCTGACCCGGATGGTTAGATACTACAGAATATTTGCAGAAAAGTTGTGAATAAAAGTTGATAGGTTTTGAGATACATAGCTCCAAAAAAAACATATATTTGAGAAAAAAATTGAAAGTACTTTTTTTTTTTGAGGTTAGAATAACTCTTAAAGAAATTGCTTCTAACACTTTTGTATCTGCCTTCTGGAAAACATCTCCAGCCTTCACCAAGAATTTGGTGCATTTTAAAATATTAGCCAGACCTTTTAATGTGAAATACCCATACATATATATTTATACACCAACTGGTCATTATATTATTTAACAGGATGTCGGACCCAAATTATAGGAATCTGCGCCATTCAATCCAACAATGATATCTAAAATATTGAATTAAAAGTCTGAGAAAATTCATACGGATAGCTTAAAACATAAAGAAGAACTTGACGTTGTGATCTTTTTAATAAAAAATCATTTTTTAAATAATAATTGTGTAAACAATTCTTGGTCGATAATTATTAGTCAAAAAAGGCATTTTCAACTCAAACATCGTAATCAAATTATGGATTTAAAAATCTCGAAAAATTTGGGTATATTATTTAAAACATGCCTAAGGGCCTGACGTTCAAGGTTTTTTAAAAAACTTATTCATTAGTTTATAAGAAAAGTCAAAAATAACCATTTTATGGGTCCGACATCTCCTTAAAAAAGCGTTGAACTTGAACCACCTTTAAATTTAAATTCTTACCATACATGACTACAATAAATTCGGTTGTAAACAATACCTTTTACGAATTACAGCGGTACACTGTAGAAAATTAAACGAAGAGCGCGGCGGAGGATCGTAACTTTAACCAAAACCACGTAATTAAAATGCACTTCCTTCGATTCTAATCAAGAGGTTATGTAGCGCACTCCAAAGGATTCAATAGGTAACCATGCAACCGCATGCAACCAATTAATTTTCAACTCACCCGAGGTATATATCACTTAATCGATAGATGTATATATAAACGAAATATCCCGGTATTTTGGTTTGATTTACCATCGACGTATGGAATATATACGAAATCGATTGCATCTTTTCTTTGTTGTAAAAACCTATAGTTAGAATCGAAATTGGTTAATAAATGTTAAGAGATTTTTCGATTACGAATGAAATTTTTTTTTCAAATCTTTTTTAGCTATAATCGATAATTCTATTCTGTTTAAGTTGAGAAATATTACTATACGTAAAACATGTCGTTTCGAAGGTTAAAAAGTAGTTTCCGGAATTTTGAGTTAGAACTGAAATATGTCTAGTTTTTAGGATGCGAAAAAGGTAGGAAAATGGTTTTCGATCGATTCGACGAAAAAATTATATTTGATTGATTTGATTGATGATTTGAAACCAATGGGATTTGACAATACTGGTTTAGTTTCATCTACACGAGATAAATTGGAAAATTGATTTAAATATTTCTACGTTTTATTCGTTCCATTAAATGTTGGTAAAATACGAAAGATAGCATTTCACCACTAATCAAGAAATTATTTTTTTTTTAAGCCAGTTATTACATCTTTTCGATTTTTCAATTTCTACTAGGAACAAGATATAATACACCACCAAGAACAGAAATTTTCATAATAATACCTGAAATTCTTATTCACTATACAGAATTTAAATAAATATTTTTATATAATTCAAATCATTAAGAAAATATGTGATACCAAATTGCAGAGACCTACTGCTAAATTTTTACGAAATAATTAATTATTAATTGATTATACGAAAATCACTATTTTTGATCGGTAATATATAACTATAATATAATTAATGATCTCATTGATTTATTAATAAAATTTTTTTAAGATTATCTTTAAAGAAAACATAATACCGATACAAAGAGTTTTTTTTTGATAAATTGAATTCTTTCTTTAATAAAACAAAATCATTTTTCTATTTTTTGGGGTTTACATCCCGTTAAGAGGGTAAAAATATGTAGTATATAGTAAGCGCGGGAATTTTCATTGATTTGACATCTACACTAAACACTTCTTATCCATTTAGCTTTGTGCATTGGAATCAAAACTTTTTGAATCGGTATTTAATATTTTACATATAAATTACATATAAAAAATACAAATAATTACATGTAAATATTTTACATATATATAATTTTCAAGTATTGGCAAACTTCGTGCTCTTGGTATATTATTATAACAACCGCCATGATTTTACTAAATAATTCTATTAGTCCTAAAATAATCAATAATACAATGATCATTTCCTTTCACTTCAACTTTTTCATTAAATCAATAAAATTAATTTCACTATTGTTTTCGCGACAATCGGTTAAGAAGATTTGATAGCCAAATTATTGGGATCTACTTTTAAAAGGTGAAACATTTTCAGTAAATACGGAAATAAAAATCTGAAAAAAATCATACGTAACGTTTGAATAACATGAAGAAATTGACAGAGCGATTTCTTGAAATAATCAATTTGAAATTAATTAAATATTAATAATCACTTTTCGGCGGCAATGATTAGGTGAAAAGTTGAAAAGTGAAAAATTTCCATCATTTTGTGATAAAAAATTGACAAAAAAAATCATACCTAAGTACTATGCATAGTAGGTAAAAGAGTATTACAGAGACATTTTTTTTTTTGGAAAAATTCAACTTATTATTAATTAAAAAATAAATAGGGATTCCAATTTTTTAGTTTCACATCTCCTGAAGTTTCTATAATCAATATCTGTACATTATTCGTCACATAGTACTTGATCATTAACGAGAAGAAGGCAAAAATGCTTTACACGACGATTTTATAAACTCGCTTGAGTGAAGTCTAATTCACTAGTCATGAAAAAAAAACTAAAAAACCAAAATAATTACATAATACCTATACAATTACGTTAAAAACTAGTTGAACAAAAAAATATTAATACAAAGATTATTTTTTTAATATAATTGTTGTATAAGTTGTTTATACAAAAAATTCATTTTTCAATTTTCCGATTTTAAATTACTGACTGAAGAAAAGTATGTTACAAACCGTTTTTTTCTTCAAATTTCTTTGTTCACATGTTATGCACACTGTAGATGAAGAAAAGTAAGGTCCGGAAGGTACGCCTCAAAAAAGATTCATTTATACAATTAATGCGCAATTAATTTTAGCCAATTCTTTACGAATTATTTAATAATGTATTAAACGTAATCAAGTCGAAATAAACAAATACGACGTAATACATGCGTGACGCGTCTCGAGTCCGTTATTTTCAATTTGAATTTCTAATGATATCTAAAAGTAGTAATGCAAATTAATAACCTTTTTTTTGTTAATCGATGTAAGACTTGAACGACATATACGAAAATCAAGTGACAAATTAGATTATTTATAAAAAATAAGTATATATAAACACTAGTATAAGTAAGCAATTATATATAGGTATGATCGATTTTTCTCTAAAAAAAGTATTTGTCATTTGGAAAATGCATGAAGTTCACATTTATTTTTATGTCATTGAAATTTAAGGGGATGTCGGATTCGGGAAATGGTCATTTTTTATTTTTTTTATAAAAGAAGGTTAGGCCTTTAGGCACGTTTTAAATAATATACCCAAATTTTGCTAGATTTTAAAATTCAGATTTTCAGATAAAGTTCAGATTTTTAATCCAATATTTTAGATATCATTTTTGGGTTGAAAGGTGCAGATATAATTTGGGTTATTGTGTTATTGATATACTCTTATAGAAATTAAAACAATTTTTTAATTGGAACTACGCATTTGTATATAAAAATCGGTAGGAATTGGTCAGTTTAACAGCTATTTCTAACCTAAAAATGGACCAATTTTTATTGTAGAAATTGTGAAACAAATAAAATTAAGTAACCTTCCTTTCGTTTTGATACTTATATACACCCTTAAAATCATGCAGATTTAATTAATTTTCTTTTATGGATAATATTAAGTTTTTTTATTTCATTTTTTTAGGTCATTTTTGTAAATAATCCCACAATGTTTCGTAATAACAAAGATGCCTATTATTATTTTTTTTTAAAATGTTAGCGCGAGTGAGTAATTCATTTAAATTTTTTTATGCTGAAATGAATTGAAATGTAAATGTAAGTTTAATAAGACGATGCGATATTATAAAGAAGGTTAGGCCTTTAGGCACGTTTTAAATAATATACCCAAATTTTGCTAGATTTTTAAATTCAGATTTTCAGATAAAGTTCAGATTTTTAATCCAATATTTTAGATATCATTTTTGGGTTGAAAGGTGCAGATATAATTTGGGTTATTGTGTTATTGATATACTCTTATAGAAATTAAAACAATTTTTTAATTGGAACTACGCATTTGTATATAAAAATCGGTAGGAATTGGTCAGTTTAACAGCTATTTCTAACCTAAAAATGGACCAATTTTTATTGTAGAAATTGTGAAACAAATAAAATTAAGTAACCTTCCTTTCGTTTTGATACTTATATACACCCTTAAAATCATGCAGATTTAATTAATTTTCTTTTATGGATAATATTAAGTTTTTTTATTTCATTTTTTTAGGTCATTTTTGTAAATAATCCCACAATGTTTCGTAATAACAAAGATGCCTATTATTATTTTTTTTTAAAATGTTAGCGCGAGTGAGTAATTCATTTAAATTTTTTTATGCTGAAATGAATTGAAATGTAAATGTAAGTTTAATAAGACGATGCGATATTCGAATTCAGAAATTTTTAAGTGCGAAACTGATGGTATTTCGCCAATGAAGACTTTTGTTCATAGAGGAACACATATTCACAAAATTTCAAGAAAATCGACTGAATGTTGCTTTTTATTGGAAGTATTAACATCCTGTGGATTCCCAACATTTGCTATTTTTTTGGCTTTTAATGTAACTTACTCTCTTCATCATCCAAACAACGTTTAATAAACTGTGACTGTTTACAGTGTAACAATTTTTTATATTTTTTTTAACTTTTGAAAAATAGAATACTTAATGGATCGAAGAAACTTAGTCGAAATGTCGTAATTTTTCGTTAATAAAATTGCTTATTCTTTACTTTATTAAAACTAAATTCAAACATAATGTACATATTAATAACCTTAAATAACGTTTAACAATGTTCCTACAACATTAAACTAGGTTGAACAGCTATTCAACGACGATAAGCAATATAATGAAATGTTTAACAATGTTTAAAAAAGTAGCAAAATAATGTTGCCACAACGTGGCATAATAGTTTTTGATATTGGAATAAATGATATTTTTCGGATTACAAGACACCTTGTATACAACATTTCTAAATTCCCACAATAATGATTCCGAAACGTTCCTAAAACGTGCGCTAGTAAGAACCCATGACTCTGTAAATTATTCATAAAAATTTCAAGTACTGGATCATGTATATCTAACCTCAATTCAAAAGAATCCCCTTCCTTTACTAATAACACTTAAGACATATTCTAACATTTCATAATATTAAATGGTTCAAATCACGTTCATAGAACGTCACGTCGGTGAAATGTTTCTTTAAAAATCTGGAAACGTAAATGGCATGTCCGTGAAATGTAGAAACGTCCTATGTTACTTAATAACCGAAAATGTTATTAAAAATCTTGTCCGACTTCAAATTGTTGCAAAAAACGTTTCGACAACTGACTTCAAACGTTTGTGTAAAGTTGTGTAAAAGTTTTTAAAATTTAAATCATGTACTGAAAAACGAAGAGCAATGCTCTCATGGTTTTGTTTAAATTTTACCATAAATTTTAATATTTGTTAAAATATTACGTTCTACGCTGGTAAACTACTCGTTAATTTATTAAAATTCTCTCCACGTTTACGTTAAGAAATCAATATTTTTTGGTTTATTATCAAATATTTTTACTCGAACCGACAGCCTATAATTGTAAATAATCAATCAATTGATGTTTAATCTCTATCGATCCTAATGAATTTCGCTCGAAAAGGTACAGTTGTACTTAACATAATATCGGCAATATACGTAAGATCTTCGACATGATCGATGGGTTCTAAATAAAAATTGTACAATATTCGACCCACGATGGATTTCATCGATACCATGGCATACTTTTGTCCTGAAAAATTATTAATATTAATTATTATTATAAAATGCGTATTGTATTTTATTATTATTATTTATAACTGGGCTTCAAAACCAATATTTTATATTTCCTATCTTACCGACTTGAGATACCATACAATTATATAATAATCGATGCTTTTATTATCTTTTCAACTATATAAAAAATAAAATTTCTGTTCTAAAATTCCAAAAATTAACTTCAAATTATAACAAAATTATTGCAAAATATTAAGGTAGTAAGGGATAGTAAGGGGTTTCATTATATTTCTCATTATTTCTGACTTAAGTTTATGATATAGATTTAGTTTGACTTCGTACCAATTTATAAATTAATCAATTCCCTCTTTTAATTATATCTCTTTCTTTTATGTCAGTAAGGTAGCGAAGGTCAAAATTGGGTTTGGATCGCCCGTAATAATGTAACATTCAATTAAAAATTACCAAGACAATTTCGAGGTCCTGCGCTAAATGGTAAATAAGCAAACGGATGTTGATTTTTTATTCTTTCGGGTAAAAATCTTTCAGGATCATATTTGTCTGGTTCTGGCCAATATTTTGGATCTCTGTGAAGATCGAAAATTCGAAATATCACGTCGGTGCCTGCTGGAATCACTTGATTTTCTGTAACACATATATGTATATACATATAATTATTCAATCTTAATAGTAGATTTTAAGTAATAGTTTTTTATGCTTCAAGAGAATAATATAGATATTTGTTCCTGCGGATGAAGGATCACATATTCTTTCCACATACTCTCTAAATATGAAATAGTGATACGTCTGTCACTGTCACGAAATTAGTGATTATTCACTATTAAAATAGTAAATTTTGACTAATTGAATTAGTAACAATTCACTAATTTGTGATAGTGACTGACTTATCACTATATTTTTAGTGATTATTCACTAATTCACATTTAGAAAGTAAGGTTGCTGTAATTCATCTAAGGGAGTAATTGCCTTTTACTCCCGAAGTGTATATAAAATTTTTCTTCTAAATCATTCTGGAAAAGGTCACTTTATTTAATACCAACGACAATTAAATGTTTATTTCTTTGTGCATCAATTATAAATTTTCCTGTTTTTGTAATATTTTTTGACAATTATGTGCTAAAAGATGTGTTATGAGCTCACCCTTATTATGCTCCTGGATTAAAATTGAAAAAGAACTATTCATTATTAATATTAATCATTTTTTTCATAACCATTGAAAACATTTCTTAATTTTTTTTAACAAATTGTATCACTACAAATTGTATTAACTTTTATTTAAAATTTTTGACCAATTTATATGTAACATAAAAATAAAAAAAAATAAACAAAAAAAGTTGTTGAAAATACATTTCCCAGTGGTGTTTATAGCAGTCAAACGAGTCTACCACTGATCAATCACTGGCTTCATAATATACTCTCACAATTACCTTATTACCTAAAAATATTTCTACAATTTACCTAATTGCACATCTTCTTCTGTATAACGAGACATCATAGGAGCAACTGGAAACATCCGAAGTGATTCTTTGATACAAAGTTCAAGGTAATTCAATTTTTTTAATTCTGCCGATTCGAGTTTACCTCCATTCTCTTCTAACACTCCAGTTACCTCAGCTCTTGCTCTATCCTGTACGAAAAAATCATTGGTATCAAATAAAATTAATTATAATTCATACAAAATTTGTTGAACACTTACTTGAATTTCTTTATGTTCCGCTAGCAATAGCAAAGTGAAAGACAAACTCACGCGTGTTGTGTCGTAAACCTATGAAATAAAATGATTTTTTGATTAATTTATCCTGATCGAATTGAAAAAAAAAAATTTTAATGTACTCACTCCGAAGAAAGCGCTGTTTATAAAAACTTCAACTTCTCTTCGATTGAATATTCCATCTCGCTCAGCATTAATTATTAATGCAAGAGGAAAATTATCATTTGCTAAAAAAAATACATAATTTTATTGACGACGAATGATATTGGCAAAAAGATCGATCTAAAACAAATTTTTTGTTTACTCGTGTCGGTTTTCTCTAATATCCCCTGTTTCACCAAGCTAACGCTGTTATGATCGTCGAGATTATATTTACGCTGAAGCTACGTTTCATATAAAAAAAAATTAATATTATCGACTTATTAATTTTAAATAAATAATTAAACACGCTCAAAGAGATTGATACTTTACTTCTTGAGTAATATTATTGAACCCGTCGATGGATGCCAAATTTTTCCGTCCATAACTCGTAAATTTGTTGAAGTAATACCATCTTGGTAAATATGGATGTAAAAGTCTAATAGAAACGACACGAAATGTATTAAAAATAAAATTATAATATTCATTTTACCTGTACATCTATATAAATAAATATTTATTACCTTGACGCAATGATATCCGTCATCACTTCGACAGCTTCTATAAAATTATGAATTATCTTCTCGTCCACATTATCTCGATCGATATCCCCCAGTGCAGCTGTACAAAAAATTTGAGTATACCAAGTTTTAAGAATATATGTTTGAAAAAATATCTATCGTTAAATTATATCATATTTACGAAATGACGAAGTGAGTACTAATTCCGATAACAAATTTTTCAGTTCATAATCGTTTTCCTTCCCTTTTGATCTAAGTCCGTCTACTGCCTTTTCCGCATACTTATTTATAATTTTTACAGTTCTGATCAAAGCATTAAAGCTAAATCCCGGTGCTACTACCTTTCGTTGCGTTCGCCATCTTTTTCCTATAATGTGAATTAATATAGTTTACGTTTTATTATTATTAAAGTTGATATATAAATAAATAATTGTTCGGTTACCTGTTGCGGTAAAAATTCCATCACTCAACCAATCTTCGAAATAGGTGTATAATAAGCCCTTAGTTATGTTAATTGGACTCGTAAGATAAATCTGTTTAAAAAAATTAATTAATTGTTTTGATTACATGAAGTACGAGCATGCCAGTAAAACGACAATTTATTGATAAAGTAAGCGAACCACAAATTGAAAATTAAAAAAGATAGAAAAAAGTGATATTTCTTTAAGTTAGTATTTTTTAGTCCATCTGTGAGGAGAAAGTTAATAATACACAAACGGTTAATGTTTTTAGATGAAAATATTATATAAGAAAAAGATCTTGAAGGATCAACGAATGCTCAGAGAATGCTCTGTATTCATTATTTTTTATTTGTGTGTGGCTGTAATAATCTGTGCTTATTAGTAAATAATGAACGGATTTGATTTGACATAGTAATTTTTTAAGTGAGGGGTGCCTTCAGGATTGTTTTTTTTTTACTTTATTCGTATTCACAGCAACAAAAAACGTGGTTATATTAACTTTTCGAGCTGTAATATAAAAAAAAAATCGTTGTGTTGCCTCTGTTATTTGGGGTGTATAAAATTAATGATCCGATTATAGACTAGTTTTGTACAAACAAAAGTCATTTCCAACCGAAAAATCTCCGTCTTGTAAAGGCTAAAAAATCTGATGTTACTAAATTCATTAATTTTCTCAATCCATCATACTCATATACCAGTAAACCGTTAAACTACAAAAACTACAAATATTATACTTTGAGACCCCAAGTCTACACACTCTTAACCCTGAAGTCTATGAACCTATATAAATCGAAAATTTACAACAACCTCATTCGCATACAGAATAATTTCAGTTGTTACATGTAAGTACATGGTAGGTAATTAAATAGAAATTCTTGATAACATAATAACTTACGCCAAATTTAAATACCACTTAAATCAAACTCCATGACCTCAAAATGATGGGCCCCAAAATCATAAATTCCAAAGTCATTAACACCAAATACCAATAAATCCAAAACCCACCAACGACAAACCCAAGAAATCTAAATCTTCAAATTCTTAATTTATTGACCCATTATACGTATCATCCACAAACAAACAAGTCTGAAATATATAGATCACAAACCTTCAGATCCTGAACTACAAATTTACAATTCCCAAAACTTGAACCCACATAGGTACTTGACATTTTTAAATGCAAAGATTTGAAACCCCAAAAACTATAAATCTTAAACCTACACTACCTTTTGCTAACGTATATGGACCTTACATTAATTTAGGTTTTGTGCAGTTTGGATTGTACATTCGAGACCTGTAATAAGAGTTGAATTTATTAGTTTAAGATTTTTGGATTCTACGTACGTGGATTTCAGATTTTACACGCTATAGAGTTTGCAGATTTGGATTTTGAGGTTAAAACTTGAAAACTTCGGGGCCTGTAAATTTGATGGGTTCGGATCTGAAAGTATGAATGGATTTGACAGAAATTAGAAAATTGAAGATTTTATAGTTTGAGAAAATGACGTACAATCTTTTTTCCAACTAACGGAAAATGTTGACAAGGTGGAGGTAAATATTCAAAAATGCGTGATCAATGGCCTGAAATACGTATAAGAGCTTTTTCCCATTTTTTTTTTCATTTTGTGGTTCTATGTTATCGTCAGAAAGTAACATGTACAACTCCTAGTTTATTTTTTTTGCGTATTTTACATTCATAATATCGAACAAGACAATTTTTATCAAAATTATTTGTTAAAATGACAACGCCTTCTATTTTTAATGTGGACTATGTACGGTTAATAAACAAAACTTTTGGATCATATCGAAATAACACAAAACTGAATAATTATATTTTCCCGGAAAAGACGAATCACGCGTGCATATTCCATGCGTATTCTACTTTTTTATGTTCCTGCTTTATTACAGTTGCTTATGCGTCATTTGCATACAAAAAAAGTTTTTAACCTCTTAAATTACAATTTTATTAGTTGATCATTTTATTTCAAGCTTGATTATAAAAAAGTATTACATTATTCTGCATGATAATTATATTACGTAAATAGTTAAAACAATCTTTCTTTTGCTTAGCGTTTTTCTCTTAGCGATTTTATGCCGATTGGAAAATTCTGCTTCGGTAAGTGCACATTACTATTACATTATTTTTTATGTCATCAACTATCAATTTATACTACCTTTCGGTAGAAATTGAAACGATATAAAACTACGCATACTTTTAAAAATTCGGTAATTTCTGCCTAGTTATAACCTATAAAATAAGGCTACTTCTAACCTCAAAACATAACGAAGATAGAAAATTTTCTACTAGATAATTGTAAAGTAAAATATATTTATTGCTACAAATTATTGTCACAATTTATAAAATACCTAACCACAAAATGTAATAACTATAGAAAATGAGAAAAATGTATTTAAAAATGTGTTGTTTTAACCTTTACTTTCAATTTGATACTTGCCTGCAAGTCCTTAGGATCACGAAGAAAAATCACAGATTTCGTAAACACCGAAATTTTAGCTCTTGGATAATATTTGTTACTGATATTTTGTAGATAATCCCACAAAGCCTCTAAATAACAAAAATAATTATTTCTTTAAAGATATGTATGTAAAAATGATAATTAAGGGGATGTCGGATTCTGAAAGGATTGTACGTTACTGTAAAATGGGTTATTGTTTTGAAAAATCTGACAACGTCAAGCTCTTGTATTTGCTTTAAACAATATGTATGAATTTTTTTAAGATTTTTAAATGATTAATATATATATATATATATATATATATATATATATATAATTTCTGAGTAAATTAATTTAAATAATTATTTTTTCAAAAAAGTCACAATGTCATCAGGTTTTCTTTTATGTTTCGTGTATCTTAATGAACATTTGCAAATTTTTAAATGTTATATTTTTCTTAAGTTGGAAAAGATAATATGGATCCGCATTGTCATTAACGTGAATGCATAAATCATTAAAATGAATTTTTTTATTCATGTGAAATATGAAGTATATATTAATGCGATTAATACGATATTCGGAAAAAAGAGATGTCTAACCTTATTAAGAGATATGCATTATAATTTCCTGTAAATAAAGGAAATTATTCTATGAAAAAATCCTTAGATATTATTTTTGATGAAATTTTTCAGATATTTAATAATTCAAATATACGATTTTTGAATTCGGTATAGTAGATCGACATCTCCCTCTGATATTTCAAAATTACAGCTTTTACATTTAAGTATCATCTAGTAAAACATGCAATTTAATGTTAATTTCTTAATGTATCTTAATGCATAGATACATTAAGATGAAAGAAAAACTGACTTATAGTTATAAAAAATCATAAATTAACTATATTGGCAATTATATTTGTATTAGAATAAATTAATATTTCTTAAATATTAATACCTAATATATTAAGATATTCATTAAATTTATGATTACGTGTTAACAAAAATATCTTTTTTAAATTAATGAATGTGCTCTTGTACAAAACACATAACATTTAGCATTGAAATTTAAAATTATAATAATTATATATACAAATTATTATTTTCGCATAAATGAAAAATATATAAAAATTAAAATAAAATATAACGAGTGCGAGTAGAACCGACACGGTGGCGGAGTGGCGGAAACGCACCTCGGCCGGTCATGAAAGTTAAGCAGCACCGAGCGCGGTTGGCACTTGGATGGGTGACCGTTCTCGGACTTAGCTTAAATGATCGGTTAGGTGTTTTTTCACATTCCACAACGTGAGCGGGAGGTGTGAGGCATTCGGTTTCGGTGTTAAAGTCTACGCAATGTGACCTTGCCACCCAAACAGAATTGTTCTCGAATACACCGCCCTTCTCGGAGGAGGTTTTCCTAAATGGCATTTATCCCAACGGGTTTGGCCAACGGTTTTCCCTCTCTCCACGGGCATAACCCCGGGCGAATGCGAGAAGGTGGGGTAAAGAGGGGGTAAAATTGGAAATGGAATGAAATGGAATAAAGGTGTAGGGGATACGTAAAAACCTGTAAAAAGGTGTACGTGGAAACTACCAAAATTTTTATAACGAGTGCGAGTTGTAGAAGTTACAACAATTAATTGCAAAGAATCTAAAATCGTTGAAAAATAAAATACTTTTTACATATAAAAATTGTTGTGTGATAGAATTCGGTGATTATAAAAGCATAAAGTTATTAAATTACCTTTTTACAAACTCATAAAGAAAAGATTTATTGTCTATAACTCAATGGAAATACATTTATAGGAAGAAGGGGATTTACGTAATTTCATTGGAGATTTACATTAACAAAGTTATTAAAAATAGAATTATATATTATTTCTTAGTTCATTTGAGATAAATTTATTCTTAGTCATAAAAAAGAAAAAATAAATGATTGTATTTATTAGAAAAATTCTGGATTATAATAATTAACTGTACAATTCTTAATTGATTAAATATTAATAACTGATTTTATAATTTTATACAACAATTTTGTAGTATTGTTGAGTGTACTGAGAGAAAGAATGACTTGGAAGAAATGAATATATCTTAACTATTAATACGTTATGTTAACTTCCATAAGAGAAAAATTTCTGGTATAGAAAAATTATATGGTGTATTAATAGTTAATAAATATTACTAGTTAATGAATCATTTGTCTCAGGTAATTCTTAATTCTCTCATTGTACGAATATAAAAAAAGAAAAAATGTCGATCTTTGAGGGTCAATCCAAGTTAAACAAGGAATAAAAAAATTTTTTATTCTCAATTTGAAAAATCGTGCAACGTTTCGTCCACTGGTTTGCGGACCTCTTCAGGCACTTCGAAAAAACAAAGTATACGTTTTAAATTTTACTCTAACAGGATAGAGTAAAATTTAAAACGTATACTTTGTTTTTTCGAAGTGCCTGAAGAGGTCCGCAAACCAGTGGACGAAACGTTGCACGATTTTTCAAATTGAGAATAAAAAATTTTTTTATTCCTTGTTTAACTTGGATTGACCCTCAAAGATCGACATTTTTTCTTTTTTTAACCTACAATGGAGGGTGTACAAAATTTACTGTACGAATATACAAAACTCTCATCGAGATCGACATCTTGCCTAACTCTCTCTCGATCTTGTAATCGAGATGCCTATTTGAATCTTGTCTCGATATCGTCTCGACTCTCGACTACGAAATGAGTTAATATCGAGAATTCTCTCAAATTCTCGTGAGGCTCTAATCAAGAATTGGGTATCTGACGGTAACATTCGGGTCTAAAGTGGTCTGCCCCCTTAAAGGGATATCAAACTCGTTACGTTACCATCTGAGTCATTTACCAAGCAAATGGTAATTTTTGTACATAAATTAACATTTTGTAATAATATATTCTTTTTTATAGTAAACATTCTATATTGTGAAAAATATTGTAGGAAAAATTACCATTATACTGATTAAACGAAAGAGAGACTTGATAAATTATAAAAATTACTATTTTTTATAGAAACAATTTACTAGATACGTAGAGATTTTTTATAGAGAACAATTTACTAGATTAATAAATCTGCATTAACATTTTATTTTTAAAAAATAGTCATTTTTACAACTTTTCAAGCCTGTCTTTCGATTATTAATCTCGATGTCTCAATTATTACTCAATAAAATACTTATTTTTACTAGAATCTTTTTTCCCGTGTATTAAAAAATTTTAAAAGTTGCTGCACTATGTTTTCATGGTTTTGCTTCAATATTTTCTATAACATATTAATTTTTGTAAAAATAGTACTATTGAACGGATAATTTTTAACGCGAGAAAATTTTATTATTGGTAAGATTTGATATAAAATTCTGAAATATTAATATTTTTAATTTAAAAATTAGTTTACATTAATTAAGATAATAATTTAGTCAGCATTTTGAATTTTTAGAAAAATTAGAAAAATTGACAATATCAACTGGAGTTCAACGAAGAACCCTAAATTATAGTATTTGTACTCACTTGCCAGTTGCCATAAGGTTTAGAGCTGAAGTTTGAGGTAAGCTTCTTTAATTTAACTGCTGGAAAGTAAGTGAAACAAACATAATACAATACTTCTCAACTTTGTTTAAAACAATATTTTAGCAAAGATTTTGCTAAAAAAGGAAAGCCATTGTATAAAAATGAATTTTTTCTTGGAAGATACCATTAAATTAATATTTTTATAATTATGTTTCCTTTACTTTCTAACTGTTAATTTAAACAAATTTTCTTCAAAATTTTAGTCCAATCCAATGAAAACTCAAAAATAAAGTGTGTACGAACACCGATTTCGGGTGCTTAGATGAACCAACTCTATTTTGTCAATTCTTCTATCCAAAATGTCCAAAACGTTTACAAAAATAATATCCTGATTCATGTACATTAACACACTCTTATCGAGCACTAAAGCTAAAATATTTTTCCGAATTGTTAATTAATGTGAAATTTAATAACTTTTGTCCAACGTCGCAAATTCCAAGGCATTCCCAAGTATCGGCAATCTTCGTGGTCCTGGTATTGTCTTGAGCAACCGCGATGATCTGGTAAATTCGTGATAACAGTAATAAATAGTTATCGCCCCAAAAACAATCAGTAATAAAATCATGATTTTTCAAATGTCACTTTTAATTTTGTCACTAGTTAATTAAATAAGAAGCGGCTAAATTTCTACAAACACATAACGTTGATTCTCGAAAAGTTGGAGACTGAATGAGCACGACTCAAGTGTTATGTGAAAATATTAAACACTCGTTTTAATACATTTCACTCGACAAGTAGAAAAAAAAATTAATAATCGATGATAGTATCAACGATTAGAATTTCTTTTAACTTGACAATCTTACTTACGCTTTAAAAATTTCACAGATTTTTTTTATGGTAACGATTAGCGTGCAAATAATCGAACGCGCGTGCGAAAGTGAATCACATACGTATAATTTTACAATACGCACGGGCATCTCGTGTCCGTTATTTTCTATTTGAATTTCTAATAATATTTATACGCGATAATGAAATTGAGCGAACGATTTTCTTTTTTGATTAATATTGCATTTATGGAAGCCACGTGGACAATTTGATTTTTACTACAAAAAGTTAAGTAAGCAGTAAATGATTTACATAATTGATTCAGTAATACATAAAAAATAATCTTGTAATAGCACATTATCTGTATATTGCTGCGTTTCTTTTCCCCTATCTCCAACATGTGTAGTAATAAGAGTCTTAAATACGTTTGATAGTTTTTAAAGACATCATTTAATTGAAAGATAAATACTAAAGAGTATGACATAAATGGATGTGAATAAAAATAACAGTAAAATTATTTATTTTTAGGTATGCTCGTTATTAGGCATGATCGTTACACAGAAGTGCGTTATTTTTTCAACATCGCCAAATATGTAAAAATAAAATTTATGCAACTTAGAACTCATCCAAACCTCTTCTTAAATTGTATCTATGGATATGTGTATGTATTAAATCCTGTATTCAAAATATCTCTACTAATTTTTAATCGATTCAGCTGAAATTCTATTTTTAGCTGTATCGCTCATAAATTGTTAAAGATATGGAGCGTTTTATAATTTCGTAAAATTAGTTTATGCAGATATATATATATATGGGCTATTTCACGTCAAGTGGTACGATTAAAATTTTAAATCACTCCAAATTTTGTGAACAGACTGGAAATATCTTCCAGAAGATAGAAAAAAAATTTTAGGTGTTAAAAATAATTTGCCTAAGAGTTATTCCACCATGAAACATGGAAATTTTTCAATTTTTTAGAAAAATTACTATTTTCAAAGCGATTTATCTCAAAATCTATTAGTTTTTTTGAAAAAACATTACAAACAGCTTCTGTTCAAAATAATCTTTAAAACTTATCTACCTGGGTTACAATTCTTAATTTTAAAATCTCGAAGAGATAGAACGCCCGGAAATATTGAATATCAAAAAAGGCGACCACGCCACCATCGATTTTGAACTAACACCGCTCAGAAGATCACATTTTTCGAGAGCTTTCGAATGGCGGTGGTTAGATTATTGGCCAAGACCGCTGGTGTAGGTTATACCCCATAAACCTCATAAAATCACTAATTTTCATGAATTTTAGGACATAACTTACACCAGCAGTCTTGGCCAATAATCTAGCCACCGCCATTCGAAAGCTCTCAAAAAATGTGATCTTTTGAGCGGTGTTAGATCAAAATCTATTGTGGCGTGGTCGCCTTTTTTAATATTCAATATTTCCGGGTGTTCTATCTCTTCGAGATTTTAAAATTAAGAATTGTAACCCAGGTAGATAAGTTCTAAAGATTATTTTGAACAAAAGTTGTTTATAATGTTTTTTCAAAAAAACCAATAGATTTTGAGATAAATCGCTTTGAAAATGGTGGAATAACTCTTAGGCAAATTATTTTTAACACCTAAAATTTTTTTTCTATCTTCTGGAAGATATTTCCAGTCTGTTCACAAAATTTGGAGTGATTTAAAATTTTCATCGTACCACTTGACGTGAAATAGCGCATATATATACACATGGAAACAATGAAAATCATTAAAAATCATTAAACATATATTATTTTTATATAAAAAGTGTAAATGGGCGAACAAAATAAACATAAATGAATATAAGATTAATCTTGACTAGAGCAGAATAATTAATAGTAATTTTTGTAATATGAAAAAGTCTATTTACTATAATCCTATTATAAAATTGAGTAAGCGCTCGAATCTCGATCTCGAATCTCGATCTCGAACATTAAAAAACTCTAAAATCAATTGAAAAACAAAACATAGGAGCGCGTAGCGCGCCCAAATCCACTAGCTACGATATAAATATTGTGAGAGAAATATATGATAATTTTTACCCTGTAAGAATAGTAAAAGTGGGACAAACTGTCTTTTCTGGCAATTTACCCGGTTTTCGGTTAAAAATTACAAGAATTAGGATAAATTTTACTATGCGGCAGGGTAATTTTTACCAGAAAAGACAGTTCGTCCCATGTTTACTAACCTTACAGGATAAAAATTATCATATATTTCTCTCCGTGTATTACTAGACGCAGAAAAAAGAATATAACAACATATTTATAATTAACTTATAATAAAATACTTACCTTAAATTTGAACATTAAAAATTATAGATGCATTAAAAAATATTTTAACTAATATCAAGTCATACAGGTATAATATAACTTACAAGGAGAGGTCACACACTCTGGGAAACGGATCTTTACCAAACTCTAGGATATGGTTTCTGCTATAGAAATATGAAGAATGCCGGAGTTTAGTGTCCAATGCCCTTTCTTACGATAGATATAAGCAAATGATGAAAAATTTCGGCGAAAAAACCCTTGAGTTTAAACGCTTATAACTCGGAAATATTTAAAGAGTATATATGAATTAAATTTTAAAAGAAAGCTGAGATTAAGTAGATACGTTTTGAAAAAAAGTAGCTTAAATATCTTAACATGGTCAAAAGTTATGGGAGAAATAAGAATTAGATAAAATTTTGGCCTAAAAAATCATTAAATTGTAACTTTAAATTTTCGATAAAATTTTGGCTAATTCTTATTTCTCCGATAACTTTTGACCATATTAAAATATTTAAGCTTCTTTTTTTTCAAAATGTATCTACTCGATCTCAGCCTTCTTTTAAAATTTAGTTTATATATACATCTTTAATTGTTTCCGAGTTGTAAGCGTTCAAACTCAAGGATTTTTTCGTCGTAAATGTTTCATCATTTGCTTATATCTATCGTAAGAAAGGGCATTGGACACTAAAACTCCGGCATTCTTCATATTTTTATAGCAGAAACCATATCCTAGAGTTTGGTAAAGATCCGTTTTCCAGAGAGTGTGACCTCTCCTTGTTAGTAAAATTACGAATTAAATATGCACATTCAAGTTTATGACTAGATCAATTATTGACTTAAATAAGACTTACTGCAAAAAAGTTTTATACACTTTTGACATCTGAATACTGCTCGAAATAGACATCTTTCTCTTCTTCTAGTGTATATTTATCTAATCCGTATACAAAATAAGATTAATAAGTACTCGGCTTTTATTTAATTTAGATGGATTTTATTATTAATGAATACAAATAATAAAATAATATATTATAAATGAAAAAAATTAATATAATAATCACTAAGATTTAATTTTATTATCCTAAAACGGCTCTACTCCGACGAGGAAGAACATGGAGTATATATAACCAACCGATAAAAAACATTAATAAGTGCTACATATTAACAGATAGTCCTCTAACTCACTTACACAAAATATGCTAATGTCTTAATTATCAGAGTATTGCCAGACGAGATGCCTGGATTTTACTGATGAGCCCACCAGGCATACTCAGGGCGAAATACAATAAATTTTCTTCTTTTCTTTTTAGTTTTATTTAATTTTATACTTCAATTGAATTTCTATTTTGACTTAACTTGTCTTGGTCTTTTTTCAAACACTCATCCGGTAAGGTTATTGAGAAACAGTCTTTGGCTTGTAAAGATTAATAAATTCATTTATCGTAAAACTATAAATAATTAATAAATTAAGTCGTTTTTAACGTTTTTAATCAGTATCCATGTAATTTTTTTCAGATTTTTCTTATAATTAGGTTTTTAAATTTTTGCTTTTTTTCAAGTAGGTCTCTGCAATTTGGGTGTCACATCCCCAGATAATTGACGTTGTTAGACGCTTTTGCTCTTCGCGACGTTAAAATATCCCATGGTTATCTTATATTTCGTGCGTAAGAGATAATTTTTATATAATTCATCGTTAATAATAAATTTATTTTTGCAGAATAAAATTAAATAATGAAAATATAAATGTAGGAGTTGTGCAGCATATTAATTCTGTAGTTGCATAGATAAATCTGGTATTAACTATTAATAACGATTTCTTAATTATTAATGAATATTCAACGCGACAAAAATCTAATCAACTTTCATAAATAAATAGTTAATGACAATGATCTGTTACAACTCATATTCTGTCCTTAAGGAAAACTAGTGAAACACCTTCTTCTAGGTATTATTTATCTTTTTTTTTGTTGTGTCAAATCATCTTGCGTAAGTCTTGGTACCGGAATTGAACATTTCACACGTTCTGCTCACGTTGTGGTATATGGAAAAAAACAACGTTTTTATAAATTATATTCGGAACGAAAAAAAAAAATGATTTTGTACTTACATGAAAATGTAGAAGAATCGTATAACATAGGCACAGGATATGATACATATATGATATGAACAACAATTTATAGATTTTATAGAATATAGGTTCATTCGTACAATTGCTATTAAACAAAAATTGGCTGCCTAAAAATCGAAAAATTCATAATTTCGGTATATACGCATAAGACATAGGACTCCGACATATGTTTAATGGAACGTGAACCCCAATAAATAGAAAAATGATTAATTTTTTTTATTAAGCAAGGAATTCAATTTATTGAATAAAACGTTCTGTAACGATGTTGTGTTGATTTTGGAGATATTCCATGAAATTTTTGAAATCTTTTTATTGATAAATCAACGAGATTATTGGGCAACCGCGAATAGCTATGTATACCGCGTTTTATAGTTATACATTACCAACCAAAAATAGGGATTTACGTGTAATTAATTAATAATTAAGTACTTCGTAAAATTCGCTTGGCTACGGTATTCTATTTGTTTTCAACAACATCTGTCATTTTCTTCAGATTTTTCTAATAGATTTTAAAATTTTTGGAATTTTCTAGGTAGGTCTCTGCATTTTGAGTATCACATCCCCTTAAGTGTAAGAAATACATAAGTACTTATGTGGGATGTGACACCCAAAGTGCAGAATAATATATTAATATATTAATATATTATATTGACCAGAGACGGGCATAATTAGATGAAAGTACAAGAGTGATCCATATCTTAGACACACTTGATCGCTTTTGTAGCTCGCCGATTCATCTCCAAAGATTTAGATCGATCCAAAGCTCTTTAGTCGTTTGCACGTACAGTGGAGATGGGCGTGGAATATCTGTCATATTTCGAAAGTGTGATTCTCGTTGTACTTCTCCAATGTCAGGACAAACTCGATTTTCTGTTGGTTGTATTCCATGAAAACGTGATGCCTCGTGACTAGCGCGACTATAGTGTAAACTAGCAACGGTCGGTTTGAAAGATTGCCACGTGTAGCCGCAAGTTGCTCGTGCCGAAACGTGATTCATGCTGATCGGTGCTATGCGCCCACGTGTACTTTCCCGAATGTGTGATCTGTTTTTCTCGTTTGGTACAGCTCGAACTGACTGTGGATTCATTATTGATTCTGCTGACGTATTGATCGTTGGGGGATCGCGTTTCTGCAATACGATTATGCGGCGTAATGTGCACGGAGATTGAAGGTACTCTTGAGTCTTCCAGTAATGAAAATAATACTTCAGAATAAGATTAGTATGGTGATACTCTCATTTGTAAAATTGAATACTGCAGATGTTTGAAAAGGAAACAACGATGTAGTTTCTGTTAAATAAAAGATACGAAACCAGCCTTGACAGGGTAGAAAATTAGAAACCTGATCGAGTGAAGCAGTAATTTTTGGTTCACGGATGATTCGGAAAAAGGCTTCATAGGCAAGAATACCTAGGTAGATATCACAGAGGACACTAAGTATTCCAGACAATCGGGAAAGCCCGCGAGCAAGCCGCGTAAGAACTAATAATAATCTGACGCGCAACCTTGCTGAGGAGACACAAGAGAGGTTACGAGAGTCATTGTAAAAACGTGCGTCGCCGGTACCGCTTTCCTTGTCACTACATGGCGAGTAGGATAATCCTAGGTGAGGAGTAACGCCCGGGTTTTGAAGTTCGCCCCCGATGAGTGTCGTGCTATCCCGTTGAAGTGAACGTACTAGTGTTTAGCGCATAGTTCCAACGACTCCCCAGGAACCCTACGAGGACGGCGAAGTTGCCACGCGAGAGAGAGCGTGACAGGGAAATACAGCGGATTCAAACGCTCCACCGAAAGGAGCGGCCGTGGTAAGTTTACTGCGAATTTACCTACTTTTATTCGCGGCCCTTTTCAGCACGCAACGCCTTTGCAGCTCAACGGTATGTCGTGCAAGGGACCGGCTGTTAGACCAGCTAGGGAGTCTAACTAGGCAAAGCCGTAACATTTACTCCTTTCACCCTTACCTGCGTGAGAAATTGTACCCCGTTACAACATGTGTGTGTGTGTATGTACTATACTACTAGATGGTGCATTAAACCCATATCGCTTCAAATACTCAAACAACTTTCCTAAATTTTCTATCACTAACTTTTTCACGTAATCGGTTCTAATTGTAAGACAGTATCTTCGATAGCTCGTACCTTATTAAAAAAAATTTATTAACTTATTCAAAACTTTAAAAATATATCGAACTGTATAATATCTATACCTAATGAAATCAATAATTGTACTTAGTAACTAATAATAATAAGAGTAACTAGTAATAATTGTATTTAGTAACTAAGAAAGTAAAATTGGTGTGAATTCGTTACATTTTGTCAATTACGGCGCACATTAATCTGAACAATCGTTTATTACAAATACAACATATTTGAATTACCGTGACTCCTGTCGAACAATCGTTTAGATGATGAAACGAATAATAATCTCGGTTTGGTTCTCGAAAATTATAATATTTCTAATTATACGGTAACTTTTATTTTGTACATGTTTTTACTATTTATTTATTATTGCTAGTCTTTGCAATTTATTATTTAATTTAATATACAATATTTAATTTAATAATCAAACAGTTATCGTATGACATATGGAGATCTTAATTATCTTGGATCGAATAAGGCAATATTTTATTTTTATAGAGGTATTCGTGGCACTCAAACTTTTACTAATTCCATGTATCCGCTAAAACAACAACCCAAACATAAGGACCTAGTACTCATAGATGATATTGTCTTCACATCCTCGTGTAAATGTGATTCATCGAACCAGCATAAAGAAATGTTCCCACACTATAGAGTCACGTGCGCAGTTGGATTAACTTGCCCAGCCAGATTGAACAATATGGAAAGATTATTATACGCGAGAGACAGAAATGCGAATACACAGACCTTCACTACGGCAAGATCAATGCTTGTTAGATATTGGTAGAAATATTAAAGTTATTCAATTCATATTTCAAATAAATGTAGTAAATTAAGGACTTGATCCTGTTATTTTAGTAACAGACTGATACAAGTCTAATTTAATTTTTATACGTTATTGTATTAAATATATACAGTTGTAAAATTTAAATTCTATAAACGGTTATTTATTTTCATAATTTAGGTTAAGTTAGTTTATAGTAAAGAGTTGGTTTTTGATTGTCTCATTGTCCAACTCTAACTTAGTTTTGGATCAGCATACAGAAAAACATTTTTTTCTCTGCTGAATAATTGCGTACAGTTCATTGTATAAAATTATGTAATGTATATGTTACTCTGGATGAATAAATAAAATAAATAAATAAAATATACATAACACAGAAAAATAGGAAAGTTTTCCGTACATTTGAAACACAGTAACAAGTAAGAAAGTGCAGTATTTGGTTCAGAGTAACTGTTTTTCATTGGTTATAAAATGGCAGAGTATATAACTAATTAATTTTTTTCTATATTTTATTTAAATTTTATTTTACAATAAAATCTTCATAAATAAAATTTTAATATAACTGTCGTAAAAGTAGCTTAAATAAATTACCGACCGAGCGAATAAAGATAATTACATTTGTTACTACGTTTATTTTAAGAAAAACGAACTTTGATGTTAAATCCGAATACAAAAGTACTAGACAATTAAATAATAAGTCATTCTACAAAGTTTCAAATAAATACGACAAAAATACCCTAAAAATTTCTGCGCCGAAAATGTACGATTTTCCGTGATTCTTTAAGCAGAAATTTTTTACGGTGTCTTTATCGTATTGACCTGGAACTTCGTAGAATGACTTTTTATTTAATTATCTAGTGTTTCTATACTCGGAATTCTAATAAAATTACGTATTTTTTTTAAATAAAAGTAACGATTATCTTTTTTTGCTCGGTCGATAACCTACCGGGTATGCCACCTCCTTATAAGGACACAAGCCTGGGTTAAAATTGAAAAAAAGCTATTCAATATTAATAATTAATAATTTTTTTTGTAAAAAATGAAAACATTTCTTAATTTTTTTAACAAATTATATTATTATTAACATTTATTTAAAAATTTTTGGCCAATTTATATGTAACAAAACTATATTAATTAATGATGACTCTGTACTCTGATTTTTTCCATAATGGACTTACCGCAGGATATCTCAGGAACCACTCCATCCAATAGGTTGAAATTTTAATCGTTACTTTTAATTAAATATAATGCCTAGGAGCTAGTTTTAAATGCATAGAGCCTCTCAAATTAAAGTTCACATTAAATATTTAATAGACAAATTTTTCTAGATATACATATTTCCAAGAAAAATTAGGAAAGCAAATAAAATGAAATTTTGATGTTTTTAGTTAACTAAGGCTTCTCCCCTTAAATTTGCATTTATATGAATACCTACATATTCAAATCTTAATGAAAAATAGATCATAAATAAAGTAAGAATTAAGAAAACAAATTATTTTAAATAACATAATATTTCAAATTCGATAAAAAAATGTGTAATTTTAATAGTATTTTGCACTAAGAAGTTACATAACCTCTTTGAAGATTCACATCAACATTGCATCTATTGAATCCATATACATAAATTAAAACGAAACAACTTCGTAATTTGTTGAATCTCTAGCTGCGATTTGTAAAACACGTACCGATATATTTATCTTTTTATGACATTTATGCATATAGACAATAATAAGTATAAATATTGTTTTATTTATTAAATACTTTTATTCAATTTACTATACTAAATTTAAAAGTGTACATCACATAAATAATCACAGTCAAATGATACTTAATCCCTATCGATCCTGCTGAATTTCGCTCGAAACGGTACAGACGTACTTATTATAACGTCGATAACAAATTTAAGATCCTTGGTGTAATCGATGGGTTCTAAATAAAAATTGTACAATACTCGTCCTACAGTAGATTTCATCGACAACATTGCATATTTTTGTCCTGAAAAATTATTCAATTAATTAAAGTATCTATTTTAATTTATCATTAATAATTAATAATTCATGATCAAGTACATCCGACGAGGAGATAACGACGTAGATAATAATAATCGAGTTTTTTTATACACGTAAAATGTATTTATTTATGTATGTATCTAATCAAGTGACTCTAATAAAGTATTATTATCAATTATTATTCTGAATTTTTCTGAAAAAATTAAGAAATGTTTGTAATCAATGTGAAAAAAATTATTAATTGCTAATATTGAAAATATTTTTTTTTCTATTATATCCGCGGTTTATCTTTAGAGATTACAAATACTTTAAATTATGAAACAATTTATCTTTCCACAAAGTCTCAAATGTATATTTCAAAAGCACATTTTAGAATGTTTTCACTGAAAAACTTATTCGCAGGTGTCTTTTATTTATCGACTTGTAAATTTGCGTAATAATGTACTATTCAATAATCTAATTATGCTACATTTGGATTTTTCGTAAAAATAGTACACATTGTTTAATAAATGTAATAATTAACAGTCTTTGCTCGGTCAATAACATTCAGCTATGACACCCCGTTACAGACGACACATTGTGTAACTACAAATAAAATTGCTTTACTTATCGACCATCGGCCTGGACATAAACAACTACCTGCATGAAATAGAAAATTTAATATGTAATTAAAAATTACCGAGACAATTTCGAGGTCCTGCGCTAAACGGTAAATAAGCAAACGGATGTTGATTTTTTATTCTTTCGGGTAAAAATCTGTCAGGATCATATTTATTTGGTTCCGGCCAATACTTTGGATCTCTGTGAACATCAAAAATACTAATTCCCACCTCTGTGCCCGCTGGAATTATTTGATTTTCTGCAATTCATATAATTATACAATTTTAGTAATCGTAGATTTTTAAGGAATAATATTTCTACAACCTACCTAATTGCACGTCTTTCTCTGTATACCGAAAAAGCACCGAAGCTACTGGAAACATCCGAAGTGATTCTTTGATACACATTTCGAGATAATTCAATTTATTTAATTCTTCCGTTTCGAATTTACCACCACTTTCTTCTAATACCGCAGTTACTTCATCTCTAGCTCTATCCTGTACAAGATGAAAACCATTGAATTCAAATAAAGGTGAATTACATTAAGGAGATATATTCAATAGTTACTGATCCAGCAAAATAAGGACATATTTGTATTTATTAACGGGATGCCGGAGTCATAAAATGGTCATTTATTTACATTTTTTAATAAGAAGGAGTTTTAAAAAAATCATGTTCTTCAGGATGTTCTTATTTTGCTCGGTCGGTGACCATTGGATATGCGACCCCCTTTATTTTAAACTTACTTGAATTTCTTTGTGTTCCGCCAACAATAGCAAAATGTAAGACAAACTCACACGAGTTGTATCGTAAACCTGCGAATTGTGTATAATTTTTAAAAATTAAGCAACACTAAGTTAAATAAAAATTGTTTAATGTACTTACTCCGAAAAAAGCGCTTTTCATAAGAACGTCAATTTCTCTTTGATTAAATATTCCATCTCGTTGGGCTTGTAATAATATATACAAAGGAAAATCATCATTTTCTACAAAAGCAATCGATAATTTTAGTGACAATCAATAATATTGTTAAAAGTGAAAAAATCAGTTGTACAATCGAAACAAAGTTGCTTACTTACCAACGTCGCTTTCATCTAATATCCCCTCTTTTATTAAACTATCACTGTATCTATCTATGATTTGACTTTTAAATAGGATCTACATTTTATATAAAAATAAATACTATGATTATTATTACAAATAATAACTAAATAAATAATACATTTTACTAAATTGATACTTCACTTCTTTGACCAATTTATCAAACCACACAGTGGATGCTAAATTCTTGCGTCCGTAACTCGTAAATTTGTTGAAGTAACACCATCTTGGTAAATATGGATGTAAAGTTCTAATTGGAAAGACGATATATTTCAATAAAATTGTAATTTTAATTTAACCATGTAATATATATCTACCTAGACATGACGACTTCTGTCATTCGATCAATGGTATCCATGAAATTCTCAATAACTTCCGGATCCAATTTACTTACATCAATATTTCCTATTGCAGCTATTGTGACAAAGAAATTTAAAGACTACATTTACAAACTTTTTGATACCCGTTTGAATGAATATTTATTGTTAATTATATTTACCAAATGACGGGGATCGTATTAAGTATGATGTAAAATTTTTCAGTTCACAAATGCTTTCCTTACCCTTGGATCTAAATTTGTCTATTGCAATTTTCATACAGTTGTTTATCATCTTTACACTTCTGATTAAAGCGTGAGAGTTAAATCCACGTGTGGTATATTTCCGTTGGATTCGCCATCTATTACCTAAAATGTAAATTCTAATATTATTGTTTTTGGCATTAAATGAAATATTGTGAATAATTAAGATCGAATTCTACCTGTTGCCGTGAAAATTCCGTCGCTTAACCAATCCTCGAAATAGGCATAGAAACAGCCCTTGGTAATAGTATTGGGATTCATAAGATATATCTGATTAAAATGAATAAATTATTCTTTTCTGTATATATAAAATACCTGCTTGACGTAAATAAGATGAATAACGAATTGAAATAAAAATTGACCTTCGGATCTTGAAACTCCTAATATGCAAACTTTAATTCCACAAACTAGAATTCTACGAAACCCTCAGATACATTTCAAATTTGCAGACTATGAATTCACAAACTCCACATTCATAAAAACCTAACCTACAAACTCCAAATTCGCAAACCACAATCTAGATATTTTGAATCCATGTACTCCGATTGAGCCCACAAACTTCAATTAAAAACTACAAACTCATTATAAGCTTATAAATTCAACGGGGTTTTTCTGACATTAACATTTGTGATTTAATTGTGCAGCTTATAGTGTGCATGTTGTAAGTTTATGATTTATAGATTAGAATGTGAGGAGTTTGTAGGTCTGGTATTTGTAAGTTGGATGAATTTATGATTTGTGGTTAAGTTTATAATTTAAGATTTAAAATGCGTGTACATTTAGGTTATTGAGTGCTGAGTCTGCAGATTTAGAATATATACAGATGTAGTAATCTTGGATTTGGTATTTATGGGTTATTAATTTATCGATTTGGTCTTTGTGGATTTAGAGCTTTGGATTTGGAGTTTTTAAATTTAGAATCTGCATAAGTAATTATTTGTGATTTGGAATTTAAACAGTCTCGTACATCTTATGAAATTGAACTATGTGACTTATAACGTGGTCAGAAAAGTGCATCAAATTTTTTTACTATTTTTGGCAACAAAATTTGTACGATATGCTTAGTAGAAACTGAGCGTTTTGAGGATAATTGAGACCATGTTTGGTCAAATCACCATTTTTCAGCTAAAGAACATGCATGATTAATAACATGCAAATATTAATGAAAAACTACAATGATTGAAAAAGATCCTAACTAAAACCATGTACAAACATTAAACCCTTGTTAGCGAGCACAAAGAGAAATCAATAAAAACGTAAAAAAAAACTTGAGATTTAGAACCGCGCGAGGAAGGGTCCGCATGTTTAAAGCTTTAGGTTATATATCCTAGCGAAAAAAATAAAGTCGGAAAACATGAAAAGCAATGTAACTGTTTGACGATATGCGAGTAAACGTAGAGGAAGGTAACGTTTTATCTGTTTTTGAAAACATTTACGATTTCTTACTTGTTCTTACTTGACTTTTACTACTGTTTTTTTCATTATTCAATCATTGCCTAATAATAACTTTTTTGTAATTAGTTTTTCTAGACTTTATACACTTGCAATAAAGGTTTTGTAATAAACGATATTTCTTACTTTTTCTTACATTTTATAATTTTCACTAGGGTATATTTAAAAGTACAGAAACTGCAATTTTCTGGTTTCAGGCCAAAATTATGGTTTGTATTATTATTGGTTTCTGGTTTGTAGGTTAAAGAAATTAGAAAATGCAGATTATTTTAAGGTCTGCAAAATCAAATGCAAAAAGGTATATAGGATTAAGAGTTTAGGGTCTTTAGATTCAAAGATTAATCTATGTATGTTTGAAGATGCAAATTAGGTGTCCGTTTAAAATTTGTATTTGCCTAATATTTACGTTTAAGGTTAGCTAGTTATATACTTTGTTAAATTATGACAAGAAGAAATTACTCAACGGATTAGATTCGATCAGGCCAATCAATATGCAAGTGGTGAGTTTCTTCTGGTCAGTTTTTATTTCAAATTGCGACACCTGTTATTCTTATAAATAAAAATGTATAATTTTTAACTAATTTTATAATAACAGTATTGAAAAAATAAAAATGCTTTTTCTTTTTCATTCAAGTTTACACGATAAATAAATAAATAATCGAGTCATACAGTGTATATATAAGATAAGAAGTTAGATATACATTTTTTTTATTATTCGATTTTTCAACATTATTAACCTAGCGCCGCATTTTTACCTAAAACATTATATCTTGTAAAAAAAAACATACAAAAATATTCACGATTTGAAACTACGATTTGTAGTTCATAGTGTCTTACCATTATCACTGTCCGGCTTGCAACCCGATAACTGCTCTACGAATTTAAATCCTTTGGAAAAAAAATTTTAACAAAAATTTGATATTACACAGAATAATGATATAAAATTGCTACTTTTTCATAATCAACCAAGCTCCATTTATAGGAAATTAATATTTCTATAAAATTATGCAGCTCGGTTTCATTTGGCCTACGCATGTTACTTGACAACACACTGAACATGGAAGATCATCCCGAAGTTTGGCAACTAAAGGTCCAAAACACCCCTAGAGTGGTGGGCATTTTTAGAACGTTCTCAGCGGAAAACGAGATAAGAAGTTAGATATACATTTTTTTTATTATTCGATTTTTCAACATTATTAACGCTGCTTGCATATATAAAGAAAACAATTATTCATCTGTGTGTAAAAAAAAAGAATACAAAAAATATTCACGATTTTGAAACTACGATTTTGTTAGTTTATAGTTTTCTTTAATCCATTATAACTGTCAAACGGTCACTTGAACCACAATAACTCGCTCTTACGTAATCTAAAATCAGATTGGAAAAAAATTTCAACAAAAATTTAATATTACACAGAGAGAAATGTATAATTAAAAATTGCTATACTTTTCAGTAATCGGAACACAAACTCGATTTATGAAGGAAATTTAATATACTTCTATAAAATTATGCTATATATCGGTGTCATGGCCTACGCAATGTGACTTTGACACCCAAACAGAATATTTCGAAGACAACTGGCCATCTCGGGTGGTTGGGCATTAAAAAAGGTAGGGAAAAAGCACCCACACAGAGGTGGTGGGAAAACGCCGTTGAATTTCTCCAGGCGGGGACAAACAGCAGGAAGTGCCAGAAAAATGGCACAAATACTAGTAAATAAAAAAAAAAAATATTAAATGAAGTAGTATGAGTTGTGCTTTTTATATCGAGTTATATTTCAATATCAATATCATTATTAATTTTATAAAATTTAATATACAATATATACAATATTTAATATACGGTATAGTAAAATTTGATGATTCAAAAATTTACAATACCATGTACTAAAATTTAGTATAAATTGAGTTTGTGTCTCCATTAAAATACAGTATAGCAATTTTTACTGAAGATTATAGGAATATTTAATCATACATTTCTCTCCGTGTAGAAGAAATAGCTAAAAATAATTGTTAGTAGGTTTAGTGTTTAGGTGGTCATATATAATTTTTGGTGTAAATTTTTCAATTCTGAACTTTTATTTAAAAAGAGCGAATCTTTGAACTTAAAAATGTGTTTTTCTTTTATAATATTTAGTTCTCTCTAACTTCTGAAGTGTGATTTATTTCATTCTTAAATAGAGTGACTAGTGCAATCACTCGTTTTAAATTGACTTTGTTAGCAATCAAATCGTAAAAGAGTCAATTTTGTGACTCGTAACTAAAGAGTGATTTAAATACTCGAAGTAAAAGAGTGAAAGTATTTTTTTTCATTATGACTCTTCAAAAAGTGAAATCTTCTATAATACATGACTTATGCACACTTGCATCAATTATTAATACCACCACTGGCGAATGTATTTTCAACACGAGCTTTCTTCGCAAAGACATCGTATGGCCTCCGTCGCTGATTAACACCAGTTTGGAGCATAAAAAGAGCAACGTTAAAATAATAAAAAAAATTTATAATAAATTATTATAAATTTATAATATAGTAAAATTTATGGAAACTTTCGAGGAGACAGCTGTTTATAATTTATAAATACAAACCGACTGGCTTATTAGTTTATTGATGTTAATAACGGAATAATGCAATAAATGTAAATAAAGTTCCGGCATTATACGATCGGGATGTAACAAATAAGAACGATTCGAAGTAATTAATAAAAACGGAGAGTCCCAGGTTCGAATCCAGCCGTGCAGATTTTTTTCATTATTTAATGTATTCTATTTAATTCCAGAAAATATGTACATTTAATAAATTAAAATATCTAAAAATCAAAATAAAAATGAATAAAAAAATAGAAAAATGTGACCGGGCTAGCACCTACAAAATAAATTTTTTTTATACGGATTTTTTCACTTTTTTAAAGAGTGCACTTTTGACTAGTACAAAGAGTAAAATATCACTCGATTCGAGTGACACTCTTCAAAATTTACTGAGTTGGTGTCACGTCCATTAGAGATGAAAAATCTATCGACTGCGAAACGTTCACTTGGCCGTTAATGGGTTAAATTCAATTATAAAAAAAAGGTTTAGACTATTTTGCATGATAATTAGAATATTCATATTCTAATAAGATATTTTTTTTTTACATTTTCAGTCTTTTTGTTATGCCGTCTAATATATACGTTGGTTAAAAATTCATATCAAGGAAAGTATTTGGCCTCCGGTAAATGTACATTCATACACTGAGAGAAAGGAATATTTAAGTCAATTGATGTTTCTTAATATTTAAGATCTGATGACTTAAATAGGAGGAAATGAATATTTCTTTGCAGTTAAGTATTATTTGAGGCAGTTCTTAACAGTTAAACCTTCATTCATTTCTATTTTGTGTTCAAAATTACAAAAGTCAAGTATTAACTGTTAATGCCTGAGATGTAATTATTAATACACATTATTTCATTACTTAATAATATTTATTTAATCTGATATAATTTTATTTATGTACAATTTTCTTTTGTACAATAATATCTATGTACATAATATGCACATTGAGTTAACGGGGTGTCATAGTCAATATTTATCCTCCCTACCTTATCGGCAAACGTGATTATTAATAATAAATTTGTTAATAAAACAGTATGTGAAAAAATAAGAGAAGAGGCGCCTTCATTTATTGATAATATAACTGTGTGCCGAAATTCAGATTAAAATTATATTGCGTTTTTGAGAAAAGTCTTACCAATAATGTAAACCTAACCTCAACGAGGTGAAAAAGTTTAATATTTTTGCAATGTTTCGCAAACGCAATAATATTTAAATCTAAAATTCAGCACACAGTTAGATTGTCGAAAACGAAGGCGCCTCTTCTCTTATTTTTTCACATACAGTTCTACTTTTTTATTAATTAATCATCAAAAATGAGTATGAAACCCCCTTAATATTAAATATTATCGTAACGTTTTATATACAAGATTGCATTCATTAACTGTTAAGAATTATTTCTTTACAAAAACGCAGTTCTAAAATTATCTAAAATCTTAATAGTTCAGAACTTTACAAGTCAATGTAAATTTTTAGTAACAAATGCACAATTTCTTTCTCACAAATATTCCTTTCTCTCAGTGTGTATCATTAATATTTAACAGAAATTGAAAAACACACATGAGTTATTAAAAAATGTGTTGCACAAAAGTTTCCTATGATTCTCATACTTGCCTGCAAGTCCTTGGGATCACGAAGGAAAACCACAGATTTTGAGAATAACTTTAATTTTCCTCTTGTACCATATTTTTCACTAAAATTTCGTAGATAATCCCACAAAGCCTCTAATTAACAAAAAGGTTTTTATTAATAATTTTATAAGTACATTACATTAACTAACATCGCACCATAAACTAGAAATTATCAAAAAAAATAATAATAATAATTTTTTTAAATATTGAATTGAAATAAAAAAAGTCCTTGTTGTTGAATTTAAGTAAATTCTATTTAAAATAGAGTCAAAATTAACTTGAACAAGTATTTACAAAATTTAATGTTTTAACATTTTTTATCGGACATAGAATTTTCACCGTATAGAAAATGCGTCATGTTCCGCCAAATTTTTAGTAAAAATTGGTGAAATTTCTACCAAGATCTTTATGTTCAATAGTTTTTTTTTCGTTTATTAAAGGAATATCAAAATTAATCAGTAATTCAAATTCCCGCGCTCGAAATAATGAGAAGTACGAGTGTGGCAAATCGGAGTTCAAACGTGAACCCATAGCCAATCAAAAGAAGAAGAAGAAGAGAAGTACGAGATTTACGTAAATTTGTCATTCGTAGTAAAATTTCAAAAAAAAACCATGAGCCCTTTGTTATAATCCAATCTAAAATTATGCAAACTTTTAAAGTGATATTGATATTTTATTTATGAAATGTATAATTGTGATTTATAAATTTTAATAATTTTGTACAAACGTTAAAAAATTTACAATACAATTAATCTCGTTAATTAACGTAAAAATCGCTATGGATCATAAGAGCAATGTTACTTTCAGTTTAATTTTAATACAGAGAATTAATTTTTTTAAAATCGTACTTCTCAGTTGGTAAATTACTCGAACGGTAAACATAACAATTTTGACATTCCTTTAAATATATATATTTAATTTATTAACTTCTGTCCAATAATGCAAATTCCAATGCGTTTCCAAGTATCGGCAAACTTCGTGGTCCTGGTATCGTCTTCAGCAATCGCGAAGATCTGTTCAACTCCTGATAATAGTAGTAACTGATTATAACCCCCAAAACGATCGATAACAAAACGATCATTTTTTTCACTTTTTTTAACTAAATTAATGAAGAAAAAAACGAATAATTGCACCAAATTAGTATAAGCAACAATTGCACATTTCGCTCCACATAGAACGCGATCCTGCACGGTATTAAAACTGAACACACGTTTGCACGACGATTTTAACTATTCGTGTTAATACATTCAAAGTCATGCCTAATCGAAAGAAAAAATTATTTGCATAATTTATAATGATGAAAAAAAAGAGAGGATTCCAACTCTTGAATGTATATATACCGCTAATGATATTATGAAGATTGCATCGCCTCTTAGGTTGACAGTATTCTTTTTATAACGTTTGCATTATTTAATATAGCTGTTCGTAATAGTAGATTAGATGTATACACATAGCTAATTGTGCATTTTCATTAACTGCGATCAAACGTGTTTTTCATGTTCAACGCGATGTGAGCAATAATAAGACGACAGTACTTATATATATATTATTATAATAAGGTGATTGGATGGATATGTTCAAAAGGTTTTTAGTTATATCTTGGAATGAGATACTTTGGTTTTATTAATCGACATGACTTACAGTGTTGCAATTTTTTCGGACTTATAATCTTACGAAAGGTATACATAATCATGATTTTTGTAATAACTATAGCTTGCCACGTGCGACCTTAAGGCTGCCGTGACTCGCCGCTTCGGATAGTGATGCAAGGCATGCAAAAGCTATGCTTTTTGCATATAAGTCACGACCGTGTAAAGCTCGCGCTTCGCGCTCACATCGTTTGTAACTTTTATAAAGCTTGGGATTTTTAACCTAATACAAAATATAATATACATCATAAGAGATAGTAATAAAAACATGACTTTAAATTATGTGCTTATCATCTTCGCCTTCGGATCATGTCACAATTCATACGCACTACATTTAATTATTTTGTGATAAAATGTAATTTTTTGCACTATTTTCGTTATTTTGAAAGTTTTTTCTTTTTTATCTTTGAAAATATTGTTCTAGGTGTAAAGTGTAAAATAAAAAAAGTTTTGTTATTTTGAGACAAACATTTCATTCCTTTAAAGTTTTTGTGTACGAATAATACATTTTGATTTATTACGAGAAAACGTGAATTTTAATACTTTTTTCATGGTTTTCACCGTTTTTCTATGTTTACCTTCAAAAATATTGTTCTGAGCGTTAACTGTATCATACAAAAAATGTTTGTTATTTTAAAACGAACATTTTGTTCCTTAAAAATTTTTCTGTAAAAACGATACATTTAGTTTTATTGCAAAAAAACGTGTTTTTTGTATTTTTTTCATTATTTTGACCGTTTTTCTATGTTTATCTTCGAAAATATTGTTTTGAGCGTTAAGTGTACAATAGGAAAAAGTTTTGTTATTTTGAGACGAACATTTTGTCCGTATAAAATTTTTATGTAGAATTAATACATTTCAAGATAATGCTACATAACCGTTTCTAAGCAATTAAGAATAATGCTATAACATAAAGTGTTTCAGTGGTATATATCTGAAAATAGGAACATTTTCTAATTACATTATGACGAAGTTACCCTGTGAATCTCAGGTAAATCGGTGAAAAATTGACTGAGTTATGTTAGATACATTATTACATACATACATACATCCATACATACATTTTAGGGAGGGCCTCAAATCAGTTCTAATACGCATTCAATCCTTTTACAACCCATTATCTAGTATATTTTGATGCATCACACATTTTGCGATGATGAATATATAAGGCTCTCCCGTGTAACGGTCGTGTCTAAAAATTACCGTGACGATACAGTAAATCTAGACAGAGAAAAAATTTCTAGTAACAATGACAATTCTGTTTAATAAAAGAGAGACACACTTGACAAATGACAAAAATTACTATTTTATTATAGGAACCATGTACGAAACTTACAGTAAATATACTAGATATGTAATTAATTTTGCCATAACAAAATAATAATTTTTATCATTTGTCAAGTCTGTCGCTCCATTACTGAACAACATTGTCATTTTTGCCAGAACATTTTTTCTCCGCGTACAGCCTATTAGTTGTTCAACAAAATGTAATCGAAATATTGCAATATTTGTAAAGATAGCGCTACATAGTTTTTAACGTACTTACTGTCACTGTCTGTATTCTGTATATATAAAGATTATTTTCGTTTATACAGTAATGTATTTCAAGTAAAATAAAAAAAAACCGTTATACCTTTTGTATTATTAACGCCAAATGTAATAAAGCATGAAACTTAGAAATTCAACTGTAAATTAAAAATATAATCTTTATTTGTTAAACATTTTTTTATTAAACATACAAAAATCGTGGACGATCAATAAAAATACAGAACAATTCTTTTGTTTTTTTTTCATTTATCTGCTTATTTATTTAATCAGAAATATGTTAAATTGTAAAATGAAAATATTTAAGTTATATATATATACAATGTAAGTTATATATTATACAATACATTATTATTTTACAATTTTAAACTAAAACAAAGTAAATTGAAAGGATAATACATATTTAAAATTTAAAGTACTTTTTCATATTTTTTATGCAGATTCGACGTAATCCGGAATGTATTAATAACATGTAATTTTTTTTTTTTTATTATTTTAACGTTGCTCTTTTTATGCTCCCAAACCGGTACTAATCAGCGTCGGAGGTCATACGGTGTCTTGGTGAAGAAAGCACGTTGTTGAAAATACATTCCCCAGTGGTGCTTGTATCAATCGGCCGAGGCCGGGAATCGAACCTGGGACCTCCAGATTACGAGCCCGACCCCCTACCAACCGAGCCATCGCAGGCCTCAATAACATGTAAACATTAATCATTTCTTTTTTTTTTTTATTAATTAAATAAATTAAGAAAAATTAAGAAAAAAGTAATTATAATATTTGAAAAGACAAATATATTTAAGTAATAAACCGACACGGTGGCGGAGTGGCGGAAGCGCACCTCGGCCGGTCATGAAAGTTAAGCAGCACCGAGCGCGGTTGGCACTTGGATGGGTGACCGTTCTCGGGCTTAGCTTAAATGATCAGTTAGGTGTTTTTTCACATTCCACAACGTGAGCGGGAGGTGTGAGGAATTCTGTTTCGGTGTTAAAGTCTACGCAATGTGACCTTGCCACCCAAACAGAATTGTTCTCGAATACACCGCCCTTCTCGGAGGAGGTTTTCCTAAATGGCATTTATCCCAACGGGTTTGGCCAACGGTTTTCCCTCTCTCCACGGGCATAACCCCGGGCGAATGCGAGAAGGTGGGGTAAAGAGGGGGTAAAATTGGAAATGGAATGAAATGGAATAAAGGTGTAGGGGATACGTAAAACCTGTAAAAAGGTGTACGTGGAAACTACCAAAATTTTTAAAAAATTATATTTAAGTAATATAAAATTAATATATTCTTAGAATTCGCGGACACAATAAATTTGTGATTTTTTTATGCAAAAGTCTAAAAGAAAGCTTGGAGCAATACCTTTCAAACGGTCTGTAGCATTTTTATGGCCTTCAATTCTGTAAAAAATTATGATAATTTAAAGAAAGAGAAAAAATTCACAAAAATTAACATGGTAATTCCCATTTAAATTTTTAAAAAATTTTCGTGTTTTTTTAAATTATCATAACTTTTTACAGAATTGGAGGCCATAAAAATGCTACAGACCATTTAAAAGGTATTGCTCCAAGCTTTCTTTTAGACTTTTGGATAAAAAAATCAATTGTGGCGCACTTGCACTTTTTTCAAGTTGAATATTGACTTGTAGTTTATATAACATTCACCTTGAAATTAGAAATTCTAACCCAGAAAAATAAATTCTAGACACAATTAGCAGCGAATGTTACATATAATCTTTTATAGTAAAAGTTGATAGATTTTGAGTTATATAGCGGTGAACCCACGTGGTATTGAAAAAAACATGGAAAAATTCACTTTTTGAGGTTAGAATAACTTATGAGCTAATAAATTCCAGTATCTAAAAATTTTTTTCTGTGTTCTAAGAAATATATGCAATGTGTACCCAAAATTTGGTGCATATTAAAATTTTGATCGGACCACTTCACGTGGAATACCCCATATATATATATATATATATATATATGTTACGTATACACATAGTTTTTATATGATTTTCATGAAGTTTTACTGTATGATATTAGTTATTCTAATATAAAGTTAAGTGAGCATTACAAAATAGCAGAAGCTCTTGTCCAGTATTTGTCCAATGTTGGTAGTGTTTGAAAATAATAGAATAATAACTATTTTTGGATGGTAAATAATTTTTATTTATTATCTAGTTAATTTATTTATTGTGTAAGATTTATATTTTATTTATTTTTGAATATATTAAGTTGCCGTAAGTTGTCAATAACTAATATTTATTTTTTTACATTGTATTTATGTTTCAATTTATAGAATACATTATAATTAAATTTAAAGATAATTTATATAAGATAATTATGAATTATAGGAGTAATTCACCTACTAGTCAATTTTAATACAAGAGTAACAATGGTAGAGAGTCGAACAATAATGGTTCAATTCAACAACAACCACGAGCCTCTTGTTTTTTATTGGGATAGTTTGGCGATGTTTAATCTTTCTCAAGGTTGATATAGTATACATTAACGGTTTGTGACATTTTATTATTATACATTTTTTAATTTATTATAAATTACATTAAGTTTGCATTTAATGTTGCATTTATTATTTTACTATTAAAGTTCTTATTGTGTAATAATAAATACAATAATTTAAAAGAACGGCACTTATAATTATTAAGACCGAGAACATATTCAGGGTAAATATATAAATTACTTAGATATTAATTTTGAAATAAGCTTATAAAATTTATAATTTAAGCACAGTATAATTTGTATTTAACATATATAACAATTGTTAAATTATGTAATTATGCAATATTAATTAAAGTGTTTTTCGAACATTAAGATTTTCAATCCATTAACTGATGTTTAATGTGTTATCTTCTAACAACTTTCATTACTTAATGTGATATTTTTTATGTTTTTGAATATTTAGCTTTATTTTCTATTACAATAATAATAGGTTTTTCTTTTTATTTTATATTTACAGAAGTAGTGCTGATACAAGTTCAAACAAAGGTTTCTTAGCTAGTAGTTACGGTAGTGCTCCGCAATCATTGTCAACTTTCCAACATCCTAGTCATTCGTTATTGAAAGTAAACGAGTTTCACTCAACAAGTGTATCATCAATATCATTCACGTTGTTTAAGAGGTAAGGTATTAAAAAATCTTGAATTTACTTTTTGTAACAAAGTTATAAATTCTTAATGTGATGATGATTATTATAATGTTTTCTTTTCTTAGCTAAAGAAATCATGTTGATATTAATCATGTTGTTATATTCATCATTCATAAAATTTACATAAAGTCATTCACTTTAGAATTCATGGAATTTCTTTTTATTTCGGAGCGTAAACAACTTGGTATAGAGAAGTTATGAGGTGAACACACTCTTCCAATTTTGGTCATTTTTCTTAAAGGAGAATTTCAATTGCACTATGTACGAAGAGTTTAGGACAATAGCTTATGAAGATGTATGTGAAGGATATTGTTATGGGTTTAAGTGTCTGTTTTGATTTTATAATTACGGTTTAGAACAAAAATTCAGACCACAACTTTATAAAGATTTTTAAGTGAAAACAGTGAAAAATTATAAAAGTGGTAAGTGCATTTATCTACATAAGATATATATTCAGAATTTTTAGATAGAAATTGCATTTTACGGTACAAATAAAATTTATACTTTGAAATTGTTATATTAAAATATATTATTAAAAAATCTTCAGATAGATTACAATGTAATTGTCTATTAACAGGTATATTACTTTATACATACATATATTATTTTTTTAGAAAGAAAAGTATGGCCTAAACATTTTTGGAGAAGGAGAAGGAGAGTATAAAACATTTGTTTAAATTGTCCTTTGTACATCAAAAGTATTGTAATGTAAGTTTATATTATAGCATAAAAGAAATAATTTTTTACTTTTTGTAAAATAATTGTAAAATAATTAATTTATTTTAAAGATGAGTATGAAAGTGTAGTGCATTTAAATGATGAAGTCATACCAGTTGGGTACCTCTATTTCAAAAAAATACGCCTTCAAAACAAAAATGTTAGATAGGAATCATTTTTAGTAACAATAATAATTTCAATATTTTATTTTCATTTTTTACATAAATATAATTAATTTTAGAATGGTGTACAAAATTTGACACTTCAAAAAAGACTGAAAAATTGGCGGTTAAGGCGTCACTTGACTATATTTCTGAAATAGTTGGACCAGATTTACAAGATGGTAGCAATTTATCAGATGACGAAAATGAGGAACCGAAGAAAGATATTAAAGACTTACATACAACAAATACTGATAAAAGGAAATGATATTACATCAACAATAATTATACAATAGAAGTCAACTTTTTAACGTTTTTTCATATTTTTTTATTACTTTAACCGATTTTCTATGTTTATCTTCGAAAATATTGTTTTGAGCGTTAAGTGTACAATAGGAAAAATTTTGTTATTTTGAGACGAACATTTCGTTCATTAAAAGTTTTTCAGTAAAAACAATACATTTCGTTTTATTGCGAAAAAAACGTGTTTTTTTTGTGCTTTTTCATTATTTTGACCATTTTTCTATGTTTATCTTCGAAAATATTATTCTGAACGTAAAATAAAAAGAAATTCTGGTGTTTTAGTTAACTCAGGCTTCTCCCCTTAAATTTGCATTTATATGAATACCTACATATTCAAATCTAAATGAAAAATAGATCATAAATAAAGTAAGAATTAAGAAAACAAATTATTTTAAATATCATATTTCAAATTTGATAACAAAATGTGTAATTTTAATAGTAGTTTGCACTAAGAAGTTACATAACCTCTTTGAAGATTCACATCAACATTGCATCTGTTGAATCCATATACATAAATTAAAACGAAACAACTTCGTAATTTGTTGAATCTGTAGCTACGATTTGTAAAACACGTACCGATATATTTATCTTTTTATGACATTTATGCATATAGACAATAATAAGTATAAATATTGTTTTATTTATTAAATACTTTTATTCAATTTAATATACTAAATTTAAAAGTGTACATCACATAAATAATCACAGTCAAATGATACTTAATCTCTATCGATCCTGATGAATTTCGCTCGAAACGGTACAGACGTACTTGTCATAATGTCCATGACAAATTTAAGATCCTTGGTGTAATCGATGGGTTCTAAATAAAAATTGTACAATAATCGTCCTACAGTGGATTTCATCGACAACATTGCATATTTTTGTCCTGAAAAATTATTCAATTAATTAAAGTATCTATTTTAATTTATCATTAATAATTAATAATTCATGATCAAGTACATCCACGACGAGAAGATAACGACGTAGATAATAATAATCGAGTTTTTTTATACACGTAAAATGTATTTATTTATGTATGTATCTAATCAAGTGACTCTAATAAAGTATTATTATCAATTATTATTCTGAATTTTTCTGAAAAAATTAAGAAATGTTTCTAATCAATGTGAAAAAAATTATTAATTGCTAATATTGAAAATATTTTTTTTTCTATTATATCCGTGGTTTATCTTTAGAGATTACAATACTTTAAATTATGAAACAATTTATCTTTCCACAAAGTCTCAAATGTATATTTCAAAAGTACATTTTAGAATGTTTTCACAGAAAATCTTAGTCTTTTATTTATCGACTTGTAAATTTGCGTAATAATGTACTATTCAATAATCTAATTATGCTACATTTGAAATTTCGTAAAAATAGTACACATTGTTTAATAAATGTAATAATTAACAGTCTTTGCTCGGTCAATAACATTCAGCTATGACACCCCGTTACAGACGACACATTGTGTAACTACAAATAAAATTGCTTTACTTATCGACCACCGGCCTGGACATAAACAACTACCTGCATGAAATAGAAAATTTAATATGTAATTAAAAATTACCGAGACAATTTCGAGGTCCTGCGCTAAACGGTAAATAAGCAAACGGATGTTGATTTTTTATTCTTTCGTGTAAAAATCTGTCAGGATCATATTTGTCTGGTTCTGGCCAATATTTTGGATCTCTGTGAACATCAAAAATACTAATTCCCACCTCTGTACCAGCTGGAATTATTTGATTTTCTGCAATTCATATAATTATACAATTTTAATAATCCTATAGATTTTAAAGGAATAATATTTCTACAACCTACCTAATTGCACGTCTTTCTCTGTATACCGAAAAAGCACCGAAGATACTGGAAACATCCGAAGTGATTCTTTGATACACATTTCGAGATAATTCAATTTATTTAATTCTTCCGTTTCGAATTTACCACCACTTTCTTCTAATACCGCAGTTACTTCATCTCTAGCTCTATCCTGTACAAGATGAAAACCATTGAATTCAAATAAAGGTGAATTACATTAAGGAGATATATTCAATAGTTACTGATCCAGCAAAGGACATATTTGTATTAACGGGATGCCGGAGTCATAAAATGGTTATTTATTTACATTTTTTAATAAAAAAGAGTTTTTGAAAAAATCATGTTCATCAGGATGTTCTTATTTTGCTCGGTCGGTGACCATTGGCTATGCTACCCCCCTTTATTTTACACTTACTTGAATTCTTTGTGTTCCGCCAACAATAGCAAAATGTAAGACAAACTCACACGTGTTGTGTCGTAAACCTGCGAATTGGATATATTTTTTGAAAATTAAGCAAAATAAAGTTAAATAAAAATTGTTTAATGTACTTACTCCGAAAAAAGCGCTTTTCATAAGAACGTTAACTTCTCTTTGATTAAATATTCCATCTCGTTGGGCTTGTAATAATATATAGAAAGGAAAATCATCATTTTCTACAAATACAATCGATAATTTTAGTGACAATCAATAATATTGTTAAAAGTGAAAAATCAGTTGTACAATCGAAATAAAGTTGCTTACTTACCAACGTCGCTTTCATCTAATATCCCCTCTTTTATTAAACTATCACTGTATCTATCTATGATTTGACTTTTAAATAGGATCTACATTTTATATAAAAATAAATACTATGATTATTATTATACAATAGTGAATTAAATAAATAATAGGTTTTACTAAATTGATACTTCACTTCTTCGACCAATTTATCAAACCACACAGGTGGATGCCAAATTCTTGCGTCCGTAACTCGTAAATTTGTTGAAGTAACACCATCTTGGTAAATATGGATGTAAAGTTCTAATTGGAAAAGACGATATATTTCAATAAATTGTAATTTTAATTTAACCATGTAATATATATCTACCTAGAGATGACGACTTCTGTCCATTCGATCAATGGTATCCATCGAAATTCTCAATAACTTCCGGATCCAATTTACTTACATCAATATTTCCTATTGCAGCTATTGTGACAAAGAAATTTAAAGACTACATTTACAAACTTTTGATACCCGTTTGAATGAATATTCATTGTTAATTATATTTACCAAATGACGGGGAACGTATTAAGTATGATGTAAAATTTTTCAGTTCACAAATGCTTTCCTTACCCTTGGATCTAAATTTGTCTATTGTAATTTTCATACAGTTGTTTATCATCTTTACACTTCTGATTAAAGCGTGAGAGTTTAATCCACCTGTGGTAATGTTTCCGTTGGATTCGCCATCTATTACCTAAATGTAATTCTAATATTATTGTTTTTGGCATTAAATGAAATATTGTGAATAATTAAGATCGAATTCTACCTGTTGCCGTGAAAATTCCGTCGCTTAACCAATCCTCGAAATAGGCATTGAAACAGCCCTTGGTAATAGTATTGGGATTCATAAGATATATCTGATTAAAATGAATAAATTATTATTTTCTGTATATATAAAATACCTGCTTGACGTAATAAGATGAATAACGAATTGAAATAAAAATTGACCTTCGGATCTTGAAACTCCTAATATGCAAACTTTAATTCCACAAACTAGAATTCTACGAAACCCTCAGATACACTTCAAATTTGCAGACTATGAATTCACAACTCCACATTCATAAAAACCTAACCTACAAACTCCAAATCCGCTAACCACAATCTACATATTTTGAATCCATATACTCCGATCGAGCCCACAAACTTCAATTAAAAACTACAAACTCATTATAAAGCTTATAAATTCAACGAGGTTTTTCTGAAGTAACATTTGTGATTTAACTGTGCAGCTTGGAGTTTGCGTGTTTTAAGTTTATGATTTATAGATTAGAATGTGAGGAGTTTGTAGGTCTGGTCTTTGTAAGTTAGATGAATTTATGATTTGTGGTTAAGTTTATAATTTAAGATTTAAAATGCGTGTACATTTAGGTTATTGAGTGCTGAGTCTGCAGATTTAGAATATATACAGATGTAGTATTCTTGGATTTGGTATTTATGGGTTATTAATTTATCGATTTGGTCTTTGTGGATTTAGAGCTTTGGATTTGGAGTTTTTGAATTTAGAATCTGCATAAGTAATTATTTGTGATTTGGAATTTAAAGAGTCTCGTACATCTTATGAAATTGAACTATGTGACTTATAACGGTGGTCAGAAAAGTGCATCACATTTTTTTACTATTTTTGGCAACAATATTTGTACGATATGCTTAGTAGAAACTGAGCGTTTTTGAGGATAATTGAGACCATGTTTGGTCAAATCACCATTTTTCAGCTAAAGAACATGCATGATTAATAACATGCAAATATTAATGAAAAACTACAATGATTGAAAAAGATCCTAACTAAAACCATGTACAAACATTAAACCCTTGTTAGCGAGCAAAAAGAGAAATCAATAAAAACGTAAAAAAAAACTTGAGATTTAGAACCGCGCGAGGAAGGGTCCGCATGTTTAAAGCTTTAGGTTATAGATCCTAGCGAAAAAAATAAAGTCGGAAAACATGAAAAGCAATGTAACTGTTTGACGATATGCGAGTAAACGTAGAGGAAGGTAACGTTTTATCTGTTTTTGAAAACATTTACGATTCTTACTTGTTCTTACTTGACTTTTACTACTGTTTTTTCATTATTCAATCATTGCCTAATAATAACTTTTTTGTAATTAGTTTTTCTAGACTTTATACACTTGCAATAAAGGTTTTGTAATAAACGATATTTCTTACTTTTTCTTACATTTTATAATTTTCACTAGGGTATATTTAAAAGTACAGAAAACTGCAATTTCTGGTTTCAGGCCAAAATTATGGTTTGTATTATTATTGGTTCTGGTTTGTAGGTTAAAGAAATTAGAAAATGCAGATTATTTTAAGGTCTGCAAATCAAATGCAAAAAGGTATATAGGATTAAGAGTTTAGGGTCTTTAGATTCAAAGATTAATCTATGTATGTTTGAAGATGCAATTAGGTGTCCGTTTAAAATTTGTATTTGCCTAATATTTACGTTTAAGGTTAGCTAGTTATATACTTTGTTAAATTATGACAAGAAGAAATTACTCAACGGATTAGATTCGATCAGGCCAATCAATATGCAATTGGTGAGTTTCTTCTGGTCAGTTTTTATTTCAAATTGCGACACCTGTTATTCTCATAAATAAAAATGTATAATTTTTAACTAATTTTATAATAACAGTATTGCAAAAATAAAAATGCTTTTTCTTTTTTATTCAAGTTTACACGATAAATAAATAAATAATCGAGTCATACAGTGTATATATAGGATAAGAAGTAAGATATACATTTTTTTTATTATTCGATTTTTCGACATTATTAACCTTTAGACTGCCGGCATTTTTGCCTTATAAATTGATATTTTTGATGTGCAAAATTTATACATAAAAACACCTTATATCTCTAGAGTAATTGTCAAGGTCACAGGTGGCTCATATATGAGCCAGTCCGGCTGGCAACGGTCGGGTGAATGTTAAAAATTTAAAAATTTTTTAAGTTACTATATATTCATTTTTAACAGAATTTTCTTGATATTACAATGTAATAAGACCCCAAAAATACTCCTTTAGTTATCAATAAAACCGTAAGCATCCCAACTACCCCTAGCGAGGGGGTGAAAATTTCGAAAATTCATTAGTAGGCTGGTTTGGATTTTTTCTACGATGTTTTCTCGTAAATACACTGTAACATGTGTAAAGCATACCCTGAAGTTTGTCCCAACCTATGGAGGTGCTAAAACTACCCCTAGCGAGGGGGTGATTTTTTTAGCGAACGTTCTCGAAGACTGAAATATTCAACAAATTTGTGTACAATGTGTAAGAAATTTATTAGTAATATCCATATTTTACATATCTAAAACACTTTCCTTCTGCTAGACCCAGAGCTAACGACGTGGACGTAGAAAGTGATGTAGCTCCATTTTTTTTTTTTTTTTACATTTTTTTTATATTTTTTTTATTTTTTTAATTTTTTTATTTTTTATTTTTTATTTTTAGTTTTATATAATTTTAGTCTATAATATTTCTTTCGTATGAAATTCTTCAAAACAAGATGCAATACAACCGCGCTACGAGTTGTTTGAATAACTCGATCTGAAAATAGTTTTATCTGTATACTTTAGAGATCAGAGAGCCTACTTATTGAGAAAAATGCATCAAAATATCTATATCCATTATTAAAGCTATAATTTTATTACTGTCTCATATAATGAGCGATACCGGCAGTCTAAAGGTTAACGCTGCTTATGCATATGTAAAGTTAACAATTATTCATCTGTGTGTAAAAAAAAGAATACAAAAAATATTCACGATTTTGAAATTACGATTTTGTTAGTTTATAGTTTTCTTTAATCCATTATAACTGTCAAACGGTCACTTGAACCACAAGAACTCGCTCTTACGTAATCTAAAATCAGATTGGAAAAAAATTTCACCAAAAATTTAATATTAGAAAAATATCTAAGAATATTGTTAGTAGTGCATGAATGCACAGTGCACAGTCGATACTTAAATTTTAGTCAAGTTTAAGCGGTCATATATAATTTTTGGTGTAAATTTTTCAATTCTGAACTTTTATTTAAAAGAGCGAATCTTTGAACTTAAAAATGTGTTTTTCTTTTATAATATTTAGTTCTCTCTAACTTCTGAAGTGTGATTTATTTCATTCTTAAATAGAGTGACTAGTGCAATCACTCGTTTTAAATTGACTTGTTAGCAATCAAATCGTAAAAGAGTCAATTTTGTGACTCGTAACTAAAGAGTGATTTAAATACTCGAAGTAAAAGAGTGAAAGTATTTTTTTTCATTATGACTCTTCAAAAAGTGAAATCTTCTATAATACATGACTTATGCACACTTGCATCAATTATTAATACCACCACTGGCGAATGTATTTTCAACACGAGCTTTCTTCGCAAAGACATCGTATGGCCTCCGTCGCTGATTAACACCAGTTTGGAGCATAAAAAGAGCACGTTAAAATAATAAAAAAAATTTATAATAAATTATTATAAATTTATAATATAGTAAAATTTATGGAAACTTTCGAGGAGACAGCTGTTTATAATTTATAAATACAAACCGACTGGCTTATTAGTTTATTGATGTTAATAACGGAATAATGCAATAAATGTAAATAAAGTTCCGGCATTATACGATCGGGATGTAACAAATAAGAACGATTCGAAGTAATTAATAAAAACGGAGAGTCCCAGGTTCGAATCCAGCCGTGCAGATTTTTTTCATTATTTAATGTATTCTATTTAATTCCAGAAAATATGTACATTTAATAAATTAAAATATCTAAAATCAAAATAAAAATGAATAAAAAAATAGAAAAATGTGACCGGGCTAGCACCTACAAAATAAATTTTTTTTATACGGATTTTTTCACTTTTTTAAAGAGTGCACTTTTGACTAGTACAAAGAGTAAAATATCACTCGATTCGAGTGACACTCTTCAAAATTTACTGAGTTGGTGTCACGTCCATTAGAGATGAAAAATCTATCGACTGCGAAACGTTCACTTGGCCGTTAATGGGTTAAATTCAATTATAAAAAAAAGGTTTAGACTATTTTGCATGATAATTAGAATATTCATATTCTAATAGATATTTTTTTTTACATTTTCAGTCTTTTTGTATGCCGTCTAATATATACGTTGGTTAAAAATTCATATCAAGGAAAGTATGTTGGCCTCCGGTAAATGTACATTCATACACTGAGAGAAAGGAATATTAAGTCAATTGATGTTTCTTAATATTTAAGATCTGATGACTTAAATAGGAGGAATGAATATTTCTTTGCAGTTAAGTATTATTTGAGGCAGTTCTTAACAGTTAAACCTTCATTCATTTCTATTTTGTGTTCAAAATTACAAAAGTCAAGTATTAACTGTTAATGCCTGAGATGTAATTATTAATACACATTATTTCATTACTTAATAATATTTATTTAATCTGATATAATTTTATTTATGTACAATTTCTTTACAATAATATCTATGTACATAATATGCACATTGAGTTAACGGGGTGTCCATAGTCAATATTTATCCTCCCTACCTTATCGGCAAACGTGATTATTAATAATAAATTTGTTAATAAAACAGTATGTGAAAAAATAAGAGAAGAGGCGCCTTCATTTATTGATAATATAACTGTGTGCCGAAATTCAGATTAAAATTATATTGCGTTTTTGAGAAAAGTCTTACCAATAATGTAAACCTAACCTCAACGAGGTGAAAAAGTTTAATATTTTTGCAATGTTTCGCAAACGCAATAATATTTAAATCTAAAATTCAGCACACAGTTAGATTGTCGAAAACGAAGGCGCCTCTTCTCTTATTTTTTCACATACAGTTCTACTTTTTTATTAATTAATCATCAAAAATGAGTATGAACCCCCTTAATATTAAATATTATCGTAACGTTTTATATACAAGATTGCATTCATTAACTGTTAAGAATTATTTCTTTACAAAAACGCAGTTCTAAATTATCTAAAATCTTAATAGTTCAGAACTTTACAAGTCAATGTAAATTTTTAGTAACAAATGCACAATTTCTTTCTCACAAATATTCCTTTCTCTCAGTGTGTATCATTAATATTTAACAGAAATTGAAAAACACACATGAGTTATTAAAAAATGTGTTGCACAAAAGTTTCCTATGATTCTCATACTTGCCTGCAAGTCCTTGGGATCACGAAGGAAAACCACAGATTTTGAGAATAACTTTAATTTTCCTCTTGTACCATATTTTCACTAAAATTTCGTAGATAATCCCACAAAGCCTCTAATTAACAAAAAGGTTTTTATTAATAATTTTATAAGTACATTACATTAACTAACATCGCACCATAAACTAGAAATTATCAAAAAAAATAATAATAATAATTTTTTTAAATATTGAATTGAAATAAAAAAAGTCCTTGTTGTTGAATTTAAGTAAATTCTATTTAAAATAGAGTCAAAATTAACTTGAACAAGTATTTACAAAATTTAATGTTTTAACATTTTTTATCGGACATAGAATTTTCACCGTATAGAAAATGCGTCATGTTCCGCCAAATTTTTAGTAAAAATTGGTGAAATTTCTACCAAGATCTTTATGTTCAATAGTTTTTTTTTCGTTTATTAAAGGAATATCAAAATTAATCAGTAATTCAAATTCCCGCGCTCGAAATAATGAGAAGTACGAGTGTGGCAAATCGGAGTTCAAACGTGAACCCATAGCCAATCAAAAGAAGAAGAAGAAGAGAAGTACGAGATTTACGTAAATTTGTCATTCGTAGTAAAATTTCAAAAAAAAACCATGAGCCCTTTGTTATAATCCAATCTAAAATTATGCAAACTTTTAAAGTGATATTGATATTTTATTTATGAAATGTATAATTGTGATTTATAAATTTTAATAATTTTGTACAAACGTTAAAAAATTTACAATACAATTAATCTCGTTAATTAACGTAAAAATCGCTATGGATCATAAGAGCAATGTTACTTTCAGTTTAATTTTAATACAGAGAATTAATTTTTTTAAAATCGTACTTCTCAGTTGGTAAATTACTCGAACGGTAAACATAACAATTTTGACATTCCTTTAAATATATATATTTAATTTATTAACTTCTGTCCAATAATGCAAATTCCAATGCGTTTCCAAGTATCGGCAAACTTCGTGGTCCTGGTATCGTCTTCAGCAATCGCGAAGATCTGTTCAACTCCTGATAATAGTAGTAACTGATTATAACCCCCAAAACGATCGATAACAAAACGATCATTTTTTTCACTTTTTTTAACTAAATTAATGAAGAAAAAAACGAATAATTGCACCAAATTAGTATAAGCAACAATTGCACATTTCGCTCCACATAGAACGCGATCCTGCACGGTATTAAAACTGAACACACGTTTGCACGACGATTTTAACTATTCGTGTTAATACATTCAAAGTCATGCCTAATCGAAAGAAAAAATTATTTGCATAATTTATAATGATGAAAAAAAAGAGAGGATTCCAACTCTTGAATGTATATATACCGCTAATGATATTATGAAGATTGCATCGCCTCTTAGGTTGACAGTATTCTTTTTATAACGTTTGCATTATTTAATATAGCTGTTCGTAATAGTAGATTAGATGTATACACATAGCTAATTGTGCATTTTCATTAACTGCGATCAAACGTGTTTTTCATGTTCAACGCGATGTGAGCAATAATAAGACGACAGTACTTATATATATATTATTATAATAAGGTGATTGGATGGATATGTTCAAAAGGTTTTTAGTTATATCTTGGAATGAGATACTTTGGTTTTATTAATCGACATGACTTACAGTGTTGCAATTTTTTCGGACTTATAATCTTACGAAAGGTATACATAATCATGATTTTTGTAATAACTATAGCTTGCCACGTGCGACCTTAAGGCTGCCGTGACTCGCCGCTTCGGATAGTGATGCAAGGCATGCAAAAGCTATGCTTTTTGCATATAAGTCACGACCGTGTAAAGCTCGCGCTTCGCGCTCACATCGTTTGTAACTTTTATAAAGCTTGGGATTTTTAACCTAATACAAAATATAATATACATCATAAGAGATAGTAATAAAAACATGACTTTAAATTATGTGCTTATCATCTTCGCCTTCGGATCATGTCACAATTCATACGCACTACATTTAATTATTTTGTGATAAAATGTAATTTTTTGCACTATTTTCGTTATTTTGAAAGTTTTTTCTTTTTTATCTTTGAAAATATTGTTCTAGGTGTAAAGTGTAAAATAAAAAAAAGTTTTGTTATTTTGAGACAAACATTTCATTCCTTTAAAGTTTTTGTGTACGAATAATACATTTTGATTTATTACGAGAAAACGTGAATTTTAATACTTTTTTCATGGTTTTCACCGTTTTTCTATGTTTACCTTCAAAAATATTGTTCTGAGCGTTAACTGTATCATACAAAAAATGTTTGTTATTTTAAAACGAACATTTTGTTCCTTAAAAATTTTTCTGTAAAAACGATACATTTAGTTTTATTGCAAAAAAACGTGTTTTTTGTATTTTTTTCATTATTTTGACCGTTTTTCTATGTTTATCTTCGAAAATATTGTTTTGAGCGTTAAGTGTACAATAGGAAAAAGTTTTGTTATTTTGAGACGAACATTTTGTCCGTATAAAATTTTTATGTAGAATTAATACATTTCAAGATAATGCTACATAACCGTTTCTAAGCAATTAAGAATAATGCTATAACATAAAGTGTTTCAGTGGTATATCTGAAAATAGGAACATTTTCTAATTACATTATGACGAAGTTACCCTGTGAATCTCAGGTAAATCGGTGAAAAATTGACTGAGTTATGTTAGATACATTATTACATACATACATACATCCATACATACATTTTAGGGAGGGCCTCAAATCAGTTCTAATACGCATTCAATCCTTTTACAACCCATTATCTAGTATATTTTGATGCATCACACATTTTGCGATGATGAATATATAAGGCTCTCCCGTGTAACGGTCGTGTCTAAAAATTACCGTGACGATACAGTAAATCTAGACAGAGAAAAAATTTCTAGTAACAATGACAATTCTGTTTAATAAAAGAGAGACACACTTGACAAATGACAAAAATTACTATTTTATTATAGGAACCATGTACGAAACTTACAGTAAATATACTAGATATGTAATTAATTTTGCCATAACAAAATAATAATTTTTATCATTTGTCAAGTCTGTCGCTCCATTACTGAACAACATTGTCATTTTTGCCAGAACATTTTTTCTCCGCGTACAGCCTATTAGTTGTTCAACAAAATGTAATCGAAATATTGCAATATTTGTAAAGATAGCGCTACATAGTTTTTAACGTACTTACTGTCACTGTCTGTATTCTGTATATATAAAGATTATTTTCGTTTATACAGTAATGTATTTCAAGTAAAATAAAAAAAAACCGTTATACCTTTTGTATTATTAACGCCAAATGTAATAAAGCATGAAACTTAGAAATTCAACTGTAAATTAAAAATATAATCTTTATTTGTTAAACATTTTTTTATTAAACATACAAAAATCGTGGACGATCAATAAAAATACAGAACAATTCTTTTGTTTTTTTTTCATTTATCTGCTTATTTATTTAATCAGAAATATGTTAAATTGTAAAATGAAAATATTTAAGTTATATATATATACAATGTAAGTTATATATTATACAATACATTATTATTTTACAATTTTAAACTAAAACAAAGTAAATTGAAAGGATAATACATATTTAAAATTTAAAGTACTTTTTCATATTTTTTATGCAGATTCGACGTAATCCGGAATGTATTAATAACATGTAATTTTTTTTTTTTTATTATTTTAACGTTGCTCTTTTTATGCTCCCAAACCGGTACTAATCAGCGTCGGAGGTCATACGGTGTCTTGGTGAAGAAAGCACGTTGTTGAAAATACATTCCCCAGTGGTGCTTGTATCAATCGGCCGAGGCCGGGAATCGAACCTGGGACCTCCAGATTACGAGCCCGACCCCCTACCAACCGAGCCATCGCAGGCCTCAATAACATGTAAACATTAATCATTTCTTTTTTTTTTTTATTAATTAAATAAATTAAGAAAAATTAAGAAAAAAGTAATTATAATATTTGAAAAGACAAATATATTTAAGTAATAAACCGACACGGTGGCGGAGTGGCGGAAGCGCACCTCGGCCGGTCATGAAAGTTAAGCAGCACCGAGCGCGGTTGGCACTTGGATGGGTGACCGTTCTCGGGCTTAGCTTAAATGATCAGTTAGGTGTTTTTTCACATTCCACAACGTGAGCGGGAGGTGTGAGGAATTCTGTTTCGGTGTTAAAGTCTACGCAATGTGACCTTGCCACCCAAACAGAATTGTTCTCGAATACACCGCCCTTCTCGGAGGAGGTTTTCCTAAATGGCATTTATCCCAACGGGTTTGGCCAACGGTTTTCCCTCTCTCCACGGGCATAACCCCGGGCGAATGCGAGAAGGTGGGGTAAAGAGGGGGTAAAATTGGAAATGGAATGAAATGGAATAAAGGTGTAGGGGATACGTAAAAACCTGTAAAAAGGTGTACGTGGAAACTACCAAAATTTTTAAAAATTATATTTAAGTAATATAAAATTAATATATTCTTAGAATTCGCGGACACAATAAATTTGTGATTTTTTTATGCAAAAGTCTAAAAGAAAGCTTGGAGCAATACCTTTCAAACGGTCTGTAGCATTTTTATGGCCTTCAATTCTGTAAAAAATTATGATAATTTAAAGAAAGAGAAAAAATTCACAAAAATTAACATGGTAATTCCCATTTAAATTTTTAAAAAATTTTCGTGTTTTTTTAAATTATCATAACTTTTTACAGAATTGGAGGCCATAAAAATGCTACAGACCATTTAAAAGGTATTGCTCCAAGCTTTCTTTTAGACTTTTGGATAAAAAAATCAATTGTGGCGCACTTGCACTTTTTTCAAGTTGAATATTGACATGTAGTTTATATAACATTCACCTTGAAATTAGAAATTCTAACCTAGAAGAATAAATTCTAGACACAATTAGCAGCGAATGTTACATATAATGTTCTATAGTAAAAGTTGATAGATTTTGAGTTATATAGCGGTGAACCCACGTGGTATTGAAAAAAACATGGAAAAATTCACTTTTTGAGGTTAGAATAACTTATGAGCTAATAAATTCCAGTATCTAAAAATTTTTTTCTGTGTTCTAAGAAATATATGCAATGTGTACCCAAAATTTGGTGCATATTAAAATTTTGATCGGACCACTTCACGTGGAATACCCCATATATATATATATATATATATATATGTTACGTATACACATAGTTTTTATATGATTTTCATGAAGTTTTACTGTATGATATTAGTTATTCTAATATAAAGTTAAGTGAGCATTACAAAATAGCAGAAGCTCTTGTCCAGTATTTGTCCAATGTTGGTAGTGTTTGAAAATAATAGAATAATAACTATTTTTGGATGGTAAATAATTTTTATTTATTATCTAGTTAATTTATTTATTGTGTAAGATTTATATTTTATTTATTTTTGAATATATTAAGTTGCCGTAAGTTGTCAATAACTAATATTTATTTTTTTACATTGTATTTATGTTTCAATTTATAGAATACATTATAATTAAATTTAAAGATAATTTATATAAGATAATTATGAATTATAGGAGTAATTCACCTACTAGTCAATTTTAATACAAGAGTAACAATGGTAGAGAGTCGAACAATAATGGTTCAATTCAACAACAACCACGAGCCTCTTGTTTTTTATTGGGATAGTTTGGCGATGTTTAATCTTTCTCAAGGTTGATATAGTATACATTAACGGTTTGTGACATTTTATTATTATACATTTTTTAATTTATTATAAATTACATTAAGTTTGCATTTAATGTTGCATTTATTATTTTACTATTAAAGTTCTTATTGTGTAATAATAAATACAATAATTTAAAAGAACGGCACTTATAATTATTAAGACCGAGAACATATTCAGGGTAAATATATAAATTACTTAGATATTAATTTTGAAATAAGCTTATAAAATTTATAATTTAAGCACAGTATAATTTGTATTTAACATATATAACAATTGTTAAATTATGTAATTATGCAATATTAATTAAAGTGTTTTTCGAACATTAAGATTTTCAATCCATTAACTGATGTTTAATGTGTTATCTTCTAACAACTTTCATTACTTAATGTGATATTTTTTATGTTTTTGAATATTTAGCTTTATTTTCTATTACAATAATAATAGGTTTTTCTTTTTATTTTATATTTACAGAAGTAGTGCTGATACAAGTTCAAACAAAGGTTTCTTAGCTAGTAGTTACGGTAGTGCTCCGCAATCATTGTCAACTTTCCAACATCCTAGTCATTCGTTATTGAAAGTAAACGAGTTTCACTCAACAAGTGTATCATCAATATCATTCACGTTGTTTAAGAGGTAAGGTATTAAAAAATCTTGAATTTACTTTTTGTAACAAAGTTATAAATTCTTAATGTGATGATGATTATTATAATGTTTTCTTTTCTTAGCTAAAGAAATCATGTTGATATTAATCATGTTGTTATATTCATCATTCATAAAATTTACATAAAGTCATTCACTTTAGAATTCATGGAATTTCTTTTTATTTCGGAGCGTAAACAACTTGGTATAGAGAAGTTATGAGGTGAACACACTCTTCCAATTTTGGTCATTTTTCTTAAAGGAGAATTTCAATTGCACTATGTACGAAGAGTTTAGGACAATAGCTTATGAAGATGTATGTGAAGGATATTGTTATGGGTTTAAGTGTCTGTTTTGATTTTATAATTACGGTTTAGAACAAAAATTCAGACCACAACTTTATAAAGATTTTTAAGTGAAAACAGTGAAAAATTATAAAAGTGGTAAGTGCATTTATCTACATAAGATATATATTCAGAATTTTTAGATAGAAATTGCATTTTACGGTACAAATAAAATTTATACTTTGAAATTGTTATATTAAAATATATTATTAAAAAATCTTCAGATAGATTACAATGTAATTGTCTATTAACAGGTATATTACTTTATACATACATATATTATTTTTTTAGAAAGAAAAGTATGGCCTAAACATTTTTGGAGAAGGAGAAGGAGAGTATAAAACATTTGTTTAAATTGTCCTTTGTACATCAAAAGTATTGTAATGTAAGTTTATATTATAGCATAAAAGAAAATAATTTTTTACTTTTTGTAAAATAATTGTAAAATAATTAATTTATTTTAAAGATGAGTATGAAAGTGTAGTGCATTTAAATGATGAAGTCATACCAGTTGGGTACCTCTATTTCAAAAAAATACGCCTTCAAAACAAAAATGTTAGATAGGAATCATTTTTAGTAACAATAATAATTTCAATATTTTATTTTTCATTTTTTACATAAATATAATTAATTTTAGAATGGTGTACAAAATTTGACACTTCAAAAAAGACTGAAAAATTGGCGGTTAAGGCGTCACTTGACTATATTTCTGAAATAGTTGGACCAGATTTACAAGATGGTAGCAATTTATCAGATGACGAAAATGAGGAACCGAAGAAAGATATTAAAGACTTACATACAACAAATACTGATAAAAGGAAATGATATTACATCAACAATAATTATACAATAGAAGTCAACTTTTTAACGTTTTTTCATATTTTTTTTATTACTTTAACCGATTTTCTATGTTTATCTTCGAAAATATTGTTTTGAGCGTTAAGTGTACAATAGGAAAAATTTTGTTATTTTGAGACGAACATTTCGTTCATTAAAAGTTTTTCAGTAAAAACAATACATTTCGTTTTATTGCGAAAAAACGTGTTTTTTTTGTGCTTTTTCATTATTTTGACCATTTTTCTATGTTTATCTTCGAAAATATTATTCTGAACGTAAAATAAAAAGAAATTCTGGTGTTTTAGTTAACTCAGGCTTCTCCCCTTAAATTTGCATTTATATGAATACCTACATATTCAAATCTAAATGAAAAATAGATCATAAATAAAGTAAGAATTAAGAAAACAAATTATTTTAAATATCATATTTCAAATTTGATAACAAAATGTGTAATTTTAATAGTAGTTTGCACTAAGAAGTTACATAACCTCTTTGAAGATTCACATCAACATTGCATCTGTTGAATCCATATACATAAATTAAAACGAAACAACTTCGTAATTTGTTGAATCTGTAGCTACGATTTGTAAAACACGTACCGATATATTTATCTTTTTATGACATTTATGCATATAGACAATAATAAGTATAAATATTGTTTTATTTATTAAATACTTTTATTCAATTTAATATACTAAATTTAAAAGTGTACATCACATAAATAATCACAGTCAAATGATACTTAATCTCTATCGATCCTGATGAATTTCGCTCGAAACGGTACAGACGTACTTGTCATAATGTCCATGACAAATTTAAGATCCTTGGTGTAATCGATGGGTTCTAAATAAAAATTGTACAATAATCGTCCTACAGTGGATTTCATCGACAACATTGCATATTTTTGTCCTGAAAAATTATTCAATTAATTAAAGTATCTATTTTAATTTATCATTAATAATTAATAATTCATGATCAAGTACATCCACGACGAGAAGATAACGACGTAGATAATAATAATCGAGTTTTTTTATACACGTAAAATGTATTTATTTATGTATGTATCTAATCAAGTGACTCTAATAAAGTATTATTATCAATTATTATTCTGAATTTTTCTGAAAAAATTAAGAAATGTTTCTAATCAATGTGAAAAAAATTATTAATTGCTAATATTGAAAATATTTTTTTTTCTATTATATCCGTGGTTTATCTTTAGAGATTACAAATACTTTAAATTATGAAACAATTTATCTTTCCACAAAGTCTCAAATGTATATTTCAAAAGTACATTTTAGAATGTTTTCACAGAAAATCTTAGTCTTTTATTTATCGACTTGTAAATTTGCGTAATAATGTACTATTCAATAATCTAATTATGCTACATTTGAAATTTCGTAAAAATAGTACACATTGTTTAATAAATGTAATAATTAACAGTCTTTGCTCGGTCAATAACATTCAGCTATGACACCCCGTTACAGACGACACATTGTGTAACTACAAATAAAATTGCTTTACTTATCGACCACCGGCCTGGACATAAACAACTACCTGCATGAAATAGAAAATTTAATATGTAATTAAAAATTACCGAGACAATTTCGAGGTCCTGCGCTAAACGGTAAATAAGCAAACGGATGTTGATTTTTTATTCTTTCGTGTAAAAATCTGTCAGGATCATATTTGTCTGGTTCTGGCCAATATTTGGATCTCTGTGAACATCAAAAATACTAATTCCCACCTCTGTACCAGCTGGAATTATTTGATTTTCTGCAATTCATATAATTATACAATTTTAATAATCCTATAGATTTTAAAGGAATAATATTTCTACAACCTACCTAATTGCACGTCTTTCTCTGTATACCGAAAAAGCACCGAAGATACTGGAAACATCCGAAGTGATTCTTTGATACACATTTCGAGATAATTCAATTTATTTAATTCTTCCGTTTCGAATTTACCACCACTTTCTTCTAATACCGCAGTTACTTCATCTCTAGCTCTATCCTGTACAAGATGAAAACCATTGAATTCAAATAAAGGTGAATTACATTAAGGAGATATATTCAATAGTTACTGATCCAGCAAAGGACATATTTGTATTAACGGGATGCCGGAGTCATAAAATGGTTATTTATTTACATTTTTTAATAAAAAAGAGTTTTTGAAAAAATCATGTTCATCAGGATGTTCTTATTTTGCTCGGTCGGTGACCATTGGCTATGCTACCCCCTTTATTTTACACTTACTTGAATTTCTTTGTGTTCCGCCAACAATAGCAAAATGTAAGACAAACTCACACGTGTTGTGTCGTAAACCTGCGAATTGGATATATTTTTTGAAAATTAAGCAAAATAAAGTTAAATAAAAATTGTTTAATGTACTTACTCCGAAAAAAGCGCTTTTCATAAGAACGTTAACTTCTCTTTGATTAAATATTCCATCTCGTTGGGCTTGTAATAATATATAGAAAGGAAAATCATCATTTTCTACAAATACAATCGATAATTTTAGTGACAATCAATAATATTGTTAAAAGTGAAAAAATCAGTTGTACAATCGAAATAAAGTTGCTTACTTACCAACGTCGCTTTCATCTAATATCCCCTCTTTTATTAAACTATCACTGTATCTATCTATGATTTGACTTTTAAATAGGATCTACATTTTATATAAAAATAAATACTATGATTATTATTATACAAATAGTGATTAAATAAATAATAGGTTTTACTAAATTGATACTTCACTTCTTCGACCAATTTATCAAACCACACGGTGGATGCCAAATTCTTGCGTCCGTAACTCGTAAATTTGTTGAAGTAACACCATCTTGGTAAATATGGATGTAAAGTTCTAATTGGAAAAACGATATATTTCAATAAAATTGTAATTTTAATTTAACCATGTAATATATATCTACCTAGAGATGACGACTTCTGCCATTCGATCAATGGTATCCACGAAATTCTCAATAACTTCCGGATCCAATTTACTTATATCAATATTTCCTATTGCAGCTATTGTGACAAAGAAATTTAAAGACTGCATTTACAAACTTTTTGATACCCGTTTGAATGAATATTCATTGTTAATTATATTTACCAAATGACGGGGAACGTATTAAGTATGATGTAAAATTTTTCAGTTCACAAATGCTTTCCTTACCCTTGGATCTAAATTTGTCTATTGTAATTTTCATACAGTTGTTTATCATCTTTACACTTCTGATTAAAGCGTGAGAGTTTAATCCACCTGTGGAATGTTTCCGTTGGATTCGCCATCTATTACCTAAAATGTAAATTCTAATATTATTGTTTTTGGCATTAAATGAAATATTGTGAATAATTAAGATCGAATTCTACCTGTTGCCGTGAAAATTCCGTCGCTTAACCAATCCTCGAAATAGGCATTGAAACAGCCCTTGGTAATAGTATTGGGATTCATAAGATATATCTGATTAAAATGAATAAATTATTATTTTCTGTATATATAAAATACCTGCTTGACGTAAATAAGATGAATAACGAATTGAAATAAAAATTGACCTTCGGATCTTGAAACTCCTAATATGCAAACTTTAATTCCACAAACTAGAATTCTACGAAACCCTCAGATACACTTCAAATTTGCAGACTATGAATTCACAAACTCCACATTCATAAAAACCTAACCTACAAACTCCAAATCCGCTAACCACAATCTACATATTTTGAACCCATATACTCCGATCGAGCCCACAAACTTCAATTAAAAACTACAAACTCATTATAAACTTATAAATTCAACGAGGTTTTTCTGGAAGTAACATTTGTGATTTAACTGTGCAGCTTGGAGTTTGCGTGTTTTAAGTTTATGATTTATAGATTAGAATGTGAGGAGTTTGTAGGTCTGGTCTTTGTAAGTTAGATGAATTTATGATTTGTGGTTAAGTTTATAATTTAAGATTTAAAATGCGTGTACATTTAGGTTATTGAGTGCTGAGTCTGCAGATTTAGAATATATACAATGTAGTATTCTTGGATTTGGTATTTATGGGTTATTAATTTATCGATTTGGTCTTTGTGGATTTAGAGCTTTGGATTTGGAGTTTTTGAATTTAGAATCTGCATAAGTAAATATTTGTGATTTGGAATTTAAAGAGTCTTGTACATCTTATGAAATTGAACTATGTGACTTATAAGGTGGTCAGAAAAGTGCATACATTTTTTTTACTATTTTTGGCAACAATATTTGTACGATATGCTTAGTAGAAACTGAGCGTTTTGAGGATAATTGAGACCATGTTTGGTCAAATCACCATTTTTCAGCTAAAGAACATGCATGATTAATAACATGCAAATATTAATGAAAAACTACAATGATTGAAAAAGAACCTAACTAAAACCATGTACAAACATTAAACCCTTGTTAGCGAGCAAAAAGAGAAATCAATATAAACGTAAAAAAAACTTGAGATTTAGAACCGCGCGAGGAAGGGTCCGCATGTTTAAAGCTTTAGGTTATAGATCCTAGCGAAAAAAATAAAGTCGGAAAACATGAAAAGCAATGTAAGTGTTTGACGATATGTGAGTAAACGTAGAGGAAGGTAACGTTTTATCTGTTTTTGAAAACATTTACGATTTCTTACTTGTTCTTACTTGACTTTTACTACTGTTTTTTTCATTATTCAATCATTGCCTAATAATAACTTTTTTGTAATTAGTTTTTCTAGACTTTATACACTTGCAATAAAGGTTTTGTAATAAACGATATTTCTTACTTTTTCTTACATTTTATAATTTTCACTAGGGTATATTTAAAAGTACAGAAACTGCAATTTTCTGGTTTTAGGGCCAAAATTATGGTTTGTATTATTATTGGTTTCTGGTTTGTAGGTTAAAGAAATTAGAAAATGCAGATTATTTTAAGGTCTGCAAAATCAAATGCAAAAAGGTATATAGGATTAAGAGTTTAGGGTCTTTAGATTCAAAGATTAATCTATGTATGTTTGAAGATGCAAATTAGGTGTCCGTTTAAAATTTGTATTTGCCTAATATTTACGTTTAAGGTTACTTTGTTAAATTATGACAAGAAGAAATTACTCAACGGATTAGATTCGATCAGGCCAATCAATATGCAATTGGTGAGTTTCTTCTGGTCAGTTTTTATTTCAAATTGCGACACCTGTTATTCTCATAAATAAAAATGTATAATTTTTAACTAATTTTATAATAACAGTATTGCAAAAATAAAAATGCTTTTTCTTTTTTATTCAAGTTTACACGATAAATAAATAAATAATCGAGTCATACAGTGTATATATAGGATAAGAAGTAAGATATACATTTTTTTTATTATTCGATTTTTCGACATTATTAACCTTTAGACTGCCGGCATTTTTGCCTTATAAATTGATATTTTTGATGTGCAAAATTTATACATAAAAACACCTTATATCTCTAGAGTAGTTGTCAAGGTCACAGGTGGCTCATATATGAGCCAGTCCGGCTGGCAATGGTCGGGTGAATGTTAAAAATTTAAAAATTTTTTAAGTTACTATATATTCATTTTTAACAGAATTTTCTTGATATTACAATGTAATAAGACCCCAAAAATACTCCTTTAGTTATCAATAAAACCGTAAGCATCCCAACTACCCCTAGCGAGGGGGTGAAAATTTCGAAAATTCATTAGTAGGCTGGTTTGGATTTTTTCTACGATGTTTTCTCGTAAATACACTGTAACATGTGTAAAGCATACCCTGAAGTTTGTCCCAACCTATGGAGGTGCTAAAACTACCCCTAGCGAGGGGGTGATTTTTTTAGCGAACGTTCTCGAAGACTGAAATATTCAACAAATTTGTGTACAATGTGTAAGAAATTTATTAGTAATATCCATATTTTACATATCTAAAACACTTTCCTTCTGCTAGACCCAGAGCTAACGACGTGGACGTAGAAAGTGATGTAGCTCCATTTTTTTTTATTTTTACATTTTTTTTATATTTTTTTTATTTTTTTAATTTTTTTATTTTTTATTTTTATTTTTAGTTTTATATAATTTTAGTCTATAATATTTCTTTCGTATGAAATTCTTCAAAACAAGATGCAATACAACCGCGCTACGAGTTGTTTGAATAACTCGATCTGAAAATAGTTTTATCTGTATACTTTAGAGATCAGAGAGCCTACTTATTGAGAAAAATGCATCAAAATATCTATATCCATTATTAAAGCTATAATTTTATTACTGTCTCATATAATGAGCGATACCGGCAGTCTAAAGGTTAACGCTGCTTATGCATATGTAAAGTTAACAATTATTCATCTGTGTGTAAAAAAAAAGAATACAAAAAATATTCACGATTTTGAAATTACGATTTTGTTAGTTTATAGTTTTCTTTAATCCATTATAACTGTCAAACGGTCACTTGAACCACAAGAACTCGCTCTTACGTAATCTAAAATCAGATTGGAAAAAAATTTCACCAAAAATTTAATATTAGAAAAATATATCTAAGAATAATTGTTAGTAGTGCATGAATGCACAGTGCACAGTCGATACTTAAATTTTAGTCAAGTTTAAGCGGTCATATATAATTTTTGGTGTAAATTTTTCAATTCTGAACTTTTATTTAAAAAGAGCGAATCTTTGAACTTAAAAATGTGTTTTTCTTTTATAATATTTAGTTCTCTCTAACTTCTGAAGTGTGATTTATTTCATTCTTAAATAGAGTGACTAGTGCAATCACTCGTTTTAAATTGACTTTGTTAGCAATCAAATCGTAAAAGAGTCAATTTTGTGACTCGTAACTAAAGAGTGATTTAAATACTCGAAGTAAAAGAGTGAAAGTATTTTTTTTCATTATGACTCTTCAAAAAGTGAAATCTTCTATAATACATGACTTATGCACACTTGCATCAATTATTAATACCACCACTGGCGAATGTATTTTCAACACGAGCTTTCTTCGCAAAGACATCGTATGGCCTCCGTCGCTGATTAACACCAGTTTGGAGCATAAAAAGAGCAACGTTAAAATAATAAAAAAAATTTATAATAAATTATTATAAATTTATAATATAGTAAAATTTATGGAAACTTTCGAGGAGACAGCTGTTTATAATTTATAAATACAAACCGACTGGCTTATTAGTTTATTGATGTTAATAACGGAATAATGCAATAAATGTAAATAAAGTTCCGGCATTATACGATCGGGATGTAACAAATAAGAACGATTCGAAGTAATTAATAAAAACGGAGAGTCCCAGGTTCGAATCCAGCCGTGCAGATTTTTTTCATTATTTAATGTATTCTATTTAATTCCAGAAAATATGTACATTTAATAAATTAAAATATCTAAAAATCAAAATAAAAATGAATAAAAAAATAGAAAAATGTGACCGGGCTAGCACCTACAAAATAAATTTTTTTTATACGGATTTTTTCACTTTTTTAAAGAGTGCACTTTTGACTAGTACAAAGAGTAAAATATCACTCGATTCGAGTGACACTCTTCAAAATTTACTGAGTTGGTGTCACGTCCATTAGAGATGAAAAATCTATCGACTGCGATACGTTCACTTGGCCGTTAATGGGTTAAATTCAATTATAAAAAAAGGTTTAGACTATTTTGCATGATAATTAGAATATTCATATTCTAATAAGATATTTTTTTTTACATGTTCAGTCTTTTTGTTATGCCGCCTATATATGGTTAAAAATTCATCTCATGGAAAGTATTTGGCCTCCGGTAAATGTACATTCATATCATTAATATTTAACAGAAATTGAAAAACATATATGAGTTATTAAAAAATGTGTTGCGCAAAAGTTTCCTTTGATTCTCATACTTGCCTGCAAGTCCTTGGGATCACGAAGGAAAACCACAGATTTTGAGAATATCGTTAATTTTCCTCTTGTACCATATTTTTCACTAAAATTTCGTAGATAATCCCACAAAGCCTCTAATTAACAAAAACGTTTTTATTATTAATTTTATAAGTACATTACATTAACTAACATCGCACCATAAACTAGAAATTATCAAAAAAAAATAATAATAATAATTTTTAAAAATATTGAATTGAAATAAAAAAAGTCCTTGTTGTTGAATTTAAGTAAATTCTATTTATTTAAAACAGAGTCAAAATTAACTTGAACAAGTATTTACAAAATTCAATGTTTTAACATTTTTTATCGGACATAGAATTTTCACCGTATAGAAAATGCGTCATGTTCCGCCATATTTTTAGTAAAAATTGGTGAAATTTCTACCAAGATCTTTAGGTTCAATAGTTTTTTTTCGTTTATTAAAGGGATGTCAAAATTAATCAGTAATTCAAATTCCCCGCGCTCGAAATAATGAGAAGTACGAGATTTACGTAAATTTGTCATTCATAGTAAAATTTCAAAAAAACCTTGAGCCTTTTGTTATAATCCAATCTAAAATTGTGTAAACTTTTAAAGTGATATTGATATTTTACTTATGAAAGGAATAATTGTGTTTTATAAATTTCAATAAATTTGTACAAATATTAAAAAATTTACAATACAATTAATCTCGTTAATTGACGTAAAAATCGCTATGGATCATAAGAGCAATGTTACTTTCAGTTTAATTTTAATACAGAGAATTAATTTTTTTAAAATCGTACTTCTCAGTTGGTAAATTACTCGAACGGTAAACATAACAATTTTGACATTCCTTTAAATATATATATTTAATTTATTAACTTCTGTCCAATAATGCAAATTCCAATGCGTTTCCAAGTATCGGCAAACTTCGTGGTCCTGGTATCGTCTTCAGCAATCGCGAAGATCTGTTCAACTCCTGATAATAGTAGTAACTGATTATAACCCCCAAAACGATCGATAACAAAACGATCATTTTTTTCACTTTTTTTAACTAAATTAATGAAGAAAAAAACGAATAATTGCACCAAATTAGTATAAGCAACAATTGCACATTTCGCTCCACATAGAACGCGATCCTGCACGGTATTAAAACTGAACACACGTTTGCACGACGATTTTAACTATTCGTGTTAATACATTCAAAGTCATGCCTAATCGAAAGAAAAAATTATTTGCATAATTTATAATGATGAAAAAAAAGAGAGGATTCCAACTCTTGAATGTATATATACCGCTAATGATATTATGAAGATTGCAGCGCCTCTTAGGCTGACAGTATTTTTTTTATAACGTTCACATTATTTAATATAGCTGTTCGTAATAGTAGAGTAGACGTATACACATAGCTAATTGTGCATTTTCATTAAGTGCGTCCAAACGTTTTTTTCATGTTCAACGCGATCTGAGTAATAATATAGGCGTAAAGTGTAAACTAGAAAAAAGTTTTGTTATTTTGAGACGAACATTTCATTCCTTTAAAGTTTTAGTGTACGAATACCGTAAGGTACCCAATTATTGATCATGAACCAATTTCTGATCAGTATATTATTTTAATAAAATAATAAGATTTGCGTAAATTAAAATGTGGCTATACACAATTTAAAGGTTAAAAAATCAATAATTGGATAGTAGACTTAACTGGGAATTGGCATACGTACCGAAAATTTACTGATCAGAAATTGGTACTTCCCGCTTTTTTTTCTTAGATTGTTGCTTACTTTAAAAATAGCACCTATTTTATTTTTCTGAGATGGCTAAAAGGAAGTTTAATACTTGTACTTTCTGTATCCGTCAAAATATATACGATTATTAGTCTTTATAACATTAAATTATTCTATAAACGTACGGATTTGCCTTAATTGATCAACAATTGGGTATGTGACGGTAATACATTTTAATTTATTACGAAAAAACGTGAATTTTAGTACTTTCTTTCATGGTTTTAACCGTTTTTCTATGTTTACCTTCAAAAATATTGTTCTGAGCGTTAAGTATATAATAGAAAAAAGGATTGTTGTTTTAAAACGAACATTTCGTTTATTAAAAATTTTTCTGTAGAAACGATAGATTTAGTTTTATTGCAAAAAACGTGTTTTTTTGTATTTTTTTCATTATTTTGACCGTTTTTCTCTATTTATCGTTGAAAATATTATTCTGAACGTAAAGTGTACAATAGGAAAAAATTTTGTTATTTTGAGAGGAACATTTCGTTGGTATAAAGTTTTTATGTAGGATTAATACATTTCAAGATAATGCTACATAACCGTTTCTAAGCAATGAAAAATAATGCTATAACATAAAGTGTTTCAGTGGTATATATCTGAAAATAGGACCATTATCTAATTAGATTATGACAAAGTTACCCTGTAAATCTCAGGTAAATCGGTCAAAAATTGACTGAGTTAGTTTAGATACACGATTACATCCATACATAAATCCATACATACATTTTAGGGAGGGCCTCAAATCAGTTCTAATACGCATTCAATCCTCTTACAACCCATTATCTAGTATATTTTGATGCATCACACATTTTGCGATGATGAATATATAAGGCTCTCCCGTGTAACGGTCGTGTCTAAAAATTACCGTGACGATACAGTAAATCTAGACAGAGAAAAAATTTCTAGTAACAATGACAATTCTGTTTAATAAAAGAGAGACACACTTGACAAATGACAAAAATTACTATTTTATTATAGGAACCATGTACGAAACTTACAGTAAATATACTAGATATGTAATTAATTTTGCCATAACAAAATAATAATTTTTATCATTTGTCAAGTCTGTCGCTCCATTACTGAACAACATTGTCATTTTTGCCAGAACATTTTTTCTCCGCGTACAGCCTATTAGTTGTTCAACAAAATGTAATCGAAATATTGCAATATTTGTAAAGATAGCGCTACATAGTTTTTAACGTACTTACTGTCACTGTCTGTATTCTGTATATATAAAGATTATTTTCGTTTATACAGTAATGTATTTCAAGTAAAATAAAAAAAAACCGTTATACCTTTTGTATTATTAACGCCAAATGTAATAAAGCATGAAACTTAGAAATTCAACTGTAAATTAAAAATATAATCTTTATTTGTTAAACATTTTTTTATTAAACATACAAAAATCGTGGACGATCAATAAAAATACAGAACAATTCTTTTGTTCTTTTTTTCATTTATCTGCTTATTTATTTAATCAGAAATATGGTAAATTGTAAAATGAAAATATTTATGTTATATATATACAATGTACAAATATGTACAAATATGGTTTGATTGTACACATTTTTTTATAAGAATACTTTGTTATAAGCAATACATTATTATTTTACAATTTTAAACTAAAACAAAGTAAATTGAAAGGATAATACGGATAATACATATTTAAAATTTAAAGTACTTTTTCATATTTTTTACGCAGATGCGACGTAATCCGGAATGTCTTTGTTCACTTTCATTGTCTTTTTTTAAATTAATTTATCTCGATAATCTCGATTATACAAGCACCAGCACCACTAGAAGTATCCTTTGATAGATATTTTTTAAAGACATTTTACGTGTCTCAGTAATATTTTAGAAATATTGGTTGGCGACTGCTTAACCAAAACCCCGGTATAAACGTATAGTTTAACGAGATAAAAAAAAACTTCCACGGAAACGTCGTCAAATGAGATTATCAATAAAAAGTCATTGAATAATTAAACTGTATGAACGGCGAAAATGAAATAAAAAATATTTTTTAATGCTAAAAATTATTTTTTATTATTATTAATGGATTAAATTATTATTAACGCAAATAGTTTACTTTAAATATTTTGAAGAACACGTAATTACAGTGCGAATACACACATCAAATTTTTTTTATTTATTAAGCATTTAGACTTTTTTTGCACAAACATCATATATCTTACAAGAAAATAATTTGCATTTTTTATTTGACACGTGTGATAGTCAATTTGAATTTTAAAGAGCAGGAAGAGTCTGGTAACTGATTCTTTAGAAAAAGTTGAAAAAATTGTATAAAACAAAATTGTTTTCAACATTTATTTGGATTTATTCTTTGAGCGATAGCAATATTAAGTTAAACTCAATTGAGAAGTGTCGTCAAAAAGTATTTATAAAGTATCTGTAAAGTATTTATAATTTATAATAATTAACCAGAATATTCATTTTTGTTTCCAAATATTAATCAAAACGATTAAATTCTAGAAAAAATAAACAATAATAAATTTATCCATAACGAAAATTCTTGTTAAAAGAAAAGAACTTTTTTCTTTTTTTCCTTTTTTATTAAACTAATTCTGTTATTGTTTTTCGCTTTATGACTGAGACAAAAACTGCAGAAGAAAATAAATTAATTAATTATGTTTATTTCTTTTTTAGGAAAAGGAAAGAATATATATGTTACATTTTTTTTTACCTTTTATTTTTTCTCCTTTAACTCGTAAATATCGAAAAATTTCAATTAATCAACATTGAAAAACAACCGAGTGATAAAATGAAGCCAACGACAATGATATTTATTGTATACAAAAATAATTTTCACGAAATTTGCTATTTTCTTTCTTTGCGGATGCTGCTTTTATATTATAAATAAAATTATGATTTACTTGTAATTATCGAATTAAATAAAACGCGGTGATCGGCAATAATTTTTTTGGTGATATTAAAAATTACATACAACTGTCATCAATTAAAAAAGCGATATAATTGGTCACGATAAATTTACATCTATTAAAATAGGATTGTAAAAAAATTTAACTAATATTGCGTTCGTAAGATGAATTTGGGTAAAAAAATTAATTTTTTAAATAAATGAGAAATATGTACTCGATGAAGGTAGATAATGTATTAATTATAATATAATAATTTTTAATACATTTTTTAATGCCAGTTTTTTTCGTCCGATATTGTTTACATTCATAAGCGAATACGAAACGCTTCTTTTTAAAGAAAATCGGCGAATAAAAAAGCGCATAGGTCATGCAGAATAAAATTAAAATAAAATTGTAAGATGTGATTTTTTTGTTAGAAACGTTTTTATTGCGTAATGTATGTATCAGACGTGCAGTATTTAATGACGTGTATAAATCGTTTAATATGAAATTCTTTATTTACTTGAAATGTAAATGTAAATTTAGTAATTTGACGGTACTGGTATTGTTTTGAGTTATCACATTGATCTCTTTAAATCGTGATAATTTTAGTATCACCACTTAAATTAAATCTGAGTGAAATTTTGAAGAAACATGGAAATTACGAAAATACTTTTTTAATAGTAATTATTCAATAATAGAATTTAAATGTATGTTTTTCACTAAATCAATAAAATTATTTCAATTTTTTCTTTTATAATAACCAATAAATTTGTCTGAACAATACCAACACATTATTGAATGAGATTAAGACTAAATGTGTTCGAATGATTGTTGTATGAAGATTTTGTAAACTCGTTCTAATTATGTCAATTCATTTAAAAATTAGCCTCTTAACAAAATCACGTTACCAAGCTTAAATCTAATTAATAAAAAGTAATTAATTATGCCTCATTTACAACACCGATTACGTTACTAATTATTAAAGAAAATTATTCATTTTATCAAACAGAAATTTTATACCTATTATAAAATTTTTAATTTACGGGGAACCTATAATCAATTTTTACGTATTCTACTTTATCGACAAAGCGATCATTGATTAGAATACATAACACTACGGATAGAAACAAAAGTTATTTTATAGGACCACAATACAAATATTCCGACCAACCATATTGCATGTTTCTTGAGCCACTAAAATTAAATGGCAACTCGTTTAGACCCATCACGTCAATGTTTCTTTTCTAACCTCAAAAAATAACTGATGAAGTTCAACCACATCAGTCTTACAACCTGCTAAAACCTCATAACTCTACATTCTCATGATCCTCAACGAACCCGACGGGCTGTAAAATGATTACTGACAATCGAAAAATTAAATAAACTCAAATCGAATGAATATTTCATCCAAAAACCCATAACAAGCAACGAATATATTGCCCATAGGGTACAAATCTTCATTTTTTGATTTTGAACTTAAGAACCCGAAATCCTGAAAATTCGATAATTTCAAAACTCAAAAGCTAGAAGTTCCTCTAGCTTCATAACCTCAAAACCGTATTATTAAGGGCAATTGTCAGCATTACACGTCAGTAACAAGATACACATTGCCAATAACACAGAAGGACCTGCATCTTTTATTTGTCAATAATCTAACAGAGTTATAAATTTCAATCAAACATTATCGCGTATTTTAGAGACGCATTTTCTAAATACAAAGTTAACTTTATCAGGACTTGTAGAAAAATTTTGGACCTTTGAGTTGAAATAGATTAAGAAAGCAGATACATTCTTATAAATGTTTCAATTAATCCAATTCCTTATCAATCAATTATGAAAATTATAATCATGATAGATGAGACAAGTTGGTTTTATAATTAGAATGCTAACCTTTAATTAAACCTCATCGTTTTAAGATAGAATCGTGGGTATACTGCAGACAATAAAAGAATTTATATAGATTTTACTAAGCATGAATAAATCGATCTCAGGATCAGAATTTAGAACATGATCAATTCACGATAAACTCATGAGTACTTCCGACATTAAGGGAAGGTTTTCTACTGTGAAACCCATAAGTTTTCTCTTTTTGACGGATTGTACTTGGGTGAATTCGAATAAAGCCAACGCACTACAACATAAAGATAATTGGAATGACCCATAAACATCCACAAGACTGAGCGTATGAATTAGAAAAACAAAGAAAAAATGCAAGTATATTTATTTTCTAGTATATCAAAATTTTTTATTAGCAACTACTTAGACATCTTATACCAATCCAATTATCACAATTGTTTTTCGTGTCATCTCTATCAATTCTAATAAATTTCGCACGTATCTCATTAGTAGTATTGATCGTAACGTCGGCGATAAACGTAAGATCTTTTATGTAATCGACGGGTTCGACGTAAAAATTATACAATAATCGTCCTATGATGGATTTCATCAATAACATTGCATACTTTTGTCCTGAAAAAACGTTCAATTATCACAGTAACCTACCGTCATTGATAAATAATTAATAAATCAATATCCACTTAAACTTACCGAGACAATTTCGAGGTCCTGCGCTAAATGGTAAATAAACAAATGGATGTCGTTCATTTACATTATCAGGTAAAAATCTGTCAGGATCATATTTGTTTGGTTCCGGCCAATACTTTGGATCTCTGTGAACATCAAAAATACTAATTCCCACCTCTGTGCCCCCTGGAATTATTTGATTTTCTGCAATTTATAAAATTATACAATTTTAGTAATCGTAGATTTTTAAGGAATAATATTTCTACAACCTACCTAATTGCACATCTCTCTCTGTATACCGAAAAATCATAGGAGCTATTGGAAACAGTCGAAGTGATTCTTTGATACACATTTCGAGGTAATTCAATTTTTTTAATTCTTCCATCTCGAGTTTACCTCCACTCTCTTCTAATACTGCAGTCACTTCGGCTCTAACTTTATCCTGCATATAAAAAAATCATCGAATGCAAACGAAAGCATATTATATTGAATCATGCATCTGACTAGCTTTGTTTTACATATCTTAAAACCTAGTAGCAAAAATTTTCGTTGCACGAACTCAAAGGATCTTTAGGTAACGGATGTTCAGGAAATAAGAGATCTTGACAAATATTTAACAAAATAACGAGCACTTACTTGAATCTCTTTATTTTCTGCCAGCAGTAGTAAAGTATAAGCCAAAGTTTTGCGAGATGTATCGAAAATCTATGTAGAAGATGTATAATTCTTAGTAATATTCATACTTTAATGAAAATTGAACAAAAATTTATAAATATACTTACTCCAAAGAAAGCGCTATTTACATAAACATTAACTTCTTCTTGATTATATTCTCCATTTTGATGGGCTTTTAATAACAAATCTAGCGGGAAATCATTATTTTCTAAAAAAAAATATATTATTGACAATTAATGATATTGTCAAGAATAGAAACTTCAGATGTACAATGTAAATAAAGTTGCGTGTTTACCAATATCGCTTTCCTCTAATATCCCCTGGTTTAATAAACTAATGCTGTATTTATCTTCAATTTGCCTTTTAGACAATACCTGCGTGTTTTTTTAATAAATATTATTATTATAAATAATAAGTAAATATCGCAGCCCAGCAAAAAAGGTATCTGTACCTTTGACCGGACCTTCCTACTCCTATGTATTTTTCGACGCTGGTTATAAAAATTTAATCATAATAATATGGTGTAAACTTGGTCTTCAGCAAATTTGAATATTACGAACCAAAAATAAATTCAAAACTGTGATTAAAATATTTTATGGTTAATTTATGCTCGTAGTTAGATTGGTAATAACAAATAAATAAAAGAGTTGATCGTTTTGAGCTAATGGAATGTTATTGCCAACGTTTCGATCGTATAACTCCTTAATACGGTTATCTTCAGGACTCTAATACTAAGTTATAGAATTCTACTCCATATCACGGAGAAGTCCAAATAGAACTCCTAATTTGCAACTTAATAACAAAATCTTCATTATTTTCTGAAAATTCATGGATATGTGAATCAAGGAAATGTAGTGTTAAATTCATCAAGTAGCCCAATTTTTGGAAATTCTATTCTATTATTTCCACAACTTTTTTAAATCTCCATGCTTTGAATTAACTTAATAATTTTGTATACGTCTTTAAAACTCAATCAGTCTGCTTTCTCGACATTATTCATAGATGGATTAACTCAATTTATTTATTTCATGACCAAACATTTAGCCTAAATATTTATAGCATTGAACTTCCTTCTTCGAAGGGCTGATGATTTATTTTATCAAACCAAGCTTGATATGCACGGATTGACGAGCGGTTTATTTACAAATTCGCTTTTCAAGAATCGAAAGATGTTGTTAGCTAAATTCTCTTTTTGTAATGAGTATCTGTCCCTGCTATCAAACATACGTAGAAAACATGGATGCTTTGAGAATCCAAATTGTCAAAACATTATAGAAAGAATCTTAAAGTCACCCTATACATCTGCCACTGATATTCAGTTGTGCGAAAGAATATTTTAACTTCGAAATGGTAATGAAAAAAATAAATTATGCATAAGCAAAAAACAGCAAGTTAATTAGATCATGATCGCAAAAAGAAAAGGGTGTTTTCATTAATATTTCACGCTCTGTCTATAAATAGGCTTGAAAAGTTCTATATTGATCAAAATTACGTTTTTTTGTAGGTTAATAGTAACACATCTATTTCAAGTACATGTGTTTGAAATCTTATTAACCGCGTCTTTTTTTATACAGTCCAAGACTTAAAGATCCTGTATCAGGGGTCTAAATTTTATCAAGAAATTATTTCACAGTTTTCAATGTTTGATTCACATAATTCAAATTTGAGATGGAGTTACTCATCGTTTTTCCTCAAAATATAAAAGACCACAAAAAAGCAACTTACTCTGATTAAAGATTCGAAATCAGTATCAAAAAATACGTAGAAGTAAATCGGTCGGTCAAAGGTATACATATATCTTTCTTTGTGAGTCTTCGTAATTAAAAAGTTTGAATAAATAATTGATACTTCACTTCTTTCGTTATTTTATTAAATCCCTCGATGGATTTCAAATTTTTGCGTCCATAACTCGTAAATTTGTTAAAGTAATACCATCTTGGTAAATACGGATGTAAAGTTCTATTTGGAAAAATAATCCTTTTAATAAAATTCTAAGTTTAATTTGATCAATATCTATAAGTATATACCTTACCTTGACGAAACGACTTCCGTCATTTGATCAACGGCATCCACAAAATTTTCAATGATATCCGAATCTAATTTATCTACATCGACATTTCCTATTGTAGCTATTGGAAATACAATTAAAGAACTTGCGTTAAAAAAATTTTAGGAGTTCGTTTGAATATCTATTGTCAATTATTATTATAATTACCAAATGACGGAGATCTTATTAAAAACGATGTCAAATGTTTCAGTTTATAAACGTTCTCCTTACCCGCCGATCTGAGTTTATCTATTGTGTCTTTCATACAATGATCTATGATCTTTACACTTGCGCTTAGAGCATTAACGTTAAATGCATCTACCGATAGTTTTCGTTGCGTTCTCCATCTGTATCCTAGGGTGTAAATTTTAATATTTTACGTTTTAGTATTATTAAAAATTGTTAATAATTGTCATCAATAAATAATTACATAAATACCTCTCGCTACAAACATTCCGTCGCCTAACCAGTCTTCGAAATATTTATATACGAAGCCTTTAGTACTTGTATATGGATGCATGAGAGAAATCTAATTAAAATAAATATTTTAATATCTTTAAAAACACATGCAAGTCTGTGGGTAATTATGCGATTTCTTGATGTGTGCAGGGTCCGATATTGGTATGTCAGTGGATGAGGATTGAAAGTCGTGAATTTCTTCGGATCAAAGTTTATTTCAATTTGTGATAATTTGCTACTCTCATTAAGTGACGTGTACTATTTTATATGATAGCTTTTGGTAAAATTAAAGAAAAACTCGATAATTGTTTTGTACGCTCAACCGTAAAAAAGTATAATCTTTTCCATGATAATTCAAAAGAGTTTTTTTGCATTTGTACATTTTTTCAAAGTTTATTAGGAGGATGTCGTACTGAATTGTTACCGACCGAGTCAAATGAGATGAAAATACTATTCTAGCTAAACAAATATGGTAAATTACGAACAACCAACACATTGGTTTTCGTTTTAATATTATCAAACATTGAGTAAAATTTGAATCGATATTATTCATGCATTCAAAAATAACATTGAAAGAAAATTCGACTGTTATTTTTCTGTCACATATTGATCAGTCAAATTTCATTATTCCAACGCCTTTTTTGAATAAATCAATATTTTTGTTTTGAAAAGCACAGCGATAAACAATTCACAAATAATTTTTATTTATTTATTTTAATAATAGTTTCTCATATTTTACTGTATTTATTTCATTAAAATAGTTTTTTCGGCTTTATTGACTCGGTCCGTAAAATTCGACTATTGAATCTGCTCTTATTTTTACCAATCGATGAAAAATTACATGAAATATAACAATCAATATTTATTTTGTTGGAGAAATATTAGAAATAACCCAATAACTTAATAACCCTATATACTCTGTGGTAGTTAAGAGATTGGTTTTGGTGTAAAGTTTTGGATTATTTCATTTTATTAACAATCAATTAGTATAGAAAACAATATTTTATTTAAATACTATTAATTATCATATATATATTGGTGTTGCATACAATTTTACTAAATAAAATTAAATTTTTGGCTAAAGAAAATTTTAATTCATATATTTCTCATAGAAAATAAATATTGATTATTATATTTTATATCATTTTTCATCGATTGGCCGAAAAAGAAACGTCATTTCTTTAGGGGGGGGGGGGGGGGTAAATAACGAATAAGACCCATTGAATCTCGTTAAGAAAAATATAACTTCCGGCAAATGCATTCCTGATAACATAGTAGACATTTCTAAAGTTTTTAAAACTTAGTTATTTCTAGAAAAATATTTTCCAAATATTTTAAATCGTACTGTGCAATGAAGGAAAGCTCATAATGATTTATGATAACATTTAATAGAAATGAATAAAAAAATATGTTATTTAAAAATGTTTTGCCAAGAATTTCACTTTCATTCTGATACTTGCCTGCAAATCCTTGGGATCACGAAGGAAGACCACATGTTTTGAAAATATTGTTAATTTTCCTCTTGTATATTTGTCACTGAAATTTCGTAGATAATCCCACAAAGTCTCTAAATAACAAAATATTTCATTATTAACTTTAAAAATACATTTGATTTACTGCAAATAATGTAATTGAAAATTATAAAAAAAAAACTGTCGACGTATTTGGGAAAATATTTGGTTGAAATAAAGATAGTTCTTACCGGTAGATACAAATAAATTCTATTTATTTTAAATACAGTTATTTAACCAATAATAATGTTTATTTATAAAATTTAAATTAATGCATAAAAAATTAATTTATGCAAAAATGTATGATAATTTATTGCTGATAATATTTGACTTTCGGTTATCTTATAATGCTAATAACGTTTAAGGTTATATTTAATTTATTAACTTTTATCCAACAACACGAAATCTAATGCATTTCCAATTATCGGTAGAGTCGGTGGTCCTGGTATTGTTTTGAGCAAACGGGACGATGGTCTACTTTCCAGGTAAAAGTAATGACGTATCATAAACCCCAAAACAATCAATAATAAAACGATCATATTTTATTTTCACTTTTACTTTTTCACTAATTTAACAAAATAATATTTCAATTTTACTTTACAACGAACGACCGATCGTCTTTAACACGACAGGTGTACCCGACCCTCCACGAGATCAAAACCGAATACGTTCGTGAAAGTGTTGCACGACGATTTTAAATATATACTTACTCGCTCTAATAAAATTCCAAGTCATTAACAAAAGCATCCGCTTAATTGAATGACATTGCTGTGCCTAAACAATTAGAAATTCATTGTATGCATCGCGAATTACGTATCTCTTATAACATATATATCGAATACGATTAAGATATTTTTGAGAATCAAAAGCAAATACGACTTGTACATTTTTGGTGATTTGCCGCGACATTGCTCATTTATGCAGTTTAGTTGTCAATGTCGCAGGGGTCAAGGTAAATAAAACATATTTATTTATAGTTGTGCAGCGTTTCGTCGGATTCGACCGAAAAACAATACAAGTTAAAAATTTATGTGTACCAATAACCCAGAATACAGCGTATATATCAATCAAGCCCAAAGATGTAGAAGACGAATAATCAGTGAGAAGGCGGAAGCGACCGAATTTGAACAAAAATAAAGGATAGATGATAAAGTTATTTATTGGAAAAATTAAGGGAGCGTCATACACAATTAAAAATTTAAATTTCGCGCTACAAAGTAGCAGACGAAAAAACAACTAATTTACTTATAATAATTAATAAAAACAAATTTACGCAAAACCAGGAATTAGTTGCCCTCTGTTATGTAATTATCTATCATTTTACAGAGTTTCAAGTTATTATAAGAATATTTTACCGAGAAAACCTTGAAAAATGCAATTTTCTTATATTTTTTAAGATTTTCTCGGCAAAATATTGTTATAATAACGTGAAGTTCTGTGCAATGATAGATAATTACATAACAGAAGGCAACTAACTCCTGTTTTTGCGTAAATTTGTTTTTATTAATTTTTATAAGTAAATTAGTTGTTTTCTCGTCTGCTATTTTGTGGTGCGAAATATGAATTTTTAATTGAGTATGATACCCCCTTAAGCGAATGTGTAAATTTAGGATACTTAAATCAATTCGTAATATTTCTATATATGTATATATATGGGGTATTCCACGTGAAGTGGTCCGATCAAAATTTTAAAATGCACCAAATTTTGGGTACACTTTGCAAATGTTTTTCAGAATACAGAAAAAAATTTTTAGGTACTGGAATCTATTTGCTCAAAAGTTATTCTAACCTCAAAAAGTGAATTTTTCCATATTTTTTTGAACACCAGCTGGGTTTACCGCTATATAACTCAAAATCTATCAACTTTTACTATATAATATTATATGTAACATTCGTTGCTAATTATATCTAGAATTTATTCTTCTGGGTTAGAATTTCTAATCTCAAGGTCAATGTTACATAAACTACATGTCAATATTTAACTTACAAAAAGTGCAAGTGCGCCACCTTTGATTTTTTCATCCAAAAGTCTAAACGAAAGCTTGGAGCAATACCTTTCAAATGGTCTGTAGCATTTTTATGGCCTCCAATTCTGTAAAAAGTTATGACAATTTAAAGAAAGTCAAAAAATTCACAAAAATTAACATGGTAATTCCCATTTAAATTTTTAAAAAAATTTCGTGTTTCTTTAAATTGTCATAACTTTTTACAGAATTGGAGGCCATAAAAATGCTACAGACCATTTGAAAGGTATTGCTCCAAGCTTTCTTTTAGACTTTTGGATGAAAAAATCAAAGGTGGCGCACTTGCACTTTTTTCAAGTTGAATATTGACATGTAGTTTATGTAACATTGACCTTGAGATTAGAAATTCTAACCCAGAAGAATAAATTCTAGATATAATTAGCAACGAATGTTACATATAATGTTATATAGTAAAAGTTGATAGATTTTGAGTTATATAGCGGTAAACCCAGCTGGTGTTGAAAAAAATATGGAAAAATTCATTTTTTGACGTTAGAATAACTTTTGAGCAAATAGATTCCAGTACCTAAAAATTTTTTTCTGTATTCTGAAAAACATTTGCAAAGTGTACCCAAAATTTGGTGCATTTTAAAATTTTGATCGGACCACTTCACGTGGAATACCCCATATATATCGTGTTCATCTTCTTTTCTGTTTATTTTTTAATAAAAACTGAATCGCGTATTTGTTTTTGTTCAGGGGAGTTCTTTAAGATTACAGATTTCTCTATTTGACTTTTCAAATATAGTTTTTAATTTTCATTTTTTTTAATTTTTTCAGCAGAGGCGCAATTTTTGTACATCGTAGAATATGTCTTAACTCATACATAAGAAAACATATGCAAATTGAATGACACATTTGAAAAAACAGTTCATGTCGGTGAGTGTGTACATTAAACTTTATGATAATTTAATTTTCGTTATTCTGTTACTCCAAGATTATCACTCCTTCTAATATCGTAAAAGTTATTGAAACGATAGTTTTCTGAATACTGATGAGCAAACCAAGTACTTTCATTTGGCAACTTTTTCATCTTCATCAAGCTATGTCTTAAACCTGGGTTATAAAATTGAAATAAAACTATTTAATATTAACAATTAATAATTTTTGTATAACATTTGAAAAAGTTTCTTAATTGTTTAAACAAATTATATTATTATTAAATTTTATTTAATATTTTTTGACCAATTTATTTGTAACATAACTATTTTAATCAATTATGAGACTCTGATTATTACTCTGATTTTTTACCATAATGAACTTACTGCAGGATATACCTCAGGAACCACTTCATCGAATAAGCTAAAATGTTAACAGTAACTTTTAAATATAATTTCAATCCACTTGAGTGAAACAAACGGTGTTAACATTGTAATAGAAAAATTATTGTTACCAAATTATTTTAAAAAATTGGAACATTGTGTAAAAAACACTCAAGAGAATTAAAATTATATTTAAAAGTTACTGTTAAAATTTCAGCCTATTTGATGAAACGTTTCCTGAAACATCCTGAGGTAAGTCCATTATGAGGAAAAGACCAGAGTCCAGAGTCCCATAATTAATTAAACTAGATAGGTATGTTACAAAAAAATTATCTAAAAAATTCAAAATGAAAACTAGAGGGGTTGAAATATGTAAAAGCTATATATGATTTTATATTCAAGGCATGATCGTTATACTTTTTAGAAAACAAACGACTAATATCTATATATATATTTAGGAGTTACCACAAAAATTAATTTCAGCCAAATCGGTAAAAAATAGACTGCATTTTTCGATTGGCTTAGAACGTTTAAAATGACTTATTTTACTAATTATTGTTAAAACGATACTTTGTAGATAGATATATGTATGTATTATAATTAGTGTAGCCAATAAGGTAATTATCTACCTTACCGAAGAAGCTACATCGTTAGGAATAAAAGGCAATAGTAAGGCGTCGAACATTTTCAGAGTGACGCAGGCGCGCGCGAAACACGAACCAAGTCAACGAGCGTTATATAGTAAACATTATTAAAAATCTGACAACGATAATCTTTTTCTTCTTTTATACCTTACCTCTGTCGCCTCCACGTTATTTATAGTATTACTCTCACATTATTTATAGTATTACATTTTACGCGATGGTGATATATTTATGTGTGAGGAATTAATATATCATTCCAACAAGAACACATTAATATATATATATACGTATTTTACTTTTGACATATGAAAATAAAATAAGGGATGTATTGGTCTTTCCTTGATAGTTTGCATTTCCTTCTCTATTGGTATTGTATACAATAAATCCTCGTGACGAAGCATTTTAACAACGTACATAAACATAGTAATAAAATTAAATTTTAATCGTGAACTTGATTTTACAATTAAAACAGGACAATGTAAATTAGTTAATATTCTTAAAATTTATTATTACAATATATTTTAAATGTATAAAAAATATTTTAGCTGTCATTATTCTGGTAACCAAACGGTCACGGTGATGGTCACACTCAAACAGGGTAGACATATTTCTTTTAGTGTGTTTGCAGGAACTGGATTATTTTCACTTTCAGTCTGTGTTTTCAATACTTCCGTGTTTAAATGTTTTTCTATATTCTGAATTTTCAACGGAAAAACGACGAAAAGTGGCGTCATTGCGTCGCGTACCTCAATTGAAACTTGAGCTGCTATTAACAAGCTGCCGTAAACAACGTACAATGTCACTACAACGATATACAAAACTGTTAAATATTACATTTTTTACAATACGACTTGATAGTATAAAAAAACTGTAATATTCAAAACGCAATATTTATTGTAACATATTTTTTTGTAATTATGATGTAATGACCGTATGCTACACATTCTTACAAGTCGAATGTTTTTCTATATAATTGTATAATAATAATACGTGTTATCGAATTGCCGGTTTTTTTTATTCAACAGAATTATGTTGCAGAACATTTTGTTTCCACAATTTTGTTGCGGTTCAAATTTGGACGGTTACTTATTTTTTAAGTTGAATGGTGGACCGCAGTATTGGATGAATAATGGTTAAGTAATATTACAATGCATACTTTTGTGTTCGTATTATTTATTTTGTGATGTATGTTATATTTACTTATTACTTTCGTCTTTCATATATTTTTTATTTTATTCGATAAATTTTTTGTTCCGATTTCCAAAAATAAACAAAGTAATAATTTTACAGTTTTACTTTTCGCTATTTGTCATAGGTGAACAATTTTTCTTGTTTATCAGTTGTAAATATATTTCATAAATATAAAAATCTATTTGTAACTGAAAATTTTAAATATTATTTCGTTTTAATATTGTCCAAATTGTAAACTTTGGTAAATTGTAGTTTCTTGTAATATCAAATAATTTTATACTTTATGTTAAAAACTTGCCAATGGATTTAGATGACATGTGTGATACAAATGTTTTAATTTCTAATTGTTCACTATAGGCAATACATTCTTATAAGCAGAAAATACGAATTAAACTTATATTTCATATTCAAAATACAGTGTTGCCAAGGAAGCTGTATCTGAGTAAAAATATTCCACAATTTCAAGACGAATATGAAGTTAATTTATCACATTTGTATTTTACTCATAATCAATTTTAATCATTTTAATTTTTTAAGAAAATCATTCTTTTTTTATTTTTAGACATAATATCTTGGAAAAGAAATCTAACGAATGGGTCCTGCTACTATTCTTCAGGTTTGCAGCCCGATTTATACATGTTTATCTCGTACAGTATTTAGATGTCAAAAGTGTACATCATTTTATTGCAGTTGAATGTACATATAATTAATTCGTAAGTTTGGTAAATTATATTATACCTATATGACTTGGTATTAGTTAAAATTTTATATATATATAATTTTTAATGTTCAAATTTAAGGTAATTATTTTACTATAACTTAATTATAAGTATTTTGTTATTTATCGTTTAGTACGTCTAGTAATACAATATTTATATTGTAATTACAGTAAAATAGACTTTTTTAAATTACAAAAATTTCTATTAATTATTCTGCTCTTGTCATGATTCAACCTATATTGAGTTATGTTTATTCTGTTTAGGCTAACTGATACAAATGGATCTGTAACTACTGCATCTAACACTGATAATGCACCAAAGAGGCCCGAGTGAATCAACGAAGCAGAAGTTGCTGGTCAAGCTGCCTTAATTAGCAAGATTAAAGTAATTGACAACAAACACTTGAAAAATTCATATTCTTAACATATACATAACAAAGATTTATTTTTTTACGTGTAGATCGTTTAACCGTTTTTTTCGTATTAATCAGGAAAAATATCAATATGAGTAAAAAGTGTTCAATAGCAAAAAGTTTTCTTTTATTGTGATGAACATTTTTCATTTTTAAAATTTGTACGTATAATCAATATTTATTGAGATAAGGTATAAAAAATGTTTTTTTTTCTACATTTTAGGGGTTTTCGACTGCTTTTTTGTACTTATCTTTAATAACATTCATCTAAGCAAAAAGTGCTGCATATAAAAAAATTTTATCTAATCGAAATAAAGATTTTTTACGTTTAAACTTTTACTAGTCCCCTTAACATTTATCTTTATAAAGTACAATAACGTATTTTTAGCACCATTTTGACAGTTTCTCTATTTAACTTGCCAGTATTTAGTTATACACTGAGAAAAAGTTTAGATTAAAAATTACTATAGTTTCTGAAGAAGAAATCACAGACTGACAAACTGAGGAAAATTAGCATGTTCTCCAGTAAAAATTACTATAGCCAATAATAAAATTTACTATAATTCTTGTATATTTACTATAACTTTCTAATTTAATATCTAGTAATACAATATTTATATTGTAATTACAGTAAAATAGACTTTTTTAAATTACAAAAATTTCTATTAATTATTCTGCTCTTGTCATGATTCAACCTATATTGAGTTATGTTTATTCTGTTTAGGCTAACTGATACAAATGGATCTGTAACTACTGCATCTAACACTGATAATGCACCAAAGAGGCCCGAGTGAATCAACGAAGCAGAAGTTGCTGGTCAAGCTGCCTTAATTAGCAAGATTAAAGTAATTGACAACAAACACTTGAAAAATTCATATTCTTAACATATACATAACAAAGATTTATTTTTTTACGTGTAGATCGTTTAACCGTTTTTTTCGTATTAATCAGGAAAAATATCAATATGAGTAAAAAGTGTTCAATAGCAAAAAGTTTTCTTTTATTGTGATGAACATTTTTCATTTTTAAAATTTGTACGTATAATCAATATTTATTGAGATAAGGTATAAAAAATGTTTTTTTTTCTACATTTTAGGGGTCTGTGATTTATTTACTAGAAACTATTGTAATTTTTACTAAATATTTTGTAATTTTAAATACAAAATTTCTCTCCGTGTACATTAAATATTACAATACAAAAATTATCACATATTTTATATTCAAACATTTTCTGTATTTACACCATAAATTATTTAATTTTATATATATTTTCGTAAAAAAACGTTTTAGCATGATTACAAAAAGTGCTACCGTTCCAAACCTGTTCGATCAATTTGGTCTGAAATGGGTAGATTTCTACTTCTTTACTTCTTTATTTTTACTTCTGTACTTATGCAGAAGATATCATAAAAATTTCAGCCAAACTTGATTACATACATATATTTCCAAAAACGTTTAAAACAGCTTAATTTCTTGACAAATATGTTTTAATATATAAATAAACAATTATTTATGGTATTACATTGTTCGCGATGGTGTAAATATAAGGCACTCTCGTGCAATAATCCTACCCAATTAAAATTGTTAAAATAATTGTTAAAAATTAATACAAATTGTTAAAAAAATTAAGATATATTTATAATGATTATAAAAACAATTATTAATTAATAATTATTAATATTGAGTAGATCTTTCCAATTGTTACCCGGAATTATCTACCTAACTAATATTGAAAATAACATCATTTAATACGTAATTAATAACTATTACTTACATTTTTCGTTCAAAAGTAAATTTTATTACATATAAATTTGTTGAACATTTACATGAATTTCCATGTTAACATCTATATTATACTATTGAGAACATAAATGTTGCATATTGCTGAGCGAGCTAAAAGAAAAGTATCTATACGTATTCTAATTTTGACAAAAAAAATGGATGACTTGTCGAAGTCACCATTAATAAATTTAAGTTTTTTTTTAATTTTTTTCTTTTTTTCGTGGATCATCTATATTATATTACTTCCCTTTAGGATATCACACACATTATGTTATTTTTGTAGTGAGATAAAAATGAAACACATGGTATACTAAAAATTTTTATTTGCAACTAATGACAAAATCTACACATCTAGAACTAGGCAAATTATTACAATCAATTTTCATGTCATCTCTATCAATTCTAATGAATTTCGCTCGAAATTTTTTCGTTGTATTGGTCAAAATATCGGTGACGAATATAAGATCCTTGGAGTAATCGACGGGTTCTAAATAAAAATGAGATAATAATCTTCCTATGACCAATTTCATCGCTAACATCGCAAACTTTTGTCCTGGAAAGATGTTCAATTATCACAGTAACCTATCAAAATTGATAAATAATTAATAATTCAATACTCGATTAAACAGTACCATTACAATTACGAGGGCCCGCGCTAAATGGTATATAAGCAAATGGATGTCGTTCTTTTACATTATCAGGTAAAAATCTGTCAGGATCATATTTGTTTGGTTCCGGCCAATACTTTGGATCTCTGTGAACATCGAAAATTCTAATTACTACCTCTGTGCCCGCTGGAATTATTTGGTTTTCTGCAATTTATATAATTATACAATTTTAGTAATCGTAGATTTTTAAGGAATAATATTTCTACAACCTACCTAATTGCACATCTCTCTCAGTATACCGAAAAATCATAGGAGCTATTGGAAACAGTCGAAGTGATTCTTTGATACACATTTCGAGGTAATTCAATCTTTTTAAATCTTCCGTTTCAAGTTTACCTCCAGTCTCTTCTAATACTGCAGTCACTTCGGCTCTTACTTTATCCTGCATATAAAAAAATCATTGAATGCGAACCTATTCATTAATTAAACAATCATTAATTTTACTGCATACGATGGTTTTTCTTTTTTTTCGTATTGATTTATTCAATATAATGGAAATTCAGTTGAAGTCTTAAGTGGCGTTTACATTGTGAAAATTATTCGTTATTTGGTTTGTCTTTATTTTGATTACTGACCCTGACAGACTATGCCACTGAAGTTTAAATTTGAGTACATATATCATGTTTAAGTCGTCAATATTATAAGATCAATTTTCGAAGCTCTTATTGTAGCTCACCGATCAACTATAAGTTTGTAGCAAATATTGAATAAAGTCAGAAAAATGTGTTGTAAGTAATAAGAAGATGAACTATCTACAATCACTTTATTTGCATAGAATGTCAACCATATGTATATAATGAAATTTGTAACTATCTTTGCTTTTATGTTCTTTTAACCTGACAAACTGAAAGTCTTTAGCTCTTTTATAATTATTTTAACGCATCTCTTTTTATGTTCCCAATTCGGTGCTAATCATTGACGGATTTTTAGTTACGGAATTGTGCTTCCCCTGATCTTAAACACTAAGGAAAAGGAAATATCACGTGACCCGTTAATTATGTGGTGTCATTCAATTGTTCATTGGTGAAGTCACTTTGGATATATTTATAAAGACTTGTTTAAATTTATAGGTCTGTTAATTTTTGCAAAAGTCTTTGATCGCATTGTGAACAAGAAACTTTGTAAAATCGATCCATCATTGATAACACTTTGAGGGTCGATGTTAGTTTTTGCAGTTTTTGTTCATGACAGAAACATTTTGAAGACGATACCATCCAAACCTTTTCTCGTAAGGTTTCAATATCTTGTAGAATATATCTTCTTAGTAGATAATCCAAATTTCTATCTCCATAATTAATTAGAAACAATTAAAATGAAAGATCGCTAATTTTTTCGATTATATTCCGTTTTGAACTTTTAAATTTTTTTGAACAAATATAACAAAAATACGTTTACAGAGATTTTTAAGAGCGTTAATTATAATTCCAATTCCGATTTTTAACATTCAAAATGACGGATACAGTATGGTAGCTGTTATTGGTGAAAATTTACCGAAATCTAATTATTTATATATAGGGGTTTTGAGGGATCGCTGATCACGACTCCAGATTTTGATTTTCAAAATGGCCGAAAATCTATAAAAATCCAATTATTTTAGGTGTAATCATCTATATAGGGATTTTTAATAGAAAAATGTGCCCTTCGAAGGGGTAAACAAAATGGATTTATGCGTGATGACTCAACAACCGCTAATCTTGCTATTTACTATGAGAATTTCTTACTAATAAGGATCAGGTGAATGCAATATACGCATCGATTTGATTATGTATTAGATATTTTCCCATTTGACTAAAAGGAAACTGTCAAAATACGTGAATCCATTTCGATTAATAATGTTGGTATAACCCAGGGCCCCACTTGAATCTTATTATTTTAATGTGCCTATATATGAAAATCATTAAAACTATAATTATACACGCGAAATATTTATTGTGTTTTAATAATCACCTGAAACTGTAATCCTATTAATAATCATCTGAAAGTCTTTATGATAATTATAATTACATCTGATTTTTTACTTGTACAACTTGACACTTGCCAATAAAGATTTATCATATTTATCATATCAAATTGTCTATCATAATTTGCAACGAGTTCAGGAAATAAAAGGTCTTGAAGAAACATATAACGAAAAAACAACACTTACTTGAACTTCTTTATTTTCCGCCAGTAATAGTAACATAAAGGCCAAAGTCATACGAGATGTATCGTAAACCTGTAAAAGATGTATTATTTTTAAAAAATGTCTAAATGTAAATTTATTTGAACAAAAATGTATATTAACGCCCAAAACGACGCGAATTTTAAATAACTATTTTTTGTAAGAAACGTCCAATTTTTTGTATGTTATAGGTCTACAAAAAAATTTCAAAACATGATAAACGTAAAAATTTCCGAAACCTTTTATTCTGATTGTTTTCCAAATATGCCGCAAAAAAATATCATAATCAAAGGTGGTTGTGGAAGTTGAAGATTAGCAGAAATTGTTTATACACTTAATTTATCGTTTTCTTGAAAAAACTACAGAGTTTAGGAAAAAGTTAATAAGAACAAAAATGTCATAGAATTAGTCACGGAACAGATTTAAATTTTTTTAGAATTTTTTAAGACAATTTTTTAATTTTTTTATACTTTTTAAAGAACATGAAATTTTGCGTCGGAAAAGTGCCTATAACAATTTTGGTGAACCGATAGTATAAAAAAAACTTGGTGAATATAGTTGCTTAAAATTTGTGTCGGTTGGGCGGTAATAGGTTAATGTACTCACTCCGAAGAAACTGTTATTTATAAAAACATTAATATCGCTATCGTCTAATATTCCCTCTTGTACGGCTTTTAATAATATATCGTGAGGCAAATCAGAGTTTTCTGAAAGGAAATAATATTTTTTTTTATATTTGGTGAAAATACTTTAGATATACAATCTAAATAAAGTTGCTTCTTTACCAACGTCACTTTTTTCTAATACTCCCTGTTTTAATAAAGTATCACTATATTTTTCTTCATTTTCACACTTGTACAAATACTGCATGTAAAAATAAAAATAAAATTATTAGTGTTATTGTTACAAATATTAACTAAACAATTAATACTTTTGAATAAATTGATACTTTACATCTTCACCAAGCTTAGTAAACGCATCGATGGATGCCAAGTTTTTGCGTCCATAACTCGTGAATTTGTTGAAATAGCACCATCTTGGTAAATATGGACGTAATGATCTGATTGGAAAGGCAATGTATTAATAAAATTCTAATTTTAATTTAATTGACGTGTATAAATATATATCTGTATTACCTTGATGTAACGACTTCTGTCATAATGTCAATGGATTCGGCACATTTTTCAATGACATCCTGATCTAATTTATCCATATCCATATTTCCAAATGCGGCTATTATAACAAAAATTGAAGAATTAAAAATATAATTTTTCTCATCCTGGCAAAAGTTTTTAAATTAATATAGAAATTTTGTCGATCTTGCTAAGCTAACGTCTAACGACTCTAAGAACTCCAAGTTGCTCGCTCGAAAAGGCACGACAATTCGCCGTGTATCAATCCCGAGGACAACATAATGAAGACTTGTGATTGTGATTTGATTCCATAATATTGTCTTGTGTGTCTGGGGCAGGGGCTGTCTGCGTCCCACTGATGAGTTCTGGCGGACGGCCCCAAGAAACACACAGACTTAAAATTTTTTTCTTTCTTATATTAAAATATTTTTAATTTTATAACTTAGTATTTTATTTGCTTGTTTTTTCTCCTTCTGGTTCATGTCTGGCGGCTTGTGGCCTTCATAATGTTGTCCTCAGGATTAATCCACGGCGAATTGTCGTGCCTTTTCGAGCGAGCAACTTGGAGTTCTTAGAGTCGTTAGACGTTAGCTCAGCAAGACCGACAAAATTTCTATATTACTTTAAAAAATTGAAGAACTTGCATTTATAATATTTTTTAATAATGCGTTAGAATAAATATTATATTAAATTATGATTAGTACATATAGTTCGTACAATTATTAATATTTGAGATCTATATACATTATAATGAAACATTTTAAATAATTTGCTCATTGTTTTGTAATTCTACGTTTTTATTATAATTTTATTTTATTCTAATAATTTGTATAGTAACATACGATTATATTACTGATAAAAGCTATTAAAAGTTATTTAATGATCTTTTAAAATGTTTTATATACTTAGATGTGTGCGTGTGCATATTTTAACCAGTCATATATTAAATTGAATTCCATTTGACCGAATCCGTTTGGCCGAAAGGCAAATTTGACGGAAGAATGAATAATAGCCCAAATTCCCAATAACCCAGAAAATCAGGGTTGTAGAATATTAAAATATTTATTAAAATTGTTCTTGAGACATTTATTTGTTTAAGATTTGTTCCTGATGATTCCTGTTTTTTCCTCCTTATCCTAGACTACTTAAGTCTGGGACCAAATATCCGCATGTTCAGTCAAAAGTGCGGCTATCGTAGACCAGATATTCACTATCGTTTTACAAAAATATGAAATATGTTCTTTAATTTTATAACCTCAAAGATTGCTTTTAGATTTTGTGTCATTAAAGTAAAATATTACCACTTTTTACTTCAAATTATTAAAAACTTTTTTCAATACATTTTTTAATCCATTAAGACCTAAACGGATAAAATTTTTTTATTATTTAATGTCCTAAATCATAGCCTATATCATGATGTCAATTTCTTTCTATATAGTTTGAGAAACATTTTTTTAAATGCCATCGGGAAAATTGACCTATCAAATTTTTAGAAAAATTTATATATTTTTCGAATGTAAGAAATGCAAAAAATGTATTGTTCTCTTTTTTTTAATTAATTTTCTCCATATCAAAAAATTCTTTTTAATTCTTCTATTTTTGAATAAAAGAGTTCTTGGTTTGCTATACTTTAACTGTATTTTTTGCTTTTTATTACTAAATTTACGAGAAAATAACGAAAAATGTCTAAAGTTAGCTATTATTAGTATACAATTTTAATATAGTATGCATTGATTTTTAGGCCAAGCTATCCTTTTACTATTCTTTTTTCCACAACTTTTGACCAAATCAAGATATTTCATTTTCGTTTTATTAATTTAAACTACTTAATTTCAATCTTTTTTTGGACTTGGGTTTGAGAGCATGTCTCTATTTGTTTCGGAGTTATAAGCGACTAAAGTCAAACATCTTTTTTCGGAATTTTACGTTATTTGCTTATAAATTTTGTAAAAAGGGGCATTGGCATCTGTAACTCTGGTTTTTTTTATATTTTTATAGTACAAATCGTATCCTAGAGTTTGGTAAAGATCCGTTTCTCGCAGGTTTGGTGCTCTAATTGTCAGTTATAATACTTTTTGTCGCTAATTATAATTCTTTGCTAATTAATAACTTTAATTTTATTAAAATTAATCTTATCTATTTTTTATAGTTATATATTAATATCATAGTTTATAGTTTTTATATTACTAATTTATCATAAAAAGATACATTGGAAGGTGTTTTTTTGGGGTGGGGGAGGTACGTGGTAGGTAAAATATGAAAGGACACTATATACGACTTAAAACCTTAATATAAATAGATTTACCGAATGTTGAAGGTCCTATCAAATACGATGTCAAATTTCTCAATTCATAAACATTTTCCACCCCTTTAGATCTAAGTCCGTTTATTCGAGTTATCGTACAATTGTTTATCACCTTTATATATCTGATCAAAGAATTAGCTGTCAAGATAGCGTTCGCGAGTTTTCGTTGCAATCGCCACCTGGATCCTGTAATGTAAAATTTAATATTAAAGTCTTTTGGTATTTATTACTCAAATTTTTAAATAATTATTATCAATAAATAATTATTTGATCACCTTTTGAGGTAAAAACTCCGTCGCTTAACCAGTCTTCGAAATATGCATATACAAAGCCTTTAGTAGTTGTATTTGGATCCGAAAGATAAATCTGATTAAAATTAATTAAAATAATGTGTTTATTACAAATTTGATAAATAATAACCAGAATAAACTCGCATCTCTTACACATCTTTCGGGCAGGTGATGAGAATATTTGAACATATTAAAGTGTTGCTAAAGTCAACAAGTTTCTTAATTCATCAAACCCACGTATTAACAAACTACCAATTATATAATCCACGTATTATATTTAGAAACCCGAAATGGATAGACCTCAACTCATTTAAGCCTATTTATCGAAAATTTACATCCTTGAAATTCTCAAACCTTATATTACTCAGAAAAAGGAATTCTATATGCATCAGTAGAAAAAGTCATTAAACACGCATTTCTTAAAAAGAAATATATTAAACATTATATTACTCATTTTTATATAATGAATTCTGAATTCTAACCATAAGAATATTTTCATTTAACCCATAACGAATTTACTCTATATTCATTAGAAAAATGATTTTAGTTGAATTGTATACATTTGATTAGTAAAATTATTCTTATTGTAAAAAAAATTAATCTAAAATAGTTATTTATGCACTTATGGAGTAAAATAGGCATTTATTCCCAGGATGAAAGTTGCGGTAATTCATCCAAGGGAATAATCGTCTTTTACTCCCGAAGTGCATATAAAATTTTTCACTCTAATCATTTAAAAAGTCCTTTTTTGCAATAACAATGTTTTTTAATTTAAAATAATAAATTTAATTTTATATTTGTAGAAAAAGTCTAAACTAAGTGTTCAAAACAAAAAGGAGGGTCTACGATGAATAAAATGTGTCTTCGATGAATAAAATGGATCTACGGGGAATAAAATACGTCTACGGAGAACAAAGTGATCGAAGGAATAAAATGCAATTTTACTCCACTCGTAGAGGTCAGGGTGCAAAATTTTTATTGTTTGATTAAAAAATCATATACGCATGATTATTATTACTATAACAACATTATGCTATAGTTTAATTATGTAAGCGATGATTGGGTTAACTTTAGAATAATTGACTATTTACATATATTGTATTTATTATTATTGTATCTCGAATTTTGGGAATCAACGATTTTTTTACGTGTATTAACGTAAACAAGAAAAAGGTCGGCAAATTGGGGCTTCCACCCAACACCCTTTTCGTCGAATACGACTGGAATGACCCATATAAATATTACTCTCACATAAATGTAAGACTCATCGTGTTTTCGGCAAATATTTTCGATATATATTACGGCACTACAATTCAGTTACTTAGTAATTTAATAATTTCGTAATTTAGTAATTTTTCTTACAGTTTAGTTAACAGTCGGGTCTTATGTCGTTCGAAAATGGTAAAAAAATAAGGGGATACGATTCTCAGCGAAAATGTAGCTGTTCTGTTATTGCCACATTTATTTCCAAATACTTAAGTTCTCTTCTAAATAAAAAGTTAGAAGGCCATCGAAAATCGATTATATCAAAGATTTTTATGTATGCTCTAAGGTAATTTTTTTTTAAAAAATTTCAATTTAATAACTACTAGTAACGTACTAAATTTTTAATCACGCATTACAATATTTATTTTTATTGTAAGAAAAATCTTTTAAAGTATAGAATAAATAATCTCGCTATAGCTTCAAGATTAATTCCTTTCACTTTAAGAATATTTTCTATTAAAATAAAACTCTTAAGGGGTCAAGCCTGGGTTAAATGTTTTCAATAAATAAATAATTATTATTAGAATAATTTTTTTTTTTAATTCTTCTCACATATTAATTTTTTTTACATAATATATATGTATTATACATTATATTTATCAATATAAAAAATGTTTATAATGCATTTTTAATCCTGGTTATTAAACTTATAATGATATTAAAAAATTGATTAATTTTTGCAGTTGCCGTAGGATATTGAAGCATTGAATGCATCTTTTAATGTCTAATAAGGCTTAAAATGTTCATGGAATATATGTTTACAGACTTATGTTTTTCCTTTTCTGAAAAAAAATTAATAACAATGTATTAAATATAAAAGTTGATAATAACAAGAAAAATAGTGAATGTTATGTACGTATACGTACATAACATTCACCTAAAACTTATCTTTTTGAAAATTGGGCAACATAAGTCCGTAGAAATATATATTTTAAAAGTTTCCCCAAAATTTCAAAGTGATTCATCAACCTGGCTCTGAAATATCCTGCGGCAAGTAAGCTAAAATCATTAAAAAACCATTAATGAGATAAATGCATTTAAAGTTTCACTTATTAGATTTAAAGTTTTACTTATTTCATAATTCTAATACCATATTCTTCAGGTATCGTACAATTTGTATGTGTAATCTTAATAATATGTATATTTAATAGGTTTATAGTGACTTTTTTCTGGTTTTATTAATATAATACTCAGTATATTTTTTTAATATACATGTATTATCTAAAATAACAAAAAGTCAACTTCAAGAATCAGTTTCTTTATAAAAAGAGGAATAAAATTTTTTAAAACTAAAAGAATACTTAGCTATTATTGAATATTAATACATGATTATTTTATATATAGTTTATGACTATTTTATATAATAATATTTATACTATGATTATTATATTATGATTAGTAAAGAATGCAGTAAAAACAAATACGGTTGACAGTTGTGTACAATATCTCTTTCTCTCTCTCTCACATGACAAGTCTTCCATAAAATTATTGATTTTTCGGATAGCCTTGTCACGTGATAGAGAAGAGAGAGGCATATATAGTGTTACAGCTGCTAATGGAAGTGTGTGCACCACCACTGATTATAATTTTTATTATAAGCATTAAATTTAATTAGAAGTACCTATGTAAAGAATGCAGTAAAAACAAATACTGTTTGACAGTTGTGTACAATATCTCTTTCTCTCTCTCTCACATGACAAGTCTTCCATAAAATTATTGATTTTTCGGATAGCCTTGTCACGTGATAGAGAAAGAGAGAGGCATATATAGTGTTACAGCTGCTAATGGAAGTGTGTGCACCAGCCACACGTTTGTAGTTCAGTTTTAAGCTATTATAATATCAAGTAGAATTATATATTATATATATTATATTATATAATATCTAAATAAAATAAGTAAAAAAAACTAGTGGTTTATAAAACTGCATGAACAAATTATATCAGATAAGTATTTGCATAACCTTAAATTTATATTTTGTTTATGTCAAGAAATTGATTCTTTGTTTCTCCATTTCAGCATAACCAATGTGTCAACACTTAGATATACAATATTTGCAGAATACAGATAAAATTATAGTAGTGTTTTGTTATGCTCAGTGTATTTGTGCTTAGTGCGATATTATGTGGTTGAAGTTATTTTATGTGTACTTATTTGTGTGAAAGTGTTTCAAACCTCCAATATAATTAGTATATTTCATGCCGTAAAGTACCACTCTCTATATTCTTTTGTTTCTTCTTCTGGTCGCAATTCACATGCTCTGCAAAAATATTGCTTTGGAGGAACGTCAATTACTTTTTCATTCTCATGCAGTATCAACACCTTGAAGAGAATTGAATCCTCGCTTCCTCCAAGAACCATCACCTGATACACTTATATGGCAATTCTGACTTGTTGAATCATATACTTGCTCGACAGCTGCTTTCATAGACTGTTTACCAACTTCTTTACAAACATTTTTTATCTCTGTATTAATAATGTCATAATTACTGTGAGAAACTCGACTCGGCAAATCCATATTTCCACAAAAAGTAACTAAACCAGCATGCCCATGACCAAGAGTTCTCATTGTGTACACTAACGTCTATTTATTTCATGAGCGTTACTTTTTTTCCAACTTTTCTACTTGAATCAATAACAAATACCTTAAAACAGTTTGTACATGTTATTGTTATTTTACTTCCCAAACCTCTCACATCAACTTCAGAAAATTTAACTGTACCATGACAATTCTAACAAACTAAAAATTCTTCTAATGTTGGGAAAAGTAGTGATATATCAATAACTCTATTTTCTGTGCTACTTTCTTCAATGGTATCAGTTTTTAACTTTTTACTTGATCTGGATCAATGTTGATGGAAGTGCATCGTAGTTGGTTCTTACTGATGTTGATAATTTTTTTATGAGCAGATGTACCAGGTATTCTGTTACTTGAGTCTGGCATTTTTTTTACTGCTCTTTTTTTGTATAAACTTATAATAAATTTCTTAAAACTAATAAAATTTAAAGTTAAAAATATACTTTTAATTTAAAATCCACTGAGTATTTACTAAAATAATGTAAATACTTTATCAATGCAGGCAATATTTACTTCAAATAGAACTGTACGTATTTGTGCAGTATATTAGAGTAAAAAGAATCATTTATTTATTAACTATTAAATTTGAATCGTATGGTAAAGTAGATTTCTACTTTACCAAACTCTACGCTTGATAGTTGCTTCGTTTAATATACTTGTATGTAAACGTCGAAAACCTCGCAATTATTATTTTAGTTAAATTAAAATAAACTGTCTTTGTTTACATAATTATTTCAATTAGAACTTGCGAAAAAATTATTTTGTTTTTTTCAAATTTTGGGATAATGTTTTATGTAAGAATACTTTAAAAAAAATTATAAAAAAAAATCGATTTTTGAGCAGTTAACCCAGGCTTGACCCCTTAATAGAAAAAGATGATTATTATTACTATAACAACATTATGCTATAGTTTAATTACGTAAGCGATGATTGGGTTAATTTAGAATAATTGACTATTTACATATATTGTATTTATTATTATTGTATCTCGAATTTTGGGAATCAACGATTTTTTTACGGGTATTAACGTAAACAAGAAAAACGTCGGCAAATTGGGGCTTCCACCCAACACCCTTTTCGTCGAATTTAACTGGAATGACCATATAATATTACTCTCACATAAATGTAAGACTCAACTTAAGAGGAGGTCGTAACAGAAAAAACTGTTAATCAAATATGACAGTTCATAAATAAATTTGTATTCTGCACTATTCTTCTCTTTTAATGGATCAAGTTACTCCAAATTTTGCAATAATGATTCATTTGGTCTAGAGAATAGCGCTCTGGTCTTAATGTAGTTGAAAAATTTCGTATTATTATTATTGTGCTAATTTATCTGACCATTGTATGAAATGCAGTTTTATTACGGTTCTTTACTAATTTTTGCTTCTATGCTACGTTATGATACACAAATTTACCAGAACAATCAAAATAAAGTATAGAATGTCGCTCTGATAACATTTTGTACAAAAAATGATGCAAATGTGCTAAAATTAGTTTGCAAACAATAAACAGTTTTGCAGGTTATCTGCAAAAAATATAAGTTTTTTTATTTTGCCTAAGGTGGCGCTGTGTAATATTCCTATAGGCCTCGATCTGTTGAATCGACCTATCAGCTATTAGTGTTGAGTGCTTACTGAGATACATACGGTGTGTCTAACCTATTGTTCTGTATATTACTACGTATTATATGATTCTATAATTATTTTTTATAACCTTAAATTGTCAAATCTGTCCAATCTGTCAACTCATCAATCAGTTTTGCACGACCTCCCCTTAAGTGCTTTTGTGTTTTTGGCAATATTTTCGATATACATTACGGCACTACAATTCATTTACTTAGTAATTTAATAATTTCGTAATTTAGTAATTTTTTTGCAAAATAATTTTAGAGAAATAATGTCTATTGATGCTTACTTTATTTCAATTATAACTTGCGAAAAAATTTTTTGTTTTTTTTCAAATTTTGGGATAATGTTTTATGTAAGAAATACTTTAAAAAAAATTAATAAAAAAAAATCGATTTTTTGAGCAGTTAACCCAGGCTTGACCCCTTAATAGAAAAAGAATTAACAAGATGTCGGACCAAAGTTACAGCGATTTACACCTTTAAACATAAGAATTATGTTGAAAATGCTGAATTAAAAATCTAAACAAAATTCATATGGGTAGTTTAAAGCAAAAGCAAGGGCATGATGTTCTGATTTTTTAAGAAATAATTAATTATTTAATTAATTAATGAAGAAAAAAAAATTAAATATACCGAGCGAACAAGCCTCGAAAATAAATATATAAAAGCGTTTCGTCCCCGTGAAGTCAGAAGTTCCACGCAGCGAATCCGAGAGACTGGTCGATAAAGAAGAGTAGGTGATGAATAAAAATAATCCGGAGGTATAACGACAATAAACACGACGAGGACGTCGTATTCCCGGCCGTCGGGGGTGTTACATACGTAACATCGACGCGCGGATCGGCACGTGTGTAACAACGGTGTAGGATGACCGAAGTGCGAAATATCAAGACGAATGCAACTACAACAAAAAATCGCGGACTGTAGCCTAGTGGTTAAGTCTCGTGACTGGAAACTCGTGGATCCTCGGTTCGAGTCCCGACGTCCGAACAATTTTTTATTCGATCTTCTCCTATCACCTTCTCCATACACAACATAGTTTAACAATTTTGAGTTTTGTGTGTTTATAATTTATGGGATTGGAATTTATAAATTTAAGGGAAAAGAACCTGTATGTTTAAGATCTATAAGGTAAGTCGATATATCGTTTATGGTAAGTGATTATGAGATTTGTCGACGTATGGGTATGATAGTGAAATTTTTGACTCATTAATTACGATTTCGTTTGTTAATAACCATTCTTATCCTTATTTGTAAGAAGAACATTAAAACACAACATTAAAAAACATTAAAAAAGCAACACGTATTACACTCTTCGTCACGTTAATTTTAATGCTCGCATTTTCAAGTAGTCTTTTCTCTATATTATGTAGACATTCTCTAGAAAGCTTGAAAAAGACACGTAAAATGTTAATGTTATAAATATTTAATGAGTTATGCATTTCCCGGAGGTTAAATACTATAGGAAAGTATTTGACCTCCTGTAAATTCATACCTCATGAATATTTATAACCATAATGTTTATCAGAAATTATAAAAAATAAACATATGTTATTTAAAAATGTTTTGCCGAAAATTTCACTTTCATTCTGATACTTGCCTGCAAATCCTTAGGATCACGAAGGACGACCATAGGTTTCGAGAATATCATTAATTTTCCTCTTGGATATTTTTCACTGAAATTTTGTAGATAATCCCACACAGCCTCTAATTAACAAAAAGGCTTTTATTATTAGCCATATAAAAACATTTAATTAACTGTAAATAACATAAATAAAAGCTAAGACACATTAGGTAAAACTTTTGATTAAGGATTCAAGGAAAGATCTACTTATTTAAAATCTAGTTAAATCAATAAAATGCATATATAAATCAAACTGAATTAAAAAAATTTTATTTAAGTATCTTACAGAAACGCTATGCTTCACCAAATTTTTGTTAAATAAAAAATAGTGAAATTTCTAGAAAAATTTTACCGAATGTTATAAGTTTATAGATTGTTAATGCTAATACTTGAGTTTCATACTATTCTGGGAATTTAAAAATTAAATGGACTGTTTATCAATATTTTGAGGACTAGGTAGGTGTTTTTAATTTAAAAAAAATTAATTTTTTTTTACCTTGTATGTAACGTTTTATTGGCAAAATTCTCCAACCTGTTTAGGCTAGGCAAATAATTTTTTTTATTATACTACTCAACCAGAACGAATAATACACAATATGTAAAATCAACAGAAATGATAGTTTACCTTACTAATCTGAGAATAATAATTTCGTCGAAACTTTTTTTTTCTGATTATTCTTTCAAGTAATTGTTTAAATTGTAATTTGAACAGTTTTTTGTTTATTACATAAAAAATAATTTATTATTAAATACAATTTATATAAGACATTGTTATTTTTGTATAAAAAAGTAATTTTTTAATAATATATTTTTTAATAAACAAAAGACTATTGAAATAAAAAAAGCCTGGTGTTAAAGTTTGATGTCCCATAAGGAGCATTTGGCACCGAATACTAATTATTAATACAGTTTTCTACATATCTTCGGTTAAAATGTTTTCATCTTATTAAACATTTCCAGAAAAATTTATATTTGTATTGCTTATTTAGAGCGTAACTAAAACAATTTTTTTACATTTTATCAATTTATAACCATATATAATCTTTTCATAATTAGGAGAATCGTCATAAAATTATACCTTTTTACAATTCGCGTCAGTTTTTTTTATAGTAATATCATATCTAAGATTATTTTTTTTTATTTAATATCTAAGATTTATTAAATATATCAGTATTTTTATTATTCTTATTTTTATCATATTTTATGTTGTAAAATAGGATTTTTATAAGTGTATACATATTTATTTATAAAAAGTTGATCAATTATGGTTTATTATCAATTTTTATTGATAACGTATAAATTTTGTGTATATGAAATTTATAGTTTGTTAGTAATATGTTGCATAAAATAAAAAAAAAAATGATATTTTTCTTTCATCAAGTTGAAGAGAAAACCTACCTGGCCCTCAAGACATTGATAAATAATCCATTCAACATTTAAAATAATAATTTATTTATTAACTTTTATCCAATGACACGAAATCTAATGCATTTCCAAATATTGGCAGAGTCGGCGGTCCTGGTATCGTTTTCAGTATTTGCAACGATCTGTTAAACTTCTGATAACAGTAATAACTGATCAACAATCCCAAAACGATCAATAACGAAATGATCATTTCTACTTTTATTTATATTCACTAATCCAATAAAAATGAATATCACTTTATTTTACAACCGAAGATCTAAGTGCCTATATATAAGGAAAAGCTGTCATCTGACCATCGGTGAAATTGAGACTAAAGGCGTTCAAACAAGTGTCGCACGACGATTTCAAATTCTCGGTTTAATAAAATTCTAAGACATTTGCAAATGCATCCGCTTTATTGAATTACTAAGCTTTGGGTAATTAGAAATGCATCGTATATGATGTGAAAAACGAATAAATGAATGTGTATTAACTGTTAATACGTCAGTGTGTAACTTTCAATAGAGAAGAAATTGTTTTTATATCGTTCGCTCCTATGCATAACGACCTATCTCATTTTTGCAGAATAAAACGACCTATCTCAACTTTTGCAAAATTAAACAACGTATCTCAAACGTAGTAGAAAAATATTCATATGTCAGGCCCAAAATCTTGAGTTTAGTTTTATTTTTATTTATAATTTTATATGATTACTATGATAAAAAGCATAGCAAATCATTGTAATTATCAATGCCTTATTATAAAGATAAATGTACTAAAGTAAATGTACTAAAGTTTAAATAAACTTTTTTTATTACAAATTAGATTTTTAATTGTTACATTTTATTATTAAACTTTAAATAATCATTTTTATTCTAAATAATTAAACGTTTCAAAAAAAAATTAATTCAGACATAATTAAATAAATAAATCAAAAAAATAATAGTGTATAATATTGATCAAAATTAAATCCAATGAGTAGAAATTCAAGTATTTGGTATTAAATTCCAAGAATGATAAAAAAAAATTATGTTGTTTTTAGAAACGTTGTATCACGTTATTAATCTATTTTGATATTTAATTTATTAAATATTAATTTTTATAAATTTTTTTTGGTTTTTATATTTACATATTGTATAATTGGCATAGAAGTACTTCTATTGCATATTTTTGCGTTGAAAATTCATGCCTTGTTAGACCAATAATTACCGACCCAAAATTGTTTATTTAATTATTATCAACAAATGTATTTTTTGTTAAAAAATCAAACCGTCATACCCTCGCTTTTGTTTCAAACTACCCATTCGAATTTTTTCTGATTTTTAATTCAGCATTTCCAACATAATTCTTATGATGAAAGGTGTAAATCCCTGTAACTTAGGTATGGCATCCCGTTAAGATCAAATTGCGTTTGCAATAAAAATTTGAGTCTTACATTTTTCTTAAATTTATAGTATATAGACATATCATAGCATCAAAAATCAAAGAGGTCGTGACTTTAAGCTATCAAGTAGTTGGTTGTCGTGAAAACTGCTTTTTCTTTATCCATTCAACAAAGATTTAAATTTAACTAGCCCAAATTTAAATTCGTACACGAGGCTACGGTTTTTAGAGCAATTATTGTATTAGTTACAGAAAGTTCGTACAATTGCAAACAATACAATTCAGTGATTGTATATGTCATTGTATAAAAGATGCGCATCGCTTTGACCATTAATAATAAAATGTCAAATAAAAATGGTGAATAATTGAATAAACGGCTTAAGCTTTTCATATTTCTGATGAACTTAAAAAAATTGAATAATGACAATATATTGCAACGATAAAAATGGTAAAATCTATAACTTGTTGATTCCGATTGAATACATATCCATTGTTTTCTGCAATATTATACACCGATGAGCAAAAAGGAAATCGCACAGTTATAGAAATTTAAATGGCCTAAATACACATTAGATTTAAGAAATTATTTTTAATTTGTAAACCTTTCCCTTTCGACGATGCCAATCCTAACAATTATAAACTAACTAAATAATACATTAGGTATGCATTAATTTAGAATTTTTTCATATTTTTACTTATAATTCTATCACCACGATTGTTTTCAAATATAGAATTGGTATAATATTATTTTATTAATCGAAAAATACTGTTAAAACATTTTTTTTTACTATACCTTTAATAATTTACGTTATAATTTTTTTAATTTAAAATTTTTCATTTATGTACATTACAATGTTCATTGGGCGCGAATGAGGTTAAAACTGCATAAATAAAAAAGTAAATCACATCATTTTTGACTCTAAAATATCTTCAACTTATTCGACGTTATGAAAAACTCATGTAAAACCTACACTAAGAGGTGATAGACACAATAAATTAATATTTATAGTAACTTTTAAGTAACAATGTATTTTTTGTATATATCAACGGCTCCTATGCACAACGATCTATCTCATTTTGTCAGGATAAAACGACCTGTCTCAACTTTTGCAACTTAAAACGACCTATCTCAAAAGTAGCAGAAAAAATGTTCCTGTATGTCAGGCGTAATTATGAAATTGTAATAGAATAGTACTTACTATTATTCTATAGAAAAGTGATTTAATTCGTTTTGCTTATTTAACTGTAAATTTAAAGTGTAAATATATAGTGTCATTTGTATATTCAATATAAAAAATTTTTATTTAAATTAATATTTTTTAACCTTTAATGGATCGACATGAGTTACATGACGTCATGTAGTGACTCGTCAACTTTTGATCTTAGTTTCATTTGAACTTGAGGAACTTTGAACACTTTTTTATCAAGATAACGAACTTCTAAATTTTTCAAAATCTTGGAAGTCGGAGGGTTAGAAAAATAATCTTTTTTTATAGGGAGACACCATTTAGCAGTCCTTCACGCAGGAAGCCATTTCTTGCGGCCTGTGGACAAAAAAATAGTATATAAGCATCTCGGGAACAACGTGGATCATTCTTAGGAGTGCGTCTGTGACAGCCTCGCTGCGATTATCCAAGTTCGCATGTCGTCGGCGAATAATCGATTTTCCTTCTTTCTTAGTGCAGAATGTTCTATTTTACTTTTTTCTTTTCTCAAATCCACTGCAGCGTACGACATGTTTGACTTTGTGCTTTATTAGTAGTCGTATAGGAAATGTTAATCTTACAGAAAAATATCTTCTCTTAAAAATAAATAGAAAATCTTTGGCAGAATATAAAGTAATTTGATTTATAAATATAATATCACCAACTTTATAACTCGATGGTATTTTTTATTTCAGTAAATTGTTAGTTAATCCTACTATTTAGATTTCAATGAATTCGACCTTAAAAATCAAAATGGAATCTCTCATTAATAATTTAGTTTTATAATCAAAATTTTTTATAGTATGAAGTAACTCCCGTGGAGCCAGTATGGCTTTTTACGAATAAATATTAATCAAATATCAAACCCACACGGTGGCGGAGTGGCGGAAACGCACCTCGGCCGGTCATGAAAGTTAAGCAGCACCGAGCGCGGTTGGCACTTGGATGGGTGACCGTTCTCGGGCTTAGCTTAAATGATCAGTTAGGTGTTTTTTCACATTCCACAACGTGAGCGGGAGGTGTGAGGAATTCTGTTTCGGTGTTAAAGTCTACGCAATGTGACCTTGCCACCCAAACAGAATTGTTCTCGAATACACCGCCCTTCTCGGAGGAGGTTTTCCTAAATGGCATTTATCCCAACGGGTTTGGCCACAGGTTTTCCCTCTCTCCACGGGCATAACCCCGGGCGAATGCGAGAAGGTGGGGTAAAGAGGGGGTAAAATTGGAAATGGAATGAAATGGAATAAAGGTGTAGGGGATACGTAAAAACCTGTAAAAAGGTGTACGTGGAAACTACCAAAATTTATTAATCAAATATCCTGCTAAACAACTTCTTTGTCAACCTGGAATATGTAAACAATTTTTAGATGCTTTACTTAGATATGGCAAAAGTTATTATTAATTAAAAAGCTCATATTTTGCTGTTTTGCATCCTGGTAGAAATTTTCAACAGCTTTTGAGTCCATGCGAGTGAAAGACAAACTGGGCAGTGAGTTCCTAGTCGACATATTATTTTCGTCAGATATTTTAGCATTCACTTGCTAAGGAATAGCTGGCATCTTATAATTGAATAAAAAAATAATATAATTACAGGTTTATATCGTTTAAAATAATAAAAATATATAAATGAAAGTTTAGATGAATTATGTATGTAAGTTTCTATCAATACATTAACTTAAACTTCCAGGACACAAAAATGATTTCGTGGGCAAATTATAGGTTATGTATATGAATCATATCTTAATTTCGACTAATATCAATTCTTAAGCATTGCTTCTCCAGTGACTAACCAGCGACACTGCCCAGCTGATCTTAGTTAGAGACTAGTCTAGCTCACCAGTTTCACTGCTTTATTTTCTACCAGGGCACTTATATGACCAATTTTCATGACATAATAACTCAAAATATATGCATCCTACAAAAAAATGATACATATCTTTAAAAGTGGAAATTACATCAAGATTTCAATGAAATTTTAATTATAATCATTAATTGAATATTATTGCACGCATTCACTGATCTTAAGTCACTAAAATATCATATATTTTGATTTTTGACATTGTTCAGCACAATTGATATTACTGAAAAAAACCACAGATACTTCTCATTACATCTACTTTGCGTGTACCAAGCAGTTTAGTGAAATAATTAATAGGATAAAAGATATACACTTTTTTCTGTAAAACTATAACTACAAAAATAAAGAACTTCAACATGGCCGATAGTTGCCGATGAACATGAACTTTTTCAATTCAAGATAATTAACAATATTAAAATTACTGGTAGATTCTTCTTTTCATTTGCAACAAAAAATATCTGTATCAATTATCTCACGAGATTAATAAATTCAGAGAAAAAAATTCATAAAGGTATTATTCGTATCATATTTATATACGAATTTTTTCGTCTGATACTATTAATCTCAGGAGAAAATTGATAGAGATATTTTTACTTCTGAACTTAAGTTTTAGTATCTATGTCTATTTGTTTTTGAGTCTTTTTTGGCGAGATTTTTTGTCACATGCTTATATCTACCATATGAAAAAGCGTTAGGACCTAAAACTCCGGATTTCTTTATATTTTTATAGTAGTAAACATATCCTAGAGTTTGATAAATATCCGTTTCTCAGAAATATGACTCTCTCCTGATACGTAAAACATCTAAAAATTTGTTTACATATTCTAGGTTCAAAAAGAAGTTGTTTAGCAGAATATCAATAATTTTTAAAATTGTCATCTACTGATTTGATATGGAATGCTCCATATATATATTCTTATTAAAAAAAAAGAACTCAACGCGCTAGTAGTATCTCATGAGTGGTATAATAATCTACCAGTATACAAACTTAATAAAATTTTTATTTATTTCTTGCAGCAAACATTTATTAAATAATTATTGACAATTTTTGCCTTAATTAAATAATATTATCTGAATATATACGTATTATACATTTACCGATATATTTACAATGTACTAGCAGAAATATACATAATACATACACTTCCAGATCAATGAAGAAAAGTTGCAGTGATTCCAGTTCCCGGATCTAACAAGGAAACAATCGTGAAAATACGAACGAATTCTATTTTAGAAATGCCGTTTACGAATATGTAAACCGGCTGGAATGCAAAACAATTTGAAACAAAAAAGGTTATCAAATCTCACATGATCTTCTATTGTAATACGAAGCATTGACATTGTTAATAAGCAATTGTCAACTACAGTAAATGTAAGAAAAAATGTTAAAATTGAACAAGAAGCTACTTCTGCACTAACTAGATTCCTCTTTAAATTAAGCGCATTTAAATTATGCGCATGATTTAAGTAAAATGAGTGAGCAAGAAATTATTTACTCGACTTTCGTTTGAAAATATTGTGAGCATTCATATCCATATAACCACGTCCAAATTTTTAGAATGGATAAATGTGTTTTTATAGTATCAATTGTGTGCAAAATACAAATGATTGCATAAAAAAATTGATATTTTATTATATATTTATATGTGATTTAAATGAAATTTTTCTTTATGTATCAAAAGTGTTTAATGAACATGTAGGTAAAAATATTTTAACAACTTATGCGTGATAAGTAATTAAAGTTAAATTTCATTTAATCTCTATCGATTCATACATATGGTTCATGTTTAGTCTTCCCTTTAAATTTTATTCCCTTAGTACCCTCTATATTTGGTCAAAACTATGCAATATTTATTAGAATTGATAGAAATGAAATGAAATTGAACTTTAATATCTGTCAAATTTAATATTTTGAAATTAAACTATACAGTATAGAGGAGGAATATACTAGCGATATTCTAGAATAAGCATGTGGATTTCGAGACAGTACTAATAACAGTTTAAAATATTTTTTTTATTTATCAAAATTATTTGTTAAAAACAAATAAAAGTATTATATAAATATTTTTTTATTATTATTTTAATGTCTTAATTTTATGCTCCCAACTATATGCTAATACGGAACGGAGGTCTCACGATGCCTGTGAAGAAAACACTTGTTGAAAATAAAATTCCCATTAGTATCAAAGTCAGAAATCGGAACACCTCCGGAATCGAACCTGGAACACCTCCTTGTACGGGGTGTATAAATTGTCACAATTAAATTATATTTAATCTCTATCGATCCTAATAAATTTCGCACGTAATGGTTTAGTTGTATTTAACATAACTTCGGCAACGAATGTAAGATCTTTGGTATAATCCACGGGTTCTAAATAAAAATTATACAATATTCGTCCAATAATGGATTTTAAGGATGCCATGGCATACTTTTGTCCTGAAAATTTTCGTAATTAATACAAATTATAAGCCGAAAAGCTCTTAATAATTATTAATAATAATTACCGAGGCAATTTCGAGGTCCTGCGCTAAATGGTAGATAAGCAAATGTATGTCGTTCTTTTATTTTATCAGGTAAAAATCTGTCAGGATCATATTTATCTGGTTCTGGCCAATACCTTGGATCTCTGTGAAGATCGTAAAGTCCAATAGCTACTTCTGCTCCCGCGGGAATTATTTGATTATCTGCAAGATATATAGATATGTTATACTTATTATGATCGGCCAAGAAACACACGCACAAGGACATGTCGCTGAGTTTTCCGATCTTTTATCTGCAAAGCTGCAAAAGTCATTCCATGCCCGTTGTGCAGTTGTCTCTTAACAAGAACAATATTTAAAATGAGTTTTAAAACAAGGGTCGTATGCAGCGCTCTCATTGAGTATGCTGCCATGTGCAATCTACCTTTACCAGGAGAGAAAATAAGAAAAAAGGAAGGGAACTAGTCTACCCATGAAGAAAAATGCAATGATGTTTTCATGAAACTAACTATCATTGAGAAAAAGACACATTGTTTAAAAGACCTTGACAGGATTATAGTTACAGAAAAATGTCAGTGGACCTACAAAGTATGAGAAAGCTCAAGGTGGTCCTACACCACCTGCCCCGTTTGCCAAGATTTAAGTGTAGGGAAATTATGATATGGCAATCTGATAAAGGGAGACTGGATCTCTAGTCGGTAGTTTCGTCCCGAGTTCCAAGTGGAAAGTATTATAATCTTGATGAGTTGACAGGATGAGCAATGCTACCACCAGAACGATCATTGAAGAATGTAGAAACCTCCCTATATCTTTTTGCAGTTGCTGGTTTCCTCAGTGATACTATTAATGAATGTGTGTACTTATACCATCGTCACTAGCGCTAACTCCTCCTAACTACCAGTAATCATCAAAGAATAAAATGAAAAGAATAAAAAGGTTGTATGAAAACTAATCCTTGAGAACCTCGACATACTGACTGAGACTAGGATGACCCGAGTTTATCCAAGACTGGTAAGATACTTGTAATGTATGACCTACTGAATGTTCGGCATCCTTTTACAAGAATATTCAGCGCTTATTCCATGAAGCCATCGATTGTGATGGCCCAAATACAAATGATTGCTAAAAAAATTGATATGTTATTATTATTATATGTGATTAATTGAAATTGTTCTTTATGTATCAAAGTGTTTAATGAACTGTAGGTAAAAAATTTAACAATATGCGTGATAGAATCAAAGTTAAATTTTCATGTAATCTCTATCGATTCATACTATGGGTTCATGTTTAGTCTTCACCTTTACTTTTATTCCCTTAGTACCCTCTATATTTGGTCAAAACTATGCAATATTTATTAGAATTGATAGAAATGAAATGAAATTGAACTTTAATATCTGTCAAATTTAATATTTTGAAATTAAACTATACAGTATAGAGGAGGAATATACTAGCGATATTCTAGAATAAGCATGTGGATTTCGAGACAGTACTAATAACAGTTTAAAATATTTTTTTTATTTATCAAAATTATTTGTTAAAAACAAATAAAAGTATTATATAAATATTTTTTTATTATTATTTTAATGTCTTAATTTTATGCTCCCAACTATATGCTAATACGGAACGGAGGTCTCACGATGCCTGTGAAGAAAACACTTGTTGAAAATAAAATTCCCATTAGTATCAAAGTCAGAAATCGGAACACCTCCGGAATCGAACCTGGAACACCTCCTTGTACGGGGTGTATAAATTGTCACAATTAAATTATATTTAATCTCTATCGATCCTAATAAATTTCGCACGTAATGGTTTAGTTGTATTTAACATAACTTCGGCAACGAATGTAAGATCTTTGGTATAATCCACGGGTTCTAAATAAAAATTATACAATATTCGTCCAATAATGGATTTTAAGGATGCCATGGCATACTTTTGTCCTGAAAATTTTCGTAATTAATACAAATTATAAGCCGAAAAGCTCTTAATAATTATTAATAATAATTACCGAGGCAATTTCGAGGTCCTGCGCTAAATGGTAGATAAGCAAATGTATGTCGTTCTTTTATTTTATCAGGTAAAAATCTGTCAGGATCATATTTATCTGGTTCTGGCCAATACCTTGGATCTCTGTGAAGATCGTAAAGTCCAATAGCTACTTCTGCTCCCGCGGGAATTATTTGATTATCTGCAAGATATATAGATATGTTATACTTATTATGATCGGCCAAGAAACACACGCACAAGGACATGTCGCTGAGTTTTCCGATCTTTTTATCTGCAAAGCTGCAAAAGTCATTCCATGCCCGTTGTGCAGTTGTCTCTTAACAAGAACAATATTTAAAATGAGTTTTAAAACAAGGGTCGTATGCAGCGCTCTCATTGAGTATGCTGCCATGTGCAATCTACCTTTACCAGGAGAGAAAATAAGAAAAAAGGAAGGGAACTAGTCTACCCATGAAGAAAAATGCAATGATGTTTTCATGAAACTAACTATCATTGAGAAAAAGACACATTGTTTAAAAGACCTTGACAGGATTATAGTTACAGAAAAATGTCAGTGGACCTACAAAGTATGAGAAAGAACTCAAGGTGGTCCTACAACCATCCTGCCCCGTCACTGCCAAGATTTAAGGTGTAGGGAATTATGATATATGGCAATCTGATAAAGGGAGACTGGATCTCTAGTCGGTAGTTTCGTCCAGAGTTCCAAGTGGAAATTATTTTAATCTTGATGAGTTGACAAGGTGAGCAATGCTACCAGCAGAGCGATCATTGAAGAATGTACACGGAGAGAAAAATGTACAATAATAGCAATAGTATATTACACACCTACGTAGGTAAAGCATTGGTCAGTCCATAGCATATGTAAATTGACACCCGAGCCGAAGACGAGGGTGGCAAACATGTGGTATGGGGGTGACCATTTTACCTCCCATGGGATGTATACTATTTTTCACCACCAGTAGACCGAAAATAACTCATTCCTCTTTCGGTGCCGGGAGGGAATGTGGTACTTTCGGTCTACGTGTGGTGAAAATTAATTTTACATGGGATTATACCATCTTCTTCCTTTGGGATAAAGTTCAAAATTCGATGTAAAAATAGCAAGGTTCAAGAAGAATTAAATCTTGTGTTTCCTTTATTATATAGCACCAATTGTATTTTAGAAACGTATGGACACGTACTATACGTCCATCGTAAAGAACCCACGGTAAAATCGCGTGAGTATATTGCAAGTATGCGATGCTGGTTATAGGTTAGCCCGAAAACTATTTTGATAAGCAGACCGCGATAATCGCAAGACCCACGGGATTTGTGAGTGGGTCGTTTGTAATTCTACATTCATTCGCGATGCGCGTTTTCTCCAGTCTTGTATTGCTTTAAAAATACTGGAGCCATATAAACATTCCACGATCTTCAAATTATTTTTCTATTGTGTACTTCTGAATTCGAAAAACGCACTAAAATTTGTAATAAACGTAACAAATGTATGTGTAAATGAAGCACGAAAAAAGTGTATGCTACATTAGTTTGGGTACCTCATGCTATAACCATATATTTTTTTCTCCGTGTAGAAAACTCCCTATATTTTTTTGCAGTTGCTGGTTTCCGTCAGTGATACTATTAATGAATGTGTGTACTTAATACCATCGTCACTAGCGCTAACTCCTCCTAACTACCAGTAATCATCAAAGAATAAAATGAAAAGAATAAAAAGGTTGTATGAAAACTAATCCTTGAGAACCTCGACATACTGATGACTAGGATGACCCCGAGTTTATCCAAGACTGGTAAGATACTTGTAATGTATGACCTACTGAATGTTCGGCATCCTTTTACAAGAATATTCAGCGCTTATTCCATGAAGCCATCTTACTATCCGCTTTATCTGCTGCAAATCTGGCAAGGTATTTGAACCCGTAATATGTGTCAAGCTACAAGTAGCCATAGCGCGAGCAGGCAATTTATTTATAAGTGTGGATTTTGCAAGGTGCGCGCAACCATTAATGTTAGAATTCAAGTTGTCGAGCTAACCACTAGTGTCATCGGTAGTACACGGAGTTTAAGGTGTATGTGTGCTATTATCACTTTGGATATCCGCAGAATTTTCAGCGTCACTCAATGATACATCATTACGTTCACGAACAGTCCAAAATATCTTGCACTCCTATAACATTACTAGATTAAAGGATTCGATCCTAGGACTCCTCTAGTGGAACGTTGTTTACAATGGGCTACTCAGACAGCAGCTTCCAGAGGTGTCAGTAATATCATTCGCGGATGACGTGGTGCTACTCTTCGTCGCGAAATAGCAACGATCCAAATAGTTGAGAAATCGCGGACTGGCTTGATGGCTAAAAAAATAGAGATAGTAGAAAGAAGAAGGTGCGCTATCTTCTCAGTGAACGATAGGATGGTAACATAAATTGGTACAAGTGAGACTCTTAGGGTTCATCTTGGATATGAAGTAGACTCTCGAAAGCAGGTTCAAACGCGGTAAGATTATTCAGTGTGTTGTCTGGTATCGCAATGATCTCTTTTATCGATGATGGTACACTCCGTAATTCTTCGTAGAGCCTACGTTGGGCATACTTTAGTAACAATAAAAACTATAAATATCCTAACCTGTAAAAAGTAAACACACACATACACACGCACATACATACATATTTGTACACTTGCCTAACTGTATATCTTCTTCTGTATAGCGGAAAATCATAGGAACTGCTGGAAACATCCGAAGTGATTCTTTGATACAAAGTTCGAGGTAATTTAATTTTTTCAATTCTGCCATTCCAAGATTCCCACCACTTTCTGCTAATACCGCAGTTACTTCAGCTCTAGCTTTATCCTATAATTGTTTAATTCGTACAAAATATCATTTATGGAAAGTTAACGTGAAGGTTCATTCAAAATGTGTGCGATATTCCGAATTTTAAAAATTGGAATAACTTTTTCGTTATTTCGAACCGAGAAAATAGAATGGTCATTATTTCGAAAGTAATAAAATCGTCAGATATTTGATAATAGGTGCAATATTTCGAATTCCAAATAGTAGATAAATAATTTTCTACATTATTGTCTGTTATCAATGTGTCAATAGACAAATATAAAAGTTATTTCTCTACACTATAAAGTTCGAATATTCGGAACAAATATATAAAAACTGAAGAATCCATTATTTTCGAAATAATGATCTTTCTATTTCTCTTGATTCTAAATAACAAAAATGCATTTCTAATTTTGGAAATTCGAAACAATGCAAACATTTTGAATAAGCTTTCGACAAATCGGACTCCACCCAAGTTAACATCTTTCAAATATATTATTCGAATAAAATCATCGGAAAAAGTATATTTTTATTTAAACGAATAACAATCTTATCGATTATATTTAATCATAAATAATATATCAATGGTAATTTAAACATTGTATTTAAATTATTAATTGAAAATTAAATAAAGTTTACAAACCTTTTTTAAACCAAATACAAGTACTTGATGAATAAACATGTATTTCCCTTCTATGTGATGAAAAATATCTTATAAATAAAAATTTTATTTAACACTTACTTGTGCTTCTTTATGTTCCGCCAGCAATAGTAATATGAAAGTCATAGACACACGAGATGAATCAAAAACCTATATATTGTATGTATAATTTTTAATATTAGTCCGAGTAGGAATTAAAAAAATAGTATATTACATACCATGGCCAGTAAAATAAGAAATGTCTCAGATCACATGTAATTGTCGGCCGAGGCGAAGCCGAGGTGGACGATCATGTGATCTGAGGCTTTCTTTTTTACTGGCCATGGTGTGTATACTATTTTTCTGCTCGACGTTGCCGGAAAACGGCAACTTCAATTCGCGCAGCGGCCGGGAAGTTGCCGCTTTCCGGCCGGAGGGCAGAAAATATATTTTTCCTCACGGCATGCGGAAAGTTCGTTTTTCCGTACGCATTTGCGTTCCGAAAGTGCCCTATAATATAACGCGAAAGATATTTACAAAAAATCTATATTAATGAAATTTTTAGTTCAAAATCATATGTATTCAACTATATATTTGAAATTAAATATTAACATACAATTTTTTAAATGAAACAATATTAAACATAAATTACAAATAACATAAAACAACTTATTAAAGTTACATTTTTCGCTACTTCCAAAAGTTCATCTGACACTGTATCATTAGCATCGTCACTAAAATTCTCACTTAAATCACTATCAGAATCCATTGTGAAACACAAACCCGCAGAACGCAAACAAAACAAAAACAAGTGCGCTTCTTACGATTGACTCATATTGACTGTTATATGACATTAATCAAAATATTGTCGAACTTCTCGCAACTTGCAAGGAAAAGTAATATACAGTACGCATGCGTGAAGCAGACAATAAAATTACGCGCGACGTTTGAAACATGTGATAAATGTTTAATTTTATTTTTAAGAGTTATATGTAAATATTTTACAGGCGGGGGGCTCCGCCCCCGAATCCCACGACGCGGGTTTCGCCCCCTGCACCCCCTTTAAACAAAACAAATGTACTTCACAAGATCGACTCACATTGGCTGTTATATATTAATATATTAATCAAAATATAGTCGAACTTTCCGCGACTTGTGAGGAAAAATGATATACACTACGCATGCGAAAAGTGAGTTATAACATCACGCGCGTTGTCGCTCGAGCGCAGCGAGTCATACGTCAAACGTCGCGCGTGAAGTTATAAATCACTTAATTTCCACACTTGCAGTGTAATGTTAACAAATTACACTATTAACACTCACTCCGAAGAATGCGTTATTTAAAATGATTTTAATCTCTTCTTCATCAAATATATGAGATTGTTTTACGATGGCAAGTGGGTAGTTGTTATAATCTAAAAAAGAGAGAGATAAATGAAATTTATAATTTGGATGTATATTGGATGTATATATATAATCTAAATAATATTAAATATTTACCAATATCACTTTCAGTTATTATGCCCTTGTTTACTAGTCCATTACTTTCATTTTCTTGATTTTCATATTTATGCAAAACCTACATTTTACATTAAATATATATATATATATATTATTAATTTAAATTATTAAATATAACTAAATAATTATCATTTTTTATATCGTTTAACGCTCTCATATTCGATTTGAATCAATTGATACTTTACTTCTTGGGTAAGTTTATTATACGCCTCGACGGATGCCAAATTTTTGCGGCCGTAACTCGTAAATTTGTTGAAGTAACACCATCTTGGTAAGTATTGATGTATTGCTCTAATTAAAAAAATTGCATAATTTGTATAAGCATTATCTGAGAGGTATGTCGAAACTAATAAAAAATCCACATTTTTAGATAATTGCATTTGTAATAAAGTTAGTAAAGGAGATTAATAATAATAATTATTAAATATATTTGTTAATTAATTATATAAGAAAAATAAATGCTATACAATTTTTTGTTTGAAATACTAACGGTGAAAATTTGGAAATTTGTAAGCGATATCACATTCATTTGATACCGACCGAGTAAAATGAAACAGAAAAATTTATTTTAACTAAAAAAAAATCAAGACATCATTGCTCTTTTTTCAATATTATCTTATCGCATGATAAATTTCATACAAATATCAATGCATTAAAAATGGCATTGGAAGGAAATTCGACTTAATTTTCTTGTCATACATTTAAAAGTCAAATTTCCTTTAACGGGATGTAATAGTCAATTTTTACCGACCGAGTAATGGCACACGCATTTTGTTAATTAATTATTAAATACGTGAATAAATGTAAAACCAAGACATCATTGCCCTCCGTATTGGTACCTTCTGTAATTCAGCAAAGCGCAAAGTATGTACGCGCAATAATTAACGAGAATGATTGGAAGGAAATTTTATAACCTAATATCCACTATGTGAAAATTTCCTTCCAATGCCATTTTAATACGAATTAAAATATCTGTTTGACTTTTTGCAGAAAAATAGATTATACAAGTATACAAGGCAATGATGTCATCATTTCCTTTTATTCAAAATATGTATTAATTAATTAAATATAATTGTCTCATATGGCTCGGTAGGTAACTAATTGAGTATTGCATCCCCTTAAATGCCATTTCGAGTGCAATGATAAGATTGTAAAATATTTTGAGTTTTTCACAATTTATCATATGTATATAGTAAAAAATAATTTTTTAATTAAATTAAAATTATTATTTAAATAACATATATGTATAATTATACCCTATCAATAACATTCAGGTGGCATTCCACGTGATTGTTTCTTATGATAGTAATACTGTATAACAATGTTAATGATAGTTTCCATATGCAATTCCTCGTGCAATTTCATGTTTTATTACGCATGTTAATTTATATCCACTTTTATGTATAGTCTAAGATGAATATGTTAAAAAATAAAGTATTTTTCTAAAAATCCGAAAAAATCATGTGGAATTCCACTTGAATTTTTCTTATAGGGTAGTTGTCACTCTAGGCAACAGATGGGGAAGTTGATGGAAAATCACAACGACAGTTTAGGGATCTTTGTTTTGGGACCTCTTCTACGATGAGTTACTAAAGCAAAACTTTTCCGGAACAAGTTCTTACTTAAAAAATCTCACGTGAGTTCATTCATGAGATCTCATGCTAAAAATTCATACGAGGTTCTGGATTTTTGATACTTCTAAGTAATAAAAAAATCAATCTTCCACCGTTGAGAGTCGCCTCCTAATCTTTTGACGCTCAAATGCACCGTGAAGATACCCCATGTTTGACATCTTATTATTCGTACAAAACTATAAAAACTTATCTCGACGTAATGAAATATCTTTATGTTTCCGAAGTCGTCATTATTTAACTATTGTTTTTTAACAAAAACCATAAAATAAACGAAAAATAATTTTTTAAATTACGATTTTAATAGTGTTCTCGGTATTTTCATTTCTGAAACTCGTTTAAGGATACAATATTGAATGTACAATTTTGGAAAATCAGTGATGATCTTAAGGTTTTTGGGGTCGCTCATCACGATTTTAATGTCAGATTTATGAAATGCAAGATAGCGAGCACAATACAATTTCTTATAACCATGGGAGTATCTTCAAAAATCTAGATTTTTGAGTGATTTTAAATATTTTTAACATTTTTGCTGGCAATCTCACTTTGATCGTAGTCACAATGAATGAGAACAGGGTTAAAAATATTGAAGATGGCACGATAGAAGTAGTGACTAAACGATTAGACCTGATCGCCCAAAAAAATTGATCTCTCATACTAAGAAGAGAAGTAACTCCATTTTCTACGATGTTCAATTCAATTAAAGATTTTCATCCTTGAGCCAAAAATAATCAAACACACCACACATATATCACACACACATAATATTTACCTTGACGTAACAACTTGCACCATTGTATCAATGGATTCAATAAAATCTTTAATCATATCCTTGTCCAATTCATCTGAATCGATGTTCGCTAGTCCAGCTTCAACAATCAAAATTTAAGATTTACTTAATAATTAAATGTATTTTTATTTTCATTTAATTAACAAATATTTACCCAATGACGGAGAAGGTATTAAATTCGATGTAACATTCTTCAGTACATAAACGTTTTCCTTACCTCCTCTCGATCTAAGTTCGTCTATCGTTCTTATCGTACAATTGTTTATAATCTTTACAATTCTGTTTAACGCATTGAAGTTTAACCCAGGTGTAAGTACTTTTCGTTGCATTCGCCATTTGTTTCCTAATGTGTAAAATAATCTATTTATTTAATTTCAGTAAAGTTTATCAGATGAAAAAAATATACGATATTATACCTGACGTGATGAACATTCCGTCATCCAACCAGTCGTGAAAGTATCCATAGAGAAAACCTTTGGTAAGATTCTTTTGGCTCGTAAGATAAATCTGATGTAAATAATTTATGAAAATTATTTATTTTTTCAACTTTTTATTTTATTTACGTTTCTTCAATTATGCGTTTTTTTAAAAAAAATTATTTTAGAATTCAACTTAAGGCAAAACATGTTCGGATGGCTGCGAATCGTATTATATGCCATCTAAAGGTTAAAAATTTTACAAGAATACCATCTTTCTATACCAAAAAATTTATATTTACGTTTGTGCTTAATTATTGTTTAATTTTTTGTCTTATATTTAAAACAATTTAAAAGTCTTTAAATAAACTAAATATAAATTTTACCAAAATACACGTAGTTTAACTTTTAACAGTGTATTTATCCCTTATAGATATCTGACCATAGATGTAATGTTTTTAAAGTAAAAAAATGGTCAAGTGTCATTAAAAATCGAACAAATGTCCTTTCAATGACAAAATTAGAATTTTATTTTACCTCAAATGTTAAATTTCTACTAGAGATATTTTTTCATAATTTACATGAATATCCTATAGTAATAATGAAAAAATTTTCATAACTATTATAACTCACAAGAAGATTTTGGAACTAAAAATTATATTTTACAGTCTCAAACAAAGTAATTATCTACAAAGGTCAAATATACTTCTTGTCAGTTAAAAAAGTAAGAATCATCATTAAAACCCTTTCACTCCTGGTTGCCATATGGCACATGAATTTCATATTGTATCCTATTATAAAATTGAGTAAGCGCTCGAATCGAAGATCTCGAATCTCGATCTCGAACAATAAAAAAACTCGAAAATCAACGGAAAACAAAACATCGGCGCGCGTAGCGCGCACAAATCCACTAGTCTGTAAAAATTTCTTTGCAATATGCAATAAACTTCAGTGTATAGTTGCAATTTTTAGGTTATCACAAACAATTATTATATTAACAAAAACTTTCATTTAATTAAAAAAGAAATAATTCGAAAGCAACATAGTTATGCTGTTCAAAATTCACGCTAGTTGACGATACGATTTTTATCGAGTAAATTCAATATAAATTGTTTTGTAGTCAAAAGAAAAATAAATGATATATTTCAAAGTTTGACAAACCTTTAATTATTAACTACCAAATTCTCTAAAAAAAATTAAAAAAAACAATAATTTGAAATACGTTGTGAAAAAATTTCTTTCTATTTTGATACTTGCCTGCAAATCCTTGGGATCACGAAGAAAAATCATTGGTGTCGAGAATATCATGAATTTACCTCTTGGATAATATTTGTTACCGAAACTTCGTATAAAATTCCACAAAGTTACTGAATAACAGAAAAGCATATATTACATTTTCTACAATATCTATACTGTAAATAATATAAAACGTATACTAAGTGTTTTGATTACAAATTGTAGTGCAAGAATCTTATAAAAAACGGGATACATGCTCAAAACGTACCCTTCTTTGGAAAAAAATTGTTATTAAAAATTCGAGAGAAATTTCATAACTGCATACAACAGTTTTTTATCCTAAATCATACTGACTAAAAACGGTGTTTTAACCAAAAAACGGCCAACAGGACCGATTATGAGTCCAACAGGAGGATTATGGTAAAACAATAGTTCAACCTAACCTCAAAATGCCTACGAGACTAACAAGGGGAGTAATTGACCTCCGGGAAACGGATCTTATCCTAACTTTGGTATGTCTTTTATAATATAAAAATGTGAAGAAAGCCAAGTTATCTCTTGCCAATGGCCACTTTTACGGGAGTTATTCGACATCCAAAAATAATGTCAGTAAAAATTACTTCCTATTTGATTGCTTACAACTCGAAAACAAATAAAGATAAGCACTCAAACCAGAAACCAGAAGAAAGCTGAGTTCAAGTAGATATGGTTTAGAAAAAAAGAAGTTCAAATTACTTAATTTGGAGCAAAGTTATAAAAAAAAAAATAAGAAATTGAAGAAATCTTAATCAAAATATGATATGAAAAATTTATTGTTTCTTTTGGCCTAATAATCTTTAATTTCTTATTTTCTTCATAACTTTGCTTCAAATTAAGCTTCCAAATATGAGCTTCTTTTTTTCTAAACCATATCTACTTGAACTAAACTTTCTTCTGGTTTTTGGTTTGAGTGCCTAATTTTATTTGTTTTCGAGTTATAAGCAATCAAATTGGAAGTAATTTTTACTGATAGTATTATTAGATGTCGAATAACTCTCGTAAAAGTGTCCATTGGCAAGAGATAACTTGGATTTCTTTACATTTTTATATTATAAACGACATACCAAAGTTAGAATAAGATCCGTTTCCCGGAGGTCAATTACTCCCTTTGTAAGCCTGGGAGAAAATTGAAAAAAAACTATATAACATGAACAGCTAATAATTTTTTCAATAATTCCATAAAGTAAGTACCCAATTGTTGATCATGAACCAATTTCTGATCAGTACATTATTTTAATAAAGTACTAAGGTTTACATAAATCTAATCGTTGCTACGTACTAGTATAGGTTAAATAACTAATAATTGGTCAGCAGTCTTAATTGGGGATTGATATACGTACCGAAAATTTACTGATCAGAAAATGGTATTTTCCGCTTTTTTTCTTAGATTGTTACCCTGGTAGAATTGTGAGCATATTATATGCGATAAAAGTGAATTTATGATCATAAAAAATGATAGATAATTGTTAATATAAAATGATCTTTATATGATCAATATATGCTCATTTTTTAAAGAAATTATTAATAAACAATTTGTTTACAAAAATAAAGATGTAATTATGATGAAAATATTACAGCATAAAAATTAAATTTTATTTGACATAAAATGATCATTTTTAAATTATTTGTTAACTTTAACCCAAAACGGGTTCTCTTTATTAGTATGCATTTGTTTTCTAATTGTGTATTATCAAAAGTTTTATTTTTATTTTATAATCTTCAAAATGAATTACATTAACGATAAAAAAAGTACTAAACGAGTTAGAAAACATCGTTGTGTAAAAAAAGAGTTAGAAAATTTAAATAAACGTTTAAGAATAAGCTGTGAAAATAATGATAGTTTTTTAATTAATAACGATCAAGAAGATGAAAATAATGTGATTGAAACTCAACAGATTTTTGAAAGTTCTCAAAGTTTTGAAAACTGTAATACTATTTCAAGCAGTTGTGATCAAGAATCTGTGTATTATAATGAATGTTATGACATCGATAAACAATCTGATAGTGTCTGTGAATCGAATGGTATTTTGGAGTTAAACACTAGCAAGGAAGAAAGCAAAACTGATACTGATTCCAGTGTTAATGATTCAGAAGTAAGTAAAGATTCTGAATCTATTTATAGCGAACACAACTGTGAAAAAGTTAAAGAAATTACTTTGCTTCGACAATGGGCTGTATTATCAAATACTCCTGACATTTATGTTGATTCGTTGTTAGCTATATTAAATCCAAAACTTTTACCTCAACTGCCTAATTCGTCAAAAGTATTTCTAAAAAAGCAAGAAGCAAAATATGTTATAGAAAAAATGATAGATTCAGATAATTTAATAGGTGAATATGCATATTTAGGAATAGAAAATGGACTTCAGTATTGTATAAATACTAAATTACATACAGACAATACAATTGAAATAGATTTTAACATTGATGGAGTCAAACTACACAAGAGTTCACCTAAATCAATGTTACCAATTTTATGTAAACCTGTTAACTATCCTGATATTTATCAACCGTTTCCAGTTGCAGTATTTTATGGCAACTCAAAACCAAATTCATTACACGATTATTTTGTTAAATTTATTATAGAATTAAATACATTGTTAGCAGAAGGTATTATAATTAATTCTGAACACTATGTATTAAAGCTGCGCTGTTTTATATGTGATACACCAGCTAGAGCTGCCATAAAAAATATTAAGGGACATACGTCAAGAAATGGTTGCGAGAGATGCACTGTTCTTGGGCATAAAGTTGACAATATTTTAGTGTTTCTCCAATGCAATAATGAAGCGAGAACAGCTGATGGATTTCGCCAATTCCAAGATGTTGATCATCACAACGGTCCATCTCCACTTTTAGCTATTGAGCCAGAAATAGATTTCATCCAACAATTTGTACTCGACTCAATGCATCTCTTATATTTAGGTGTCATGTTAAGATTGTTCGAACATTGGATTACTGGTAATAATACTGCATGTAAACTAAGTGTCAATAAAAAAAACAATTTGAATAATCTAACTAGTATTGTGAAACCAGATATACCTTATGAATTCAAAAGAAAATGTCGATCAACAAATTATTTTGACAAGTATAAAGCTGTAGAATTACGATTCTTTTTGATTTACCTTCGTCCTATAGTTCTAAAAAAAATTCTTACCACTGAATATTATAGACATTTTTTATCACTTCACATAGCATGTCGAATGTTATCAAGTTCAAACGCAGTTAATCAGACATCAGAAGCTAGAAATCTTTTAACTGATTTTGTTGAAAAATCTAAAATCTTGTATGGTGAATCATTTGTTACATTGAACGTGCATAATTTGATTCATGTAGCAGATGATGTTGACAAAATGAAATGTAATCTATATTATATTAATGCATTTCCTTATGAGAATGAGTTGGGAAAAATAAAAAGTATTCTAAAATCTCCATATAGAAAAGTAGCACAATACTGTCGACAAACTCATTCTCATAGAGAAATAATCAATCAAGTACCTAAAGTACCAAGAACTTTATCAATAATTAGTCATAGTTTTAGTGCAGGCATTAAATCAATTAATTACAAACAAAAATATTTAACTACAAAACATCCAAATAATATTGTATTATTAACTGATAATCAAATAGTGAGAATTGAAAAGATTATTCAAACAAATGAAAAAATATATTTACATGTAACAAATTTAATAATTATAAAGTCAGTATACAGAAATCCAATTGATTCAACTACATTAGATATGTATGAAGTTAAAGATGATAAACAACAATTAAAAAAGTATATTTCCATATATAAAGTAAAAAAAAAAATGATAAACTTTTGTATACAATTTTCTGAAAATGAACAATCTCGTACATTTGTGGTATCCATTCTTCATGAACAATAAATTTTGATAATAAAAACAGTTATCAACACGTAACAATATAAATGAAAAGAAGATTCTGATTGAGGTTATAAATTTTTTTAGAACTCTCTAGCTGAAGTCAAGCGCTTCCTTTAAGTATGTTTAAGAATACATGGAGCATGCGCAGTTATATTTTTTCTATACTACATGAAACCTTGCGTCCGATATTTACAATAAGTATGAAACAAAAGAATAAACTCAGTTTTCCAATTCCATTGTGTGTATTTTGTACTCGTTAAATTATGTTATTCTTACATAAAATCATAAAATATTAATATATCCCTGGTGGAAATACGAACAATTTTTTACCGATAAAATAGGAATTTTTTATACTGTGCTACCAATATTCTAGGTATAAAAAATACCTATTTTATTCCTATATGTGTAACGTTTTTTGGTCCCTAAATATAACATTAAATATGGTCTATTGGGATTCTGCATTTTCTACCTATAAAATAGTTATAAGTTTGTTCTTATATTTTTCAGGCGTATAAATTACTTAAACGTTATAGTTAGAAATAATATTTTATTAATATAAAATAATTTACCTATCTCATAAATTGAACATTCAGGACTTTTAAAGCATTTTTAAAGAATACAAAAATAATGCAGAAATTAAAAAGTATTTATATATACATAACTAAAAAAAAATTTGAAAATAATTTCTTTTTCGAAACCTTATTATTATTTTTAATTAACTTATATTTAATTTTTATATTGTTTTAGTTTATATATTTACACTAATTAGATATATTTGACGCAGAAAAACGCTGAAAAAATTTTTGCCCTAACCGGGAATCGAACCCCGCAACGCACGCACCAAACGCAAACGCTCTATCCACTAAGCTAACGCAATGCTTACATGCGCAAATGTTTGGAACTTGTATATACAGATCATCCATGCATTAATAATAATTGTTATTTATTCTTTGATCTATATACATAAGATGTTAGGCAGTAATTAACTAATTTAAATAGTGATGGTCTATATTACTATAATTTCTTAAAAGCATATGAATACTTTTATAATACTTATTTATACCCTAAAACATAATATATTATTTTGCTACTATATGCAAAAGGGCATTCTTCTAATATAAAATTATTTACAAATAAATAAATAAATAATACTAATTTTTAAATTCAAACTATTTATTTAAAAATAATATAGAAAGTTTCTAGGTGTTTAATAGTTCTATTTTTAAGCTATTATTTATACCTAGTTTCTACCTATTAAAAATAGTGTTTGTATATATAAGAAAAAATTTTAACAATTTATTTAAGTAAATAATTATACATTAAATGTATATTGACAATACATATTTTTAATTTTTTGAATTTTAAAAATTAAATTTTAGGTTATTTTTACAAATATTTTTTATAGCTTTTTTATAGATATAAAAACTAGTGCTAAATTTAATAGCATATTTTGTGTCTATTTTTTGGCTATTTAATATAGTATAATTATTTTATACTAATAAAATAGGTATTTAATCGACATTTTCTACAAAATATTATGATTTCTATATATTTTATACCTATAAACTACTTTGGCGACTATAAAATATTTTTGAATTTCCACCAGATAAGAGTGCTGTATATTAATTATCGGTACGTATGTGCATATTTATCTTTAATAATAATCAATGTAATTAATGAAAATAATGTTGCTAAAAAATAAATTAAAGTATACAAAAATTTCTAACCTATATTTCTAGAAGCAACATGGAAAAGTCAAGTAAAAAAAATGTGATATATCCGTATTATATAGTGGAATTCATAAACAGAGGAAGGAAACCTTTGATAAAAAAAGTAGATATAGTTGTTGGAAAATGGATATTTTTTAATAAGAAACTACGGAAATGTACCACAAAATATCCAAATCCGCCGTATGATGAATTGCAAAACTTTTTGTCTAGTCAAGCTCCTGCACCAGAGAGCTGGAATGCATACACAATAAAGATCAGAGGTCATGCAAGTAAGATATTTTTTAAAATAAGTGCTTGTATACATTTTAAATATAAACACTAAATTCATTAGAGTTATTTTGATTCTGATTGCAGTCACGTTGACTGAGGCATTAGATAAATTAAATTAATTAAATAGTTGTGAATCAGCATTAACTCTTTCCTCTGAAGAATGTATATCTGATGTAGAAAAACGAGAAGTAAACATTATTCGCAAACAACAATTAATCAATAATGCTGATGCTTTTAAATCAAAGTTAAAGAATGTGACTTCGAATCAAAATTGTAAGTATAAAAATATACCCATCAATTTTAATATTAATATTAATATAATTTTAATATTAATATATTTAACTGATTAGCTTTTAGAAAAAACCAATCATTAGTTTTTGATGCATCGTCAAGTGCAGAGTTAGATTATAATAATGAAAACATTGATATAAATAATGTCCAGAATGATTGTAAGTTTTAGTTAATTTTATATGTGTAATAATATAACGATTATAAATAGTTTAGACATATAATGTATAATACTAGATTCAGCTTCTATGAGAGGTCAATCAACGCTAATCGCATTTAATGAAAGGAGGCATGACTTAGATAATAATAATGTAGTCAACATTCAAAATGCAGTAGAATTAAAGCGCATGCCCATGTCAATTGAAACAAATAATCTTAATAATAAGGTTCAAAATGAGCAACAAAAAGTGAAACCTACTACCAGCACCAATAAAATTTATAGTTCTTTACAACTAGGTGAAAATACACAATAACACTACGACTATATACTAATAAATAACAAAATAATTTAAATATTCATACTTACATAATTTTTTTAATTATATAATTTTAACAAATTTACATATTTACTGTATTTAAAGGAGCAAGTTCTGTAAGTACCCGATCGACGTATCAATCAAATTTTGATGAATGGAATGAAGATTTGAACGAACCTTCTATAAGCAATAAAAAACTAATGAAACGTGACTACACGGCTACGAAAATGTTTGATTCTAGCCACACAGTATTTAATAATAAAAAAAGTTCTTAAAAAAACGCCAGAACAAGTAGCCGACCCGAAAAAAAAAAATTTCAACTATACAAGGTAAATTAACAAAAGGATTAATGCTAGTGCATAACCAGTTATTCGTAAATAATTGGTACTATTTTATAATTCTAGGTAATTTAAATAAAAAAAATCACGTGTACTTTCCTCACAAAACACATCATTTTCGGACTCCAATAATTTTCAAGAATTGGTTATTGGTATGTAATATAATACATATCTTTATTTCTTCTTCTCTTTAATATAATATTTAATTATTTAATTATGTTATGTTCTTTTAGACTTATTATATAATTTAAATAAAAGTATTTATAAGTTAAGTGCTGATTTAAAAACGAATTCTGCTGAAATTGTTTGTTTAAAAACACTAATATTGAAGAAGCTGTCAAATAATAATAGTGATTCTTCTTTTATTGGAAACAGCCAGCAACTAAAAAAAAATATCCATTTTCCATACCGATAACTTCTATAAATGATTTCGTTACATTTGATGAAAAATTAAAAACTGATTCTGAATTTTGCAAAGATATATGTTAAATGTTTCTGCAAATTCAATCTTTATTTTAATTATTGAATTTATTTTCTATATTTTCAGGAAATGGTACTATCGTCTGGAATAGGCAACAATCACTCAATATCAAAATCTTTAGTTCATATGCTAAAAATATTTTTAACAAAGGATATTGCCAAACAATTTACAGCTTCTCGACGAGTAGGAAATAAATTAATAATGAAAAGTACTTCTTTTTATTCATGTATTCTAAGTAAGTATTATATAAACTTATAGTTTTTATACCGTGCAAATAACAATAAACTTAACTTTAATATTTTTAGATCTCATTATAAATCGAAGGCGTGATGCCCATATTACAACCTCTGAAAAAGAAGTCATTGCTCAATTAAGTAATGTACTTGGAAATAGTTATCTTTGGAAAGATACTAGTGAATCTCAAGTTTCTAGTTTACCATCACTTTCGAAAACAAAAATTAAGAAATCTCAAGAGTTAAAAAAAAATGAGCAGGTTATATCTGAAAATGAAGAAAAAGAAGAAAATGAAGAAAATGAAGAAAATGAAGAAAATGAAGAAAATGAACATTATGAAGAATTTAAAGAATATGAAGAATATGAAGATGAGATAGAAGAAGATGAAGATGAGATAGAAGAAGATAAAGATGAGATAGAAGAAGATGATGCAGAGATGTTAGATGAATCAGAAAACTCTATCACAGGAACGTATGATATGTTTCCTGTAGCCAATGGTGATATTGGAAAAATGTTAACAACATAGTATTCTGTATTAATAACAATTTAAATATTAATAACTTTAAAATAATAAAGGTTTCAGTTTCCATAAATACAATGTTAGTAATTTATTTATAGTATTTATCATTTTTATGTTAAAAATATAATGAAAGGAAAATTATAACCTAAATTTACCAAAATATGGTAAAAAAACGTTTCACTTATGTTGTATTTATTATCATAAAATATTATCATAATATGATCAATGGTTTAATCCATATGCTCATATTATGACAAATTTATGTTTTCCAGTTCTACAAGGGTTGCTTACTTCAAAAATAGCAGTTATTTTATTTTTCTAAGATCGCTAGAAGGAAGTTTAATAGACTTACATTTTCTGTGTACGTCAAAATATATACAATTATTAGCCTTTTCAACATAAAATTATTCTATGAACGTACGGATTTGCCTTCAACTGATCAACAACTGGGTATGTGACGGCAATTAACATCATTTCTTGATGTTTAAAACAAATTCTATTATTATAAATTTTTGGTTACATTTTTTTTTATCTGATTTATTTACAAGGATATCTCACAAAACCACTTCATCATATAGATTGAAATTTTAACCGTAACTTTTAAAGATGATTTTAATCCACTTGAAAGAAACAAACTGTGTTAACATTGTAATAAAAAATTATACTTACCAAATTATTTAAAAAATTGAAAAATTGTGTAAAGAACGGTTAAATATTTTTTTAAATTAACATTTAGACTATTCATGCAATTCTGTTTCATTTAAGTGGATGTAAATCATATTTAAAAGTTACTATTAAAATTTCAGTCTATTCGATGAAATGGATCCAGAGATATCCTGCCGCAAGTCCATTATGGAAAAAAATCAGAATATGGAGTCTCATAATTAATTAAAATAGTAAGTTACAAAATCTTAAGCTAAAATATTTAAAATAAAAATTAGTAATAATACAATTTGTTTAAAAAATTAAGAAATTTTTATAATCTTTATGAAAAAAATTATTAATTGCTAATATCAAATAGCTTTTTTTCAATTTTAACACTGGCTGGTCTCCTTAATTTCTACTTTTCTAGAGCTAAGTATAAAATTTAAAACCACGCTGTTTCTACTGTTAATATAACACAAAACTTGATGAAATTCATAGCAAGGCATAGAATTCTAATAGAAGATTGAAAAATTTTTTAGTGTTTTTAGGTTAGAAATTAATATTTTATAGATTTTAACTAACCATTTACTATCGGTTATTATAAAGTGGCTTGTTTTTATTTATGTGAAAAAAATTTATAAACTATACATAAATTATGTATAATTACCTATGAATAGTCTAGGTAAGGAAGTGGGTATACATAACCTATGCCTTTTTCCTATATATAGAAAAGAAATGTACAAATTATACATAAATTATATAAAATACCTATAAATACTTAAAAAATTGTGTACAAAAAGTAAAGAAAATTTTTTTTTTCTTATTTTTGTATAATATAATTGTCTTGAAAACTAACAATAACAAATAGGCGTTGGGACAATTTATATACAATTTATACATTTCTTTTCTATATACAGAAAAAAGGCATAGGTTATGTATACCCATTTTCTTACCCAGACTATAGATAATTACAGATAATTTATGTATAGTTTATATACATTTTTTTCACGTAAATAAAAACAAGCCATTTCATGATAAACGATAGTAAAGGGTTACTTAAAACCTACAAAATATTAATTTCTAACCTAAAACACTAAAGATATAGTAATATATTCTGTCAGTAAAATATAAATAAAAATTATAGCCTTTGTGGATTTAAATTTCGTATTTTTTAACAAATATTAATTTTTATATTATTTTGTAATTCACATTAAACGTCTTAACTGTGATTCAAGAACAAAAATTCCAAGGCATTTCCAAGTATTGGCCAACTTCGTGGTCCTGGTATAGTTTTGAGTATTCGCGAAGATCTGTTAAACTGCTGATGATAGTAGTAACTGAATAAAACCACCAAAACGATCGATAACAAAACGATCATTTTTTTAAAAACGTCACTAATTTATTTTTATATAAAATATTTAAATATATATATATATATATATATATATATATATATATATATCACTTTTCCAATATGACTATTAGCAGCACAAATGTCAACTGCATACGAACGAGTGCCGCACACGGTCTTATTAAATATACTGCAATACAAAAAGTTCGAGTCACGAGCAATAAAAAAAATTAATTTCATAATCTACGTTATTAACCGAAGGTGAGCATTTTTTATCAAAAATTCTATTTTACATCATTTTTTTAAGTAGTCATCAAAGATGCAAATAATATGTGGTTTTAGAGAAAAATTGAGGGCTTTTTAATTTATTTGAAATGTCTTAAATGGAAACATAATGAATTTTATTTTAAATAGTAGAATGTTCTCTGCACGGCGTATAGTACAACAAAAACTTTTTTTTCACATTACGTGAAAAAGACAGGATATCTACTACAAATACACAAATTTGAAAAATAATTACCGACTAAAAATTGTTTATTTAATTATTTAATAAAAAAATTATTTTTTCCTTTAAAATCGAACGTCAGGTACTTTTTTATGTTTTAGTCTATCCGGTTGAATTTTATTCTGATTTTCAATTTAATTTTTTAAATATAATTTTTAGGTTGAAAAGTCTAGAACCGTGTAATTTGTTCTCGACATCCCCTGCAAATTCCAACAAAAATTTAAAATTCAAAAATCAAATTAAAGTCATATAAATGTCTTTGAAGGAATAATATTACAAAGAATTATAAAAAATGTTTATTTAATAAAGTGTTTTTTAATTCAATTTAATAACATTATTTTTAGAACAAAAACAACATTAAAATAAAAAGAAATTGCGTTGAAAGATATAATATTTAATTAATTCCAATAAACATGTATATGTAAACTTATTTCAAATTAGCACAAAAATATTAAAAAAAAATAAAAAAATCTATATATTTTCAAATTAAGTGTAATACAATAGTACATTATATTAATTCACAATATTTACTTCTATGCATATTAAGAAAAATCTCGTTCCTGTTTCTCACGTCAAAGTTGACTTAACCATTTTTTTATTTTTAATAATTATTTACAATTAAACGCGTACGTAAGCGACAGTCATTTCTATTGCACAATGAAATTCGTAAAAGTAATTTTCCAATAAAAAAAATTTGATTGATAATGATATATTAGAGATTTACGTGTCGTTAAACAAAATTCCTTTATATATATATATATATAAAGAACCGATTCACATAATTGTTTCGTTAATACTAGACGAAAAAAAAATTCTTGTACATTTTTTTGTTATCAAACGTAAACGATAGGGAAAATACAGTGAATCGTCTTATTCACAAAATAATAAAAATAAAAATAATTTTTTTTGTGGTAATAGATAAATTTAACTATGCATTTTATTGGCGTGAAAATAACGTAACCGCATTTTCCATGAAAAACACCTTACTAAATAAGCGTATTATATTTTTATTTTTTATTTCAACTTTTACTTTCTAAAACCAGTTGTACTCCGTAATCGTATAATACAATGCATAAGGATCAACTCTTGTTCGCTTGATATTTTTATATTGTACCAGGTGTTTATCTGGTAATTTTTAACGTTTCGAGGTTAAAAATAGTTATTTTCTTTAATTTTTTAATAATTTTTTAGTTTTTTTTTATAATTTATAATTTTTTTCATAACTTCCAAAGAATTTTTTTTAATTAAAAAAATCGTTACTTTTTAACTTAAAAGTCGTCTTATATTTACTAGGAAAGACGTGAAATATTTCTTGAATATAACCACAATTTAAAAAGACATTTAAGGATTTTTGGAATAATTTTTATCTAGCGAGTGTTTCCTTATTGTGACCGTATTTTTTGTAATGTTTTAAGGTTAGAAATAGTTATTTTATATTCACAAAGAATTCTTTCTCCAACAATATTTTAAAAAATAATTTTTTTTGTGGTAATAGATAAATTTAACTATGCATTTTATTGGCGTGAAAATAACGTAACCGCATTTTCCATGAAAAACACCTTACTAAATAAGCGTATTATATTTTATTTTTTATTTCAACTTTTACTTTCTAAAACCAGTTGTACTCCGTAATCGTATAATACAATGCATAAGGATCAACTCTTGTTCGCTTGATATTTTTATATTGTACCAGGTGTTTATCTGGTAATTTTTAACGTTTCGAGGTTAAAAATAGTTATTTTCTTTAATTTTTTAATAATTTTTTAGTTTTTTTTTATAATTTATAATTTTTTTCATAACTTCCAAAGAATTTTTTTTAATTAAAAAAATCGTTACTTTTTAACTTAAAAGTCGTCTTATATTTTACTAGGAAAGACGTGAAATATTTCTTGAATATAACCACAATTTAAAAAGACATTTAAGGATTTTTGGAATAATTTTTATCTAGCGAGTGTTTCCTTATTGTGACCGTATTTTTTGTAATGTTTTAAGGTTAGAAATAGTTATTTTATATTCACAAAGAATTCTTTCTCCAACAATATTTTAAAAAATAATTTTTTTTACTTAAATAATCGTTTTCTATTTCTGCTAGGGATCTACTGCTATACATAAGACACGTATTGAAAAAAAAATCAGTTAATAATATAAAAGTTATTGTAAATAATACTCAAAATCAAAATCTTTCAATATTGAAATTTAATCTTTCGTATATAGGTACTTACCAGCAACGCTCTTAAAGTGAGATTTCACAATAATCCCACACTTATACTCTTTTCATCGCGGTATTATCGATCGAAAAACGATGAGTATATAGATTATTACCATTGTCTGGAAGTACTTGATATACTAAGTCATATATCTGAGGCCTGCGATGACTCGGTCGGTAGGGCGTCGGGCTCGTAATCTGAAGGTCCCAGGTTCGATTCCCGGCCCCGGCGGATTGATACAACCACCACTGGGGAATGTATTTTCAACAAGTGCTTTCTTCACGAAGACATCGTATGACCTCCGTCGCTGCTTAGCACCGATTTAGGAGCATAAAAATAGCGACGTTAAAGTAATATAAAAAAAAAAGTCATATATCTCGAATTGTACATATGGTTATGGAATTTTATTATTTCGAATATATATATTTGAAAAGCTTGATTTTTGTGATAGTGAATCGATTATGTAAACCGGTTTTTGGATTTGTATATAGTACCGAAAGATTTTAATCTTGCTTTAATAACAATTAAACTTGTATTATTGGGTCATTATCGATAAAGATTTTATAAATGAGGTCTAGTGGTAGAAAGTTATTATTGACGATTTGTACATGAAATATTGGATAATTATTTGTAAATCAATAAAATGTTCAATTAATATAGTTAAAAATTATCTTTTTTGGTTACTGATTATTTATTGGTTATATGCTTGCTTTAATATTATGTTTCTTGTATAATCGGTTTTTAGTATTATTTTTTTTGTATTGTGATGTGGGTACATCACCGAGGCCACCTGAAAATAATATATATATATATATATATATATATATATATATATATATATATATATATATATATGATAACGTAACCGCATTTTCCATGAAAAACACCTTACTAAATAAGCGTATTATATTTTTATTTTTTATTTCAACTTTTACTTTCTAAAACCAGTTGTACTCCGTAATCGTATAATACAATGCATAAGGATCAACTCTTGTTCGCTTGATATTTTTATATTGTACCAGGTGTTTATCTGGTAATTTTTAACGTTTCGAGGTTAAAAATAGTTATTTTCTTTAATTTTTTAATAATTTTTTAGTTTTTTTTTATAATTTATAATTTTTTTCATAACTTCCAAAGAATTTTTTTTAATTAAAAAAATCGTTACTTTTTAACTTAAAAGTCGTCTTATATTTTACTAGGAAAGACGTGAAATATTTCTTGAATATAACCACAATTTAAAAAGACATTTAAGGATTTTTGGAATAATTTTTATCTAGCGAGTGTTTCCTTATTGTGACCGTATTTTTTGTAATGTTTTAAGGTTAGAAATAGTTATTTTATATTCACAAAGAATTCTTTCTCCAACAATATTTTAAAAAATAATTTTTTTTGTGGTAATAGATAAATTTAACTATGCATTTTATTGGCGTGAAAATAACGTAACCGCATTTTCCATGAAAAACACCTTACTAAATAAGCGTATTATATTTTTATTTTTTATTTCAACTTTTACTTTCTAAAACCAGTTGTACTCCGTAATCGTATAATACAATGCATAAGGATCAACTCTTGTTCGCTTGATATTTTTATATTGTACCAGGTGTTTATCTGGTAATTTTTAACGTTTCGAGGTTAAAAATAGTTATTTTCTTTAATTTTTTAATAATTTTTTAGTTTTTTTTTATAATTTATAATTTTTTTCATAACTTCCAAAGAATTTTTTTTAATTAAAAAAATCGTTACTTTTTAACTTAAAAGTCGTCTTATATTTTACTAGGAAAGACGTGAAATATTTCTTGAATATAACCACAATTTAAAAAGACATTTAAGGATTTTTGGAATAATTTTTATCTAGCGTTATCAAACACGTAAAACGCTAGGGAAAATACAGGAATCGTCTATCAAAAAATTAATAAAATAAAAATAATTTTTTTTTTGTGGTAATAGATAAATTTAACTATGCATTTTATTGGCGTGAAAATAACGTAACCGCATTTTCCATGAAAAACACCTTACTAAATAAGCGTATTATATTTTATTTTTTATTTCAACTTTTACTTTCTAAAACCAGTTGTACTCCGTAATCGTATAATACAATGCATAAGGATCAACTCTTGTTCGCTTGATATTTTTATATTGTACCAGGTGTTTATCTGGTAATTTTAACGTTTCGAGGTTTAAAAATAGTTATTTTCTTTAATTTTTTAATAATTTTTTAGTTTTTTTTTTATAATTTATAATTTTTTTCATAACTTCCAAAGAATTTTTTTTAATTAAAAAATCGTTACTTTTTAACTTAAAAGTAGTCTTATATTTTACTAGGAAAGACGTGAAATATTTCTTGAATATAACCACAATTTAAAAAGACATTTAAGGATTTTTGGAATAATTTTTATCTAGCGAGTGTTTCCTTATTGTGACCGTATTTTTTGTAATGTTTTAAGGTTAGAAATAGTTATTTTATATTCACAAAGAATTCTTTCTCCAACAATATTTTAAAAAATAATTTTTTTTACTTAAATAATCGTTTTCTATTTCTGCTAGGGATCTACTGCTATACATAAGACACGTATTGAAAAAAAATCAGTTAATAATATAAAAGTTATTGTAAATAATACTCAAAATCAAAATCTTTCAATATTGAAATTTAATCTTTCGTATATAGGTACTTACCAGCAACGCTCTTAAAGTGAGATTTCACAATAATCCCACACTTATACTCTTTTCATCGCGGTATTATCGATCGAAAAACGATGAGTATATAGATTATTACCATTGTCTGGAAGTACTTGATATACTAAGTCATATATCTGAGGCCTGCGATGACTCGGTCGGTAGGGCGTCGGGCTCGTAATCTGAAGGTCCCAGGTTCGATTCCCGGCCCCGGCGGATTGATACAACCACCACTGGGGAATGTATTTTCAACAAGTGCTTTCTTCACGAAGACATCGTATGACCTCCGTCGCTGCTTAGCACCGATTTAGGAGCATAAAAATAGCGACGTTAAAGTAATATAAAAAAAAAGTCATATATCTCGAATTGTACATATGGTTATGGAATTTTATTATTTCGAATATATATATTTGAAAAGCTTGATTTTTTGTGATAGTGAATCGATTATGTAAACCGGTTTTTGGATTTGTATATAGTACCGAAAGATTTTAATCTTGCTTTAATAACAATTAAACTTGTATTATTGGGTCATTATCGATAAAGATTTTATAAATGAGGTCTAGTGGTAGAAAGTTATTATTGACGATTTGTACATGAAATATTGGATAATTATTTGTAAATCAATAAAATGTTCAATTAATATAGTTAAAAATTATCTTTTTTTGGTTACTGATTATTTATTGGTTATATGCTTGCTTTAATATTATGTTTCTTGTATAATCGGTTTTTTAGTATTATTTTTTTTTGTATTGTGATGTGGGTACATCACCGAGGCCACCTGAAAATAATATATATATATATATATATATATATATATATATATATATATATATATATATATATATATATATATATATATATATCATATTAGTATTAATTGGGAACTAAATAAACTATATTAATTAATTATACTTATCTAGTTGTCCTCATGAGTTGATGCGAAGGTATATCTGGTTGTCTCATGATCAGCGTGTCCTGGGTTCCGTCGATAACAGGTACTCCTTGGCACGCTGCATCTGAAAAAGAGAAATATATTAATATGTATATTTGCTATAAGAGTTCCCGTTTAATTCAGTTTACGGGGGAATTAATATCGCTGAGTTTGATTAAGGGAAGCGGAATATTAAAGTCATTTTTATTTTTTTTGTTCGTGTTTTTAAGTTATTCTCTCGATTGTTCTCTGTAGTTATATTTTTTTTTTGCTTTTGTGGTATCTTAGTTTATTAAAATGGGGAGTCACAAGGAACGAATGGAAAATATCCATAAACAGTCTACAGGGGCAAGGGAGTTATCTAGAAATATTTCAAAAATAGACCCGAAACTAATAAAGGAGTTATTGGAAAAACAAGGATTAAGCACAGTAGGGTCATTTGGGACATTAAAAGATAGGTTATTAAGTTCGGACTGTAGGAAAATAGATATTAACTTAGACGTACCGTGGTATACGGATGACGAAGGGGAGGGGGAAATACCGACAAAGGCAGGTGAAACAGAAGTAGAACAACCCATTAATGAGAATAGTAAGGAAAATAGCGAAAAAGGGGAATATAATAGAAAAGGGAAACAAATAAAGGAGAGTGAAGACAAAATAATGGAAAGTGTTAGTCAGGAGGTAGTGGAAGTAGGAAAAGCAACTGAGATTAGTGAAAAGAATCAGAAGAAAACGGTTGCGCGAAAAAAAAACGAACGGGAAACTAAAGTAACCAAAGTAACTGCGGATAGAAGCGAAGTAGTAGGGAGTAACATAGATGTAGGGAGTTTGAAGGTATTAGTAACCGACATTATTAGGGAGATTATGGGTAATCAGTTAGAGAGCGTGTTGATAAAAATAGTAGATGCAAGGTTGCAAAACTTGCAAGCTAGCAAACAGGTAGAAGAATTAGGTCAACCAGAAAGGGTGGAAACAGAGGGAGATAATAATAGTAGTAGGGATTTAGCTGAATATAGTGAATTAAAGAATTCATTAGTAGAAGAATCAAAGCGTAAAGTGACAAATGGTAGTGCGGACGAATTAGGGTCAAGAAAAAGAGAATCTACTCCCAAGCGATGTAATAACTTAGGGCCAAAGAAGTTAGGTTTCTCAAAGGGCGAGTTTTTATACAATAAGGGGAAAAGAATTTATTATGTTGAAGAAACCGACACAGGTAGTAGTTCAGAAGAGGAAATATGCAAAAGTAGGAGAGTTCATAAAGAGAAAAAGTTAATGCGTAGACAGATAGATCAGAATCAGGATAGGGAGTTAGTTGGGACAGATATTAGCGGAAATAGTGATAATGAGGGAGTCTGGGAAACTCCGAGGTCTAATAAAACCAGCCAACGTCGGAGAAGGGTAAATCAGTTGTGCAGTATGCAGTGTGTAAAAATGCTGCAAAACTGGAAAATCCACTTTTCCGACGAAGGTAAGGAAGGTCCGGAGGAGTACATGGCTCAACTTCAAGATTGCTATGAAGGAACAGCGTGTTCTGATACAGAGTTCCTAAGCGCGATTCCTTGTACGCTATCGAAAACCGCGGTTAGGTGGTTTCGATCAGTAAAGGAAAAAATTAAGACGCTTAAAGAGTTCAAACGCGCATTCAGGCATAGATTCATGGGAATATTAGATAGAGAGGATATCATGGAAGAATTGCGTAGAAGGACTCAAGCAAAGGGAGAGGATATAGCTAGTTATTTATTTTTTTTTTATTTATTATTTATTTCAGCCAAAAAGGCTCAGAAATGGATTTGGTGTACATTAAATTATAACTTAACCGTTTATCATTCACTCTCACACTCTAAAACTAATACAAAGAAATAACATTTTATATATCACCCTTTTTTGTAATCTAAAACTATAACGCATTTATCGCATATTAACATAAAATTACAAAATCGCATGCGCTCATATATTCTTCGGCTCTGCTTACAGTTATTCGCATTATTACATATTATATTACATATTATATATTATTTTCACTCTATTTGTTCTACTACACTTTCTTTATCTTTAGCCTTTTTTTTATCATTTCTTCTATTTTATCTATAACTTTTATTACCTTTTTGTCACCTATTTCTCTAGTTGCTAACCTAACTATTTCCCTATCCTTTCCTTTTAATTCTTTTGTAATTTCTTTCGTCACCAAGCAATCCTTTAAATAATGTTCAAGCGTTCCTAATCCCTTTTCGCATAATCTACATAATCTTTTACTCTCTTCCATCCAATATAAATTTGCATTTTCCACATTTCCGCATCTAGTACGCGCCAATATTTCAATTTCTTTTCTATTTTTACTACTATTAAGGTACTTTGGTAATGCTTTGCACATATGTTCTACGAACCTCGGGTTGTATTTTGATGCCCTAATCTTACCTAAAAGTATTTGTTCTTCTATATCTTCAATTCTCGTGTGTACTTCATCGCTTACCTTTTCATTTCTTAATAATTTATTACTTATATACATTGTACTACAACCTATACTATTATAAAATTTTTCTCTTTCTTCGCTATATTTATCTCCTGGTTTTTCTTTTATTTTTTCTATCCAACACATTTTAATTATCCTATCCTCACCTAAATTGGCAATCTGTTCTTCAAATTTCACAGCCCTTATTACCCACTTATTTTTCATTTTTTTCGTATTTATTTCTTTATATACTATGTACCTTTAATATAATTTATAAAGACCTGCTCTAACTCTTTTCTTTCTTCCCAACCCCATATCTCAACTCCATATTCCATTACGCTTCGTACCAGATAATTATAAAGCATCAGACGCCTCCTAAAGTCCCCTGCAGATTTTCTTTCTCCCAGACCCCATGTTATTTTTGCTGCCACTGTTCCCTCTTTCTTTAATTCATTTATGTGCTCATTATAGTTGCCTTGTTTATTAAAATTAAAGCCTAAATATTTAAAATTACTAACTTCTTCTAATTCCTCCTTGTCCCATAACCATTTTTCCTTTTTGTTACTACTTCTTCTATTAAAAACTAAAACTTTTGTTTTTTCTCTGCTCAAAATAAGTTTCCTATCGTTTAAAAATTTTCTTAATGTACTAATCATATCTATTAAAGCCTCTCTGTTATTTGCCATAATGACCAAATCATCCGCATAAGCTAGCGACCAAATTCTACAGTTACCTATTTTTATTCCCCCCACCTTTCTCTTCTTAAATTCCTCTTCTATTCCTGCTATGTATATACAGAATAATATTGGACTGAGTATACAACCCTGTCTAAGCCCTTTCGTAGTCCAAAATTCCCTAGTTACCCTATTGTTCCCTATTCTCACCCTCATTTTAGTTTCCTCATAGATACCAATTATTTTTTCTATTAAATACCTGCTAATTCCTACCTTGATCATTACCTCCCATAGTTTCTCCCTGTCCACCGTATCGAAAGCGGCCTTTAAGTCAACAAACATTGGATAAACTTTTTCTTTTTTTACTTTAGCTTTTTGTATCACATGATTCAGTATATAAATATTGTCCATTGTTGACCTTCCCTTTCTAAATCCTGCTTGTCCGTCTGGGAGTATCTTTTTTTCTTCTACTTCTTTATCTAATCTTCTTCTAATAATTTCCGTATACAGTTTATATGCAGTTACTAAAAGAGAAATTCCCCTATAATTGCTAGGTACATTTCTATCTCCTTTTTTATAGAGAGGTACTATAATCCCCGTTTTCCAATCTTCCGGTATTTCTTCTCCGTCCCATATTTTCCCTAAGATGCAAATTAAGTTGTTTATTAAACCTTCACCTCCATATATCCAAGCTTCATTAGGTATATTATCTATACCCGGTGCTTTTTTCTTCTTTAGGACGTTCCACGCTCTCCTAATTTCTCCTACATTTATCTTTTCCTCTTCCAATTTCTCGCACTGACTTCTTTTTTGTCCTATTTTTCTTTGTTCTGATCCTTCCAATAGCTTGTTAAAATGGGTCACCCAAGTCTCCTCATCTATATTATTTTCTATTTTCACTCTTTTTTTTCTATCCTTATTTAAATACTTCCATACATCCGCTTCTTTCTTTATATTTCTTAGTTCCGCCTCCTCGGTTTCCACCATTTCCTTTTTTCTTTCTTTGCAGAAGTTTTTCCATTCTTTTCGCTTTTCTAAGTATTCGCTTTTATTCACCTTCCCTTTCTTCCAGTCATTTAAAGCTTTTTTCACTTGTTTTTTTTTTAGCGCACTTTCTATTCCACCATTTTTTCATTCCTAACTTCCATTTTTTAAATTTTAATATCTTTTTGGCCACCTTATTCTGCACTGTTGTTTTTACTTTGGTCCATCCTGATTCAGTTGTGTCGTCGCTATTTAATTTATTCTCTATACAATTTGTTTTCTTCCTGAATATTGTTATGTCTTCTTCACTCCAACTAATAATTTCTCTTGATGTCTCTTCATTTTCTTCTATGTCATCTGTCTTTATTATTTGTTCACCTACTTCCTTGTTGCCTACTTTTACACTTATTGGTGCATGGTCTGATTCTATTTGGTTTTCTACCTTAAACTCTTTTATCCTATCCCACATATCTATTGATATTATTACATAATCTATCACAGAACTTCCCCTAGAACCTAAAAAAGTATACTCCCCTTCCTCATCTCCTGATGCTAATCCGTTTAATACAATCCATCCTCTTTTTTCCATAAAGTCTACCATACCTCTTCCTCCATTACTGATCACTTTATCTTTACTTTCTCTTTTTTTATAAATCTCATTATTATCTATTCCTAGAAACTGTCCTTCCTTTCCTATCCTAACGTTAAAATCTCCCCCCAGTATTGTTCTATTTTCTTCCAGCATGTCAGTTTCTCCTATTTTTTCCAAAATTTTTTCTATATTCCCATTATTATATATCGACCAAATAATGAGACTACCATTTTCCTCTTTAAATTCAGACTTCACGAGGCCCTCCATTACTACTACACCTAATTTGCTACCTATCCTCCACCTATCTTTTCTAATACCTATGAGAAACCCCCCTTTAGCCCTACCTTTTCTTTTTTCCCGTGTGGCAGCAATAATTTCCCATTTAAAACTATTAGATAACTTATTTTCTAATTTTTTTATATCTTTCTCTTCAATCCATGTCTCTGTTAAGCTAATAAAATCGTAATTTTCTATACTGTCCCAAAAATCCCTATCCTTATTCCAAATACCTGCTACATTCCAAAACACCATTTTGTTATAATTTTTGTCTCTCTTATTTATGTTTCTTCTTTTTAACTTATCTACTTCCCATTTCTGCCTAACGTAAAATTTGACTCTTCATTTTGTTCCAAAACTAACGTACCTGCATTGTGATTTACTCCATTTGTTACTCCTATTGTATCGCGCCTATCTTGTCCTTTATTTTCGCTTCTACTCTCTTCCCTTTCCCTGTTTTCCCATTTTACCCATGCATTATTAACAAAGATTTTCCCGAAACCTGCTTTAACTTGTTCTCCTCTTTCTCTTTTTTCTTTAACCCATCTATTAATTTCCCCTTGTTTCTTTCTTTCTTCAAAAGACCTATCATTATCTATAAAAATTCTCGTCCCCGCTAGTTTGTTTTTGTTACGCATGATTTCTATCTTCTCTTCTACGCTACCTAATTTCACAATTATAATTCTATTTCTCATTCTAACCTCGCGTATTGTGACATTTACCTTTAACCTCTCTTTTAAGAAATTCCCTATCGCATTCTTTCCTTGATTGTATGCACTTAAATTTCCATTCATTCCTTTTATAACTATATTAGTTAGTCTTTCCTTTCTATCCTGTTCTACGATAATTCTACGCATTTTCCTTACTTCTACCTCGGACAAATTCGGTGGAGAACGCTCGTTCCTACTTACAACGTCTCTCTCCTCTCCGTAGTTCTGCTCGCTCGCATGTGCGCGCGCGCACTGAGCTCGCCCGTGTCCTTCTCTCTCAACTAGCGCCATCACCTCCGCTTTCACGTTTTCTGCTCTCTCTGTGTCTCTCTTTTCGAAATCGCATATCCTTTTTTCTAGTCTATCTATTCTTTCTATCAATATGCAGTCTTTCGCTTTTAATTCTTCCTTAAGCCTTTCGATCTCCCTAGTTTCCTGCCTAATTAACCTAATCTCTTTTTCCAACATTTCTTTAAATTCGCTCTTTATCCTGTCGTAAACATCGTTCCCGCTCTTATCATCACGCTCGTTCGACACCCTTTTCGGCCACTTATTGTCCAATGTTGTCTGTCCTTTTACACCACTTTGTTTCACAGGTTTCGTCTGGTTCTTTACAGCCTTCTCATTTTCTTCACTTAACTTTCCTTTACTGTTTTTTCTTGTTTCCATGTTTTTACCGGCTTATAGCTAGGGCTACGCTAACCTCCCCGTATGCACGCGCTATGAAAACTCGAGAACCTAACCTTACTTTCTTGCCTAAGTTAATAATGCCTATTTTCCTATTTAATTACTTGAATAATACTAATTATTTATATCTACGGACACTCCTCGCCTTACATATACCCTGATCACGCACATTTACCCTATACACTATTATATCACAACAAAGATCGCCAATTATTCGCAGAGCCGTCTCGCACACAAGCACTCGCTCTCACATCCACTAACCAAGTCCATATAGCTAGTTATTTATCGTGTATTAGATTAATAGTAGGGCATTTTAAGAAACCGCCGTCGGAATGTCAGCTGGTCCCATTAATATTTCGTAATCAGTTGCCGGAGTATCGTAAGGCAATGGAAAACAAATATCTCGATAGTTTGGACGATATTGAGAAGTGGGGGAGAAAATACGAACGGAAGAAGGAATTAGACAACCGTTACGTTCCTCCGCCACCTAAAGAAAAGACTTGGATTCCAGAAGCCGCATACCAAGGGCCGAGAGTAAAAGGTAAGGTGGCTAAGGTGGAAGAAAATGAATAGGGTGCAGTAGGGTCGAAAGACAAGCTGAATCCGGCGAAGGTAGACAAAGGGTCGAGTAAAAGCGCGGTTAAGGCTAAAGTGCAGGTGGATTCGCAGGAGCAGCCAATCACAGCTGCAATGGTTGCGGCCAAGTAGGCACCACAACAAAATGCGAGACCACCGGTACAGCAGCAGACTGGTTGGTCAAGACCACCAGCTGCTGGCCAACAGGTGAATTATAACGATCGGAATTTTAATCGAAAAGAATTTCCGTCGAATAGGTGGCAGAATCGACCAGATAATAGGGAATTTAGGGAGTCGAATAGATTTGTTAGTAATGGAAATAGGGACGAGAATAGAGCATTTCACGGTCCGTGTTTCGAGTGTCAGAAGGTAGGGCATAGGAGTTCCGAGTGTCCCAATAGGAGGTGCTATTTTTGTAAAAAACAGGGTCATAACATACGAAACTGCTCCCTTCGGAAAACTGAGGAGTTAACATGTCAGGTTTGTAAAACAGTTGGGACGACATTCGACGATTGTCTGAATTGCACACAGTTTAGGGCGATGTTGGGAAACGGCAAGGCGGGAGTTCAGAAAGGTCCTCTGACTCTCGAATCACGGCAGTAGGGACCGATAGGGCGTTACCAAGTTACTGTTTCCCAGAGGTAAATTTAGAAGTAAGGGTGGGGGAGAATATTGATGGGATCAATATAGAGGGTGTGTCTCCCAAAATAAATGTAGGAAGGTTAGATAGGTCTAAGGGTGCGATTCCAAGATCTAAGGGTAATTTACGGTCGATCAGTAGGGACGATCCAGAAAATGATTCAGGAGTTAGAATAATTGAGGATAGGTTATTAAAGGGAACGGAGAGAATAGATATTGAATTGTTAGCCAAAAATGGGAAAGTTGATCGTAGCGGGACTCAAGTTAGCGAAGGAAGGTCACAGGATAATCAAGAGATTAGGGGTTATGATAGATTAAATTTGATTAACAAGGGTGTAGAGTTGCTTTTAGGGGATAATAAGGAAAAAGAAAAGGAAAAGGGTCCAAAGACCTTCCTTGGCAACAAGGAGGCACCAGATCGATCAACTGAACCGAAACAAGGTGTATCAGTATCTAATATAGAAAATAGGCATTAATTAAAAGTTGTTTTAGGAGGTTAGGAATATTGGGCGTTAATTGATTCTGGTTCCACATTGTCTTTAGTAGGGTCAAGGATAGCTGAACAGTTTAAGGATAGATTAAAGTCCTCTGATGTTGCTATTAAAAATGTCAATGGTGGATTAGTGAGGGCATTAGGGACGTTGGAAATTAATTTAGAGATTGACGGACATGTAGAAAAAATTAATTGCAGGGCATTGAAAGACTTGGAATCGGATATGATCTTAGGGATGGATTTCGGCAAACTTTTTAATTTTGATGATAGGTTAGGACAGGATCAGTGGCGTGTTAGGGAAGGTCCTTGGAGATCGTATAGTAGTGAAAAAGGGACAAACTATCCTATAGTATTCGGGGAATGCGCTGGCATCTCTGAATTACAGGATGAGGAAAGGGATAAAGTGCAAAAATTGGTGCACATTTTGCTTCCAGACATAAATGCCGATCGGTTAGGAATGACAGACCTTACTGAACATTCAATTGATGTTCAAGGAGCTCCTCCAATCAAACATCGGACACGGCGCATCTCGCCCAAGATGTTGGAGGCTGCTCATGAGGAGGTTAGAAAGATGTTACAGTTGGAAGTTATAGAAAGATCGGCAAGTGACTGGAGCAGTGCACCAGTTTTAGTACGGAAGTCCGACAGAACAATTAGATTTTGTGTCGACTATAGAGACTTGAACTCGGTCACAAAACGGGATGCATATCCTTTGCCACAAATGGATTCGATTCTGGATAAAATTCGCAAAGCCAGGTATACTAGCAAAATCGACTTGAAGCAGGCGTACTTTCAGGTCAAGATGGCGCCTGCTTTTGAAAAAAATTATGTATTAAACAGGGATAAGGAATAGGTGGAATTAGTATAAATAATTTAGATATAATAAATTAAATAAATAAAAATAGTTATTGTTTAGTAGTAATAAACAAGGTAAGGAGGGTTATGTGTTAAGGAGAGAGAGAATTGTTAGCAGGGAATTACATGTTGGGTTAATAAAAAATAATTAGTTATTAAAAATATATGTATTTATAAAAAAATACTTATGATTGTATATCGTGGGTTATACGTATTTAAGTGGATGCTCTCCGTGAACGGTTGTTGACAGCGGTGTTGGGGAACTTTTGCCGTGTGCTGTGTCGCCTGTGGAGCCTTGGTAGGTGCATGCGCGCACCTCCGTACGCGCACTACTCCGCGGTAGTACCCGGGTATTATCCCCGACGGTGGGGATCGCGCACACCCGGGGAAACGGTCGCGAGGCACGTTGTTTACGTGCCGGCCCGCGCTCAGTTGTCGCCATCTTGAATCGATCTAGATTCAAGCGCGCGCACACTGAACACGCGGTCCGCGCTCATATCGATACGGGGATCGCACGCATATTGTCTAGGGAATTCGGAACGCGGATAGTGGGGGAAACATGTGTATAATAGTAAGGAGATAAATTTATATTTGAATTTCGCGCTGATACCTAGAATAATTTAGTGATCTATTGAACCAATTAATAGATGATTTTATTAGAGATAAGACTTCCGTATGGGTAAATATAACAGCATATTACGTTATATGACTGTAATTACCTTAAATACGGAAAGTCGAAATACTAGTTGGGACAATGATAACTTATGCAAATTAGTTGTCATTTTTATCTATAGTAGGGTAAATGCGGGTAGCTTTATTACACCTGTGACGGATATGGAAGGGTTGGAGAATTATAATATTGCCGTATCCCTCGCAGGTGACGAGAGAGAGAACAGATAGGGATATTAGGAGATTGAGGGAGATAGAAAATCGGGGAAGAAGTTTGGCGTGGCTAGGAAAACGGATCCTCGCCATTCTGATCCTATCGATCGTATAAGTTCTATCACATATAGATATTGTTATTCTGATCCTACCGATCGTATAGTGGTGTATTCTGATCTTATCGATCGCAGAGTATTATTATTACAGCATTCAGCAATTTTCTCACATTAACGGAGGATTAATTTTTCATATAAGGAGGATCAAGGAGTTATACGAAATTTATTCTGACTATAAGGAGGAACAGTCATTATTTAAAATATACATACATATCTAGACATATCTAGCCGAAGGGAATATTAATAGATAGTATTATTATTATTGTCTTGATTATTATATTGATTTTATTACTGCATATTGGTGAGTTAATTTAATTATTAATATAATAATTGATTTATGTATCAGTGGGGACAACAATAATAAATTCAGTGCGCGTTTTCTTACTAAATTAAATTGTTTATTCGATTAATTTTAAATTAACGTTCTCTCTCTCGTGGTTAGTGGTGCCACGGGATCTACTATTAGATCCCGTAATATAATTTTATATGTCTACATTTTTGTTCGAGTGTTAATATTCGTTATCGCGTGTAATAGGCATCCGGAACTATTATTTTATCCAACAGAACTTCCTCTGGGTGAGTCCACCGGGTGATTAGGACGAATAAATTAATATTATTGTTTTTTTTTCTCTTTCGATGATGTTGGGATCCGGAAATAATTTTATTTAAATAATATTTATTTATATGGAATTATAAACTAGCATCACAGTATGTTGATAATTTCTTTAGTATACTGTTTTTTACATAATAAAACATTTATTTATTTAGTTAAATATATTTCATAATTTTTTACAAAATGAATGACGTGAAAATTTAATTTTACAAGTGTTGTTTTATAATATGAACAGCGTGTGTATAAAAAATTTGACGATACATTCTTGTTGGTTGGTTTATGACTACATCATTAGAAATTTAAATTTGAATTTAAATTTAAAACGTATTACACCTTGTAAAGAGCACCACAACGATCATTTTATAAAATTGACTGTCATGAATTAAGTAGTCGCTTAAATTATCATAAATGCATCTTCTTTTCGATTCTGCTAATGTTGCTTTTTTTAAATTACAAACAAAACGCTTTTCAATAGGTCACTGTTTTTCAGATTCTTTAACGAATTAATCATGCGTCGGTCATCATTTAAACGTGATTGTAATAGAAACACATCCATGTTGGTTATCAATTTTGGTTCTAAGTTGTAATCCAACAATTATCCAAGTTGCTAGGTACTTCTATTGGATCCCATTAATGGACCTATCGCTGATACCATTTAATATTGATATCATATGTTGGTTCCCAATTCTGGACCAATGTTGGACCAATGTCGATACCCATCGTTGCTTCCCACTGTTGCCGTAATGTCGATATCCCTCGTTGGTTTTTAACGTTGGTTCCCAATGATTGATCAATGTATATCCTCATCGGCAGATGACGGTATTTGGCTTTTGAAACTTCACCCTCGTGTGCTCATGGATAAAATGGTTCGGAGGTGCGTACATCTACCAAGTGAGCTTACATGGAAGTGTCCTTTGACGGTACGGGATAAGATGGAATTATCTGTCACGTGTACTCGCAAAGGGATTTTATTGTATAAACGGGATCGGTCATCACGTGTGCTCAAGAGGTGATCGCAAGGTTACGGTACGGTTTATGATAATCTTAAGTTATATCATTCGGACGTATCCGACTTGAGGAATATTTCCCGTGCGTGGATTTCGCTGGAACAATCGTTGTATTCAATTGTAAGGTGGTTAACAGGTGCATTAACTAGAGGGCTATCCCGAATATGTCTTTGAACCTGTGGGAGAGATGAGGGCTGCTCCCGATATAATGGAAGTTCATTTGCGTTGTAATTGGATATGAGCCACTGGTGTTGGAAGTGGCTTCGAAGAGCGTCAAACTCAGCTGGTCGATCTCTCTCACGAAATAATTGTACATTTCCTCAAAACTATTCTGACAAGTTCCCATTTTTATTCGATAACTTCTATGATTTATTCACATGTACTTATATTCTACGGTTGCTTATTTTTCTTATGAGTGGTGATATTTTTATCCTGGCCCCCTAGCGGCACTATTTAGAATTTTATTATTTTTTCTTCTTCCTCATTTTTGCTATTTGCTTCCACTGGGATCCAAGTTTGGCGTTATAATACCCTCGGATATCATTCGCTGAAATGAAGCTAGAACCGAATGAAGTCCAAACGGTAGAATTTTAAATTGATAATGCCGACCTGATACGGTGTATATTGTTTACTGGCCTCATGAACTGGTACTTGTCAATAACTATTCTTCAAGTCTATGGTACTGATGTAACGAGCTCTTTGCAACTTATCCAGTGTAGCATTTATCTTCAATAACCGGGTACGAATCCTTGATGGTTACCCCGTTCAGTCAACAGAAATCAACACAAAACCGATATTTTCTGACTCTCTTCTTAGCTAATACGATCAAAAAACTTCAAGGACTCTTAGATAATTTTATTACGTCTTATTTCACGATTTAATAACTTTACGCGTCGTAAGGTTTCTTGGTTAATATCAATGGTTTATCGGCGTCGGCTTAACAAATCTAAAACAGTAAGTTAACAACGGGGTATATTTCCTTGAATTTCCGCAAAATTCTGTTTGGCTCAGTGGACGATTTGGTCTATGCATAGCGTGGTCGATGAACTCGCACCTTCATTGAATGTACTTACCAACATGAAGTAATTTTTCAAATTTATCTTTCAATTTGCATATTTTTCTAATGTAGGAGTTAAGGCACTTTTCTATGATATAAACATTTTTTAAAAATAAAAACTCAAAACTATATTTAATAAATCAATAAAAAAGTACAGAAATCTGTAATTGGTACGGACTCCCCTTAAGGAGAAGCTAAAGCAATAGCTTCATATTTTGGCCGCCTACAAAGGAGATAGACCTCGAGATAGACATATGGCACTGCAGTCAGGTGAGTCGTCGGTCTCGCATTTAGGCTACAATTCATGATAAGCTATTAATAATTAAATATTAGACTATTTTATTATAAAGTATTATTTTCTTAAATCAAGCATCTTAATACATAAATCCGTAATTTTGTTTCAATATTGAAATACGGCAATATAATCGACATACATTACCGTATGTCATATTTTGAAAAGATAATTGGCGTATTCATCAAGATACCTGATACAAAAATATGACATATTTTAGCAATAATTACCCCGCTCTGCTCTTAGTTTTTATACCAAACCATTTAATTTTCAGTAATTAATAATTTACTATCAACGGTAACCGAATGTTTCACTTGACAACAGCGCCCACTGTGTATGCGGCTAGTTTGAAAACTTTTAGTTTAGTCTCCCCTTAATATCGTTGATTTAATGCAAAAGGATGCCAATTCAGAAATAATTTTAAGAAGGTGACGATTAAAAATTCTTTATAAGAAGGTATTGAATAATAATAATTTCTTGTCACTAATAAAAATTGTGAGAACAGCTTAATATCGTTAATTACTAGACATTGAAAACTATTATTATCAAGCATTGATTTATCAATCATCTTTTTCTAGTAAGAATCAAAGCATTTATTCAAACATTTCACAAAAGTTAACTGTTAGACCAAAAAATAGTCCCATCTAACCTCAAAATCGGTCTTAACCAATATTAAAAGAGAAATTCGTACAAAATTATCGTACCTTTAAAATTGAATACGCGACCGACGTTACGTGATTTTCACGCGAAACCCGAACGAAATAAAAGCTGTAACGAAGAAGAAGAAGAAGAAGAAGAAAAAAAAGACGAGCGGAAAAGTGAAGTAGCCAAGTGCGTAAGAGAAGAGTAGGTAAATCACGAGCACGTGCCATGTAGACGAACACTTTCGCCCTCGAGGCACTTTTTGCACAACGATACGCATCTTGGATTACTCTGTACGCTTATACACCGAGCAATTAGTCGGTTTTCCTTTCTTTCCTTTGCGAGAGGTTATGTATATCTATGTGTATGTGTATACATATATACAACTTGGCTCTTAACCCGAGGGCTTCGATTTTTCACCGGTTTGACGAGTTTAATGAATATTTTGGTGGAACGTTAAAAATTGGATGATTTATTTATGAGAACGAAGGTCGGTCGTTCTCCAGTTTATAAATTTTTATAAAAAAAAGAGATTGCTTTTTTTACACGGATGGAGATATGCGATCAATGGATATACATGTAGATAAAATAAACATATTTTGTTTAAATTTAACAACAAATATACTTGTTAGCATTTGATCTATTAATCGCAATTGAAATATTTTGTTAAAAAATTCGTAAAAAAATTTGAAAAATAATCTAAAAAATTGTTTTACATTTATAAAAAAATTATTAGGAGTTCGTAATTAAAGACTATAGATTTAAAGTTTTTGTGTATGTGCCTATGTGATACATTGTTTCATAATTTAATACGATAACCATTCATTCGAATGGCACAGTATAATTTATTTTGCTTTACACGTTAACGAATCTCATTTTTGGTCTAATGTTGATATCTAACCTTGGATGCCAGTGTTGGACTATCATTGACTGCACCCATCGTTGATTCTCAATACTGGTTCCGAATGTTGAACCAATGTTAATACATACATTACACTGAGAAAAATAGTATATTAAAAATTACTATATACTTTATAGTAACATATGGATATATTTTGATTCTCATGATTTTCACTGTATTTTATAGCAATATTGATATATATAAATAATTATTATTTCTTATTTCACTCGTACTAAGGTAATTTCTTGACAAATTTAGCGATTGATTTATTGTCATAGGTGATTGTTAATTAATTTTATAAATTTATTATTTAATAAAAGAATGCACCTGAAAAGGTAAATAAAAATATTTCCGAAACGTCGTGCAAAAATTACAAATTGACTCGTTAAATCAATCGTTAAATTTGTCAAGAAATAAATAATTATTGTTATAAAAGTGTTAAAAAGTATTAGATACATGTTAATAGTTTCTAAAATAAATATAGTAAAAATTATGATGATCGAAGTAGGTATATTGATGTTTTTGTTCATTTTTCATTGATTTCATCGATTGCATGTGTTTATTTCTAAAATTATTTTACCTTTTTTTTTTTTTTTTTTTTTTATATTATTTAACGTTTATTATTACGTATATTATTTAACGTTTTTTTTTTATATAATTTTATGTTATTTTTACGCTCCCAATCGGTGCCAATCAGCGACAGGGGCATGTGCGATGTCTTTAGTATATAATAAAAAAATTGTAAATAAACTATTGAAATATTGCTACATACTTGTTAATTGTAAAAGTTTTTTTAAAAAATACTAGTAGAAATCAAAGAATTTATGAAATATTTTTTATCGAGATTTTGCCTATTTGACCAAAAAGTTCTAACAATTAATGGCTAAAATATAGCTAAAATACCTAACCTTAAAATAATCAGTATTCACTAATCATATATATTGTCAAAAAATTGTTTAAACAAATTCATCAGATCAGTTTTTTTCAGTCCGATTCTTATAATATTTGAAAATTTTAAATTACAAAAATTATATAGACCTTATTGAAATTCGCAGTTCCTCGGTCTTGTAAAAGTAAAAGTCGTATAAATTTCATTTAAAAAACTTAAACTCCACGACAGCGCCAAAATTTATTTAAATAAGCGAATTTAGTTTTTTACGTCTTTTCAAGGGGTTCAGATACATAAAATTTCGTAGACGAAATGAACAATTTCCTCGTTAAACGTCAACGTCAAAATTACAAACGTCCCACGCGCTTATGAAATCCCTCGATTTGAACCGCGCGCGTACATGAGGTCAATATATTACATATATAGACACGAATGAACTGTCTGACCCGTCATTTAAATCTAACTAAATTTCTACTTCCGAATTTATAAAGGTCCTCGTATAATTCCAGACGGTCGATCATTTTTGTTAATGTCAGAGTTTTCGATTTTTTTGAGGTTATAATTTTAATGCTTTCTTTATACAAATTATATCGAACATGATTTATAGATGATCGTATATTTATATTATAATTATATGTATTGTCTTATTATTTACGATTCGGTAAACTTCCAGGATTAAAGTTTTTAAATTTTCAGGTTATGAGAATGTTTTCCAATTTTGATGCTTTATTTTACATAAATTACGAAACATAATTTATTATTATTAAATCATTTATTATTATTAAATTTTACAGGATTAATATTTAAAAATTTTGAGGTTATAAAAAATGTATTGTGAAAAAACTTTGCTCTCGTCCACAATTTATAAATACACGTATTTCCGTTACAATATGTACTTTCATAAAATTTACGATTCGTTGTGTTTAAGATTCGAACGTGTAACATGGGCATATAAAAGGAAATCTCAAAGATATTGAATCTGTAACCAACTCGAGAGAGCAATGATGTTATAACCCCATTGTTTCATCAAAACATGAAAATTTTTTTTTACCATTGGAGAAAGTCGGAGTAGAATAAGAGGTTGATTTGTATATTTAGGTGTAAATAATATAGTCTTTTTTTTAAAAGTCGGAAAATCTTTTTTTCTGGTCGAATTGTTCCAAGATTAGGATATTTATTTTTTTTAAGAATAGAAGAAAAACATTGTCGAATACAAAATTTAGTCGTTGTACCTTACCTGTAAATTTAATAAACATTTTCTTTTCTCAAAACGCGCTTATAGATATATCGATCAACGAGTAAACTGCGATAAAACTGTAACAATTTTTCCAGTTCCGGTTTGGCTCGTAAACTTTCGAAGTATACAAACGTCGAGTAGTCCAAACAAACTTCCATGTGTACATATATATATGTATATGTAAAGTCATCGATTATAGAAGTCGTAGACCCGAAGTTTACGACTAAAACGTGCGGGTCGTCGTTCATTCATACAACGGTGAACGTCTCACTTTACGTTTAGGGACACTTGGATGCTATACTTCCTCTCTTTTTTTTCTTTTTTTTTTTTACAAAAATTCACTAATATATGTTTTTTTTCTTTAAGGGGACCAGCCAGTGTTAAAATTGAAAAATGCTATTCAATATTAACAATTAATCATTTTTTCATAACAATTATAAACATTCCTTAATTTTTTAAACCAATTATATTATTATTGACTTTTATATAAATTTTTTGGTCAATTTATATGTAACATAACTATTTTAATTAATTAAGAGACTCCCGTATCTCTGATTTGTTTACATAGTGGACTTACTGCAGGAAATATGATAAAATCCACTTAAACTGAACAGAATTTTAATAAAAAACTAAATGTTTAAATAAAAAAATTAATTAGCTGTTTTTTATATAACTTTTCAATTTTTTTAATTAATTTGGTAATAATAATTTTTTCATTATAATGTGAACACAGTCTATTCTACTCAAGTAGATTAATATCATATTTAAGAGTTACTGTTTTATAATTTCAGTTTATTGGATACAATGGTTCCTGAGATATCCTGTGGTAAGTCCATTATGAAAAAAAAATCAAAGTACATTCTCATAATTAATTAAAATAGTTACGTGACATATGAATTGACCATAACAATTTAAATAAAAATTAATAATAATATGATTTGTTTAAAAAATTAAGAAATGTTTATAATCATTAGGAAAAAAATTATTAATTGTTAATGTTGAAGATGTTTTGTTCAAGTTTAACACTGACTGGTCTCCTTAATTTTAGAAACAGAAATTGATTTTTTTATATATAATTTATTAGTAATTATTCCTTATATTTATACAACTTTTTTGGACAAAAAAAGTTTAAGAAGTTCCGGACAAAATTTTTTTTCGATTTTGGTAGTTATTATTTGATGCATGAATCGTAGCGTAACATATAATCCTGATTTTTTCTATATAGTTGTAGATATATTTTTTCAAATGCCGTCGGGAAAATAGAACTATCTAACTTACAAAAAAATTATGATTTTTCAAATCTAAGAAAATGCAATAAATGTATTGTTTTTTTTCATAACAATAAATTTTTTAATTCTTCTGTTTGAACAAAAATGATCTCGGTTGTTATACTTAAATCCTGTTTTTTTTTTTGTTTTTCATGGCTATATAGAAAGTCAAAAATTTGATTTGATGAAAATTTACGAAAAAATAGCTACTTTAAGATATTTTTCATTATTTTTATAACTAATAACTTTTTTTTATGAAAAACTGAATTATATGACCATTATTAATGTTTTACAAAAATTTACGAATATTTTTAGTCAAAAATTGGTCTAAATTTTGTAATTACATTAGTTTAATGTTGAACCAATATCGATACCCATCGTTGATTTTTAATATTAAGTGATACCCAATATTAGACCAATGTTTACCAAACACTTTCGTAAAAGCAAAAAAGTACATGCGGTGTACAAAAGTTTGCGTTACGGAACCCATACGGTTCAATTCTTAAAGAAACAATGACAATAATAATCCGAGAGGAAAATCTCATACGTCTGTTCAACGATAGAAAAGAAAATGGTATCATTTCCCACAGGCATAAAATTACACATCGGTCGTTAAAAGCATCCTCTCCTATGCGCTCTCCCTTCGATGTGGAAAAATCAAGTATTTCACACGGCAATTTAATAATCTCTTTCCCGCATCCTGACTTAGTGACCCTGAACGTAACTCTGACTTTCACTCGATTGTCGTCCGATTTTTCAGAATAATTGATGAGAATGAAAGTGCAGTTCCGATCGTTTCTTCCCGATATATCACATTTTTTACGATATTTTGACTAAATTGTAGGATTAAAAATATTAAACAATGAAAAAATTGAATTGTAATTATACAATTTTTAGTACTACACGACCTTCAACTTTATTAAGTTTGATTAATCGTTATTTTACGTAAAAAAAAAAGAAAAATTTAATAATATTATAACCTAGAAAAACAATTTATATAATACTATACTAAATTTAAATAATCTAAAAAATATAGAATTGAAAAAATTAAAACTTATATCAGTCCCAGGTTAGAGATAACTAATTTTTAATCACATAATTCTCATATTCATGGTTTAATTGTAAATAAAATAAAAATCTAGTAAAATTAACTTTTAATAACCCAATATCACAATGATAGAATTTAATAACCCAAAAATGCAATAAGAAATTGAATAATAAAAATTAAAGACTCATTACACTCGTAGGTTAAGGATTACTTATAACCTTATTAAGGGGGTGTCACTCAATTAAAAATTCAAATTTCGCGCCACAAAATAGCAGACGAAAAAAATACTAATTTATAACAATTAATAAACACAAATTTACGCAAAACCAAGAGTCAGTTACCCTCCATTATGTATTTATCTATCATTTTACAAAGTTCGTCGGCGACATATTGTTATAATAACTTGAAACTTTGTAAAATGATAGATAATTACATAACGGACGGCAACTAATTCCTGGTTTTGCGTAAATTTGTTTTTATTAATTTTTATAAGTAAATTAGTAATTTTTCGTCTGCTATTTTGTGACGCAAAATTTGAATTTAAAAGAATATAAACATCCATGATTTTATATATTTAAAAGAAATTAAAATCTCATAACCCAGTAGAGCAATATAAAATTTATTTATAAAAATGAAATTTTAAAATACTCGTTCTAGCATATTTGACACAAACTTTATTTATTTTACTTATTCATGATTCCATTAAAAATTTAAATTAAAATTAAATAACTAAATTTAAATAACCCAATAATTTAGTCTAAAAAATTGAATGATAACAAAATTCAAAAAATAAACATTCAAATGAATTTTACTTTCTAAAATACAATCTTACTGACAAGGGAAGTACATGACCTCCGGGAAACGGATCTTATCCTAACTTAGGTATGTCTTTTGTAATATAAAAATGTGAAGAAAGTCAAGTTATCTCTTGCCAATGGCCACTTTTACAGGAGTTATTCGACATCCAATAATAATATCAGTAAAAATTACTTCCTATTTGATTGCTTACAACTCGGAAGCAAATAGAGATAGGCACTCAAATCAAAAACCAGAAGAAAGCTGAGTTCAAGTAGATATGGTTTAAAAAAAAGAAGCTCAAATTTGGAAGCATAATTTGGAACAAAGTTATGAAAAGATAAAAAATTAAAGAAATTTTAACCAAAATTTAATATGAAAGATTTATTGTTTCTTTTGGCCTAATAATCTTTAATTTCTTATTTTCTTCATAACTTTGCTCCAAATTAATCAATTTGAACTTCTTTTTTTTACACCATATCTACTTGAACTCAGCTTTCTTCTGGTTTTTGATTTGAGTGCCTATCTCTATTTGCTTCCGAGTTGTAAGCGATCAAATTGGAAAAAATTTTTAGTAATATTATTATTAGATATCGAATAACTCCCGTAAAAGTGACCATTGGCAAGAGATAACTTGGCTTTCTTCACATTTTTATATTATACAAGACATACCAAAGTTAGGATTAGATCCGTTTCCCGGAGGTTAAGTACTCCCCTTGTGAATCATAGCCATTCAGGATTTTATCAAAAATAATATCGCAATAATCTAACAAAAATTTTTTTTGCAAAAAATAATCCAATAATTCAATGAATAATTGAATATACGAATGGAAAAGAAGTCCAAAGCTATAAATTTTCTTGCATTCGACTTACAATCTCACCAAACCTAACCATTTATAATTTCATCAAAAATTAATATAAAAATCCAAAAAAATATATTTGCAAAAGGAACAATCCAATAACCTATTAAAAGAAAAGTTCAAAAATAATAATTCAATTAGATTTTACACTCACATATTTACTAAACCTTACTATTCATAATTTCCTCAAATATTTAACACATATTTTTTTTTACTAAAAAAACAACCCATTAAAAAATATTAAAAAAAACATTCCATTACATTTACTCACAACCTTATACTAAATCAAAGCAATCATTATTTCATCAAAAATTAAAATTAAACAAAATCCAATACAAAAAATTCACAAAAAACGTTCTATTACATATTCCCCAGCACAATCTTACTTAACCTGTAATGCTATTCATTATTTCATGAAAAATTAAGGTAAAAATCCAACGAAAATTTATTTTCAAAAAAAAAAGAACGTAATCCAAGAATCTTCTCATATATACCCGATATGTACAACGGTTATTAAATTCACCCATTCACGTTTTAATTATAATATATAGCAGGGGAATTTGTATAGCTCAATGAAAAGTGTCAATTTAGAAATTCTTTCATACGTGTATATTAATAAAGACCGAGATAGAGAGAGATAGAGAGAGAGAGAGAGAGTAGTAGGTGTATATAATAAGCTTACTGAAGTCGTTGAATTAAATTTAATTCATAGTAAGTTAAGACAGACGATTCATTCATGCAATTGAATTTGACACTCGAAGAAATATTACACACATATATGCGTGTCCTTGCGTGTGTGTGTGTGTTATAATAGATTCTTTATGTAATACAACATCGTCGAGGTTTTGATTCACCGACCTGCTGATTCGGATAGATCATCTACTTTCTTCGATTGAAACTAAATGTATATATGGTGTGTCTCTCTACGTGTGTGGGGATTTGTAATTAGAACGGTAGCAGTGTTATTAGTGAGATATTATAAAAAAAAGAACAATATGGAGATAAGGATTTTGAGGTTATAAGTTTATATTTGGAAAAACGTATTTGTGTATTTTTGGGGTGATAGAGAGAGATAAATAAATAAATATATATGTAACACTTAATTATAAAAGTTGTGTATAAAAGTGTGTAGGTAAAAAATATTTAGAATTTTGAAAATTATATCCTACAAGAATATTCAACACAATATGGATAGTTTTTTTTGGTATAAAAGCCATTTTTCGCTAAGTCAAATTTGTCATCAAGATATGAAGTTCGATTTGGTAAAAAAGTGGTACATATTTTATAACAAATTATATGCTTCAAAATTACTAGTTTAGAAAAATAACGAATGTCGTACTCACCTGTAAAAAGTAGAACGAAGTTGTAGTGAAAAGTATAGTGTCTGAATTAACCAAAAAGGGGTAAAAAAAATCCTACCAGGATTATAAAGTTCGTAATTCTTACTTAGAAAAAGTAATAATTAGTCTGTTCAAAATTTCACTATAAGTTGATCAATTTCTAGCCTTATATTTAAAATTAGAATTATAAGCATACTTTATAAAAATATAAAATTTTGTTGTACCAGTTAAAAAATATAATAATTAATCGAACGTCTTTAAAAAAAATGATTTTGTATCATGATTGACGTGTAATTTACATTTTTATGATATGTCGTAATTTCTAACTTGTAAAAAAAAGTATGTAAAATTCCTACCGGTAGGCTACAAAGTTCAAAGTTCTTATTTTTAAAAAATGTAAAATTTCTACCGGTAGGCTACAAAGTTCAAAGTTCTTACTTTACAAAAATGTAAAATTTAATTTCGATTTACCAAAATGAAAAAAAATTAATTTTTACTTTTGAAATGTATTGTTAGTTGATCATTTCAAGCGTCATGTATTTGACCAGAAAATGGTATTACTCCTACTATACTAAAATCTTAAAGGTTTGTGTTTTACGGGAATATAAAATATTATCCTCATCATTGGAACATTAAAAAAATAATTTTTAATTTTGAAATGTATTCGAATCTAATAATTACCGACGTGTAACCCTACTAGAAATCTGACCATGAATGTAACGTTTTTTTAAGCCAAAAAATGGTCATAAAATATCCAAAAAATCCCTAATTAATGTCAAAATTAGAGTTTTACTTAACCTCTAAATGGTACAATTCTACTAGAGAATTGAACAAAAAATGGTAAAATTCGTAACGTGCTAAGAACTTACAAGTTATTGTTTTACAAAAATATAACATTTTGTCTCCATATTCGAGAATTAGATAAAAATGAACTTGTATCCTTAAAAATTATCCTAAAACACAAAATAATGATCAACTTGTATATCGACGGCTGACTAGAGGAACGCACTATCTTGCACCCCGGTTGAAGTACGCCTTATCTGAAATACAAATTTCATTTGTAATATTTGGGCTTTTTTGAACCAGGGCACGAGATAGGACGTTCTTCCATTCGGCAGTCGATATGAAAATTACAAAATTTTTACTTTATAAAAATATATAAATTCCATTTACAAACTCAGTAAATAGAAAAAAAAATACCATTGTTCACCCATTTCTAACCAAAAAACATCACATTTCCCCTGTTTCCTCTTAAAAAATGTATGAAACATTTACCATGTTATAAAATTTAAAATTTATCCAATAATATAATATTATCATTCCAAAACAATTAAAATTAAAAAAAAAGAAATTTCTACATTTCCTCATCAATTTTTATATACTTTCGAGGTTAGATTGCACTTATACGCCCTGCCCGTTTCCCATTAAATTAGCACGGAGGAAGATGAACGAATTTCCTTGATTCAAGTTGAAAAGTCGTCGCAGGGGCTCTGTCATCGAGCGTGACGAGGATTATTTACCTCGAGGTAAAGTCAGACAGAGAGAGAGAGAGAGAGAGAGAGAGAGAGAGAGAGGAAAGCGGAAAATGGAAAGTCGCACGTCGTGCCGTCTATGTGACACGTTGTGTGCGATGCACCGAGGGAGCTGAGCTTCCGGTTTCCGGTAATGGACGTGCCGTGTCCAATCCTGCCCCATGGATTTTCTCTTCTCTTCTCTTCTAGTCCCTTTTCACACCTCAACCCCCGCACTGTCATTTGCATCGACTCTCCTGTACATTTAATCATCTTTTTTCGCAATTATTCCCCCCTTTTTTATGGTGATGTTTCTAAATTTTGATCATTTTATGGTAAAAAGTTGATTTTTTTCCATAGAGTTGCGAGGAGTGTGTATATAAATAGTGTCGTATAGAATAGTTCAGTTATTTAAAAAATTATTAAATTTTTATCGAATTTTATAATTTTGGGTAACTAATTGATATGATTTTTACTAAATTATTACAGCCACATATTACATTAAAGCTTAAATACGTTGCTTAATTACAGGATAAGACCGCATATTTTGTAAATCAATATACATTAATTAGCGCAAATTATAAAAAGTAAGAAAAACTAATTAAAATAAACATAAAAACCATAAGATTCCATACGTTTTTTGGACACTTTTTACGTTTTTCTATTTTTTCCAACGTTTTAATATAGTATGGGAAAACTAGTACAACAATTTTTAAGGCGAAAAAAGTAAGTTTTGAGTTGTCACTAAAAATATAGAGTATATTTGAGGTTAAGTTTCGTTGCAACTTCTACTAATAATACGCAAGTTCATCGAAATTATTTAGTTTTTCTAATTAGAAATCTTTTAAATTGATGTAAATTCTTTCCAGACTTCTAAGTAGGGATTTGACCATAAATTGGCCAATAACTTTTGTCAGCAAAAAACGTAAAGTTATACCAACGTTTAGCCAATACTCGATAAGATTTTACGAGCGCTAATATTTTATTAAAATATAAATTCGTATACATATACTTATTAAAATCAAAATTATGTAACGATCTTCCATCTATAAATTTTGCATTAAAATCCTTTAGTTAACAATATCCTTATGATTATATATAAATATTAAAATTTTCGAACAATAATTAGCGTATCATGTAATTTACTTATATTTAATTCTTTATCAAAATAAAAAAAAAATTCACGGTTAAATCCCCGTATCAACGAAAAAATTTCTTATTTCCACAACCGAAAATAATATCACCATAAAAGAGAAATCCAATAGTAACACCCAACCCCCTCTCATTTAGTTTCTTTTTTTTGGTTCGAATATCTTTAATCGCACATCGCCTCTCGTGGGACCGAGATGAACGGGACTTTTATACACATCTCTCTTCGTCGTTAACCACTTTATTAATTTACGAGGGATAATGGCTCTTGCGACCATTCAAAAGGTATATAAAAGAGAAAGAGAAAGGTTAACGTTCTCACACACACAGAGGCACAGGACACGCGCGCACAATTTCTTCTTCTCCCTCTGCATTTTAAAGACGTTAGCTTTCGATTTATATTTTAGTTTCAACTACACCGTATTATTGTTCTTCTTCTTCTCCTCCTCTCTTTTTTTTTTCTTCAGAGTCATCAAATTTTTCGGTCCGCGACCCTAAAAATAAAAAGAAGGTACGTTGATTCCCGTTACTCACTGCGCTTTATTTTTATTTTTTTTTTTGTGTAATGACACGGGTATAATTATTTTCTTAAAATTAAAGGATATATTCGTAAGAGTTAATACAAAAAATTATTATATTTTTAGGGGTCAGAGCGCACTTTATAAAAATATGTTCTTATTATTTTTTTCTGAGGTCCCTGCGATTTATTTTTGGATTTTCTTCGCGTTTCTTGAATTAATAGAAATATACCTTAAAATTGATAAAAAAAAGTATCAACATTTCGGTTCAATTGTACGTTAAAAAAAAAGGCTCTTACTTTGAAAAAAAATATTTTCTTATGATTTTTTTCTATAGTTCCTCTATTTCACGTATTAAGAAATACACCTTAAAATTAATAACAAAATATCAACATTTTGGTTCGATTGTACGTTAAAAAAGGTTCTTACGGGTTCTTGTTATATTAGGTACACTTTATTTTTCAAATCTCATTATTTCCCCTACAATAATAAAAATATTCGTATCATTAAAATAAAAAAAAATCATCTTTTTCGGTTCAAATGTACCCTAAAAACAAGAAAGGCATCCGGTAACAGCGTATTATATTTTTTTGCGTATTTTTATTTCTTCCAAAAGAAAAAACCGAGAATATTTCACAATATTAATAAAAAAAATTGTCTATATATGTTGGTGCGACCGAACCCCTAAAATGAAGTTCTTATATATATTTAAGGTTCTCGTTTTATATATCTCAAATATCTTTGTTTCCAAAAAAATAATAAAAATATTCCTCAAAATTAATAAACATATATTTAATTCTTATGACCTTAAAAACAAACGTATACGCGAGCAATTACGTTACTGCTGGTGTGTGTGTGTGTGTGTGTGTGTATACATATATATTTTTTTTTTTGAGGAATATATCTCGATTCCCTTAAAAATAACGAAAACATTCAATGTAAAAAAAAACGGTACAACCATTGCACGTTACCGCGAATTACTCTCCCGCGTATATCTTTATTTTCTCAAAGACAACGAAAAAATGTATTCCTGCAGAAAAATAATAATAAAATACAAAAAAATCCTCGAAAACATAAGTATATCGTTCGTAAATAAAACAGTATATATATATACAACAACGACAACGCTGCGGCGCAATACCGAGAACGAAAGAAAATGGAAGAAGGAGAGAAGGAGAGAAAAAGAAAGGTGAAGAGGAGAAACAAAGAACTGTCCGTTCACTAAGCCAACGGTATATATAGTGTACATCCCGCGTGCGCATATGGCGAGCGTGCCGATTAGCCACTACGATATCAGGTCCATGTCAACGCGCCAGAATGACATTGCGCCAGAAGCGTATTACGGACGGTTTCCAATTGAGAAGAGAAGGTGTCATTGCGCCAGCAGTGCCGACAACTTTAACGCGGCGAGGGCGCCAAATTCAAAATTGTATGCCTATATATGTATACACGACCCATATGTATATATATGTGTGTATATACACACGCACACACACACAAATATATGTATGTATGTACATATGTATATATGTGTGTATATGTATATGGTTGAAATAAAACAATATATATATGTAAATTGATGAATCGGTACTTATGCCGACACACAAAAAATCGGAAAATTAGCTTTGTGAGCCCCGCTTTGACGTTATAATATTAATGAAGGATTGGAGGCCTCCGGCACCTCGAAAGACGTTATAACTTCAATCCTTCATTAATATTATAAGGTCAAAGTGTGCTTTTTTACCCGTGAGGGGTATTTAGGTATTTGGGTTATTGGATATTTGGGTTATTGGTTTTTTATGCATTATTTTATCAATTAATATTCTCCCCCTTATATCTGAGTCGTTACATATGTTTTATAACCTCAAAACACCAAGATAACACGTAATGTCACCATAAGTACCGATACTGATGTTTATATATATATATATATATATATATATATATGCGCATTATTTATTTTCTTTATAATTTAATATGATTATTAAATGGCATGTGTGTGTGTGTGTACACATTGCTTTATTTCAACCATTTAATAATCATATTAAATTATAAAGAAAATAAATAATGCGCATATATATATATATATATATGTATATATATATATATTGTTTTATTTCAAACATATATACATATACACACATATATCATATGTACATACATACATATATTTGTGTATATATGTGTGTGTGTGTGTGTGTGTGTGTCTATATATATATATATACACACACATATATATACATATGGGTCGTGTATACATATAGGCACGCATCTAAACATAAGTAAGATATATGCAAAATAGCATACAATTTTGAATTTGGCACCCTCGCCGCGTTAAAGTTGTCGGCACTGCTGGCGCAATGACACCTTCTCTTCTCAATTGGAAACCGTCCGTAATACGCTTCTGGCGCAATGTCATTCTGGCGCGTTGACATGGACCCCGATATCTAGACCCTTTGCCTCCCAGCCCCCCCGCTCACCCATTGTGCAAGCGCACAAACTATATTCTGATTCGCGATGTTGTTTACAGGAAGTAAAACCTATTTCTTTTTCCCTTCCTCGTCGTCCTCCTACTCCTACTCCTCCTCCTCTTTTTTTCACCTGAAATTCGAACTTGGGTGTGCTCTAGAAGTCACGGTGTACAAACGTATACACTCACTCATGCACGCACACATATCGTACAAGTGCAGTCACACTGATAGACACATTCACACTTATACACACGTACAGGTAGTCACTCACGCTCAAACATTCACACACACAAGTGCAAGTAGTCACACAAATAATCAGACAAACACTCACACGTACCACACACACATGCGACTAGCCACACAAGTATACTGTCTTGCATACTCGAACTCACTGAAAGACGCACACTTACACACTAACTAACAAACGTTACCCCGAGAAAACATTTTTAACGATTTTAAAATCTAAATTTTCGAGACAAAAATATTCTACAAACGTTTCGAAACCTCTCGAGCAACATTTTCCAAATTTTTAAAAACCTAAGTATTTTAGAAAAAAACGTTTTCCAAAACGTTTGAAGACCTAAATGTTTTATGAAAACTTTTTTCCAAACGTATTACAACCTAAATATTGCGGGAGAAAACGTTTTAAAACTGTACTGTGCTATCAGGGTACTAAATTTGTTATACAGTGAAAAATCTCATTCAAAGCCTCTGTCAAAACTGATTTCAACTACAGTTTTGTTTTCGTAGCCGATTGATGATGTCCACGAATCTACCCAAGTTTTTTTGATGAATTTTTTTATTAACAATTTCGTTTATTTAAGGTAGAATAATTAATTATGGTAAAATAATTATAATAGTAAGTTATAAACAAATTTAGCAACAAATTAAAAATTTCATCATTTTTGAAAAATAAAATATTTTCATGTTTTTTGAGCAATTCTAAGCACATAAGGTCCTTACTTCTTTCTTTCTAAAATACGTTTTTATTACGTAAAAGAATTGTCAAATTTTTAAAAAAATCGTAAAAGTGCGATTTTTACACTAACATTGCGCCGACTATTTAAAAGAAATTTTGATGCAATCTGCGTAAAATTATTTTATAAACATTATAGTCTTCAAAATGCATAAAATATAAAAATTTCGAGGATTATTATTAATTTATATTTTTTCACTCGAAAAAGAAAATTAAGGTTATATTATGAGGTGATAATTTGACTCTTTAACTTCGATAAGTATATTTATCTTGATTACAATTAAATTCGAATGAAATTTGACCCACTCATGCCGGTTTATGAAGATTTATATCTAACCATGTAATTTCTCACTCGAAGAAGATTTAGAGAGCGACAAACATTCACTCATGTATTTACATATCTTTCCTAAAAATTGGATTTGTTAGTGAATTGATCGGTCAAATTGGTACAGATTAATTACTAAAATTCATAAATTGCATATACGCATATATGATGTAAAATATAAAAAAATATATTGTGTAATTCTTTTTAATTCAAATAATCTTTATAAGGTGGACGTTTGCAAGATTCGAAAGAGATTTTTTTTCTATAATACGAGGAAAAGCGTTTCATCGGTGAGTAAAAAATTTAAATAATCTGTTTAATAGTTTCTTCAATGGAATTTATTAATTTATTTTTTAAAGAATTTTTCATTATCTTCAGAAACATGGCAAATTTCTGTTTCTTAATGGAATTATAAAAAATATGTTAGAAACTCGAAAATGACAAAAAAGAACAAATAATTTCATTCAGTTACATAAGACGACTAAGCATTGTTGTCTGAAACGAACATATAACTTCTAAATAGTTGACAGACGAGTGCAAGTTACCATCGGGTAACGGATATCAACGAAACTTTACGTTACATTTTGTAGTACGAAAATATGAAGAAATCCAGAATTTTAACGCTCAAATCTAGTTACGGGCAATTAAACCAAATTTTATAAAAAAAAATGACTTCCACTTTAATCGATGATAACTCGGGAACAAGTTAAGATAGATAATCTCAAACCAAAATCCGGAAGAAAGATGAGATCTTAGAGTAGATCCGATTTAAAGAAAATATAAGCTCAAATCGATTAATTTCCCTCAAAGTGATGGTAAAAATGATATTTTATAATTCACATATAACATTAGCAAAAAAGTTTTATTCTTTTTACCAAAAACTGATATTTTTACCTGTATAATTAATTACTGCGTAGTTCAGATATAACCTCAAAATGATTTGATTTATACTAAGGGATCTAAGAATTTTACTATGTGTAGGTATATACATTGTTAGGATCATCCTACTGGCTTTTAAGTATATATATTTACGTAACATAAATAGTTAGCTTAAAAACGTATGCATTACATTTCTTTATAGTTTAGTGTAAAACGATTTTTTAGCCAACAATTCGTAATTTTTTTATCCTCAAATTACCATTTGTCGAGAAAACGATCGAAACCACCCTGGTAAAAATATCTAACGATAAATGTAACGTTTTTTATGCCATAAAAATTGCCAAGTATCATAAAACATACCGAAAAAATGCCCAAATTAATAACTAAAAAAAAATCAGTTTCACTTAACCTTCAAATGTTAAATTTCTATAATCTAAAAAAAAATTTGACTAATTTTAGCAGTTACCAGTTACTACTCCGAAAATTCACTAGCATCGAACGTACGTTTATACCTACACCCATACACACAGACACACATATACGGAATCGATTACCAAGACGTGACTTAAGTTTGTCCGATCGAGATTTTTTCCTTACGATAACGGGCTTCAATTTTTTTTTCTCTTCTTCGTTTCACCCCTCCCCCCACGGTGTTACCTACACGTTCCACGTGTATATTTTCAGGTCGAGCTAGCACAATGAAATACACTCGAGTCAGCGGAAAATGTGTGTATATATACATATACTTGTGTACATGTATATAGTGCCTACTTTCTAAGAAAGTTTAAACGCGATGAAGATGGTTGATAATATAAAAGTTACTGTTATATACTCCTATAGACGACCCTGTGCGATCGAAAAAAGAGAAAAATATGATAACCTAACCTTTGTTGCATCGTGGAAATATTTAAACTTCCGTTTGAATCTTTTTTCCTTTTTTTTCTTCTTTTCTTAACGGAACGTGTGTGTATGCGCGTTCTTGTTTATTATACTTGTTAACGTCGGAAGATAATTTATGATTTTGATTTAATTAAGCAATAATTAATGTGTCTCGCTTACGTGATATGTGTGAGATAGTTTTTTTTTAATGTGTGCAAAGTTTGTTTATAGAAGGTGAGGGACGTTGAGGTCTGTAGAGGATGTGGATATGGGGATTCGTAGATCAGTTTTTCTGGTGAATTATATACGTTTTTTTGTCAAGTTTTGGAAAAATTTACGGGTAATGGTAAAATGCGAGTGATTATAATTAAAATCAAATTGGTAACAGTTAGAAGAGTTACCATAATTTGGCCAATTTATTGTGCTTTCAAAATAATTGTCAGTCTACTGATGATAAAGGAATAATAACATTCGAACGAAAATTCATCATAAATTGGTCAACGTTTTGTTCTCCATATTTTGGTCAGATTCTTGTTAGAAAAATTTTATTTAATAAAATAAAAATGACATTCAAACCCTAGTAGAAATCTGACCATTGATGTAACGTTTTTCAAGCCAAAAAATGGCCAAGTGTCATAAAATACCCAATAAATGCCCAGTTAATGGCAAAATTAGAGTTTTATCTAACCTTTAAATTGTAAATTTCTACTATAGGGAACCTGTGTCGATTTTTTAGAAATAATACCAAAACGTTGATCTTTAAAGAGAATAAAAATGTTATGAAATATGTGCTCTATAGAAATCTTACCATGTTTTGACCAATTTGTATCAAATTCTCTATTAATGTTGAAATAGGAACGAATAGTATAAATCAATGCGGAGCGCAAATAAAATATACGACAATTATTGTTTATTAAATTTTTCCAACAATGAGATATCCATTGATTAGTAAATAAAAATGAAAAAATCAATCTAAGGGAGAGTCCTACTAGTATATCACCACCATAATTTGCCTAATTATTATTTCCGACCTCTAGCCAATAATTGACAAACTTCCTATAATAGTTACATATAAATAATATAAATTAATTTTAAGTGTATATAGTCCGGCAATTACTAATTTTCCATGATTTGACCAATTATTCTTCCCAAATAGCCAATAGTTGACAATCTTTCTTATAAAATAAAAATATATAGATCAATCCGGGGTATAAATTGGCTATTAGTATAAATTCCCATAAAGTAGCCAATATACTTTTCCCAAAATTTTAGCCAGTAATTATAAAGTTTCATACTCTTACAGACCAATCACACTAAATATTTCACGATAATTCATCAAATTTCTCGTAAAAAAAAGACATCCCAGAAATAAAATTTCCATCCGGATCACTTACGAAATAAAAGTTACAATATAACATTAAACTATATACATACATCAATTCCATAAAATTGCCAATTCTATAGAAATCTTCACGTATATAGTATCAAACAAAAGAGAAAAATGAAAATTTCCATTTTATCAGTTTCAACAATTGACCATCATCATCATCATCATCACCATGATCATAACCTTTCACCACTTTATTTCACGATTTTGAATAACCATAATTTCACATCCACTAAAACGTTATATGACTTGGATTTCGCACACGTCTCGTCTACGTACAAAAAATTATAAAAGATATAATCTAACTATATATTTTATATTTGAAAAAAAGTATATTATAACCTGTCTATGTACGTATAAGAAGAAACTGTACAAGAACGTTTGCATTTATCTAAAATCAGAGTAGGTTTTGTAATCGTGTAACGAATGTTTCTATAGAAAATCGTCGTGCAATATATCACTACGTTTTCTGTGTACTTTCATTTGCGAAGAGTATAGGTATGTGTGTGTATATATGTAAGATACGTATACCCGGGAGACACATTAGCGATTGTGCAAATGTGTGTACACACCATATATATATTATATATATATATATATATATATATATATATATATATATAAATAATATAAATTAATTTTAAGTGTATATAGTCCGGCAATTACTAATTTTCCATGATTTGACCAATTATTCTTCCCAAATAGCCAATAGTTGACAATCTTTCTTATAAAATAAAAATATATAGATCAATCCGGGGTATAAATTGGCTATTAGTATAAATTCCCATAAAGTAGCCAAGTGTCATAAAATACCCAATAAATGCCCAGTTAATGGCAAAATTAGAGTTTTATCTAACCTTTAAATTGTAAATTTCTACTATAGGGAACCTGTGTCGATTTTTTAGAAATAATACCAAAACGTTGATCTTTAAAGAGAATAAAAATGTTATGAAATATGTGCTCTATAGAAATCTTACCATGTTTTGACCAATTTGTATCAAATTCTCTATTAATGTTGAAATAGGAACGAATAGTATAAATCAATGCGGAGCGCAAATAAAATATACGACAATTATTGTTTATTAAATTTTTCCAACAATGAGATATCCATTGATTAGTAAATAAAATGAAAAATCAATCTAAGGGAGAGTCCTACTAGTATATCACCACCATAATTTGCCTAATTATTATTTCCGACCTCTAGCCAATAATTGACAAACTTCCTATAATAGTTACATATAAATAATATAAATTAATTTTAAGTGTATATAGTCCGGCAATTACTAATTTTCCATGATTTGACCAATTATTCTTCCCAAATAGCCAATAGTTGACAATCTTTCTTATAAAATAAAAATATATAGATCAATCCGGGGTATAAATTGGCTATTAGTATAAATTCCCATAAAGTAGCCAATATACTTTTCCCAAAATTTTAGCCAGTAATTATAAAGTTTCATACTCTTACAGACCAATCACACTAAATATTTCACGATAATTCATCAAATTTCTCGTAAAAAAAAGACATCCCAGAAATAAAATTTCCATCCGGATCACTTACGAAATAAAAGTTACAATATAACATTAAACTATATACATACATCAATTCCATAAAATTGCCAATTCTATAGAAATCTTCACGTATATAGTATCAAACAAAAGAGAAAAATGAAAATTTCCATTTTATCAGTTTCAACAATTGACCATCATCATCATCATCACCATGATCATAACCTTTCACCACTTTATTTCACGATTTTGAATAACCATAATTTCACATCCACTAAAACGTTATATGACTTGGATTTCGCACACGTCTCGTCTACGTACAAAAAATTATAAAAGATATAATCTAACTATATATATTTTATATTTGAAAAAAAGTATATTATAACCTGTCTATTATATACGTATAAGAAGAAACTGTACAAGAACGTTTGCATTTATCTAAAATCAGAGTTGGTTTTTGTAATCGTGTAACGAATGTTTCTATAGAAAATCGTCGGTGCAATATATCACTACGTTTTCTGTGTTACTTTCATTTGCGAAGAGTATAGGTTATGTGTGTGTATATATATGTAAGATATGTATACCCGGGAGGCACATTAGCGATTGTGCAAAATTGTGTGTATATACATATGAATCCTAGTAGACATAATAAATTTCTGTATGTGAAATCGATACATTTTTTTTTTTAATTTTGTAAACACAGAAATTTTCGTGAACTATGCAATTAATATTCGTAACAATGATCGACTTAGTATACTAGGAAATGGAAATTTATGGATACTTGTGACATGTTGAAAATGGTGAAAAGTTTTTATTTTTGAAGTTTAGACTATACTAAATATGTTATAACCTATATAAACGGTTATTCCTAACCTCAATATTTAAACGATTAAAAAAGTCACCTATTTCTACCACGGTGAGATGTCCCAATATGTGTGTTTACGTGTAAAATAATACGGTGGATCTAAATAAATACGTGTTTGTGATTGATGTGTTAAGTTTTGATAATCTGATATTAAAGTAACATTAAAGGATTGTACCTACCGCAATGCAATAATGATAGGTTAGAAAACTAGAAAATGTAAAATATAAGCAACACAGTAATATATATATATATATATATATATATATATACGTAAAAATTCCGAGTTTTTTTGATAGAATTTTAATATTTGAAGATTAAGGAGGTAGTATATCCAGTGGGTTATCGTCGATAAAAAAAAATAATTATTACAAGTATTTTAGAAATTTTATGCAATACTCAAATAGAGGAGCACTAGATAATTAAATAATAAGTCATTTTACAAAGTTACAGGTCAATGCAACAAAGACATCTTAAAATTTCTACACCGAAAATGTACGATTTTCCGTGATTCTTCGATGCAGAAATTTTTTAGTTTTTCTCAAATATTGCGCAAAATCTTCTTTTGCAAAAAAAAAATTATATTATATTTTTTAATTTTTTAAACAATTGTATTATTATTAACTTTTATTTAAAATTTGTTGGCCGATTTACATGTCACATAACTATTTTAATTAATTATGAGACTCCCGTATCTCTGATTTTTTCCTTAATGGACTTACTGCAGGATATACCTCAGGAACCACTTCACCGAATAGGCTGAAATTTTGGCAGTAACTTTGAAAATAAATATAATAATTATTATCATTTTTTGTTCGGTCGGTAATCCAACAGGTATGCCACCCCCTTAAATAAAACTCTAATTTTGGCATTTATTGGGTATTTTATGACACTTGGCTATTTTTTGGCTTGAAAAAACGTTATAATTTATGGTCAGATTTCTACTAGGGGTAAATTTTCATTACTTCATGAAAGATACTTTGGAATTTTCACAGCATTTTTTAGAAATATCGAATTTTATAAATTGTGAATGCTATTTATATTTACGCACATATATACGTAATTATCGGTAAAATATTGGATAGTTCTTATGTTTTGAAGTTAGGAATAGTTAACATATTTTCTAGACACTTGATTAAAAAACATTTCAGTTTATACGTAAAACACCGTTTTTAATGTCCGCTAGAGAACCCTAGTGGAAATTGAGAATTTTTAGGTTAAATTTTAGGTTGAAACCATTTTTTTGTCATTAATTACAGACTTATTGTTCATTTTCGGTTAAACGGCTAGTTTTTGGTCAAAAAAATGTTTCATAAATGCTTGTATTTCCTCTATGGAATTTTAAATATTTTATTGTTTTTTAATCTTTAGAAAATAAATGCACTTATTTTCCAGCCATTTTCCAGTAATGGGCTAAAATATATTCATTTTATCGAGTATATGTCTAAAAATATATATTATCATTTTTTGTTCGGTCGGTAATCCAACAGGTATGCCACCCCCTTAAATAAAACTCTAATTTTGGCATTTATTGGGTATTTTATGACACTTGGCTATTTTTTGGCTTGAAAAAACGTTATAATTTATGGTCAGATTTCTACTAGGGGTAAATTTTCATTACTTCATGAAAGATACTTTGGAATTTTCACAGCATTTTTTAGAAATATCGAATTTTATAAATTGTGAATGCTATTTATATTTACGCACATATATACGTAATTATCGGTAAAATATTGGATAGTTCTTATGTTTTGAAGTTAGGAATAGTTAACATATTTTCTAGACACTTGATTAAAAAACATTTCAGTTTATACGTAAAACACCGTTTTTAATGTCCGCTAGAGAACCCTAGTGGAAATTGAGAATTTTTAGGTTAAATTTTAGGTTGAAACCATTTTTTTTGTCATTAATTACAGACTTATTGTTCATTTTCGGTTAAACGGCTAGTTTTTGGTCAAAAAAATGTTTCATAAATGCTTGTATTTCCTCTATGGAAATTTTAAATATTTTATTGTTTTTTAATCTTTAGAAAATAAATGCACTTATTTTCCAGCCATTTTCCAGTAATGGGCTAAAATATATTCATTTTATCGAGTATATGTCTAAAAATATATTGTAAACACTTATTAAAAAAATAGCCAGTTTATACCTGGAGAAGATCGTTTCAATAACTTTATATTACGGTAAATTTAATATTTTCAAGTTAAACGAAACTAAATTTTGTAGCTCAAACAAAGCCAATTTCTATTAATATTTTCTACATTAAATGAGATGATTCTCTGTTTTTCTAAAAAATCATTCGACTATCTATACTTTACTTTTAAATAAATCATCATTATTTTAATACTTATATAATACGGACATAAATTTTATTTTTTAAATATAAGTATACGTATATATACATACGTATACATGGATAAACATTTGCAGCGCTATTTTAGTGTGTGCATGCGTATGTGATTGTGTGTATGTGCGTTTTATATACGCAAAAATGTGTATATGTGCGTAATAAACTCTTTGTACGTTTAAGTTCGTGCATGGGTATGCGTGCGGGTTTACGCGTGTACGTATATGGGTTTCTATACATAAAAAAAACCGACAGGAAACTCATTGGTACGACGCGATTAGACACGAAGAATCACGAGGATGACAAGTTCGTATAGCCTTTGACGAGCCGACTAATTGTCACGGATTGAAACTGAATACATGTATACCTCGTACATTCCTTTCTCGCGACGAGTCCGCGTTCTTCATTTCCCTGTTGTTTTATGTGCACACACAGAGACACGTGATGTTACAACCGTGACAGTGTTTTACTCTGTAACTATATGACTTTTCCTTTCTTTCGTTATCGCGATATACAGATCTTCGAAATTTCACTATCAGTTTATATATACGTATTATTTAGTAAGAGTGTATTATTTTTAAAACTCGCGATAATTATAAATTACTCGCGTAATTGTGAATATCCCCACTGATTAATTAGCGAAGAATCGGTGATTGAAAATGTGATTAGTAGGTTGCTAATTTTCAGTGGGTTATTGAAATAATAGAGCGTGATCATTAAACGGTAAGTAGAACGGTTTGTATACTGCAGAAATTAGTGAATAATCACTAATTCAAATATGGCTGTATTCGAAATGTAAAGAAATCGGTGAAAAATCACTAATTCAAATAATATCTCTATGCTAATGAATTATCGAGTATATTCTACTAATTCATTAGTAGAAATAGAAACGTAACCATAACTAATTAATTAAAAAATTTTCTTTTTCTTTTAGTAAAATAAATATAAATCAATCATTTTTACTATTTAATTAGTAATTATTCACTATTATGTATTAATGAAAGAAGCATAATTCACTAATACATTTTTAGAGAGTAGAGATTTTTCTTTTTGTGCTCGTTTTTAAAATAACAGTATAAGCCTTATACATTCTTTATTTTTTTTATTTATTTCAATTGTCTTTGAAATATGTATTTTGAAAAAATTTTTCTAGTTATTGCTAAAGTTTTTTATCTTTAATTTTTAGCATTTGTTTCCACTGTCGGTGCGAAGTAAGCGAATTTTTTGGAAATATTTATGTTATTATTGCATAAAGGTCATTTAGATTAATTTTTTATTTAAAATGTAAAATCATTATAATTTTTATTATTGTTTAAATATTGCGACGGAGAGAATTTTCTTTTTTTATAAAAATTGCCGATTAATAAAAATTAACCTAAAAATTTCATAATTTGTCACTGTATTGTCCTCCATAATATTTAATTTACCGATCTATTTCAGCATGATATGGAAGATGTGTGTGTATATATATATATATCAGATGTTCAAAGGAATTTAACCAAAAATTTATAGTTTTTTACAATCTCTGTAAATTTTAGGTTATTGCTCAGATCAACCGTATTGAATGATACATCAGTTGTCAAATGAAATATATAATCTAAAAACATAGTTTCTACCGTACTATCTCTGTAACTTTGCAGGCCATTAATCAAATACTCTAGAATTGTAACATGAAACGGGTCAGCTATTCGAAAAAAATTAAATTTTTACTGTGCTGCGTCTTTATAATTTTTATGTTACATAATTAAACATTCTATCACTCGTCATACTAAACGTGTAGAAAAACCAAAATTTTTATACCGCGTCGGCAATTACGTAATTTTGGGGTTATGTGCATGAAATTTACCATCAACTGTCACCGTAAATTTTATAGTAAAATTATCGCTGCGTTAAAATTTTTTTGAAGACTTGTTCCGTCGTTTTTAAATAGATAAAGTAACTTCACAGCGTATATACAAGAAATCGTAAGTGGAAATCCCTACGGAAAAAAATGGTTAATCTGGATGAAACGACCAAGTAAGAATGATTCACCTCGATAACATCCCGTACAGTATATACGAGCTCTCAATCGCACACATTACTGTCTCACGTGTCTTATAAAATTAAAGATCCTCTTCCAAAATTTGAATTTTAAGATTTTGTTGTTAGGTGAGATTAATTTTTGGACATTAATTACGGATATTTGTATATATATAAAACGTGTCGCGTGCCTTATAAATATAAAAATTCATTTCTCAAAAAATAGAAATTGAAGATTTTGAAATTATATTTTTTGGATATTACTCTTTTGTTTTAATTACTCTTTAGTTTTAACGATATAATAAATTATATCTAAATATAAAAAATATTTATAAGGTAAAAAAGACAATAAATTAAAAAGTAATTATCACGGTCTTACAGTCCATTAACGATAAAAAATAAAATATATTAACTATAAGAATTAAAAATAATAACTATGTAAAACAAAAAAAAATTTAAAGAAGCAGTATCGTCAATAGAGGTGATGTTAACGCTTTACTTAATAATAATTAAAAATACCTTTTTAATTTTTTTTTTTTGGTAGGTAATTGTAAGACTGATATAATTACGTTTTTATTCATATTATTGGACAGTCAACATATACCCTAGTAGAAATATAATATTTAGAGGTTAAGTAAAACAAGAATTTTGCCATATTAATTCCGCATTTTTTTTTATTTTACGACACCATGTCATTTTTTATATATTTATAAGTAAGTTTATAAGTATGAAGTTATATTTTTACTAAAGTAAGAAATAATTATTAATTTAAAACAAAATTATTTTTATATTATTTTAAATATCGTGCAGACTATGATCTATAAGTACTGCAACAATTGTCATGCAAATTTAAACATCACGTTGTCAAATATATATCCGGTCAAACCTAACCTACAATATTTTAAACGCGTGAGTGCACTACACGAACTGAATCGTATTTATTTTGGGTCCTCAACACCCGATCATAACCTCTTTTTATAGAAGAACGTACATTATATATTTTACAAAAAGTCTAAATTAAAGAATTTGAGGTTAACTGTTCAATTTAACGTGATTATACTATACAGTCTTCTACCATTACCAAACACATGATTATACTAACACCCCTTCCCAAATATCGTTTCGTAAACGTTTAGTTCAGATTTTTATTCTCTTCTGCAAATTTAGGTAACAAACATTTCCTAACATTGTAAAACGATAATGCCGATATCTATTATCTCCCTTAAATACAAATATAAATCGTTTTAAAATATACGTGCCTAATCCCGTATATACACACTTACCAAAAATTCTCCACGTGCAGCAAAGAGTATAAAAGAAAAAAGGGAGGGAATCGCACACACGTTTGTCTGTTTGTGTGTGTATATATATATAGGAAAGAGGCTGTAATAACCGACATGTTTTAACCAAATGTTGCGGGTCCGTTCGTGGAAATATTTTCTGGCTTGACCTCGATAATCTCGTGCAAATATATATATATAGTAAACGAAGACCGAGACTCTATTATCCATTTTTTACGAGCACGACACTCGGGTTCGACTGCGAATTTAATGTTTTCTCGCGCTTCTATTTCTTATCCGCATGTAAGTATGTACTATATAGGTGTGTGTACTATATATAGGTTTTTACTTTTAGGATCTTTGCAAATATTTTGTCGTGGGTATGTGAAATTGGTGTATAAGTCGTTTCTTTTTATTAGCCGATTAGTTTGATTAGATTTTAGTTTAATATGTCTATATGTGAACAATGTGGTTAAAATTTTTTACGATTGAGAATGAGGTTAGTTATATATTTTGGCATTGTAAGACGGTGAGATATTTTGAGAGAAGCATTGTTAACGTTATTGTTATTTTGAAGGGATGTGTGTGTGTGTATGTTTGGGAAATGTTAGGTTAGGTTAGTTTTGCGTTTAAAAGGGTGTAGATTGTTCCTATGTGTATTTATAGGATTCGTGTACTTGTGTAACCGCAATTCTACTCGTGTTTCTGTGTTGTAGATTGTGTAAATAATAGAGATTTTCTTGTAAGAAAACAATTCTTTTTAGATTATTGTATAATATGCATGAGTTGTGTATTTGAGTTTTAATTTTCTTAAACAACGCGAGTTTTTTTTTACTATTTTTGATTATTATTGACATTATTATACCGTATTTTTTTTATCAGCTGTACATGTTTTTGGCGGTTTGTGACAGTAATGACTAGCTTTTAGTATTATTCACAAATTGTTGATTAATATTGCTTTTTTTTATCATTATTGGTTATTTCAACATAACTTTACCACTTTTGACGATTTGTCATCATTTGACCTGCTTTCATTATTATATAAATCCATTTCGATGATTGTTGACCGATTTTTGACCATCATTGACCATTTTTAACCATTATTTCATCGTTATTGATTTTTATTGTTTAATTGTATTAGCGTTAAGTTAACCATGAATTACAACTTTTGTTAGAAATATAAATAATTTTTAACGATTATTGACCATTTCAGACAAATATTGACATCCTTTTTTCATTTTGAAACCAGTTTATTCATTGTTGACCATTTTAGATAAATGTTGGCATCTTATTCCCATTTTTAAACGATTTTGTCCATTGATGACCTTGCTGATCAGTTTCTTAACCGCTTTTGACCATTATTAGCATTTTGTGACTATAGTATTGCATCAACTTTCACTATCATTTTGCATTTTTGACGAGAAATAATCAATTTTTGACCACAATTGACCATTCCTTTGACCATTGACATTCACTTTGTATTCCATATTGTCGATTTTTGACAATTATTATACTTAAGGTAATTGACTGACTGACGACTGATGGCCAATCTTTGAGCCAGATTGATCGTTTAGTATTGATCACAATTTTTATCGCTATGTATACTCAAATTTAAATTATTACTAACCATTTTTTTAAAAATTATTGACATTATTTTACCTTTTTTAACCAACTGTTCCGATAATTTATATTTAACGATTAATACCTAATTTAACTCTAAATTCATCATTTTTTATTCAATAAGCATTACGTACGTATTTATGTTATATTTGTTAATATTTCATCAATGTATTTGCTGCACCGCAAAAAATTTAAAACTGTATATATTATTTCAAAATTTTAAAATGGCGCATTTTTATTTCACATCTCACAAAATACCTAAGATATTCTCGATACTCAAGAATCTGCATAGAACGAAGAAGTAGAAGGTAAAAAAATCTTCGTTGGAAAACGAGAAAGAGAATCAAACGAAGCGTGACGCTCAGCAGGCTCTTGTCGTTGAAAGTCTCGTGGCACGAGAAACACCGAGTTTCGTGTGCGCTCGTTAACGACTCTGGATCACTTTTATTATTCCTTGTATACCTACAATGTATATGTGTCTGTTCAGTGCAACCGATTGAATTTTGTAGTTCTCAGCTACCGGATTCAAATATTTTTTTAACGGGATGTCGTTCCCATGTTACAGGGATCTACACCTTTTAACATAAAAATTATGTTGGAAATATAGAATTAAAAATCTGAAAAAACTTGAGAATGGTTAAAACATTCGTAAAGGGATAGCGTTCAGGATTTAATCAAAAATGTATTCTTATAATCGACTATTTTTTTATGTTTTCAGGTTAAGAATATCTGTTTTGACTTATAATAATATTTATATATTATGTTATAATAATAATTTTGATGGGTTATCAGTTACTTTTTTTTATAAGTGGTTGATATTACTAACTAGATAGTAGCGGTTCAATCGATTATTTTTAAAAATAGATTAGTTTTTATCGAAAAAAATCGTTTACAACAGGAAGGATAAAGCGTCGAGGAAATGAAAAATAATAAAAATTGAAACGATTTTTTAGGTATATAAATTGGCCAGATTTTTAAGGTTGTAACATCCTAGTGAAAAAAATAATTAGTAAGAAAACGTAAAATGCAGTATGACTGCGTATGATATGCAAATCTAGAGAAAATTCACGTATCATCAGCATTTTGGACACATTTACGTTTTGCTTACGTTTTCACTATTTCTTACAGTCACTATTGCGTTTCGTCGACTTTTATCACTATTTTTTATACTATTCAAATTTGCGTCTTGTAATAACTTTTTTTTATTAATTTAACTTACTTTCATGAGTTATGCCTATTCCTAACCTCTCAGAATATATTAAAAAAAAGCATTTAATATTCCCCCAAACAGAAATCGAATCTGTCATTAGACTGTAAACTAACAACGTTTAATAAACAAAAAATACAACCTATACAAAATAACTATTTCTAACCTCAAAACATTGAAATCTGTCAAAATTTTAACGATTATCTAACTGTAAATCAACCAATTTTAACGAATATATTAAAAAAATGGATTGTTATACGTAAGCTATAAAAAGTCCTTTCTTATAACCTTAAAACAATAATTTTTTATATAGAAAAAATATACATCCCTAAATTAACCGTCGTTATTAAATTAAATTCTCGTAACACGCGATTATACAAAAAAAAGTAAACACAAAACAAAATCGAAGTTAACACGTGATTATATGCACGAGACTCAATAAATGATGAAACTCCTATCACTGCGTTAAGCATAGTAGCTACTAATCCCGATGTACCTTTCTCGATCTCACTCTGAACACGAAAGCACCGTTAGAAAAGAGCCGCGAGGTTTTCCTCGTTATCTCTCTCATACATTAGTATATTACAAGACTCACGGAGGCTTTAGATCATTAAGTGGCGTGCTTAACTCTGATAAATGATGATGATAATTAATATTGATTGACAATATGTATATGTTATTGTGTGTTTCTAAGTGAGTGAGTGTTTGTGAGGTTATGTTTGAGTCGTTTGCATCTGTATAGGACTTTGTATTTGTAAGTGTGTGCGTGAGGTCTATACAGAAAACAGACTTTTCAAATACATTTTAATTACTTTCAATAATTTTTAATTACGTTTAAAAAGTACAAAAGAAAGTTCAATAATAATATTTTAATAATAACATTTATAAACGATTATTAAGGAGGTGGCTTACCCGATGGATTATCGACCGAGCCAAAAAAGGTAAACATTCCATTTATTTAAAAAAATGCGCAATTTTATGCAAAATCCGAATACATGAATATTTGATTCGATGGTATAGGTTACTATAAATGTTCATTATGAAAATTAAAAGTTATTGACAATTATAAAGACAAGAGTGCAAATTATTAATGATTACCAAAAATTAATAAAAGTTTTCAAAATTTTTTAAACTTTGTCTAATGCATTTGAACACATTAAACGTTTATTTAATTTTCTGTTTTTTAATTTACGCTTGTATCTTTTTATATATTTTAAGTAAACTTTAATAACCGTTAATAATTTTTAACAACGTGCAATCACTTTTACTAAAATTTATTCAAAGTCTTAAAACTGCCCTTGAACAAAAGTTCATAATAGATATTTAAACTTATTAAACTATCTTTTTCCCCTGAGAAGGTTAGGTTTGAGTGGTATATGTGTGTGTACGATTTTGTATTTCTAAGTGTACGAGTGTGTGTATTATTATTATTTTAATTTTTCTAGGTGATGCATTTAAACAGAAATCGATAGATCTGTTGATTAAACTAGTTGCATACGATTTATTACCCGCACTATACCAATCTACAATATTTATTATCCAAAGTTATATTTATAACTCAAGTATAACGATAAAAAATATTGTTTCAGTAAACTTGACATATTTAATAATGTTTTCTTTTGTAAAAATTAGCGAGACAGCGTGGTATTCATAGGTTATACGTGAGATTTTTTTCGATTTATCGCGTTGGTACGGTTAATTTTATAAGGAAATTACACATACACACAGATGTTTAAAAAATCATACGAAAAACCTAAAAAAACAGTGACAACGCACGGTAAAAATTATTATTTAATTATAATATATTATTATAATTAAATTAAAAATAAATAATTTTTACCGTGCATTATCAATTTTTAGGTTATTCGTAGGGTTTTTATTTTTTAGTATACGGTTTTCATAATTCAATTATACATACGTGGAACATTCCACGTGAAGTGGTCCGATCAAAATTTTAAAATGCACCCAATTTTAGATATAAACTGGAAATGTTTTTCAGAAAATAAAAAAAAATTTAATTAAGTACTGGAATCTATTTGTTCAAAAATTGTTAAATTTTTCAAGTTTTTTTAACAGCCTCTGTATTTAGAGCTATTTAACTCAAAATTTATCAAATTTTACTATATAATATTACATGTAACTTTCGTTCTTAATTATTTATTTATCCTTCTGCGTGAGAATTTATAATCTCTAGGTCAATGTCTCACAAACTATGTATCAATATATTAAGCTTGAAAAATTGTATCTTCGCCTCAATTAATTTTTTCATCCAAAAATCTAAAAAAACCTTGAGGAATACCTTTTAAACGGTCTGTAACTTGTAAGTGGTCTTCATATCTAAAAATGTATGATAATTTAAATAAACACAAACAATTTAAAAATTAACATAGTAATTTCCATTTAAATTTTTTTTAAAATGTTGCGATTAATTTTTTAAAAATTGATAACGCGCACGATAAAAATTATTAATTTTTAATATTTTTGGAAAATTATATATATATATATATATATATATATATATATATATATATATATATATTTATATGTGTGTGTGTGTGTGTGTGTGTGCATGTAATTATAATTCTTATAAAATTCTCCTTATAAAAATAATCGTACCAACGCGATAAATCGAAAACATTTTCGCGTTTAACCTATAAAATAAATTGTATACGGAGACAACACACCACTATAAAAATAATAATTTCTCACTTAATTTTCACAGAATTTACCTCAACATTTTATTGAAAAAATTTTTCCGCACACAGTGTACCTCAGTCACACCTACATCGAATTTCGCAAAGAACTTTTATTATTTTTAGACATATGTACGCATATATCAATATTTATCGCTCGCGAGATAATGCAACTGTAATGCAAGTGCCTGTGTATATATATGTGTGTATGTTGTGTATGTGTGTACACCACTCTAAAACTTCTCAACTCGGAGATTTTTCTCTCGATAAAAAAGGAGGAAAATATAATATAGTGGAGTAGTTTGACTCGTTCAACGCGCGCATAATATATCTATGTATATAAGTATATACTCGAACTACAAAGCGATTAGATAAGGTTATGTTTTCATTTATTTGGTGCAGTGTACGATTCGAACAATGTTTCCGATATAAATTATCACAAACATACACACACACACGCTCGGTACGTGTAAGTATTACGTTTGGTAAATAATGGAATTAATATACTATAACTAAAGAAAAAATTTTTTTTTTATTTGTATATTTTATTTGTATTTCATTTGTATTAGTTTTTTTATTTATAAAAAAAGTCTTTTCAACTATAAATAGATAGAAAGAAAATAGAAATAAGTGGGATCGATTCATTTTTTTCCCTTCATCTCTCGGTAAATATCAAATCCGAGACTACACGGGAAATTTCCCCTCGGACAACGGAAAAGGGAAAAACGAAAGATGCGGGACGTGCAGCCGAGTCATTCGGAGACTGAGCATTGAGAAAATATGAAGCAATGCCGCTTTTTCTCACCCACACGCGGACGTACAGAAAGTTTCATTTTTCATTGTTTGATCGGTATAAATATATATATATATGGAGGATTTCACGTGAAGTGCTCGGATTAAAATGTTAAAATGCATCGAATTTTATGTACAGATTGAAAATGTTTTCCCGGAATACAGAAAAAAAATTTTTCGGTAGTGTAATTAATTTGTTTATAAGTTATTCTAACCTCAAAAGGTGAGATTTTTTAGGTTTTTTCAACACCATGTGAATTTACAGCTTTAAATTTCAGATTCATAAATTGTTAGTATATAATATTACATGTAGCATTGGTTATTATTGGTTTATTTCTAGAATTTATTACTTTAGGTCAGAATTCTTAATCTCAATGTCAATAATACTCACGTTGATGTGTAAAATAAAGCGACCTCGTCAAAATTGAGTTTTTTATTCAACAATCTAAAAGAAAGCTAAATCAATACCTTTCTAATGGTTGGTTTACAGCTGCTGATGAAATAAGTTAAAAAATGTAAAGATTTGAGGTTAGAATTACTTTTAAACAAATTAATTACTGTACTTAAATATTTTCTTCTGTTTCTTTCCAGTCTGTATCTAAAATTTGGTGCATTTTAACATTTTAATCAGACTACTTGATGTGAAAATGTGAAATGCTGTATATATATATATGGGTGGTTCTCTGTGACATCGAAGATGAAAAAAATAAATATTGCTATAACTGTGGGAATATGTTTTAGAGGTATCCAGTAGTTCTCCTGAATTTTTTCAGATTTTTTCTGGGCCATTATTTTAAGTTACAGAGAGTCAAAGTTGACATTTTAGCACTTTTTTGCATTATATGCCCATTTTCATGAATTTTTAGCTCCCAGGGGATGCATTTTTCACTAAAAACATAAGTATGACTTTTTTTGTAAAATTTTCCGAACTTTTCATTAAAAATACTTTTAAAGACATAAATGTATGCTGTCACACTCTTGTAAGCCATTTAAACCTTAAATAGTGAAAATCAGCAATTCTGCTCCGGACTCTGGTAACCTAATACTGTCTAAAAGATGTCTTTTTATAGTCAGAAACTGCCTAAAAATTTCCAGAATGGGGCTAAATCATTAAGATCACATATGGTCAAAATATCCGGGAAAAGTGCCCGAAATATTAATAGAAATGTATATTTGTTGCCTTATAACGATGAATCTAGTAGCATGGTCATTGCAAAAAAATTTATGCACTTACCTTGGACTGGTATAAAAGTATCACCACTTGTTTCAGTATCCATCTAATCCCCTGTAAGCTGCTAAAAATCAAATATTATTATAAAATTATAAAAAATTATTATTTAATCATTTATAATGCTGGATTTTTAGTTTTACATCCCTTACAAGAATTATAATACTAATCTGAAGGATTACTATAAAAGTATCAACATTATTATTATTATTATTCATCAATACATTGTTTAGAGTTCACAAACTTGTCACTGTCACGTTATCATATTATTCATTAGAATTATATATCCGATTTATTTATATATCTTTTGTATTAAATACGTATATTCAGTTATTGTAAAAATGATGTTTATATATTTATAGTAATCCTTCAGATTAGTATTATAATTCTTGTAAGGGATGTAAAACTAAAAATCCAGCATTATAAATGATTAAATAATAATTTTTTATAATTTTATAATAATATTTGATTTTTAGCAGCTTACAGGGGATTAGATGGATACTGAAACAAGTGGTGATACTTTTATACCAGTCCAAGGTAAGTGCATAAATTTTTTTGCAATGACCATGCTACTAGATTCATCGTTATAAGGCAACAAATATACATTTCTATTAATATTTCGGGCACTTTTCCCGGATATTTTGACCATATGTGATCTTAATGATTTAGCCCCATTCTGGAAATTTTTAGGCAGTTTCTGACTATAAAAAGACATCTTTTAGACAGTATTAGGTTACCAGAGTCCGGAGCAGAATTGCTGATTTTCACTATTTAAGGTTTAAATGGCTTACAAGAGTGTGACAGCATACAATTATGTCTTTAAAAGTATTTTTAATGAAAAGTTCGGAAAATTTTACAAAAAAAGTCATACTTATGTTTTTAGTGAAAAATGCATCCCCTGGGAGCTAAAAATTCATGAAAATGGGCATATAATGCAAAAAAGTGCTAAAATGTCAACTTTGACTCTCTGTAACTTAAAATAATGGCCCAGAAAAAATCTGAAAAAATTCAGGAGAACTACTGGATACCTCTAAAACATATTCCCACAGTTATAGCAATATTTATTTTTTTCATCTTCGATGTCACAGAGAACCACCCATATATATATAGGAGATTCCATGTGAAGTGATCCAATTAAAAAATAGAATTTTATTTTAATGTATGGAATCAGTAAAAAACTACTTGAATAGAGTGTAGCTAAATTTTTAGACCTGAATTACAATTAGTACCAAAGCTGTAGCCAATCAAAAAATCGAATTTATTGATAAGAATGACTTTTTGACCATTTTTATCACTTATTAACTCAAAATCTAACAATTTTTTCTTATATACATTAAAGGAGTCCGCCAATAAAGACGTTCCAAGACGTATAAATCATGCCTTATCTTTTACTTTTACTAGCGATATTTCATTTGCAAAAAAAATGATTTTCGGGAAATGAAAGCAAAAGCCAAAATTAACCGACAAAGTTTCATTTTTAACATTGCAAGTATATCTATATATACAAATTTTGAATGTATGTAGATTTTGTATGAAGTTTTTATTAATTATAACTATATTCAATGTTTTAAACTAATATAAATTAAATATTTCAACAGATTCTTCTTGAAATTTATAAACTTTTTCAAATTTAATGTGTATAAGAAAAAATTGTTAGATTTTGAGTTAATAAGTGATAAAAATGGTCAAAAAGTCATTCTTATCAATAAATTCGATTTTTTGATTGGCTACAGCTGTGGTACTAATTGAAATTCAGGTCTAAAAATTTAGCTACACTCTATTCAAGTAGTTTTTTACTGATTTCATACATTAAAACAAAATTCTATTTTTTAACTGGATCACTTCACATGGAATCTCCCATATATATATATATAGTTGTAGTTTAAAAAATGGTCAATTTCGAGTTTGAAATGATCTTTTTATTCCCCGGTGGAAAATTGTAAACGATTTTTCAAGTAGTTTCGAAGGGAAAATAATTTATAACCAACAATTGGCCATTTCCTAATCTTTATTAGTAAATATATGAGTTTGAAATTTGGACTTATAATCTGAAAGTTTTGGGACGGTAAAAATGTTTATGATCAATCTTTATAAGTATCTTTTTTTTGCAAGAACGATATAATGTCTAATAATTTTTAAAGAAAAACAGCTAATAATAATAATAAATAAATTTTGTAATAGTTATCGACGTAGCAAACGTCAATTTTAATTTTTGTAAAAATTTATACAACAAGTTATCGATGTTACAATATTGTTACAAAAACTCGTCGCAAACTGTTTACATTTTCCTCGATAATTTTACAGTTTTCAACCCATTCAATTTGCATTACAGAATACTTCCTTTTTGTAAATACTGAAAGTTCCTAGAAATATCCCCAATCGAATTATAATTTCATTCATATTTCATTTTTGACCCACTAATGAAACGTTCCTTTTTATACACATATAGAGTAATTGTTTTATTTCATGACATGTTTAACCAGTTTTAACTTGTAAACGTATATTAAGTTCGAATGTAACCTATAAGAAAATATTACTATAGTTGCATTTACCTTCGTGTCAATATTTTATAGGTTATAAACCATAGTATTTTTCTACAGATGTTTAAAAAATGACTAATTTATACCTATATATACATTTTATAAAAATCTACTATTGCATCTCCAACCAAAAAAAAAGAATATGTATTATAAGTTTATGTTCATTTTCCATCTAGTAATCCTTAAATTTTTACTATCTAAATTGAAAATTTCCATTGCGTTTAATTACGTTACTTTTTATTTCAATTGTTATACGAGAGACTAAAATTTTTCAAAATATTATCGATTAATCCTCGTGATTAATGAATCAAAATAATAGAAAATTTGTCGTGTATATTTAAAGATAAAAGAACGGTGTTTCTGATCATTGAAATTTTTAACCGATTGTATCTCTAATAGACAAGATTGATGTCCTTACAAGGTACGTCACTTAAAAATGCACAAAGTCGATCGATTAATATATATTAAATTATCTATACGCATTCTTAATGACGTATCAGAATGATGGATAACATGTAAATAATTTTTTTTTCTAAAGAAAAAGATATTTATTCTTACGTATATTTACATAATTAAGAGAAAAGGAATTTAATTTTTTTTGATATTGGTAAGAATTCAAAGTTACAGTTATGGCCAGTTTTCTGTGATGGAATTTGATGTTTTCTACCTACATATGTGCAAAACATTGATAATAATGTTAATTTTCATTGTAAGTAAGCGAAAAATCATGGATTTTATGCAGCTTCTTTTGCTAAAACTTTGTATTTATTCAAATTGAGGACAATGGTTAAAACTATCGTTTAATAGGTTTAAAAAACTAGATTCATCTATACCCGACGATAATCAATTTTAAACGTTTAGGAGACATTTTTCATTTTTTCAACATCAAGTATTGGTCCGCAAATATATGTCGAATAATTTTTTTATTTCATGACATGTTTAACCAGTTTTAACTTGTAAACGTATATTAAGTTCGAATGTAACCTATAAGAAAATATTACTATAGTTGCATTTACCTTCGTGTCAATATTTTATAGGTTATAAACCATAGTATTTTTCTACAGATGTTTAAAAAATGACTAATTTATACCTATATATACATTTTATAAAAATCTACTATTGCATCTCCAACCAAAAAAAAAGAATATGTATTATAAGTTTATGTTCATTTTCCATCTAGTAATCCTTAAATTTTTACTATCTAAATTGAAAATTTCCATTGCGTTTAATTACGTTACTTTTTATTTCAATTGTTATACGAGAGACTAAAATTTTTCAAAATATTATCGATTAATCCTCGTGATTAATGAATCAAAATAATAGAAAATTTGTCGTGTATATTTAAAGATAAAAGAACGGTGTTTCTGATCATTGAAATTTTTAACCGATTGTATCTCTAATAGACAAGATTGATGTCCTTACAAGGTACGTCACTTAAAAATGCACCAAGTCGATCGATTAATATATATTAAATTATCTATACGCATTCTTAATGACGTATCAGAATGATGGATAACATGTAAATAATTTTTTTTTCTAAAGAAAAAAAAAGATATTTATTCTTACGTATTTACATAATTAAGAGAAAAGGAATTTAATTTGGTTTTGATATTGGTAAGAATTCAAAGTTTATGGTTTAAATAGGTTTAAAAAACTAGATTCATCTATACCAGACGATTTTTTTGCTTTTGACCAAAAGTAGGAAGCAAGTATTGGTCCGCAAATATATGTCGAATAATTTTTTTAAAAATATAATATAAACAACGATGATACGAAATATAAGTGATGTCTACGAAGTTAATCCGGTGATACATTATTATTAAAGTCATAATTAAAGCAATTTAAAAAAGTATTCGATTAATAGTATTCGACTTATACTTTTTTCATTTTTTTTTTAATTGAACAAAAAATTTTTTCAAGTAAAACACATTTTTGAACATTCTTTTAAAAAAAATTAAATAAATAAAACTTTGTTATTGTTCAACGAAAATCTTTATTACCATGAAGTTCTGAACATCTATAAAGTATCAACTGTCATTGCATCTATGAGGTGTTGTAGAAAAATTTTATTCGAATAAAAAAAGAAGTAAAATAAAGTATTCGGTTGCAAGTATTCGTCAAATACTATTGGACGAATACCTTTTGAAAAGAGGACGCCACAGTATAAATATATAAATCATAATTTACTTCAATGATGGCATTTTATCTTCGAAAAAAAATTATGGGATATGAAGTGAAAAACCACAATTAACCACTAAAGTTTTAATTTTAGCATTAATATATAAACACACAATTTCTGAATAATTTATTTCTTTGTTTTATCGCTATTTTTAATAAATTTTTAAATAGTACTCGACGTAAGATTAGGAACCAATACGTCTCTGGTTTCGACTAACCTCAAAATGCTCGATTCCTATTATACTAAAGGAGTGCGATTCGCCAATGGTACATTATGTCCAAAAAATATTACGACCTAACCACATAGTACTGAATTTCCAAGAAAATTTTTATATTAATATATACGAACGATTAACAATATACAACATGAAACCCATTCGATTTTATAACACTTTTCGATTATTTCCATAACTCCGGAACTGCGCGAATAAAGTGACATTGATGATATTGATGTAAAAAAATGTCAATATTTCCGTAACTGTTAATAAATGTTTGCTAATTATATATATAAAAAAATACTGCGTACAATTAACTAATTTTAATAAAAAAATTAATAACACAGTACATCATTTTCGAGGTTATGTCCATAACAATACACACATCTATACACATCATAACGATACAACCATATATATATATATATAAACAAAAAGAAAAATTTTTTTCTTTACGTGGTGCGCGAAGAAGGTCTTATTATCGCGTCCAAATGAACCAAGTTTAAATTGCCTTCCTTATACTTTCGTTTAAAAGGAAAAGGAAAGCACATTGAAAGAGAGAGAGACGACGACGACGACGTCGAGAGTATACGAGAGAACGATGGGTGAGTCATGTGCCCAGACAGGAAGGCAGTTAAACCTCGCCGGATTCGTCGTTGGCGCGTGCAAAGTATCGAACTGAGCTCACTTCTCTCTCTCTCTCTCTCTCTCTCTCTCTCTCTCTCTCTCTCTCTCTCTCTCTCTCTCTCTCTCTCTCTCTCTCTCTCTCTCTCTCTCTCTCTCTCTCTCTCTCTCTCTCTCTCTCTCTCTCTCTCTCTCTCTCACGTCCTAAAAATGCACCAAGCGACTCGATTAATATATATTAAATTATCTATACGCATTCTTAAGACGTATCAGAAGGATGGATAACATGTAAATAATTTTTTTTTCTACAGAAAAAAAGATATTATTCTTACGTATTTACATAAATTAAGAGAAAAGGAATTTAATTTGGTTTTGATATGGGTAGAATTCAAAGTTTATGGTTAAATAGGTTTAAAAAACTAGATTCATCTATACCAGACGATTTTTTTTGCTTTTGACCAAAAGTAGGAAGCAAGTATTGGTCCCGCAAATATATGTCGAATAATTTTTTTTAAAAATATAATATAAACAACGATGATACGAAATATAAGTGAGTCTACGAAGTGTAATCCGGTGATACCTTATTATTAAAGTCATAATTAAAGCAATTAAAAAAGTATTCGATTAATAGTATTCGACTATACTCTCTCTCTCTCTCTCTCTCTCTCTCTCTCTCTCTCTCTCTCTCTCTCTCTCTCTCTCTCTCTCTCTCTCTCTCTCTCTCTCTCTCTCTCTCTCTCTCTCTCTCTCTCTCTCTCTCTCTCTCTCTCTCTCTCTCTCTCTCTCTCTCTCTCTCTCTCTCTCTCTCTCTCTCTCTCTCTCTCTCTCTCTCTCTCTCTCTCTCTCTCTCTCTCTCTCTCTCTCTCTCTCTCTCTCTCTCTCTCTCTCTCTCTCTCTCTCTCTCTCTCTCAATACTATTGGACGAATACCTTTTGAAAAGAGGACGCCACAGTATAAATATATAAATCATAATTTACTTCAATGATGGCATTTTATCTTCGAAAAAAAATTATGGGATATGAAGTGAAAAACCACAATTAACCACTAAAGTTTTAATTTTAGCATTAATATATAAACACACAATTTCTGAATAATTTATTTCTTTGTTTTATCGCTATTTTTAATAAATTTTTAAATAGTACTCGACGTAAGATTAGGAACCAATACGTCTCTGGTTTCGACTAACCTCAAAATGCTCGATTCCTATTATACTAAAGGAGTGCGATTCGCCAATGGTACATTATGTCCAAAAAATATTACGACCTAACCACATAGTACTGAATTTCCAAGAAAATTTTTATATTAATATATACGAACGATTAACAATATACAACATGAAACCCATTCGATTTTATAACACTTTTCGATTATTTTCCATAACTCCGGAACTGCGCGAATAAAGTGACATTGATGATATTGATGTAAAAAAATGTCAATATTTCCGTAACTGTTAATAAATGTTTGCTAATTATATATATAAAAAAATACTGCGTACAATTAACTAATTTTAATAAAAAAATTAATAACACAGTACATCATTTTCGAGGTTATGTCCATAACAATACACACATCTATACACATCATAACGATACAACCATATATATATATATATATATTTTTTTTTAAATTATTAGTACAAATCTTTTATTATCAGTGTATTTTCATATGTGCGTTCTCAATTGTAATTTTGTTTTTTGTGTCTAATAAATAGCCTGAAGAGGTTGGCCACGCCAAAGTAACGTTGCTTGTAATAAAAAAATCTGTCTTTTTAAGATTTTTTTTCCTTTGCCTCCGTCAGATCGCGTATTAAGTTTTCAAGATTAACACCATGGAGAGTGATTACGATGTATACAATACATCTATATTTTTCCACATTTCCAAGCCATTGATTTTTTTTAATGTAAAAATCACTTATTATCCATTCATTCAAATATATATTAAAAACGAGTCAAAAATAAAATTCGATCAACTAAAAATATATATCGCACACTATAATAAATCTAGATTTTTAGTCGCACAATCGACCGTTCAGAAACACATATATATCATTAAATTGCTCGGAAATATATATATATATATATATAAACAAAAAGAAAAATTTTTTTCTTTACGTGGTGCGCGAAGAAGGTCTTATTATCGCGTCCAAATGAACCAAGTTTAAATTGCCTTCCTTATACTTTCGTTTAAAAGGAAAAGGAAAGCACATTGAAAGAGAGAGAGAGACGACGACGACGACGTCGAGAGTATACGAGAGAACGATGGGTGAGTCATGTGCCCAGACAGGAAGGCAGTTAAACCTCGCCGGATTCGTCGTTGGCGCGTGCAAAGTATCGAACTGAGCTCACTTCTCTCTCTCTCTCTCTCTCTCTCTCTCTCTCTCTTTTCCTTGTATATATCCTTGCACTGCACTTTGTTTGGGTTCGTTTACGTGTTCGACGCTACCGAGTCACTGGTTTTTTTCTTTTGCACCTATATAGCTCTATAGATAATATCATTTTATTTTTTCCTTTATAGGGTGAAAATTGAGTATTTGTGTAACTGTACATTTTGAATTTTAGATGTTATACGATATGTTGCGGTGAAAAATTTTTTATATATTGATGAATAGATAGAATCAATGTTTTTTTTTGGTTTTTGGTATAGGATAATGTCATTTTTTTAAGCTAGGGAGAAAATTAAATGTTTATAACTGATGTGTATTTATATTTTTAAAGTTTTTTAATTTTACAGTGGATTTAATATTATTTTATTGTTGACATGTGTACAAATGTTGAGTGTAGGTGGACAATATATTTTTTACAGTGTAGGGAGAAATTTGAGTATTAGTATATGTAAGTGCAGTGTATTCGAATTTTAGAAATGTTATGATGATTAAAATCTCTTTTATTGTTTACTTCTGTATTTACAAATGGTTAAAATCAATTATTGCATTTACATGGGTAATATTATTTTTTTAGCTACAAAGAAAATTAAGAATTTATAATCCTTGGTTTGCATAGAATAAGGATCTTTTTGTTTCTTCACCCGCAAAAAAAAAAAGAAATATCCCACCCAAGTGCTCATGTTGTGGTTAAGTTATATTGGTTTAAGTAACTCAACAAGTTGAAAAATAATTTGTTCGTTAATTATACAAAAAAAAAATCATTTCTCTAGTAACCGCAAGTATCGTAAATATAAACAGTTGGGCGGGATATGAAGTAAAAATAGAAAAGTAAATAAATTAAAATAAATAAATCAAAATAAAAAGATTAAAATAAAGAAAAAATAAAAAAAATGTAAAAAAATTTAAAAAATATGAAAAAATGAAAATAAAGAATGAAATAAATAAAAATAAGAGGTATGATATAAAATTGAGTTCCTCCAACAAATTTCGTGTATTATTATTTTATATTACTGTTATTTTGTTAACAATGAATTGAAAAAAGAAAATTAATTTCTTTAATATTTCTTAAAATAAATTTTAAGACGAATTATATTTTTTCGGAAACAAGAATAGTTATCCAGGATCATGCTATACGTAATTCCTAGAAAATTTAACGTTCTGACTTTTTCAGTTAGTCAATTGTTTTATAGTCAACCAAATTCTCTTCTTTTAGATTAATTTATTAATTTAAAAAAATTCGTTTTGTAAAAATTAATTTTTAAAATCAAACCAAAACCTCGTTATATATACAATTCCCATTGTAAAACGCATGCACAAACTCATATTTATATAGACGACAAATCGATTTTTCACTTAACGCTTCGACGTACATAAGCATTTATATATATGAAATACAATTTATTACACATTTTTCTGTACATATGTATATACGCTCGCTATTCCATTTATTAAATTGTTTTTAAATTGCAGGTAATTTTACTATCTGCCTATATCGTCTCTTCTCGTCCATACACAGTTTTAGATCTCTAATCGATAATGTCGTATATACGTCGGACACATAATGTATATTTTCTTTAACAAGAGACAACAATAAACGTTCTGTATTATGCATACCGTGTACATTTTCTTCACTTGGATTCGATTCAACTAACACACAAAAAAAGTACTAAGTACGTGACGAAAATCCATCAGGACGCGACATTCAAGGTGAACGATTTTTTTTTATTTACAACACTTCTGTGACGACCTGTGTGTGTGTGTGTGTGCAAGTATATGATTGTTTACGTTTCTGCGTGTACCCGCGCAAATGCCACTTGTCGCGATAATCCTCAATGGCCAGTGCTCGTGCACGTAAAATATATATATATATATTGTACATAACCTCGTTCCGAGAAATTCACGGTGATTTTGTCACACGTTTTTCTTTTTATTATTTTTAGGTTACACAAGGATGAATTGTATAAGTAATACGGGTAAATGTATATAGCTGATTTATTTTGGTTATGCAACCTCGGATTTGCAGGCTATACATTTTTGTTGGGAGGGGTGTACGTGATAGAAGAATAATTAATTTGTGTGACCTTGAGGTGCAATAATAACTTTACACTTTTCAAAGGAGTAAAATACATTTATTGCCACTTTTGAGAAGGGGCCATTTTTGCAACTTACATTTTATAAAGTGCTATTCTCAATATATACACTTTTGAAAAATGCAATTTTCACTTTTAAAAAGGCGATTCTTACAATTTACACTTTTGAAAAGGACGATTTTCACATTTACACTTTTGAAAAGTGCAATTCTAACAATTTACACTTTTTAAAAGTGCAATTTTCACATTTACACTTATGAAAAATGCAATTCTCTCATTTTACAATTTAAGAAGGTCAATTCTTATAATTTACACTTTTGAAAAGTGCATTTCTTATAATTTACACTTATGAAAAGTGCAATTATCACATATTACACTATTGAAAAGTGCATTTCTCACATTCTACACTCCTAAAAAGTGCAATTCTCACGATTTAGACTTTTAAAAAGATTGTTTCTTAAAATTAAGGTTTTTCCAAAGTGCTATTCTTACACTTCATAAAAGATATATAGTGTTGTCGGAAAGTACATTATTTTTACACTTTAAAATTTAGATTACATGCAATGTCGATCACAATCTGTATACATATGTATAAAAATTTTTTCTTTTAAGATTATCGGGCGATAAGATTTTTCTTTTTACTTCCCTCTCTCTCTCTCTCTCACTCTTACTCTTACTCTCTAAATCGTTGTTTGGTTTATCAACTGGAAGAACGATTAGATTCTGAAGAACTTTATTGCTATGAAAATATTGATGAAAAAACACTTATTACGAGATTACGGTCGTTTGTGTTTAAGATAATTCTATTTACAAGCCATTTATAAATCTCGTAGGAAATCACGGTGAAAAGCTTTTTGTGTTTCTTTAATCCATCTTCTTGGTGTGCGAAGCAATTAAAATTAGAATTATAGTAAGTGCAACTGGTGAATATAACGGATTAATACGAAATTTTCAACTATTGATAACTCAATAATCCTTACCAAATATCTAAAACACTCCAACATATTTGGAATCAGTTTAAAATTTATTATCGAAAAACCCAAAATTCCTATAATTGTATAACTAAATATGACTCCAACATATATTACTCAATAATATATTTAATCTCTTCTATACCCAATAACTCGAATAATTTTAAGAATAACCTAAAAATTTAAACTTAATAAGTATTTGAACAATACATCAATAATTCTCCAATAACCCAATAATATGAATTATAATTAGTTGACAAACGTATAGTATACAAAATAAGATAATTGAAAGAATCTTGTATCACCCCACTAATAGATGATAATCCAATTACCCCAACAATAGTAATTGAATTACCCAATAACCCGATCACCTAATAACAATTCAACAGTATGCGTGTGTTGGTAAAAATATTATTTTTCAGCAAACGTAACATAAAATAAAATAAAAACTTAAAATTTTTATGATCTAAAAACCAATAACCCAATAACCCAATAATCCAATAATCTTAAAACATGATAACCCATATGTGCATCTTTAAGACTATAATCATATATTTTTTAGCGAACATAACATAAAATAACCCAAAAAATCTTGTAAATTTTATAACCTAAAGACCAATAACCCAATAATATATATGCAAATATCTATGATCTCTTTTTTATATGATGAATTTGAAAAATCGATGACCATTTTTCCAACGATGATTATTATAATGCATGCGACAGTGATAAACAAATGTAAAATAAAAGAAATACTACTTTCAGGAATAATAAAAAATTCTTTTTTCCATGTTCTTTGTCTTTTTAACAGCTGCAGCACATGCAATAAGATAACGTAAGGTATCTCGAGTTACACACCATATGATAACGTGTATGAAATAATATTCGAGCATTGTTAAAGCGAAATGAAAAATCTTCATTACAACTATGTGCTACTCGATACTTGTATACTCGCACTAATGTATTCGCACTTCCGGTTTATCATCCACGAAAATTTTCACAACGCAATACGAGAACTGTACACATCATCGCGTATATATTTCGAAGATAACCTGAAAATACTTATATATGCGAATATTGGGTTGAGGTTATTTTTTTTGTAGAATTATAAGTGTAAAATTCGTTATTAAAGGGCGCGACAGCCATTATTAGTATATATTTATTTTTATAAAATTAACCTATAAACAAAGGTAATTATTTAAGATAGAAATATATTGTTATCATTAATTTTTATTTATAGTCGGATGGGTGTGGGATATAATTTTGAAAATTTTTTATAAACCGTGGTTAAAATTATATTATTTTAGGAAGAATATAGTTAAATAATGATTATGTGTCCGATAGGTAATTGCTGACGTATATTAACAATAATTTTATTATTTTTTAAAAAGTTCTTTTTAAGTAAGTTCATTTCAATTCGAACTAAAAATTATTTATTGTATATACAAATTTATTATGGATTAAATGAAAATTTTTTATCGTAACACCAGTTTTGGACCAGCATTATAGTAGAAAGTACGATCATTATAGTTAGATGAGACCAATTATTGGGCATAAACTATCAACTTAGTGGACATAAAGCTTTTCATAAAAACATTGATATACGTAATTTAAAAACAGTCGTTTATTAGAAATTGAGGACTTGGAGGTTAGTTCAAAATATTGTATGTAAATCAGTTACGAACTTATTGGTAATTTTGGTAAATGGCGAGTTATAGACCAAAAAAGCATTTCATTAAACATTCGATTTTTATACTTAGAGATACTTTAGAATGACTATATTTATATAATATTTCGGTTGGTTATGTTAAACAAAAACTTTAATAAAAAAACTAAATAAACTAATAAATAAAACTATTTATTGGAAACAAAATATAGATTCATTGATTATTATATTGATCGAATGGCCTGCACTTTCTCGCCAATAATTATTCTACGAGTACTTCGATAAATACAAATCAAAGATGTAATTTGAAATGTGCACTAAACTTACTACAAATTAAATATCGTTCGATTATACGAAACCAATTATTGGACATATACTGGCAATTTATTGACCAATTTCCTATAAAAAAAACTTATTTTCATAATAAATTAATCGATAAATTTGTAATTTCAAAGCATTGCTCCAATTTATATTGAACCTATTGATAACATAATAATCATAATTACACGTGAAACCAATTATTATACAGAAACTCCCAATTTATTACCCGAAAAATACAAATTTTTCATAACTATATTCGCTTCGTATATGTACACAAGACGATTACACGAGGAATTTTATTATCTTTCCATGTCATTATTTCTCTCTCTCTCTCTCTCATTTTTTTTTCGTAACATTGCCCGAAGTGATAATACGCCGCGCGCAGTTTGCGAATAAACAAGAAATTAATAGAATGCATAATTTACGCGTCGCGTCTGTGTGTATCAGCTCGTTCGAATGAAGAAAGGAAATAAAAAAGTGACTCGACGTTAAAATCCACTTGTAACGTTATACTTTTAATGACGATTTATTAATCGTTAATGTAAATCGATCCTATACATTTTAATATGCACTTTGTGTGTATATATATATATGTATCGGAAAAAAATTAAAAAGAGAGAGAGAGAGAGAGAGAGAGAGAGAAATTGAGCGTAATAGATATTATTACTATCAAAGATTAACAAGAATTGTGAAAAGAAAAAAAATATATATATACATACCGATGACTACGATCTTCGGAATTTGAGATTAATAACCATTGTGCGTATATATTTACGTCGAGGCATGAGATCCATAAATCGATATTAGCGATCGAGAATTGTATGCGCGTCAGCGATAGCTTAATTACAAATGAATCACAAATGACAAATTTAGTTGGACACATACTTTGTTTGTTATTCTTTTCTTTTGTCATTTATAAAGAAAAATCGATCGATTAGATCACCAAAATCGATCGACGAGTAGCAATATTATGCCGATTCCCAATAATCAAATATCCAGCATCAATCTCAATCTCATACCCAGATTATGTATAAATGAGAAAATGATAGAAATTTTCTTTACCTCCATCTCTTAAAAAGAAAAATCGATCGATTAGATCACTAAAATCGATCGACAAGTAGCACTGAATATTATACTGATTCCCAATAATCAAGTCGTGCAAATATCCAGCATCAATCTCGATCGGATCCCAAGGTGTATAAATAAGAAAATCATCGTGAATTCTCCAACATCGTAAGTTCTATCGATCGCTTCTGGCTCTATCATTTACTCGTGGTAGCTGGGTATAGGGAATTACATTCCCTATCACGAAATGCCAGTGGCAGTTTTAAAAGAGGGAGATTTATCATCGTATATAAGCATTAAGAGAAAAAAAATTATCAGAAACGAATGATTAAAGATTTCATTTTTTTTTTTGTTTGGGAGGAAGGGATTGCGAAAGATGTGTATAAAAAATGGTAATTGAGTATATTTAATGCATGTTATTTGAATTATATTAAAATATTTGTTATTGCTGGAGATTTTAATGTCTATAAAGCGAAATTTGCGAAGAAATTATTTTTTTTTCTTTTTATCGTATAGAAAACAAAATAATGCTAAAGATACAAATGTTATAGTTTCGAAACTTTTGCTGAGTAAATTACCTTAGTCTTACACCACTGTCACAATTCAAAGAAGTGTTATAAAATGTAATAGAATTTACAATTTTTACAAAAATTCTTCAATCTCATTTATCAAAAGCTATACTTTAATTTTTGGATTTTATCAGTATGTGATTTTATTACTCAGAACTATGCTAATTTTCAATGTAACATTTTAATATATTCAGAGTGGAATAACTTTTAACGGCATTGTAAATTTTACAGCTAAATACCAATAAATCGACAATAACTTAAGGGGGTTCCATACTCAATTTTTGATGATTAATTAATAAAAAAGTAGAACAGTATGTGAAAAAATAAGAGAAGGGGCGCCTTCGTTTATTGACAATCTAACTGTGTGCTGAATTTTAGATTAAAATATTACTGCGTTTTCGAGAAAAGTCTTACCAAAAATATCAAATCTTTTCACCTCGTTGAGGTTAGGTTCACATTTTTGGTAAGACTTTTCTCAAAAACGCAATATAATTTTAATCTGAATTTCGGCACACAGTTAGATTATTAATAAACGAAGGCGCCTCTTCTCTTATTTTTTCACATACTGTTTTATTTACAAATTTATTACTAATAATCGCGATTGCCGGTAAGGTAGGGAGGATAAATATTGACTATGGCACCCCGTTAATAATAATTACCATTAAAAATCCAATGTATGCCCAATAACGCAAACTCATCAGCTGACTTGTCAGGTAACACATTTTAATAAAAAATACATTTTTTAACCATTTTTTTGTTAAATAATTTATAATCCAATAAAAATGTCCATTAATCCAATAAATATCCAATAGTAAACGTATCTTATCACCCTCGTAGAAATCTTATTATCTTCACCAGAATTCGGCGAATCATATCACTTTTTACCAAAAAATTCGTCAAATTTCGCTCAAATTATGCTCAAATTTCAGTTTTCTCAATGTCATCAATATAGTAACGAGCAAAAATTCTCGAATTCACATTTTCTTATAAAATTAACAATTGCTAAATTTATATACCGGAAAGTAATAAATGTCTAAAATACGGAATTGATGAAAATGATTAGTAATATTAATATGCGACGTCATTTTGCACATTTTTCGAAGTAATTGCGGAAACAATAATTTACAATAATCAATATAGGCTACACGTGTATGTATTATGTCGATTCGTCTTTATGAGTTCAAATAAAAATTTATTAACTCTTGTAACGTGTAGATTATTGGATAATTATGTGGTTCTTTAAATAAAAAAATGGTCCTCTGATACAACGCATTTTCTTACAATTTATAAATGTTTATTGTGGTATTAGGTTTTTGGCCATTTATTGGATTTTACTGGTTCACCGATGGAACGTACGCGCTCTGCTCACAATTTATAGATGATGTTTCTTGTGTTACTGGGTATTATTTGGTATAGAATTAATCATTTTCGATTGACAAGTAAATTAGAGTTCAACCTATATTTGGTTATTGAATACTAATGACTTTTACAGTACATTATTGGGTTATTATTGGATATAAGTTTAATAATTTTAGATGTTTAAGTGTTTAGAGTTCACTTACTACATTTGTATATATTATAACGAGTGTTATAAGTTTTTCATTGGGTTATTGTTGGATGATTTTGGATATTTAATGGGTATTATTAAATATTATTGGATATTATTGGTTTGTTATGGGGTATCCTTAAATATTTATTGGATTATTATTGGGCATAGAGTTAATAATTTTCGATTGACAAAATTTCACGCTATTTATACACGTACAAAAAGCATGCGTATTTGAATATACATTGGATTATTGAATATTATTGTGTTATAATTGAGTTATTAAGTAAGTATCATTTTAACATTTCATGCTTTTCTCACAAGTTCGACTTCGTCCTGTTTCCGTAATTATATTATTGGGTATACACTGTTACTGGCTGTTATTGGATCTTTATTAATTTACCAAATACCCGCCGAATAATCACAATATCGAATGAATCATATAAACAAAAACAATGCTATATACCAATCTAATTAATCGTAATTAATTAACATTATACAAATTAAATACTCGAAACGACATTAAATTACAATAATTTAATCACGTTATACCTCTACGTGCGCTCGTACACACGCAGATGGTCGCAGATAAAATGTAAAAAAAAACCACACCTACATAATAACCTCGACTTTGCAGTTAAACTCTTATACGTATATAGTCTAGTTGAGCTCTAGTCAAGCGTTAAATGACAAAGCCTCGCACCTCGATGAAAAGAACCTATGTAAGGAGGGGGGAGAAAGGGTCGACTTTCGTTTTTGCGCGCAAAATCCTTTTCAACCCGATCCTATATAATACGTATATATACATGTATATATGTGTGTGTGTCTATACGCACACGTAGAGACATATACATAGATATACAGAGAGAAATGTTGTAGGTACGCGAATAACATAGAAGCTATGGAACGAGCACGCGGGCATTGCCACTTTTTTTCTTCTTCTTCATCTTCTTCTTCTTCTTCTACCTCTTGGTGTGTGTGTGTGTGTCGGGTCAGCTTTCAAAAACCTGTTTTGCGCGCACGTTGTATGTGTGTGTATGTATATATATGTATTTAGAGTTAAGTTGCCAGCCGCGCGAAACTACTCATCGATTATAACTTATAGAGAGAAAGAGAGACAGAGAGATCGTCAAGTTTTTACTTTGTGTTTGTATGTGTGTGAGGCTTGGTTACTCGACGGATGATGGGGTATATAGATTTTATTGAGATGAAATTTTTATATTGGATGAGTTTAGATACTTTTTTTTTCATATATAGATGTAAATATTTTTTGATTTTATATAATTGATACGAATTTTTTTTATACCGATAGTTTGCATGTACAGATATATATGCACTATTTTTTTATATCGAATATATTCGATTCGATGATTTGTAATTGAGCGTGAGAAAAAATTGGATATTTAGAATAATAGAATCTGCAACTAAATATTTTGTTGAATATACGATTGGAAAAATATTCTATTTGAAAGTATAAAATGTTTATTAAGGCCAAACTTTTTAAATGAGTTCTGAGTATTAAATTATCAAACGTGTTTCAATCAATATACCCAAATTTTTCTAGATTTTTACAACGATGATTCAATTTTATTAAAACTTTTTTTTTCGATTATTAAAAAAAAATTAATTTGTCTTTAAAATTTTGTTCAGATTTTTATTTCAATGTTTTATATATAAATTTTGGGTTGAGAGGTGTAGATATCCCTGTAACGATACAACATGTTGGAATTAAATTACGGGGATCTACTCATTATATCTCAAAAGTTTTGTTAAAAAGAATAATTTAAAAATCTGAAAAAATTACCAAGAGAGTTTTAAACATTTGGAAGGGCCTACCGTCTCTACCGATTCGATTTTAAACAAAAAATAATTTTTTTAATTTTAATTGAGTATGAGTATGCGATGTTGTGTCGGTATTTTCAATCGAAAAAAGAGTAATACTTCCAACCCAAAAATCACGTTGATATTCTTAAGAATAAATTTTGAAAAAATTTACATATATTGTTTAAAGCGAGTCGAAAAGGCTATCGGTGACCGTTTTTTTTTTGAAAATTGATGCCCATTACGTTATTAAAATTAAAAAGATTCCTATTTCTTAAGATCCAAAATTAACTTGAACGTATTGAACGAAATATTTTAGTGACTCAGTAAATTTTATTTTCAGTGAAGGATTGACAATTATATATTGTTGTCATATTCAACTTTGGATCGGTAAGGTGGTTCTTGCTTTATGTGTAGACGTTTTTAAAAGTAATTATTATTTTTAGTTTTATCAACATTATTTATCAAATAGAGGTACAAATGGAAAAGTCGAGGGTTTAAGAAGGAGTAATAATTTTTTATAAATAAATTCGTATCGTGTTTACGTTGATATCGCTACCGCATCAAAATTTTATGACAAAGTACTGGAATCTTTTTTGTTTCTTAACCAAATGAAACGTATTTAAGCTCATTTTCTACCTTAATAAATTTCATCGGTAGTTGTCGATACGACCTGAATAATTAAAGCATAGGGATAGCGATATTTATAAAAAATTATTACTCCTTCTTAAACTCTTGATTTTTCCATTTGTACCTCTATTTGATGTATACTGTTGATAAAATTAAAAATAATTATTACTTTTGAAAACGTCTATACATAAAGCAAGAACCACCTTGGGTGTCAAAGCCAACATTTATACCCTACTGACAAACTCGATAATTATATAATAAATCTGTAAATAAAATAGTACGTGGAAAAATAAGAGAAGAAACGCCTTTATTTATCAATAATCTAACTGTGAGCTGAATTTTCAATTAAAATATTGCGTTATTGAGAAAGTTCTTATAAACAATGTGAACTTATCCTCAACAAGATGCATTATTTTTTTTCACATACTTTATAAATTAATCAACAAAAATTTATTATGGGAATTCTTTAATGTAAATAATATAAGTATAACAAATTTTTTATATAAAAACATTTGGATAGCGATTATAATAGATCAAGTCAAGTTCCTGGTTAGAAATGTTTTATCCAAAAGTTATGGAAAAATTTTTTAGTAGAATATAACTTTTATTATTTATTAATTATTTTTCGATAAATAATAATAATGAAAATTCTAAAAACCATCGACATATATCAATTTATAAAAACGTAAAATTTAATGAAAAAAAAAATTAATATTTCCGGCGGTTAAAATTTTGTGAATTTTAACTATAATAATAACGAAATAGAAAAGGAAAAACATTGTTTGAACATTGACGTAATAAGATAGATTTCAAAATATTCTGACCTATATAAAATTTATACCAGCGGAGTTTAGTAAACAATTAACGAAGCAAATAAATTAAACATAATTAATTCGGATTTTATTGTGATAGGTGAAATTCATACCATGTTATGTTTTTCATATTATAATTAAAAAAATTAAATATTTTAGGCGCGAGAAAATTGAATTTTCATTTTAATTATATAATATTTAAAAAATTTTTTTTTAATTTTTGGTCACTACGTATGACAAATCAGAATAAACAATAACTTTTTTTGTTTTTAATTTGGTTGGTATATAAATAGTAATTACCATGTGTTTATTAAAAAAATAATTTTAAATTCTTAAAAAGAATATAAAAATTGCGTTTTCCTGCTTATATATATATATGTATATTACACTTATTTAAGACGTGTAATTGCAGCACGCGTAAATCCTTGCCTACAGTAATACGCTGAAAAGTCAAAGGTTCGAAATACGAACCACCAACACCAAATTAATTACAATATCTTAAAAGAACAGTTCCGTCGTTTAACTCAATCCAATCGTAAGATGAAAAAATGTTCATCGTACAAAAATTATTTTCAATTCAAAACGCGATGCAATGTATACGTACAGATGGCGCTAGTGTACTTAATCAACATTTGTTGCACTTATATATATATATGTACACATCCGTCTTTTGTCCCGAAGGCTTTAACAAAAAAAAAAAAATTATCAAATACTCCGATAACCTCATTTTATGAGAAAAGGCATTTGTCTCGTTATACATCTTTTTTTATACACATATATACATATATACATATATATATATATATTATTCGCTCGAGTGACTCAGGGGGCAATTTGTGTGTCACTGTCGTGGAAAACACCCGATGTCCGGATAAGGAGATAAAGAAAGACGAAACTATGTACGAGAGAGGAGTATGTACATGACAAATTGGCTACCTCGTCTCCTTCTGTCTCTCTCTCTCTCTATACACTCTCTTTCTCTCACTCTCTTTCTCTTTCTCTTACCCGAGTTGAAAGATCTTTATAGAAGTAAGTGTTTCTTTAATGTGATAAGAATTTTTTTTATGTTATAATATGCCGTTCTCGCATTTTGATTTATATATACGAATTTAATAACTAATTTTTAACAAGAAAAATGTATGTACTTTTTTTTTAAAAGTATCTTTGTGGTTGTAATATGGTTTTTTTTTCGTTATGTTTTCATTTTGTTCAGAGAAAACGCACGAATGTAGCAAATAAGTACAATGTATGTATTTTAATAATGTACGAAGTAAGGATTATTCTTAATTTTATATGTGTTTTTTGAGGTTATATTATTTTATTATTTTTTACGTACACGAATGTGTACGTGATGTTTTCAGATTATATTTAACATTTGTTGTTATTAATGATCTGTAAGAAAAATTAACCGAGAAAAGCATATAAGATGCAGTGTCAGTGTCCTTTAAGCCAATAAGAATTATGGAGCTTATATTATTGATTTTGATCTTTTGATCTTTCGATCTTGAAGTGTATATCGATTTTAGGAGATTTGATTATAAAATCTATAAGATTATTTTAAACAACCTATAAAAATTTAATCTTATTAAACTAAAAAAATAATGAATATAATTAATACACAAGAAAGGTTTTTAGTTTAATAAGATTTTTCGAGGTTATTTTGATGATCTATTTTTAATCTTTTAATAATGATATTTACGTCCGTTTGAAAACTAATTGCAAAATCAGTCGAACATACGTTTAACTGAAACAATGTATGTTTAATGCCAAAATACAGTTTTTTTTTAATTTCATAAACTTTTTTATGTTATAATATTATTGATTTATATTAATATTCTTTTAATTTTAATCTGTACATCGATTTCTGGCGATAGCATAACCTAGCTTTTAATAAAATCTATTATCTTTAACCATTTTTACTAGCCCATATATCAAAATTTAATTTTATTAAACGCAAACGATTTTTTTTTAATTTAATAAGAAATTTTGAGGTTATACTATCGACATTTATCGTTCAATCTTAATGCAAATACTTCGGTTTGTAACGATGCCATATAACCAATTTATAACATCTTTTTTTACAACAAGCCATTAAATATTAATTTTGCAACAATTTTATTTTGTTTACAAAATACCCAGACGTTAATAACGTAAAAAGTTATGACACAAACGCTACACATAATTTTCAAAAAAAAAAAAATCGATATCATAATTTGCAAAAAAAGTCAATTTATCTGGCGAGTAATACAAGATCGAGAGACGTTTGATTTTATTTATTTTTTTTGTAGTTGCTTGAACCATGAAATTTTCCACGTGTATATACGAAGGTTTTACGCGCGCAACGTTCGTTTTACGATGGTCGCGCGTGGAATGCACCTCCACCTCTATATCTACAGCGATGGGTTTTCTTTTTTTCTTTTTATAAGGGACGGGTAAATATATCTGCGAGCTTAAGAATGGAAAATTCATTACGTACACGATAGACTGGGTTTTAACTCAACTTTGTGTTTACGGGAAGTTAAATCCATCTTACACGTACTTTTATTATTAGAGGTTAGGGATGGACTTTTTCTTTTTCTCTTCTGCGCGTTGGTTCTATGTTTCACGGTACCGCGAAGAAGAATTGTTGATTGTTTGGAATGTGTTGACTTTCCTTTTCCTTAAATCAACGTTGAAAGTCAAAGTTGTAATGAAGGAATACACGAAGGAATAAAGTAAACGATGAGTGTGTGAGTGTGTGTGTGTATCGTTTGAAAGTTAATTATTTGGAATGTTGATGCGAAGTTTACTATGAAGTCAACATTGAAGTCAGCATGAATTAAGACAGAGAAAAATAATAACGAATATAACTGTGGTCTTTTCATGCTGACTAATTGTTGAGGCGATTTTGATTTTTAAGTCAACGTTGAAGTCAACATGAATTATAATAGAGCAAAATAATATAACGCATATGTTTCTTGTATTTTTTAAAGCTGATTCTTCGGAATGTTGATAAGAAGTTGATTTTTTATTTAACGTTGAAGTCAACCAAAAATGCAATCGAACAAGATAATTTAACAAATATTAATGTAGTATTTTTTAATATTGACTTTTTATAATGTGTAGACGAAGTTGAGTTTTTAAATCACGTTAATGTCAACGAATTCGTAATGAGGGAATGTAAAATAATGCGATACATGCGAGTGTATAATGTCAGAAAGTTGATTATTGAAAAAATTGACAGTATAGAGTCTATTTTTTAAGTCGACCTTAAAATCACGAGAATCATAATAAAGTGAAAAGTATAATCAATGTGATATAAAATGTTTCAGAATTGCTTACTCGAGAAGTTAAGGTTAAGTTGACTTTTACCAAAGTAAAATATTATAAGTCAACAGATTCATAATGGTATAAAATTTGATTGAAATAATTTGATATTATAATAATTTGTATTATTTAGCATTCAAATCGCGCTTTCGGATTTACTTTCTTCGCGTAATTTTTTTCAGGTTGATTACTTAGTACGTTGAGTTTTTCAAGTTAACCTTAAAATCAACGAAAGTCACAATGAAATAAAGTAATATAATAAAAGTTGTTTAAAATTTCTTGATTACTGCGTATTTAAAATTTTGCAAAGGAGTTGACTTTTTATAATTCAAGAAAGTTAGAGATTTACAATGAAATATCAAAACAAAATCAACTTTTATTTATTTAACATTCAAATCGCTCATTGAGGTTGACTTCTTCCCGTGTAGCGAAATTTATGTCTTTGTCTTTTTTTTGTTGTTCCTATTTTATTTTCGACAAAGAGCTTTTATGCGGACACAAAAAGGGGGCGATTCTCTTTCTTTTTTATCACATAAAAGTTCTTTATGTACGCAGTGAGTCGTCAGAATTACCACCTGTAACGTGCATATGTCATAAAATAGTACGTTCCTGAGGAATATACAGTTTCCTCTTACTTTTGAATACGTACGTGGAGGGAGTTGATAAAAAATAATTAAACTTGATTTTTTTTAAACATAACTTTGTTGAATGGGAATTTGTGAAGTGGATTCATCCAAAAAATAATAATGATATCCAAAATAGAAAACGGTTTGATTCGTCTAAACGATAATTATTTACTGTATACAAAATAACAAAATTGTTTGACGCATCCAAATTAATAATAAACTTATGACATCCAAATTATAAAAATGATTCGATTCATCCAAACAGAAAAATGGTAATTCATCCAAATAATAATCAGTAGTTATATCAAAAATAGAAAAATAATATCGAAAATAGAAAATTGGTTCGATTTATCCAAACGGTAATCACTCCTATTATCCATAATGGATAAAATGGTTTAATCACACTAGACGAAGGGGGTACGTGGACTACATTCTATTTTCATTTTTTTTCACGTTCAGTCACATCTATATAATAACCTGTTCGAAAAGGGCGTCGGCTCTCTCTCACGATATCGCCACTCACTCCCTCTAGTCTTTCATGAAAAACCACCAAGGCGGCTTTTCCAAAAGGTACCTCACTCTCTCGGTGTTTATTTTTTTCCCTCCCTCTCTCTCTCTCTGATACCTTGGCATATCTGCATACCAGTTTCACATATATGTATATATATACATATATATATTTATATACAACATAAACATGTGATATACAAGAGGATAGTCAGTGGAATGAGTTTTATGAATTTTTATTTACTACGAGTTGTGTGGGGTTAAAATTTTATTTTTTAGAATTTTTCTTATATTGATAGTTTTTTTATAGATTTTTATGTGCGATTTATTCAGAAATTATTGTATTTTTTTGATAATTTCAACTAAGGTAGTCAACCTCTAAGAAACAAAGATTGTTTATTTGAAAGTTAAGACAATATTTAATTAAAGTAATTAAACACTTAAATTAAAAAAAATATATGAAATTAAGAAATATCATCAGCAATATTCGGTTAGAAAGATTTTTTTACACGTTGTTAGTTGTCGTATTTCAAAAATACCATTCGAATTGTGAAAGTCAACCTTTAATTAACTTTTATTCGTAATTTTTTATTTGTATATTAATATTATTAAACTACAAAGCGAAAAGATAAATTTGTTAAATATCATCAACGATATTTGTTTAGAAAGGTTCATTACTTTTTAACGGTCGATAATGTGTAAATTCCGAAAGTCAACCACTAATTGTTAAACCAAAGATAAAATTAATTTTAATTAAAAATATTACTTATATGATGAAATGAAAATAAAATAAAGAAATTTTCGTTTGATATATTTATTATTTATTAATATAGTCAACATTTCAAGGGACACATCGTGAATTTTAAAAATCAACGTCTAACTAACGAATAAGTGATTAAATTAATTCCTACTAAAATTATTAATTGATGACAATGAAGATAATTATAAAAAAAAACCTTATCAAAAATAGTTTACAATAGGAAGATTCATTTTTTTATTAATAGTCAACAATTTGAAATACATAATACTTATTTAGAAAATCAACCTCTAAGTGTCTCTTTTTTCTAAAAATAAATAAAATAAAAAAAACAATAAAAAAGTCTTATCGACAGTATTCACTACTGTTTGTTCATCGACACTTCGTAAAGGCACCATGAATCTCTGTATATGCAAAACGATCGGAATGATCATAACAATGTATCATTATTAACATTGTCAAACACGAAATTAAAAAAAAAATTTATTAAAATTATCAAAGAAGCTAACGAAAATAAATAAAAATCCATAATAATCCAAGTGTAGATGTATATAGACATATATTTGTAAAAAGTACAGAAAATCATGGAAGTAAAGGATATGGCCCGCTGGAACGATCTCTCAACTCCAAGGATCGATCCTCGTTATATTCCTCTTTCTTCTTCCTCATTTTTTGCCTTTCTCTCTCTTTAATCCTCTCGCTTATATATACCCCTGTATTCGGCATCTCGCTTCGACACGTGCGAAAGGAGAAAAGAGACAGAGGATATATGAGGTAGGTAGCCAAGGGCCCCACCCTAGAACCAGACGCGCGCGCATCTCTCTCTCTCTCTCTCTCTCTCTCTCTCTCTCCTCTTCCTTGTACATTTCTTATTTCTCTGTTTTATCTCCTACGCGGTGTACCTTCCCTCTTGTACCTCATTTCTATCTTCTTTTGATTTGTAAATTATGAGGATATACCAGTGGCTCCGTTTTTATCTATCGTTCAATATCTCTGAGGTTGATGAACATCATTTGAATGGATCGAGTTTCCTTTATCTCTTTTTTTGTGGATGTTGACGACTTCAGTTTTGGAGATGAGAATATTTTGATATGAGGAGAGTTGTGGTTCTGAGGTTAGATGTTGAGTTGGAAATTTTTTGGGGTATCGTTGTTGAGGAGGTTGATTCTTTATTCAGGGAGAGGATTGGAGAGATACAAGGTTTCATAATTTAATAATTTAAAAATGATTTATTGCATTTGTATCTTCATCATTTTTAATACTATTTGTTTATTGAACATAGTCATCATCATCATCATTGAAAAATTCAAAAAAGTCAACTTTGATCTATTTAATATTTTGATTCATTCAAGTTTGATGATTCTACAACATTTCTAATTTTACAAATATAGGTTTCACCGAACGGTTCAAGTGCCTATTTTTATTCAATTTTCAACGTCCAAAAATAAAGTAAACTTCAATTCATTAAATATTTTCATCTCATCAAATTTGATGATTCTTCAACATCTCTTATTTTTCTTAATATTTGTCCCGGAACGTTTCTTATTCTAATTTCAGGTACCTATTTATCAGATGATTTATTCGATTTTTAACGTCCAAAATATAATCAACTCGAAACAAATCTATAAATGCTATTCCTTAACATTATGAAAATTATTATATTTGAAGAATTTTGTTATGCAACGTTATTTTTTTTAGTTTTCTGGTATCATCGTTGCTTATCCATTCAATTTTTAACGACATGATCAAAATCAACAACTACAACCGATCCAAATGTTTTTACTCAACATTATTCAAGTTTTTTCTTGTACTGCATTATATGTTTATTATGATTCCTCAATATTATTAATTTCCTTTGTCATCAATTTTTCTGTGTAACTTTAATTATTTGCAGATTGTTCTAGTACCCTCTAGAATGCCCCAATCAATTTTCAACGTCCTAAAATGAAATTCAATTATTAAATATTTCTATTACATTTTTTAAAATTATTGTAACGTTACACTCTTTATACTCTCAAGTCGGTGCTAATCAGCGACTTATATTCCCATCATATCTAATTTTTAAGATTTCTGAACATTTCGAAATTTTTGGTGTAACACTGATTCGTTTTTTTAATTGCCGTATTACCCTTTCACTGTTTAAGTTCGAAAAAAAGTCAACTCCAAACCGTTCCAAATATATTTTTATTTAATATTATAAACATGTCCATCTTGTTTATTTTTTTACATTTACTAACTAATAATTAACAATCACTTCTTTAGTCAAATGCCATACATTTCAGTTATAATGATTCCATTTATTTCGATTTTACAGTTGAAATCAAACACTTATTCCCAAATATATAAAATACCCAACACCTTCAAAATTACTAATAAATCGGATAAAATTACGTAATATTGCAAAAAACACTTACTAACCATTTCTAATTTCCATTGTTAAATTTGTTCATTCTTTTAATGCGTAGGTATTTTGCTTTTTTATTTCACGTCCAAAAATAAAGTCAAACTTTATCTAATCCATTCCAATTAAGATAATTCCTAACTATGTTAGAGATAATTTCCTGTAATTAGTTTCAATTTTTCTCCGATTATCCATTCATTTTTCAATATACAATAACAAAGTCAACTCCAAACCATACCAAATATACTTAATAATCTACCCCATAAACATTTCTCATCTACTTCAAATTTACCATTTGGAATTTCCTTTGTCACACTTCTTTTTTTGGCCCTTTTTTTGTTTTCTCGTATTCCCTCGGTTTTATTGCGTGAACTCGTTACCACGGGCATTTTGCTTAATTTGCCAATGGTTCGTTGGATTCGCAGTCAGCCGTAAGATCATTTTTTTTTCTTCCGATGTGTCATGGTATTTATTTCGGTTAATGATTTTGTACGAAAAATTCGGAAATGTCGACCAATACTTGAAAAAAAAATCACAGGAATATTAAAAAGTTGTATAACAATATTAATTCAAGTTTTAATATATATATATATATATATATATATATATTACTAATTGAGTTGTATATATATGTAACCGCGTTAATTAAGTGGAATTTATTCAATTAAATTTTCAGACATTTTCGTCAATAATTTTGATGTGTCTATATATATACACACATTGATAAGATTTCCGTAGCTAAACGTGTTTACATTTAGTATATACGGTAATTCAATCCATCGACTATTATCTAACTGCCTTCTCTTTTTTTTACTTTATTCTGCCGTCTGTAGGTAAGTATGTCAACGTTGCATATTTTTCTTTTCAACGCGAATATAATTGTTATTCGTATTTTTGCCTTTAATTTTTATGTTCAAAGTTACATGTGTATATTTATATTAAAATTTATACGAGAACAGCTGTGAAGTTTATCAATGAATAATTTTCATTGTAATAAATATGTTAATATTTAGTGTTAAAAATTTTATAGTGTGTTTGGTAAGTTAGGATTTTTAGGGGAAAAAAATTGGTTACAAAAATTTCAATGTAATTTAATAAAAAAAAATTAATTAATAATCAAAAAACTATATAGAGTTTTATAAAAATTATAAAAAGAACGATAATTAAAGAAACATCGTAAAAGAAACGTTTTAATTTTCAAAATCTCGAATTAACGAAAAAAATTATTTATTTTGCAAATGCTGATTAATACTTAATCAAGTGATCCTAACAAAAATAAATATTGTTTCAAATAGTTGCAATCTACAGGAAATCACTTGAAGAAAGTAAAAGACATTTAATCAGATTTTTATCTCATATTGTTCCAATGTTATTACACGCTCAAAAAATTGAAATTATTCGAAAAATCAGCATTTTTAGCATATTCTCAAGAACTATCAACTTTTTCTTATCTATCTTCAATTATCACTTTTATTATACTTCAGAACCATAATAAATCGAGTTATAGCATTTTTAATAAAATTAAAAACATGTTACCTATATGGAAATTTGCATGTATCACATGTCATAGTTTTATTAAAACGTGGGTGAAAAAGAAAAGTAATTTTGTTAGCTACAAGAAAAATTTTGGTTCACTAAAAAATATTTGATCGTAAATTTCTTTTTTTGTAATAAGATTTATTATGGTTCTAAAGTATAAAAATGCTAATTTTTCGAATATTTTGAATTTTTTGACTGTGAATAACATTGCACCAATACGAGATAAAAATTCAGAAAAATTTCTTGTATTTCTTTAAGTGATATCTTGTATATTAGGTTCGAATTATTTAGAACAATATTTATTTTTGTCCGAATCACTTGACATGGAATATATGTATCTCGGTTAATAATTATCCAACTGGAGTTTCAACGATATTACAAAAAAAATGTCCTTAATAATTTATTTGATCCTTTAAATCACGAATTTTGAATAAAAAGAAAACATATCGATTAACAATTTTATTACTCTCATATATACACTCAATCGAATTATGTGTAATTGTTCATTCATATATATATATACACGTTCCAACGTTAATCCAAAACAAACATCTATACAAGTATATAAATCAAAAATGAATTTTAAAATTAATAAATATTGTTCAATACAATAATTATCCTATAAATATAATTAATTTTTATTTATACACATCAAACGAATACTGAAATGTCAAACTAAAAAAAAATAATTTTGAACTCTCAAATGTTTAATTTACCAATTCATTATATCACACATTTTAGTTTAAACACGCGCGCGAATTGCCCTTACATACGTATAAAAATATAAATAGAAAAATCTCCGAAACATTGTAAAAATGTATTTCTATTACACGTGCTGAAAGATTCAAAGGATAACACGCAAATTGTCTTCGCGAAAATCTATATGATCAATCTCGTATATAAGTACATATATTAAATATATAATCCAAATAACAAATATCACCTCGATCCTATATAACTTTCCTAATCAAGCGAATCGAATTATTAAAATTATTCTCTTTAAAAAACAAAGTCAGTCCTACTACTTAAAATCCTTGCAACGATCATCCAAAAGGAAAAAAAAACCAAACCGTGAAAGAGATAGAGATAGAGAGAGAGAGAGAGAGCTGTATATAACCTCGAGACCACTACTCTCCCCATAGGCCGCACCTCCCTTATTGCGCGCGCAGGATCGAAAGGAGAAGGGGAGAGAGAGCGAGCGAGCGAGCGAGCGTACGAACTACGACGCCGCCGCCGCCGCCCCGATGAGAAAAGAGAGAGAGAGTGAGAGAGAGAGAGAAAGAGAGAGAGAGCGGCGTCGTCCCGGGTTCTCCTCATTCTTTCCTCGGCCGTCGCGGTGAGTGCACGAGAGTAATATATACATACACGCGTTGTTCCCCCCCCGTTTTTAATCCCTTCGCACATCTCTCTCTCTCTATACACACGTAACACACACACAGTATATATATATATATCCCTTTTTTTCATTCCCGAAACATATATATATATAAGCGAGGTGTGTGTGTGTGTATATATATATACATATATATACACGGAAAAGTGACCGTTCGTTATACGTTTTTTGTTTTCTCTTCGGCCTCTCGCGAGGAAGAGAAAAATACACGGGTGTTGGTGTGCGGCTCCGATAATATTACGAGTGAGAAGAAAAAGGAAATTTTTTTTATATTGCGGTTGTGCCGAAAATAATATATATATATATAAAAGTGACAACTGTTTGCATTGCCGATCGGTATAATCAGTGTGAGAAAGAAAAGAGCATATATATACAACCTTGCAGTGAACTCGTGTGATTGTATATATTTATATATATACATATATATTTTTTTCTTTTTTTTGGATACGAAGTACATATATATATATATACACGTTTAGTGAAGGAAGAGGAGGCAAGGAGACGGAATCATCGCCAAGGACGTGTGTCGCGGGGCCCGTTACAAAATTTCGTCCTGAGGATTCCCGCACGCACCGACACTTTGGTCATTGTTACGGAGGTAGGATTATTTATCCCTTTTTTATTATTATTATTATTTAGGTAGCGCAGCGCTCGTTGAATATAACGCTCCCTTCCCTCTGTAACGCCTTTTATCTTTTCCTTGTTTCTCGGCGCAGAGGGGCAGGTCAATTCGTTAAACTGTTGCCATAGCGACCCACAAAAGCCGGCAATTTTCGCTCGTGTGCGACCGACGGACACCGCCACTGCCGCCGCTGCCGCGCGAGACCGCCATTTTGAAAATGTATTTGCCGGAATTTGGAGAGTTTTTTTAGTTTTACCGGTTGTTCGGATTTTTATTTCGCATCATTTTTCTTTTCGTTTTACATCCGGGTGTATCGTGGCGTTTCGTTGCTCGGAGTCCGGAGATTATTTTAGGTTATGGACGCGCAACTGGGGAGGGGGGAAGGTTCTCTTCTACGTTTACGCGCGCGCTGGCCTGGGTATACGGCAAAATTTTTCGAGGTTCGATTTTAATATTGCGCGTGTGAGTAACGTATTTCGATATTTTTTTTTTGTACGTAGAGGTTTATACACGTGTTGATAGATTTTTTTATGTGAAACAATTAGAACGTCTGCTAGAGCGAAGGGCGGTTTATTTGACTTTTCGAATTTGGTAAAATATCGGAAACGTATATGGGTTTACCCAGGGAACAGCCATATTGGCCCCCCCGTTGGGTGACGTCACGGTCGAAATAGCCTAATCGATAGCTGCGCGAAGTGACTGCGTGCGCCGCTTGTCCGGCGAAAATTTTGCGTGCGGTGTACACACCTCTCGGTGTCGATGATGATAATGATCGTGGTGATATATCCACGTATTCTGGAAATCCATGGGAAAATTTTGTGGGTTGCACGGAAAATTAAAAGATTTTTAACGGTACGCTTGAAAACGTTAAGTTTCAGAGGGGTTCGAATTTGAAAGTTGATAAGAGCGGTTTTTTTTTAAACGGGTGGTGAAGGAAATTTTTTTTTAAAGATTAAAGGTTATTACTGTAATAAAGTTTTTTTAATGTTGTAATTTGAGGTATTGAGAATAGTACGTATTTTTAAATACGTATAAAAGATACTAACATTAAAAAATTCTGAATGTAATTCATGTTTTTTGAATAATTTTATCTTAATTGTTATGTTTGAGATTTTTTTTTAATTTCTAATTAACGGTAAAATAACAATTGCGTCGGTTTTTTTTATAACGTATATTTTTGAATATATAGAAGTGTTATTTAAAAAAGTGACGCTTAAAGAATAAAAATTAGCCGTTGTGCAAATGTTACTTTCTGCATTCCTTTACAATGAATAAAAATAAATACAAAAGCTTACATTTTTGTTTTTAATTTTACGAGTTTAAATATAATTTTTGATTATAGGCTTTCAAGGCACGTGCTCTTGACAGTTGATTATTTTATCTTATTGTATTTTTTTCTAATTTTAAAACCATGTATTTATAACGGTGTAATTTCATTGTTAAATAAAACCCGTATATTTTCGTTTTAAAACTTTTTTTAATTGTCATTTTCGGTAAAAATACAAATATATTGAGCCAATGTGTTTTTACGGTAAAATGCGCGTTTGTTATAAATAACTTTTAAACCACAGTATTGTTTAAATTATAACTTATTATACATTACGCGATTTGAAAAAATATTTCATCACCCACCGGTTAAGTATGTATTTAAAATAAAACGGTTATTTTTTAATACCTTATTTTTTAGAAAAACATTGACGAAAAAATGTATCCCCGACAAAAGTTAATTTACGTGATTTCAACAAAATTTTGTCAATATTTCACCGATAATTTAACCGGTGTGACACCTACTCGCACGCTCAATGCAATGGAAACTCGTATATCGATATTCAAATTATTATATTTTATTACGCCCTATACAAAATATTTCTATTTAAAAAAAAAAAAATAATACGTATATATATGTTATTTATACAAATAAAAAAATTTTTGCTTCAAAAAAGAAAAAGAATCGTTAACCATATATATATGTATATATATATATATATATACATCGGAAGACTATACCGAAAGAGAGAAGAAAATTCCGAAGAACGGCCAAAAAATTCAAACTACGCAGGGTCGTGTATAGACCTATTATTCAAAGAAAGAAAGGTATATAACCAACCGCCGGGATTATTATAGAAGCGTGTGCAACATAGTAGAGTATACCTCTCAAAAATTTCGGCAAAGAGAGAGAGAGAGAGAGAAAGAGTGAGAGAAGTGGCCGGGTGTGTTCGCCATCTTGATCTCTCGCCCTCTCTCTCTTTTTTTCCCCCTTCACGAGAGCGAGAGAGACGAGGCGTGTTTCGGATCGACCGAATATATATATACGTTTGAGAACCGCGGAGACGCGTTGTCTTTTTCTCTTCGTCCTGGATTAACTTTTTTTCCGTGAACTTTTAGGTTAGTTTTTCGTTTTGTTGGCCGATTGTTTACGTTTCATTAAAATTGCGGATGCGGGTATTATGTACGTTGTTAATGAATTGTAGATTCGTCAATTGCGAGTCGTGAGAAATTTTTTGATTGTTGGATAGTTGAGTGGGGTGTAGGTGTTGAATCGAAATTTTTGAATTTTTCATTGTCGTTAATCGGGAAAAAAAGAATATTTATGTTTATTTTAAATGGATGATAGAAAATTTTTTAAATCTACGTTTACGGAACTTCACAGTTTATTTTCTTTGAAGATCCGAACGGAAAATTTTTTAATGTATATAGAAACCTCGAATTTTCAAAACATCTCTCTGCAACGCTCTTCTACTTGCTTTGAATAGTACGTATGATTTTTTTCAAAGTATTTTAAGTGATCGAGATTTTCGTGCAGCCGCAATTATCAGTTTCTTCTACGTTCCCTGTTATTTTAAAGTATAGATATATCGAAAAACGTTAAACTTTTTTATCGTTTCCCATTGAATATAGACCATTGCGAATAATTTTAAATTGAACCGTTATAATTAATTATGTTCAAATTTCGTTTTTCTACTTTTTGTACATGTATGTATAATTTACGTATTCCTATATTTTTTGTTGTACATTTAATACTCATAATTAGAGCGATAAGAATATTTATCAAGATGTAACTTGAATTTTGAAAAGTTATACGAAATGTCATTACAAAAAAATTTTTCAGCTAAAAACTGGCCAATAAATTCATTCTAAACAACGATTAATATTCAGTACGGATTCAAATCCATAATTATCAGTCTATACATTTATTAAAACCAAAAATAGCCAATATAAACAGTCTTACCTAACCTCAAAAATCCTCGATATTCTCACTATAATTACCAAACATTCACCTCCTCAAAAATTAAAAATATCCTTTAATACTTAATTTTTTTCCATTACTTCTCTTCTACACTCTCACGTAAAACATTAATCACTCATCCATATATATTTAAAATACGACGTTCCTATTCCGACCGAGATTTTCCTTCTTAATAAAATATCTACACCTTGACACACACACACCATTCCAATTGTTTATCCTACATTTTTCTCTATTATTAATAAAAAAAAAATCTTTCTTCCGTAAAAACTGAATTTTTTTTTATTATATATACCACAGCCGTTCGGTCTCCTTATATCCTTGCGGCGTTCACACATGTACATATATATGTTCATTTTGTGTTGTCATTCCGCGCGGTCGTGTATGTCAAGTCCGCTCTTCTCATCCTGTCTCTCCTCTGTATAATACCTGCTCAAGTGGCAGAAGACAACTGAAACCTCTCGTCTCTTTTCTCTCTCTCTCTCTCTTTGTGTTCAAATTCTGCGGTCGACGATATATTGCATATATGTGTGTGTATTTAAACGGGCACAATGTGAAGAAAAAAAAAATGTGCTTGAAACATTTTTTTCTCGCGGGATTTTTTAAATGTGTATATTTACGTATACATGTATATGTGTACGTGCAGGAGAGAGAATTTATCTAATGAAAATTAGCGTGAAGTTGGGATTTTAAAAATTACGGAGATAGCACTTTTTTTTTATTGAGTGAGTATGTATGTTTTTTTTTGGTTAACTTTTGACGACTGGATGGTACAAGGTAATTTTTGCTGTATTCGATTGGTAATATAAAAATTACCGGGATAGCAAATTATTTCGTAAGTATTAAAACGTTTGTAGCTTAATTTTCGACATTGCGTTACGGTATAATTGTCGTTCGAAATTTCGTTATTTTATTATTTTGTGGCGTTCTTTGTAGTTGGAATATTTATATTCTTTTTTTCGATCAGTCGATCGTTCTAAAAATCATAAAGGCAGAAATTTTTTCGTGCAAGTATTATGACGGTTTAAGTTAATTTTTGGTCTTGCTTAGATTTAACATTGCGACCCGGTAATTTTAATAATGAAATCCATAATTTAGGATGTGTAATCTAAAAATTATCTTCACAGAATTTTCTTTTCTTTTGTAAATATTGTGTCACTTTAGATGTAATTTCAAAAATCCGTATTTTCTTTTCGATACAGAAACTACAACTTTACCATACTGTCACGGTAATTTTTAATAGAAAATACGAATTTTCTTTAATACTTAATCTAAAGTTATTATTATTTTATTAATTATAGTATTGTAAAAAGTCATAATACTTTTTATAAATAACTTAAATTCGTAACTTAATAACCAATCTAAATATTACGTTGACATGTTGATAAAAAATTTTAGCAATTTCCTTATAAAATTTTAGGTTAATTTTTATCCAGAACTACACGTATTTTCTGCCACGGTAATTTTTATTTCAATACTCCTTCTAAATATTTCACCATAACGTATAATACAGACAGAAATGATCGAAAATTTTATCTCTATCAATTTTTTCCTTTTTTTTGAGTTGAATTAAAAATTCATTGGAGGGATTACACGTTGTCCTTTCTGGTGTTCGACTTGTAACGATGCCAGACGCGTGGAGGATTAGCCGATTATCCTTTACTCTGTAGCGCTTAGTCATAAGTGTATTTTTATGTTTCGAAAATAAAAAAAAATGCGATGCTCACGAGAAATATATTTCCGTGAAATGTTTACTACTCGTTAAGTTATTTATTAATTTTTTTTTCATGCGTACGAAAATTACATACTCACACATGCGTATGTATACGGGTTATTGATAATTATTTTATTACGATCACGTGTGCATTAATATCACGAAAATTTTACTTGTATATAACGTGACTCGAAATTACTGTAATTAACTTATTTTCGGGTGTATTATAATGTGTGTATATTTCAATGAAAATTGAATTTTTTCTGCTTACGTAGGATCGTAATTACAGGGACGTGTATATATATACATACCATGTAAAAACTTTAATTAAAGATGTTTATTAATTTTATTTATTTCGCTAAAAATTCGTAAAGAAAGGTTTTTCAATGTGTAATGGAAGAACCCGGTTACGATACTTTTGCAAGAGAAAATTTGGTTTTTGAAACTTAAATTTAAATGTACGTGGGGCATATTAAAGCGCATTTAAATATCAAATGATCAGAATGCAGACAATAAAATTAATTTTATTTTGGCTGCACTTTTAGGCCCATCTCCATTTCATAAGAGGATTACCTAATTTAAAATTAAAAAGAAAATTTTGATCGGAATATAGCCATTTTTCAATAATATATCTAAATAGTTGTCTTACCTAAGTTAATTTTTAGTTTCGGTTCTATGAGCAAAAATTTTGAAAAAAGAATAACACAAAATAATAAGATAGATAATTAAATTCAGAATTTGAGTTCTTCTCATTTCACTTAAAGTTACATTTCATAAAAATAGATAACGGACGTGTACTTTTTCTTCTATTTTACAGTAATTTTTGTAAGTTCTTTTAAATCATTGGAGGTTATGCTCAGATTGTTAAATGTCATTAACACGATAATCATGTTTAAAAAACTATGATAATAAAACAAATTATTATCATATTTTGAGTGATTTGAGATACGTTTGTTTTTATTTAGTGTTAAAAATGTTATAACAAAATCATGTTTCAATAAAAATTACTTTAAAATGTTCAATTTTCGTCCAATTTTACAAAGATTTATTGCTGTTCAAATTTCATTTTTTTATAAACATCTTTAGACTTTTTGTTCGTTTTATTAAAAATATATTAAAATCACGACAAATGGAATATATGCTTTACCCTCATTTTACGTTACTTATTGAAATAAATCTCGATTTTTTACTTATTTTGAGGTTATAATCGTTTCCCTAAATATAATAACTCGATTTAAAGAAATTACATCATATATATATATATACTTACAAAAAAAGAGAAAATCCAAATGTATACACACGTAGACGTGTGTATATATATATATTTATATGTAATACTTTTCTATCGGTACGTATAACGACGATTCTCTCACGGTGTATGTACAAGAAGCATATAATCGACCGGTAACAAAAAGAAGTTGAACAGCCAATTCTAATTGCACGAGAGGAGGAGGTGGAGGAAACCCGTGAAATCTCGGGACGCCCGTCGAGAGTAAAATGCGTATCGAAACTTACCTTGGTTACGAGTCTGAAAAAAAAGTTGCAATATATATATATACACGCGGATAGAAAGGTTTGCAAGTATAAAATGTGTGAGAAATATTTGCTTCTCGAGAGAGATCCGCGGAAAGCGTTGCGTAATCGGTTTTAATGCGCGAACTTTGTATGTGTGTGATGCAAATCTTCGCTGCTTTTTCCCTCCTCTCTTTCTCTCTCTTTGAAAATTTATTACTTTAATTTTTTTACGGAAAATTTTTTTTTCCTCGTTTTACGTGGCGATTAGATTCGAGATGATGATGATCATGGTGACGACTTTTCTAGCAATGGAGTGAGAAGAAAAAAAACTGGTTTTTTTTTTTATAGAATTGAAAGTATTGTTTTTTAGGGGATGTCAGATTATGATAAAGTTTTTTGTTTTGGAAAATCTGATATCATTACTTTAAATTAAAAAAATATTTTTAAATCCGCAATGTCGATCGAGCTTTGAAAAATGTGCCACATTAACTTACGAAAACTAGTTGTTTGATCAAAAATGAACAATAAGTGACGGAAATCAATGGCCGAAAAATGGTTTCAACTAACCTAAAAAATCTATTTTTTACCAAAATAAAAAATATATTATAAAATGATGCACATACTAAAATTATGAAAATATTGTGTATACATTTTCTTATGTTCCTAGTAACTATAATAAATAAGGGCGAGTCTTATTTTTTGCGATAAATCCTTTTTATTATAAAAAAATTAATTTAGCAATATCGGTAAAACAGAACTTACCTTAATACCTCTTAAGATTTGTTTAATTAAAATTAATTATGTTAATTATTAAGTTACACGTGTACGTACCTTTTCTTGAAATGAAATAGATCATTCTTCAAAAATCATCTTCAAAAATAATAACGCGTTTTTCACCGAAAAATTAAATTATTGATTAATAATTCCACTAAAGTAATGAAAATGTAGTTACTTACACACGTACACGTATTTTCTTAAAATGAAATATAGAGGTACGCGACTGGTACAAAAAAAAGTTCGTTATTCGATTCGTTTGCATATCCTGTACATTTATATGGAAGATTAAACAGTCGAGATTTCAAACTATCTATCAGGATATTACGGTTTCGAGTTACTTCCATTCGATTACTATCTCTCAACGAGTTTCGATACACGATACATATATTCATATATATATATATAGGTGTTCAATTGCATATACAACCTCTCCATGTATGCAGCCAATTATCAGATTAGATTCGTAAAAGGCATTTTGTGTGGTATATGAACTATAGAGTCGTTGACCAGTTTTTTACCAAAAAAAAAACACTTTAATAAAATTTTTTTATGATGAACATTAATTATGTATTTATTTTTCAATTTGTATTGTTCATTCTTGAAATTGAGGATTGTGAGGTTATTTCTATTATTTATTTATCGTTTATGCGGGTTCCATCAATCATTATTTTGAGGTTATGTTAAAACAATTATTGGGCATGAACTATAAAGTTGTTGGTCAGTTTTTCACGAACAAAGAAAATTTTTCATAAATATTTGTATTGTTTACACTCGAAAATGAGGATCGTAAGGTTCTGTAAAACCATTTATTGGGTATAAATTGTGTATATTTATTAGTCAGTGTATAACGAAATATTATATGACAAATTATTTGATAAATATATATTATTGATAAACAGATAAAAATAGTTTCTTTTTTAATTTGTATTAATTTTGTAAGGAATTAAAGATCGTGACGTTATGTCAAACTGTGTATTACCCAAAATTTAGGGACATAATGTCTAATATTCACCAAATGACAAAAAAAAAAAGATTTGTACCGAAGACCTATAGGGAAAATCATCATTTTAATTTTTATATTTGAAATCAGTTTATATACGATACGAATGTTATTTACCAGTTTATAACCAAAAACGTTCCTCAATTATTCCAATAAATATACACCCGAAAAATTACTGCCATAACCTCACGAACAGAAAAATAAGTAGCTCCAAAATCCCTCAAAACTCTTTTTTCTGGGCACGAACTATCAATTTATTGTCCAAAAAGAAATCCCTCTCAATTAATAAAAAATGAAATTATTCTTGAATTAATGTAGAAAGTGATAACGCGGAGAGAAATCTAAAACTTGGCCAAGTAAAGACTCATCTACGTTTGTAGCATTCTCATAACTTACAGATCTTAATGGTCTTCTATTATTTTCCACTTTAATTCTCTTATTCAAAATTTTATTAGTTATTATTTTGGCTTAGATTTTTTATCATTGGGTTTTTTCTCTAGGTTTTTCAATTTTTGATCTAATAGAGTTTCTTTATACTTTGTACTTGTGATAATTGCAGCTTTGCCTTTCTTTGAAACTTTTTTAGTCGCAACATCTTGACCACTAATCTTCTCTACTGAATTGCTTGTCAGATTATCTTTTAATGTTAACGATGCACCATCAATTAATTGAGTATGAAAGGGTTCCTGAATGGGGAAAGTAGTTGCTTCAGCTTAATGCTGAATAAGTTAAAAATTCTTGAAAAGATGTAGATTGACTAGTGGGAGTTAAAGCTAAACAAGAACTCTGTTAAAAAGATAATGAAATAATAGCGTACAAATAAAACTTTTAATTTACAAATAATAATTTATATTAGTTACCAATAAATTCAACAGAGGCTTAGCCTGTTCAATATATGAAATTGGAATTTTAATTTCATTATTCACATTATTAAAATGATTTTGATCAAGTATATTATTTTTAAATGTAATTGCCCATCATTCCAACGAAGAACGTGGTTTTTCTTTTTATAATTCCGCACCATTGAATACGTATCTTAAGAACTATATATTTAAACAATTAAATTACTTAAATACTGCAGGATATCTACCTATTACTATACTACATTTTTATGATCTGAAAGGTTATAAACTCATCAGCTGATCGATATATTAGTTTGTGAAATTATAGTGCCGTGTGCTACGCATGCCCCGCAGGGGTGCCACGCATGCCCCCCCAATTATTACTTCTTAAGCAATTAATATTCGTTTAAATTAATGTTTTAAACAAAAACACAGTCAGGCAAGAAAGTCTCTATTAAAAACTACAAGATAATTATGTTCTTTTTTAAAAATTATTAAGTTTTTATATATATTATTTGTATATAAAATGAAACCTGCATCACTTTTCAATCAATAATTTCAAATGCGTATTAATTTATTTAGAATAATGTTTTTAACATTTTTTTTCAAGAGGAAATAGAATAATGTAATATTTTAAAATTCCTTAAGTGTCTTCACTGAAACATGTAAAATTCAAATAAATATTTGAGGTGTCAAGTTGACCCGCCATGCCACGCATAGCCGCCTCTCCCCTATGGGGACGAGTTTTATTTTTTGCGATAAATCCTCTTTATTATAAAAAAATTAATTAGAAATGTCCGTCGGTAAACAGAACTTACCTTAATACCTCTTAAGATTTGTTTACATTTCTTGAAATGAAATAGATCATTCTTCAAAAATCATCCTCAAAAAAAAACGATTAAATTTCAATAACGCATTTTTCACCGAAAAACTAAATTATTGATTAATAATTCCACTAAAGTAATGAAAATGTAGTTACTTACACACGTACACGTATTTTCTTAAAATGAAATATAGAGGTACGCGACAGGTACAAAAAAAAAGTTTGTTATTCGATTCGTTTGCATATCCTGTACATTTATATGGAAGATTAAACAGTCGAGATTTCAAACTATCTATCAGGATATTACGGTTTCGAGTTACTTCCATTCGATTACTATCTCTCAACGAGTTTCGATACACGATACATATATTCATATATATATATATATAGGTGTTCAATTGCATATACAACCTCTCCATGTATGCAGCCAATTATCAGATTAGATTCGTAAAAGGCATTTTGTGTGGTATATGAACTATAGAGTCGTTGACCAGTTTTTTACCAAAAAAAAACACTTTAATAAAATTTTTTTATGATGAACATTAATTATGTATTTATTTTTCAATTTGTATTGTTCATACTTGAAATTGAGGATTGTGAGGTTATTTCTATTATTTATTTATCGTTTATGCGGGTTCCATCAATCATTATTTTGAGGTTATGTTAAAACAATTATTGGGCATGAACTATAAAGTTGTTGGTCAGTTTTTCACGAACAAAGAAAATTTTTCATAAATATTTGTATTGTTTACACTCGAAAATGAGGATCGTAAGGTTCTGTAAAACCATTTATTGAGTATAAATCGTGTATATTTATTAGTCAGTTTATAACGAAATATTATATGACAAATTATTTGATAAATATATATTATTGATAAACAGATAAAAATAGTTTCTTTTTTAATTTGTATTAATTTTGTAAGGAATTAAAGATCGTGACGTTATGTCAAACTGTGTATTACCCAAAATTTAGGGACATAATGTCTAATATTCACCAAATGACAAAAAAAAAAGATTTGTACCGAAGACCTATAGGGAAAATCATCATTTTAATTTTTATATTTGAAATCAGTTTATATACGATACGAATGTTATTTACCAGTTTATAACCAAAAACGTTCCTCAATTATTCCAATAAATATACACCCGAAAAATTACTGCCATAACCTCACGAACAGAAAAATAAGTAGCTCCAAAATCCCTCAAAACTCTTTTTTCTGGGCACGAACTATCAATTTATTGTCCAAAAAGAAATCCCTCTCAATTAATAAAAAAATGAAATTATTCTTGAATTAATGTAGAAAGTGATAACGCGGAGAGAAAAATAACAATTTCAAAGTAAGATATTGTATTAATCGTTAACCTAGTTCTTATCACACGACTCGGTTAATATATTTACATTTTCTTTTCCTTTGCAAAATGTAAATATGTTGTTAACGTTGAGTTTACTGGCGCGTGACTAAGAATCGCTTTAATTATATTTATATATATATATACACAAACACACGTTCGATTTAAAAACAGAAAGATTTACATAAACACCGTTAACAGCGCCTCTCTCTCTCTCTGAACGGCGATTGCAAAGTCGAACGACGAGGAAAAGCAATTAATTAGTTTAAATAATTATTTATTAAAATTCATCACATATTTGAGGTTAAGTTTCATCATCAAAATATTAATAATCGTCTTTTGACTTTTTGTTTTTACAATAATATAATGTAATTGGTTATAAACGAAGCAATTCACGTAACGTAATATCTACCCGGTTAAGAAAAGAAAAAAAAAACTAAAAATGGTTCGATCTAACCTCAAAATATCCAATTACGCTGAGTGAAACGTAAATTACGTGTATAATAAAGACGTAACGCGAAATGTAAACCGACAAACAAACTTGACATTTTCACGTACGCGCGTGTATATTATGTGTGTGTATACGTATAAAAGCGTGAAATGACGAAACCGTTATATACCTCAGATTACCATCGTAAAAATTCCATCGCTTTCGAGTAAATTAAATCTTTCTATTAATAACCCCGGCGATAAAAACGTTATCAGTCAAAAAAAAATGAAGAAGAGCCGCGTCTTCGTGCTTATTATTATTCGCATATCAATTACATTGCGTCATGAGAGACAAAAAAAATGTTTTTCTTTTCTTTTCATTCCTTTACGGTAAAATATGGCTTTAACCCCGAAAAGAAAATGGACATCGTCGCTCAAAATGTGCAAAAATGTCCAGTCAATTACGTCTGTATGTGTGTATATATATATATCTATGCGCCTTAGGGAAATCTAAATCGTCGATCTCGTGCACGCGCGACACGAGTTTTCGTAAAAGGATGTAGAAAAGTTTTAGAGGATGAGGTTAATGAGGTTCCGGATAAATTGCTTTTATTTTTTTTTTATTTTTTTTTTTGGAGGTTATCTCTCTGTATATATACATGTTGTTTAATTTCTTCCGTGGTTTTGTTTAGGATTACGGAGTAGTTTATTATTAGTTTCCTAGCAAACAATGCGATTTGAATATAATCGACCTGTAACTCACGTCGATAATAAATGACCTATGTAAATATTTAACTTTTTCTTTTTTGTTATCCCTCGTGAAAAGCCTAACTGGGAGAAAATGGATAGTTTCTGGGTAATAAATGTATTATATATATTGATCAGAATAATTGACGGGAGGCGGTTTATTATAAATAACGTTTACTTATATATTCTATAACTAGTATAAATTCTCAGGTTAATTTTACTTATCAAAAATATCTTTAGATATTCAAAATTATATTACGATTCATATTTTGTTCAAAAAAAAATTTGTTGATCGTTAGGCTAAAATTAAATTATTCAATCATTTTTTGTTTTTCTTCTCTAATCCAGTAATTTTCTAGTTAAAAAATGGTTTAAAAATAATCTAAAGTTAACCATATATTCATAATGTTAGTTTAAACCCTCAAATATTTTGTCCATAATTAAAATTCATAATTTATATACAAAAATGGCCAATTATTGGTCGTAAAATCGTTTTAATTATTGCATACAAAAACGATGTAAAGAGTAGAGAGATATATAGTTACAGAAGAATAAATAAAAAGAATGATAAAAAGCTAAAAGCATAAAATAAAAAGAAAACAAATAATTGGATAAAATGAAGTGTAATTCTAAAATTCTGTAAAATATGAAGCATTACAAGTTATATGTTTTGTAAAACCCATTATCTTTCCCTAACCGACATACAGCTACCCCGAAAATCAAAAAATCGTATCGATTACATCAACAACCTACAATACGTCTTAAAAACATATCATTAACCTTATATTATTACAATTAAAATTACATCACGCGCGTACAAAAAGGCAAAGGATCAAAGTTGCGAATAACTCGACAAGAAGCATTAAAATCCGCATCTATAAGTCAAGCTTAGAATTAATAATCAAACACGTAATACCCTGTGTGTGTGTGTATAACGAGAGGTTGAAAAAAGGAATAAGGTTTGAAAAGACCGTTTCGCGGTGTATAATGTACAACATGGATGAGAAGTTTCCGAGTTGTATCTCTCTCTCTCTCTCTCTCTTCCTTCTAAAAAGCGATCCTAATCGAATGAAGGCGCCTTTGCAAAGTCATCATCGCTGCCATCTGTATGGTGTGCCTTTCTCTTTGCTTGAGCGTTCTCTCTCTCTCTTTACTCCGTGACTCGTCTCTCACCCTCACGACTCTCGACTTTAAAACCGTTTAACCTCTCTTTCTACGTGAGGTCTGTTAATTTACTCGTACGTTAATCGATTCTATATATATACATATATATGGGGTTTACATTTACTTTCCTAACCTTTGTAATTTGCGACGGTATTACGATTTTATAGTTTGCGAATCTTTTGGTGGAGGATTAAACGATTTTCTTTTAGGTGTAAATTGGTTCATCCTTTTTAAAATTATTTAATTAATTATTAACAGTATTTTAGAATTTTTTTTTATGTTTTGAGGTTAGGAATAGGTATGTCGGGTAGGTTGTGGCATAGTCGTTTTTAAACAAAAATGGCTAGTTTTTATTCGTCGGAATTTTTCATTCAAGGGACATTGATGAAGATATAAGTGTCATAACGATTTTTTATGTGTTACTTAATTAAAGTAAAAATATTTTTTACAATTAATATTTTATTTTATTATAGTTAATGGATCGACTGTGAAGACTGAAATAATTATTTTTTTTATTTATATTAGAAGACGTCGACATAATAACAATTAATTATTAATTAAACAAATTGATTTAAATAAGGTTTAAAATTATTTAAATGTAAATTGTTTGAGATGTTCGGTTATGTATTTCTTAAATATTATGTTGATATTGGCGAGTTATAAGTTGTAAGATACGCAATTGTAACCTTAAAATGTTGGAAATTGCGTAACTTCGCGGTACTAGAGATAAAAACCTATTTTTTTTCGGCTAAAATTAGACAATTTTTATAATTAGGTAGAAAGTGGCATATTATAAGTTGATTGCAATCTTAAAAATTTTACAAATGATTAAATGTTAATCTTACTAGAAATTTTTAATGTTTCTTTTTTTTCTACGTTTTATGTAAACTATAAAGCATGTATTTTAACCTAAAAGAAAACTTTGAATCACATTGTATTTACAGATTTCTTAATTATTTTTTAACTTATAAGCGTTAAAAATGACGTAACTCGTTACATTAAAACGGAAACAGCTTTGTAAAGCGTAAACGAGCCATGTTTTTAAAATAATGTTGTAGAAAACTGCGGATTGCAAAAAATAGCTACTTATTTTTAACTTCAAAAAAATTTAAATTACAAAGTTTTACTGGTTGCCGTTTTCTAATAAATTTGAAGTTTTCACTGTTGTAATTCAATAAAATGTGGAATATTAATATATTAAATAGTCTACTTAATTAAGTTCCCTTAGCTTTTAGTTTTTCTTTAAACATTTTATTTTTTTAAACTAAAATTTTCGAAGGCAACGATAAAAAGTTTAGATCTACCTATTACTATCTTTGACAAGAATATTATAACATTATATGAAAGAAAATCATATTAAAAAAACATTTTTTTTAACCTTTCTTATTACAAAAAAAAAATATTACGAATGATAGACACACACATATATAGAGTCGTATTTACGGGAAAATCAATTTCCTATCCATGAATTATGAAAAGTATATACAGTTTACATTACATACTCGAATATTATTGCATACTTGTAGATTGGAGAAAGAGAGAGAAGGAAATATATATATCTTAAAATCACACACATGTGTGCCGTTTAGAAAATTCAACGGTATACGCGTATACATGTATATATACATATAAACTTCACGGATGTTTTCATAGCTCGGAGAATTGGTAAACAAAAATTCTACGTTGTTGTGTTTTGCAGTCTCGAGGTATACATGTATATATATATAAAGAAAACCCATATATATATATGCACGATTTATTTATCTTGACAAGGGTCTTCCACATATATATATATATATGTATAGCGATGCGCTATATATTTTTCTCTCGGTGAGTGTGTATTTTCTTTGGTATTTTCCACGAGTTTCGTGCACATAATTATTCAATTACCAAAAAATATTTCACAATTATTATGTATAAATATCGTGATAAAAAAAAATATAAAAATAATTTAATTATTTTTTTGAGAGGTTCGTACAACACACTCTTGGAGATTGATTGGTATTGTATTATGTAATTAAAAATCTGGTATAATCGTGGTACAGAGAGGATGTTTACCATCCTGTCGACACTTTTTTTGTTCTTCTCTTTTTTTTCGCTTAAGGGAAAATCACGAATGCATCGCTCGTATCTATCCGTTTGTTTGACTAAACGTACATTAACATAAACTTTCCCTTTGGTTCACATTGTACACATTATGTGTATACGGTATATATATATATATTTCTTCTTATACTCCCTCGTGTAGAGTATATATATATGTACCCACATTTTTTTCTTCATTCCGCGTAAAGGTTCGCGTACGTACATGTATATACACATAAGCTTTCCGTATTTACCTCGACTCTCCTCTCTGAATTTATGATTCAGGTGGTTGGCTATTCTTGAATGTATATATATGAAATTCACGTTTTCGATGATGATAATAATAAATTCAACGTGCATATGGTGTGCACAAAATGTTGATTTTCATGACAAATTTTAATATGACGATTATTAATTACGATCGACGGTTGATTTTTCTTTCTTTTTTTTATTTTTAAATACCATATTTTGACGATGGATTTTTACATTTATTAAAACGCTAGCGTGCTAATTGATATCTTCGATAAATTTTTGCGAATATCCATTTTTTATTTGGGAAAATGTGGTAAAATATATGTGTTTTTTTTTACTATAAATTGGCCAAATTGTGATCGTATTTCTGTATTAGGGAACGTAGTTATAATTATTAAATAATATTATCTTCGTGTAATTGAATAAATAATTAAGTAAATACAAACTAAAATGTTTAATTGTGTGACTTTTCGATCGAGAAATTTCTTTCCATAATTTTTAATTATTGGGGGTCTTAAAGTCAGTTTAATCCCTCCTACCTTATCAACGGAGGATAGGCAAGAATTCAATTATAATTTATAAACATATTTGAAAAATTTACGAGAAGACGCGCCTTTGTTTACGAAGGAACGACTTCTGTGCAAAATAGGCGACAATTGACAATCGCGTTCTCGAGAAATCCCTTACCAAAAATATGAAACGGACGTAAAACGCATTTTCGTAAAGAATTTCTCGAAAATGCGGTTATAAATTTTAGTGTGAAATTTTGCTCAAATGTCAATCCTTCGTAAACAAAGGCGCGTCTTCTCGTAACGTTTCAAATATTTTGTAAATTATAAATGAATTCTTTGTTTAGCTCCGTCAATAAGATAAGGGAAGATTAAAGTTGACTATTGCTCGATGATTTGAAATTTCTTTTAAAATTTTGGGTAATGGTTAGGATATCCTCCAAATGTATTATACATATATATATATTGTACCTGGAGTTTCATACACAGTTGGGTAATTAATAAAGGAAAGTAAATAAACTCGTTGAATTGGATGAGTGCTGCCGTAACGACGTCAGTTTTTATATGATCGAGTATCGAACTCCCATAAAGTAAAAACAAATTTTTAAAAATTATATTCCACAAAGTTGTCGCGAACATTTCCATCCGATTCATTAAATTATCATTACGTCCCGAATTTATGATTCTGCAATGGGCCATTCCCTAATTATCAAACTAAGATCAAATCACACAAATTGAATCTGCAAAATTAAAATTAAACAAATTAAACTTAATCACCCATTTGATCACTCCTGTCACTCTATATTTTTTTCGAAGCGATTGACAAATCCATTAGATACAACGAAAATCATTTCTTCCGAGAACGTATAAAAGGAAGAAGGGGAGGGGGGTAAACCGGTGTACGAATCTCGTAAATCAAAATCGATCAGTTTGCCGAGAAGTAATAACGGGGAAAAAGAGGGTGGAACGTAGTGGGAAAAGACGATGTGAAAGAGAGAAATCACCGAGCCCTTTTCTCCTTTCAAAATAATCGCAGCAAGTGAAGTGTGTACATATATATATATATATACACGCCCCAAACTTATCGATCAAATTTTAACCCTTCCATTTCCACGCTCCAGTCGTTCATTTATACTTGGACGACCATTTAGTTTCTCGTCTCGTCGTAGATATATATATATGTATACGTTGCGCAAAGATCCATCAAAGGAAATAGACTCTTGTAATACGTGTAAGCTTCAATGACGTTCGTTTTGAGTATATTAGTGACTTAAGGGTCCATTCACACAATCAGACACGCAGATGCACGTTAAATTATCGTTCATTTGATGGATCGATATAGGTGTGAAAGTTTTTTTCTTTTTTTTTAATTGTCTGTCATTATAATTTGATTTACGGAATAGACATGTATATATCGCGTTTAACCGAGTGACCACTTGAAACAATCGGTTTCAGATATACCCTTTACCTCTGTTTACCCATGAGTAATTAAGTGTCCTCGCTATCTTTTAGATACTGCGATGAGTTAGGTAAATACATATTTTGGCATGTGTTTGCTTATACACACACGTCTAGCTTTACGAATTGATACTCCTGGTATATATTTGGATACTTTTTACCCTGGTAGAAATTTTTATATCAGTTTCTAGCTGGTGCACTGCCTGACTAACTGCCTTTAAGGAGAAAAATATGTTTAATTGGCTCATAATATAATTTTTTTTTACTTTTTAAATTAAAAAATTTATTGCTCGTGTATTTGTGGCCATATTTTTATTAATTGTTATAATTATTTAGATATGGTTTTTATTTAACTTTATTCAACCAGGATAATGTTTTGAAGTTAGGAACAATGAAACTGAAGTTAGCAGCCAGATAGATTTATCAGCGGTTCTGAACAAAACCTTCTTTTATATTTATCCCTTTTAAACGATGCAAAATAGCAAACAAGACATGTAAACACATAACATAAACTTTTAGAAAATTTCATGAAATTTTTTTAAACACAATTAATGATAAATCTATCTGGCTGCTAACTTCAGTTTTATTTAGGAACAGCTGTTTTTATATCGTTCTATATAAAATACCGATTTATAAAAAAAAAGTGGTTGAAAAATCGTTTCGAAATCTGTACTAAGATTTTACTGAAATGTTGATTACTCTCGAGTATTAAAGTTTAGTTGTATTTGACCAACTTCTTTAACGACCGGTAATCAAATACAGCTTAACGGTACATATTTTTTTAACGACCGATGTAATACGCTTACCACATGTAATAATGATAGTGAAGTTTAAAACGTCTAACTCAGAATAAAATAATTCTTTTGTTGTAATTATTACGGTTTAGATCGATCTGGTAAAAGAAGTTATAGAAACACGAATTTTACTGAAATTGAAAACGTACAAATCGATCTAAAGAGTTATATAGTTGTCAACGACTGAAATTCATCTGATTGAGACGTTTGAAACTTCACTGTGTAATATATAATATCGTTACGGAATCCATTTTTTAAACGTATAAAGTATAACCACTTCGAATAGAAATAGTTGGAAAATGTTGACTTTTTTCTTGACGATCGGTAATTGCACACAGCTTAACGACCGATCGTATACATCGTTCTAACATATTTCTTTATACACGGACATGAATTTTTTGTTTCGACAGGTCGGCGTAATAATAAAATAGAAAAAGACAAAAATCACATGACCGGTATATTATATACATATATAGGTATATGTATATACGAGACGCGGTTACGTAATCGCGTAATTGTCGCGCGCGGGTTAACCGAACCGTGACTCGCGGTGTGTGACGGCACCCTAACGCGTCACATGTCGGCTCGAGAGAGCAGCAGTAGCAGCACCACCACCCCACAGGCGCGGCTTTTTTCATCGGAATACATATCGCGCACGTGCGCCGTTTTTGTTCAAGCATGCGGGACGTGTGTGTATATATATGTATATGCTCGATACAGGCCGCTGCTTCCCGCGCATTCCCGTAATTCTCATTTTCAAGTATAATGGGACGAAGGGGAGAGCAAACGGCGACGCCATGTCTTTTGAGTCAGTCGACTGTGTGTGTATAATATACGTATACTAAGTCCTATAAACTTTGATGGTTTTATAACGATTTCGTTTTCTTTTATTCTTTTTTTTTTTTAGATTCTGGTGTACGCGTGATAAAGAGTTGAGTATTGTCGTGTTGTATGTCGTTTTGGGTGCTCGATCGTGGGTGAAGATTAAGGAAAGAAAAAACGTAAGTAATTACACACGGAGAGAGAGAGAGAGAGAGAGAAATTTACCGTGAAAATGTGCGAGTAAACTTGGGGACGTTTGGAGAGAGTAGTGTACAAATTACCGTGACGTTGTGGTAAAAATTGTGTAGTTATTAACTCGTAAGTATTATTACTTTTTGGGTTAGTTTTCGTTCAACAGCTGATACGACGCGGTGATGTTTCATTAGAATAACTCACTACACCTGATTAGTTATCGATACCAAAAGATTTTATCAGCAAGAGAGTAAAAGTGGTTGATCTTTTTACATCGAACCTAACCTATTTCTACTTGCTCAATGGGTTTGAATTAATTTTTATTTTTATTCATTTTTTTGTTTTTATTTTCAGATTGTAGCTTCCTTTCTCTCGAAATTTTGCAAATGATTTAAGTTTAAATTAATATGTATTTTTTTGATAGTCAACTGGGCTGTAAAACGAAAATAATTACGTTTTAATTTAAATTAAACGCATGTATGGATTTAAAATGTATATCGTTGTTTTCTTCAATCCTAATATTAGAATTGAAAACAAAATATATCAAAAATGATAGAATTGAAAACAAAATATCAAAAATGATTTAAAATTTTTGAGTTTTTTTTTTGTTTTAAATAAGTGAGTGATTAATTAAATTACTGAGTTTTACATGTATTTTTTTTGTTTAAAAACCGAAGCTTTGGTGTCGAACGATGAAAATTTTAGACCCATGTAAAATTTTTGGAATTCTACCATAGCTGGCGTGTACGTTCAAATCGAGTTGTCCTCGTCTATAAGGAGTAATGGAAAAAAATTGTATAGATAAAAGTCCCAGGTGCGTTGAGGACGCCGGAAGTACGAACGCGCCGGTGTGTGACCGACGCGTGACCGGTCGATTCGGAGAATTTTCATAACCTTTTTTCTCTCTCTCTTTTTATTTTACTCGGTACGCACTCTCGATAAAATGTTATTAATCCCGTCGACATTGATGGATCGTTAATATTACGTTTGATTAGAACTGCTGATTTGGATAGGTCACACGGGGTTAGAGGTCGAGTTTTTACGTTGTTACTCTGAAAAAATTTCGGGTAAATTACACGAAAAAAAAATATTTGATACAAAGTATATATAAATTTATTTTATCACCGTGTTTTTGTAATTTTATTTTGGTAAATAAGTAAATGTTTCGGATGAAAATTCTGTAACAAGAGTGGTTCGGTTTCTTCAGTCTTATGCGATGACTTTTCACTTTTTCACCGTACCAGGTGCTTTTTCCTGTGGAAATAAAGCATTCCAACAGTATTTCAGATTTATATTATTTATTTTACTCCACGCACAAAGCCCAACAGTTATAGTAAAAATTGATTGTGTTGTAGTTGTTATTTGAGGTTTATTGTTGCCATTCTCGCTTTTTTCGAACAGACGTTTTGATATTACTCAAGTAATCTTTACTCGGTCATCGAGTAAACGTGACTGATTGCCAGTCGAATAAATAAAACTTGAAACCTTGCGGTGATTTTAACTTATTGTTTTCTAAAGTGTAGTTTGGGATCTATACGACTCCGGAGATCAAGAAATATTGTTTAATTTACCTATAACATGGGTAAAAATATGAATCGTAAATGAAATTATCTCTTAGTTCAGAGCGTGGTGTGCGTCGAGAGGAATAATAATGAAAAAAAAAAAACAAATTTAAATAACGAAAAATATGCAATATGGAAGTATGTAATTATCCCTTTTCCGACAAAGTAAATCCTTCATTTAATAAAAAAAATTATTCTTTATTTTTTAGGGGTTTACATTCTGTTAACATATTTTGTAATATAGAAAAATGAAAGAAGCCAGGATTTTATAATCCCATGGGCATTTTTCGAAGTTATACATAATTAAAGGAAAATATTAAATACAGATGCTTTACTTAATTGCTTGTAACTTCTGCATGACTGAATAGAGATTCTCGAACAAAAGTTTAAAAGAAAGTTTGGATCGAGTGATTTGGATTTAAAAAAAAGAAGCCCAAATCCGTCTATTAGATTGAGAGTTATAGCAAAAATAAGAAAGGTAACCATTTTTAGCTACAAAATTAATAATTTAATTTTAAGCTCAAATTTGATGTATTTTTTATTTCTCTCGATCTAATAGGCGAATTCAAACTTCTTTTCTTTAATCCAAATCACTCGATCCAAACTTTCTTTTGAACCTTGTTTCGAGTATCTCTCTTTAGACGTTTAGGAGCTAGAAGCGATTAAGGCAAAGAATCTATTTTTCAATATTTTCCTTTAATTACGTATAACTTCGATAAACATGCCTATGGAATTCTAAAATTCAATTTTTTTTCATATTTCTATATTACAAAACAAGTCCTAAAATTTGGATAAGATCCGTGATAATTTCTAATCACAAATATTTTTTTCTCTCACAGTGTCGCTGTACGCGTATATAAATAAATCCATGTACAATAATAGTATCAAAATATTTCTGAATAAAAGGTAATATACCTAATGAGTCCATCGGAACTAATTGTTAATTTTATTATTCAATTCCCTCGCGAATCGTCAAAATTTGTTATTTTTAAATTACGTAACCACCCGTCTCTCACCATCAAACATGAATTCAAATAATATTTATTCGACTACCCTCTCTCTCTTTCTCTATTTCTGACCGTATAAAAAAAAAGAAAATTTAAATTCGAAACATCTGTAACGGAAAACCCTCCCCCTATATTAAATCAACTATTTTACATTATCCCATAAAAGCTCGAATTCCTGGGTATACGCGGGATGATATTATAAAGACGCGCAAAACCGAAATAGGTTTTTAGAGCGAGCTTATAGTCATCTATTTCTCCTACGTTTCTCGGTTGGGGGGGTATATATGTAGGTACGTAGTAACACGGTCATAAAGTCCAGAAATATATATGTGCGAGGAGGCGCAAGATTCGCGAGGATATATATATATATATATATATTAGACGAAGAGACTCTTGATTTAACCGGGCCACTTCTAATTCGAGTGGCGGAGCAGACTCCCTCCTATATACCACCCAACTGATGACGAGCTTTTCACCTATATAACGCTTAGTCACTCGCGTGACGATGCAGCTTGATACCTATGTGTGCGTGTGTATATTGTTAAATTTCCGAGGGGTTTAGAAAATTCGTTTTGATATATTTTCACTACTCAATGATCGTAGATGTTGTATACGCGGAAGAATAAGAAGAAAAAATAGAAGAAGAAATTGAATGTTATTAATGGTGTATTTGGGAATGTTTGACACTTTTTCGATGGGACGCATTGTAGTAGGTGGCATTATTATTCTTGACTAAACGTTGACTTGCACTTTCCTCTTTTCTCGTTGTATCGGAATACACCGAAATATTTACGTTTGGTTGAATGAGACAGACGTGTTCTTTTTCTTTCCGTTATCGATGAGTAATCGTTAAAAAGTTTGGATTAAGAATTATAATGTAGTTTCTGGCATACAAAATGAGGAGAGTTATTATAGTTTTCAGTAAAATTGCACTGTGTGAATTTTCTTTGAAATTTCAAAATGTTTTTTAACATTTCTTTTTTCTGTCATTGTTGAACACATTGGAATCATCTGAATTATCTTCAGTATTTCTACTATATAGTAATATCGTACCGTAATTACAGAAATCTACCCCCTTAAAAATTATTAATTTAAAAATCTGAAAAAGTTTTCTACGCCAATATATAAGCAAATGCCAAAAAATAATTTTAATTCAGCTTCATAAAAGCCCCAGTAGAAATTTAAACCACTTTTTAAGTGTAAATTAGACATTAAAAAAAATCGGTATAGAAAATGACTTGTCCGTAGCTATAAAAATACATGTTTCTAATCTGAATCTATTTAAAATGGCGAAATTCTTCCTACTTAGAAGGTTCTACATCGTTTCCAACAATAGTCTTCTACCCGTTAATTAAAATCGAGAGCAAATCATTAAACGAAGTCACGAATATTCACGCAACCCCGAGAGTGAGCTATTTAATATCGGCAACAGAATATCCCATTACAACTGTCCAATTCGCCGAACTGAAAAAAAAATGACCGAACCTTTCGTTATCGAAGATTTTTCATGCGCGTAGTGTATTATTAAACATGTGTACAATAATTAATGCAAGTGTTTTCCTCATCCTCCCCCTCCTCGTAGTCGATCGCAAAAATATGCTCGGCTATCGTGAAAAATTTATTATCAACGTACTTGGAATATATATATGTGTACACGCGCACACACGCGTACAGAACTCGAGCATTCCAAACATTTTCTCACTCGTTTTAACGGCCGCATAAAAATGGCGTCCTCTTAATTCGCCAGATGAAACGCGTCGAATGATAAATCGCCCCTAAATGAAAATATCAGATGCGGAGTCGAGAGAGAGAGAGAGAGAGAGAGAAAGAGGAGCATAAGAAAGGAGGAACAAAAAAAAATATGGCGCCAAGATAAAAGAGACCTTGAATAGTTCGTCGCACTTTCACGACGGCAAAATGTCTCTCTCTCTCTCTTTCTCTTCTTGTCCCTTTTATATATCCCTCTCGTTGTCTAAAGTCGTTTATTGACGAAACAGCCAAGTTTTTCTCACGTATCTCGTTTCGCCTTTCTTTTTTTTTCATCCTCCCCTCTCTTCTCTTTCTCTCGCTGTTATATGTACCAAGCGCGATTTTAATATTTGGTGTATACATACACGCGCGGTAGTGCACGATTATTTATGTATCGAATTTCTCGCGTGTACGGCGGGTTATTTCAAAGTTAAATTTATTACGGGTTGTTGATCTCGCCCCCGTATATAGAGATACCGTATAAACGTGCTGGAGGATGAAAATTTTTGAAAACTATTGTGTGGAGAAATTAATAAGTGAACGGGGTGCTGTGTATCGTTTTGTGTACGCGCGACTCTGTACGTTACTTTGTACTTTATCCCTCGAACCTATGAATATTTACTTGCTTATCATTGAATAATAATTTCCATTGGGTGTATGTGTACAAAGTGATTTTGCGAAATAGAAATTTTCGATTTTTCCGAATATTCTGACGCGCGGAGATAAAAAGGTTTTTTTCTGTTGTTAAGGTTTACGATGTTAAGGTATTAGAAATTCTGATGTACAAATGAGGTGCAAAATATTAAAAACACACCTACGTTATAACAACATTATATTTTTGAGTAATCTCAAAATTTTTATATTTCTACCAGGGAATTTAATTAAGGGAATGTTAATGAGTATTACTATTAATTTTTTTTAACAGTGAATTTGTTTTTTTATTTTCAAATCTCTCTGTAATGCTATTCTACTGACACTGAAGATCATTGTTCAGTCATTTTTATATCTATGTGATTGAGAATTTTAGGTTGCCGTTCAATTGCTTGTATATTATAATTGATATTTCTTAATTTAAAAATATATTCGTAACATTATCTTTATTAATTGTTAGATTTATTTAGACATTGCTTTGATTTAATATACTTTATATCAACAAAAAAATAAATCGCCAGAATAAATTCAATTTTAATACCCAATCGGTATCAACGAAAAGTGATTATTTTTATTATTTATTAATTTAAATTTAATTATTTCGACAAATTCGCTCTGTAAACTTCTTCTACATCATATTTTACGTATATTTAAAACCTCCATATTTTTTTAATTTTTACCATTTTATTTAGTAAAAATTATGTTTAAAGCGGGATATTTATTTACATGAAACACGTGAATATTCCGTGAATTAATATGGACGCTTTAATAAAATGTCACATGGAAGGTTAGGTTTTTGCTCGGCGAGAATAATCGGTTCGAGGCCGATCCACCATCGACGCTTAAAATGAAGAAAGCATCGAAATATTCCCCATACTGCACACACATGACAATAGGCTACTTATAAAATGTGGTCAGTTAGACCAAGCCGTTGTATTCGTCATTGTACGCGCAGGCAATGTCGTAAAACCTTTCACCTCCTCACGTTTACCCATATTCAAGCAATTTTCGTACACGTCGTTGTATGTATATTTTTATTTTAACTCGATTTTCCAACAAACTACATATCCGTGTAATTTTCATTAATTCTTTGCTACCTGCTGAAAAAAGCAGAAGAATCACAGCTATTCAGGAAAAAAAACGACGAGAGATAAAAATTTAAAATCAAGAAGAAGAAGAAGAAGAGAAAAAAGAGGGAACCTTGAGAAGTTCTACTCCAATTTCAGAATGACAATACACGCGCGCGCGCTTATGGTCAAAGAAATTCCATAGCTTCTCATCTTCCCACTCTCGTCTCGTTTACATTCTCTCTAATTCATCCATAGCCAAGCTTGAAAGAGCTGGGAATGGCAGTGACCCTTGAGTACCCGGTTATTAATCCATTGAGCGGCGCTTGGAGAAAAAAAATTTTTTTTTTTCTGGCTCTCCATTATGCTCGAGCCATGTATTCCTTGAATAGACAATCACGGTCTCGTATGAAGTGAAGTGACCGTTCCCTATACGTATATACCCGTATACGTTGAGATAAGATCAAGGGATCGACCTCTCATTTTTCCACCTGCTCCTTACTGATGCGAAGACTCTTGCGCAATTGCCACGTCATCGCGATATTTTCTACGCGTGATTTATGCCTTCTCCTCGTGATTGATACCGATGGGTGAAGTTTCACCGTTTTCCGGAAGACTTTTGGGTGATGTGTTTCTTCTTTTATTCCTCTTCCTCGAACGTACGGCGATCGGTTAATTGGATTATTACAAATGCATAGAGGATAAGAATCCGCCAAAATTTTATTGCTGGCATTGTTTATGAAAATTTATTATTATCGATCACGCGCGCGACGCGCACACCGAGAATGGATTGGTAGAAACTTCAATTGACAATGGTTCGGTTATACGGCGCTCGATAATACGTGCACACGAAAACAATTGGGCCATTTAGTTTGTCCTATTAAAATTCAAATCTATTGTGTGTAAATTGATAGGCGGAATCTTCCCTTGATAGAAAATTCATTTGACTCCTATGCGATAATGAGAAACAAAAAGAGCAAAAACCGATCTTTCGATTGTTCTTGGCACGCTCTGTATTCGTTTGAGTGAAAAAAAGCTATCGTTAAAATTGAGTGATAACATTTTTTTAAGTGAAAATTTTATTCGAATTGAGGAATTTTTTTCTCAAAGACGAATATTGAGATTATGTCCGAGATGGTTATTTCACTCCTAAAGTTTGATATTCAACTTGATTATAAGAGAAGAAATTTTAAGAAAAACAAGAGTAACTTTTCAATTGAAAAAATTTAGAGAATTACAGTATACAGGCGAATCTCAATTAGACATAAATTAATTTTCCTCTCGAAAAATTCGAATCGAATTATCTTCGATCCATCAAGTTTCTCTACAGACTTGACGATTCCAAATATAATATCGTAAATGAACACCACGCCGATGATTCGGTATAAGCTGAAACTCTCTGCAGGTGCAACCTTGAAAATAAAAAAAAAAAAGTAAAATAGAGTCTCGAGCTCGGTCGTGGAAATAAAACGAGTGACGCGCAACCCAGCAAGGATAACACCGAATCCATCAAAGTGCGAAATGAAAGAGGAAATTCGGCAAAAGCCGAATCCGCATCGAGGGACGAAATAAAAAGAGATATCCAACCATCACACCCAGGACTGATGGCCCTGACTTCGATTTCGTTTCTGCAGAGAAGATGAAAGGGCTTTTATCCATTTTCTCTCTCTCTCTCTTTCTTTTGGTTTTTACCCTCGAAAAACGGGCTCCTCCATCACCAATGGTGACTCGGTGTCGAAACGTGCAAAGGAAATGGGGTAGACGGAAAGAACGGAGAAAAATTGATAATTCCGAGAAAAATAATAATTTTGATGCAACAATGTATTTTAGGGTAAAAGCACGAACGTTATTTCCGTAGAAAATTTTTCATCCCCGCAGCGATATATTGAGTTTTGGCGAAACTTGCGGCAAACATTTTCCATTCCATACTCCGAATACTGTATAAATTTAGCAGAAAAACGTGCTCGCAGCCCCCTCCATCTAAATATAGCGTCGACTCCTTTTGTGATGCATACATGACCTTCTCGTGTATATACGCACCGGAAGCGTAAGTATAGTAAATGCCTAGCGTTGGAGGGGAAATCGCAAAAAAAAGGAGTATACGTTCAATGAAAGTCCGGTAGAGAGAGGTCTCTTTTGTTTTACCCCGGCAATGCTTGAAATTGAGTTTTAATCTCTAAAGAAACTCGGAGGTCTCATTTAATTTTGCTTCTTTTTTTTTGTCGTTTGTTTACACGTTTCACCGGGAAAAATTACGAAACACACCGTGCCGTTGTTCCAGGTGCCTGATTTTTGTTGTTAATGCGGAGAATAAATTTGCTTCAATAGCACGGTGAGGGACTCAGAGATTTTCTATCCTCGTTGAAAAACACAGTTGGATATCGTATATTTTGCATGCAATTGTAAATGATTAAAATCTACGTGATATTTATCAGCGCTTCTTTTTTCTTAATATTGTTTATAATCGTTTAAGGATAATAAGACAAATACAGTTGTTTTATCGATAGTGGTTACAATAGCATTTTTTCCAATTAAGAATACATTGTGCTGACGTTGAGTGAAATATATTAACTAATCTCTAATTGGAAATTCATGTTTAACTGCTTTTATTGTATTTCATTGTATTTTTTAAATTATGAATTGTTAATTTATGTTGATCAGAACTATACTAGTAAATCACAATTCAATTTCGTATTCTCGTATTTTTAAGAGTCAGATATGTTATGAACATAATAATTTAATTTATATTTTTAATTAATAATTAAATTATGCATTACAAACAATTAATAAAGATATAATTTGTTGATTATTTTATTATTGATCTATATTCTGAGTTGCCAAATCTACTGCTAATTCTTCACTGAATTATGAATAATCACATTTTTAATTAATGAATAGTTAATCCTTATTACTGGAGGTAGATTCATTAATTATCAATTAAAGGATGGGTCCTGAATTAAATCATTCACAATCCTTAATTGATAATACGGTAAATCAAAATTCAATTAAGGATAAATTGATTCGTTTTTTAGAATCTACTTCACATAAGGTTTATCTGATGAATTGATAAGGATTGCTATAAACAGTTGAATAATGCATCCTGATTTTATTCAATTAAGGATTAGTAGATTTATACTGCTCAACAATATAATTGAAAATACGATAATTCAGAATTCAATTAAGGATAAGTTAATCTATCGTACTGAACGTAGTACAACTAATCCCAAATGGTAGCACATGTTTATGAACAATCATTATTATTCATGAACAACAATTTTCGGGGTTCGTTCAATGACAAGATGTATATTTTATACTTCCAAAGTCAACCGCACAAAGTGGTTATATAAAAAGGCACAATATTAAGGATCAAAACATCCTGTGATTTTAAATGAGAACAAGACAAAGGTTATAAAACTAACAAAACGTCCGTGGCAAGATAATATCAAGTCCGTACTATTTACTTACCCATCAATTTAAATAATATATAGCCAAAAATGTTGAAACGTTAATCTTACAAACAATTCGTGGTGAGGTTCATCTTTCTTTATCCCCGGGCGTGGATGAAATATTAAAATCTCTATCTTGGCCTCACCGTTGGTACACCCGCTATAAAACACTCATCTGCAAAGATGCGACGAGGAAAAAAAAGAGGGAGGGTAGGGCGAGAAGGAAACTGGTTCGTTCCCATTTCTTGTGCGGGGGCGGTGGTTTTATACCCGACCAGGTGGTCCAATTTATTTGGGCATTGCTTGCCGAAATAAAAAAAAAGAAGAAGGCACAACTGAGGGTGTGGTAAGGTGGATGATTTTCTGCCGGGCATGGAAATTTAGGACTCTCTTTTGCGCGTGGGTTTGCTTTGTTCTTTTTACCTTTTTTTTCCTTCTTTTACTTCTTATCCTCTTCCCATTCATAGTCGAGGTGACGCTTTGTAGAAAGTTAAAAGGACGTTGCACGAGGATACTAAATAACAGTGTCGTGTGCAAAATTTAGAATCGCGAATTAGGTTGATGTACTTTATTCGAGTAAATGTATAATTTACGATTCATCGGGGTATTTAGATACATTGGGAATATTCCGTGTAAGGATTTTTCAAAAAGTGTGCGTTTACCACGCCGGCATTCCAACGGCACGTATATATAAGTGTATTATTTATTGGCCACTAAAGATTTTCTAAACATCTTGGTAATAAATACGGATCGCGCATAGAATTTCTTATTTTCCACGTATCGATGAATTCGAAGGGGATCGTCTAGTTAACCAATTGACTAGCCATAAAACGAACTCGACCAAAAATCTGAAACGCCACAGCTAGTCGTCTACCTTAACGAAGTCTACACCCTAAGGTAGAACCTGATCAGTTATTCCGTTCGTGCATCTACAGTCTATTGAACTTAAAAACGCTCGAGAGTGCAACGGCTCGGTGAATGGGCAGCTCTCGACCCACTGACAAACAGCACACACACACATATACACACACAGAGCAAAGAGCCATCGTAAAACCCACCTACACGTTTCATCGGAAGCAAACCGGGAAGCGGAAAAGGAAAGGATGAAGGCCTCGTAAAGTTTGGACGTCATCTGCAAATCGAGAGAACCCTTGCGAATGGAAATTGCCGATAAAACGAAAAGATCTTTCGGGACGGGTTGTTAGACGTTAAACTTATTGAACCGTGAGCTGTGAGGCTTAAAATTCTCCTCAAACTACCAAGAGAGTTGCGAGGATCGGGTATACACACGCGAACTCTTCCCTCTGGAAAATATATAAATGTGGCACAATCGGATAAAGAAAGTTTGACTGTTATAGATGGTTATTATCGGATTCTCGTAAAATTAATCCGGTGGTAACGATACATAAAATTCTCATCTTGGGAATCCACGAATTTTTATTGCGAACCACATTTGGACAAGCTTATCAAAACGATTGTATTATCTTAATTTTGGATTATTTTGCTGGTTTTTTTTATCTCGAAATTTACATTGCTTGACCAATGTTTATTGAGCAATAAAATTCGAACAACGTTACGTTTTTGTATTTGTGTTTTTGGAATTGTAAAACAATTTTTTAAAGTATCTCACGAGAAGAGTTGTTTGTAAGCATAATGTAAATGCATTACAAAATTTGCAAGATTGACAAAAATAAATTTTTGGAAAACAATTATCCTTTGAGCTTGAATCAGTATTTTAACGGAATATCGGACTCAACTTACAGGGATCAACACATTTCAACACAAGAATTATGTTGGAAATATTGAATTAAAAATCTGAATAAATCCATAATGATGGCTTAAAATATAAGGAAGGGCTTGAAGGATTGATTTTTAAAGAAAAAAATTTTTTATAATAATTGAATAAATAATTTTGGGTTGGGAATTATTGGTCTAAAAAGGTATGAATATTCAACGCAAAAATCAAAATTATATTACAGATTTAAAAATCTGAAAAAATTTGAGTATAATGTTTACAACATGCATTTAAAATAATATACATGCTGATAAAGTATGTAACAGAAGAAAAGTAAAAAATTAGATTAAAGGTAACTGTCGGACTGCTAATACCTTCAAAGCTGACTACAAACTGACAAAACAGGATTTCAGCTAGCCTTAAAATACTTAATTTTATATTAAGATAAATATCATCATTGTTATTAAAATAAATCACTGATTATGTCACTGTCAATCAGTATATTAAAAAAGAGGTAATAATTTATATAAATGGAATAAACACAACGGAGTTTTCATGATAAGCAGACGAATGGTCATGGAAGAAAAGTTATTCATTATCCTTTTCGGATACCTTTTCAGGCAACTCATATAAACAGTGTTTCGAAAGGCTTTCACAGGGCAAAAATCCCTACCGATCGGCTAAAGTCTAATCTACAGGAACTATTTGAGTTTGTTAGAGTGAAAAATCATTCTCGAAGCTCCCGTCAAAATTGAGTTGCTGCAAAATAGAGGTTAAGATGTTCACTCTTCAATTTTGATATTCAGCTTGATTAGAATGAAAGTCTGACTCAAACTTAGTCTCCAAATGAGTAATTTATCACTCGAAATACATTTAGAGAGAAAATAAAATTCAAGTTTCCTACCAATAAATTTGAAACAAAAAAAAACCCCATCTCTTACCAAGTAATATCGAAGAGTTCATATGTGACGTAACACGCGTGAGACGTTACAAGTTTTCAATGTCCGTTACGCAACCGTATACCCATGTTACGTTTGCTATCAACGTCGCTCATCTAAAACCCAGGATAGGCTTTCGATCTGTAGCATACCAATTAATCACACGCAAGTCCCGTAATCAGATCTATCTCTAAACGTTGTTGAAGAGAGGAAGGAAAAAATAGAAGAAGAAGAAATGCAAAACGAATGATACGCTATAGGTAAACCTATCAAAGCTATACTAGTGACACCTTTGACGTATCTGGCATCCGATAAAGTTTGTGGTGTACACCTAATTCGTGAAAGCGAATCGAACAGCGCAATTCGCGAAAGGCTCCCGGCGACTTGTACAATGGATTGGCCAACGTATATATCGGTACACAAAAGAGAGAGAGAGAGAAAGAGCGAGAGCGCGATAACCGGATGCCTTCTCGAACGATTGTGGGGGGACCTCAGGAGCATTGACCCACTAATTGCGCTGCTGCTGGTTGGAAATAAGGCGTGTCACGGCTACTCGTTGCCTCTTAGAAGTGTTCGTCCTCTCGAGTGAGAATTCTTGTTTGCAGATGTAATGGGAGATGGATGGGAGTGCTCTTATGAATTATCCGTAAGATTTGTTTGTTTAACAATCCTCGAGAGTTATTTTTTCTTCTTTTTCCTAAGCATTTAGCTACTAGTCTTACGGATCTCTAGTGCGTCCGAGGAATGCGAGCTTTCGAACGATGCTTCAAGATTGACGATTTTCTAAAATAAACGATTTTTTTACGCCAAATTTATTTTACGGTATTATTGTAATTATAAAAAAATATACCCACTCTGTTTGGTACATTTGAACTCGACCAATTACGTTGACACAACTTGCTTTTGGTTCTCATTCTGACAAATTAAACATAGGGATGGGATATTTTTGAAAGATCGTACGCTTAGTGTTTCGATTGAAAAATGATTTGGGGATGTCGATTTGAAACCAAACCGAGGTTAGTTGTCTTTTATGATTTGTAAAAACTTCAATTTAATTCTTAATTTTTACTGACAGGGTACCAAAGTCAACATTTATCTTCCCTACCTTATGAACAGTACGATAATTAACAAATTAATCACGAAATATAATAGTATATGTAATTAGAAAAGTGCAGTGTTCGTCGTTTTTATGCAAAGTCCCAACTGTGTGCTAATTTTTAGACAAAAATATTTTTGGGAAATCCCTTATTTTCTTCTTGTATAAAGTTAACCTCAACAGGTTGCAAATACTCGATATTTTTTGGTAAGGAATGGTTCTCGAAAACATAATGATTATATATTTCTCTGCAATTCAGCGCACAGTTATGACTACGGGTTAATGAATAGTACTCACGTCTTTTTTTAATATATACTTTTATATTTTTTTAAATACTTAAGCAAAATAAAATTGTCTATGAAATCCCTTTCAACATCTGGACGAAAATACAAAAATAATAATTATCATTCATCCTTGCTCTATTTACATAGTAATTGTAAAATGTTTCAACGATTTGACCAAAGCTGATTCGACGTAACCTCAAAAATTATATTCGGTCATTTCACAATTAATCGAGAATCCCCCTGAGTAATTTACTACTGAGAATTTGAATAATCAAGAAACATTGACTATACCATTCTACCGGTATTTCACGAAGTATCCGCATTAGAAAACAAGGAATTCGTGAGCAGCGTCTCTTTTCCGTGGAAATACCAAAGGCATCTCGCCAACACGTGGAGATAGACACAAAGGTACATTAGAAAGGTGCACACGTTCTCTTTCTCTCTCCCCTCTTGCAGTTGCGTGCATAATTCACTCTCGTTAAACCGGGACTCTTGTGTGGATTTACAATTCCCTACTTGGGACTCTTCTCTTCTCCCTTCTTTTTTTTCTAACCTGAAACGTTGGGCGTTCCGAAAGAAAAAAAATAAATGTAAGAATCGGTGTAGGTTATAACTGTCGCGTGGAAATGAAATTTATGAGGTCGTGTTTTCGGGTGGGAGAGATGGAAAAATATATTGAATTATGATATCGCGGTTCGCTTTCAGACCGTCGCGGATAAACTACACATTGAGCAATCAACGCTGCTTTGTGTGAAATCACCGGGTTTGATGTGCTTGAATAGACTTCGTTTAGACCTGGTTGGAAATTCCTTTAGTCCGTATGTATACGTATGTGTGTACGTATATGTGTGTGTATGTACGTATCTTGCGATTGCCAAATTTTCCATTCGCTAACTTTTTTGTTGCGGAAATATCGTTAGTCGTATGTTTTGCTACTTGAGTTGTTAGATCAGAATGCAGGTTGTATTGTTTCTCGAATTTGAAACGGCAATTTATGTTTCTTACGCTCATCGATTCTTGTACCACCGACGTGTAATTTACACGTACGCTGATGGTATATATACTGTAATTATTGTTTCGGTATACGTTGCAGAGGTGTTTTTTTTTTCACGCGTTTGCGCTAAACGCTGTCTTTAGAAGCCGTTTCACTTTGTTCTTGTACGACTTTTGTCTTTGCGCTTCTATTAGGCGCAATTGAAAATTTTTCGTAAAGCATGAATAGTAGATCATTTTAAATGTCTCAATTGATTGAAACCGATGTGGTTTTAAAATCCTTAAAGAAAATGCAATTATGTGGTAATTGAATAACATTATTAATTTTACAGTTATTCACAATCCAACTCCTAGTAGAAATTTAAACTACTTTAGGTATAAATTAGACTTATTTACAAATTGGTAGAAAAGGGTTAGTTATAACCAATTAAATTAGTGTTCCTGGCCTCGTAACATTAACAAATAGACCAATTTCTACCATGAATAGATAAAAAAAAATGTTGAAAAAATTTGTAGATAATATTCAATACAAGTACACTCAGACGGTAATAGTAATCCTTTTCTCACTAATGGAATTTCTTTTTTATTTGCATCCGCTTGTGTGAAATAAGCTTTCTAATTCTTGCTATTTTGAAATATAACTTTTTTTTTTATATTCGACTAGAAGTTTCTGTTTTTATAAAAAAACAATTCATTCCTTATTGGGTTTATCCCATAAGAAGGCACATGTAATAATAAATAAAAAGAATTTTTTTTAATACAACAAAAAATTGGTTTATAATAAAATTATTATATTTCGGCAGTAAATTCAATGATTTGTGAAGAAAACACCTTTCAATGTCAACTAATGAATTTCTGTTAATTACAAAAATCCAGAGCGAAAAGGAATTTTCTATTTATCTCTCAGTGTAGAAAACAGTTGTCGAGAGATTTTTCGAAAAAAATTGTAACAACCTATCGTTAATTAAAAAATATATCACTCAACTCTTCAAACGTCATCAACGATCATCAAAAAATGTTTCTAGTGAAAACGTCGGAGAAGGAAATCGTGAAAACTTTTCACCGTATACCAGGAAACACCAATACTAAAACCAGTTTTTTTTCTTTATTACTCTTTATTTTCACAAAGAAAAAAGAAATATCAATTCCTCGCCGACCACTTGGAAATATAGATAAAAGTTTATTACCGATTGAGAATAAAAAAAAATAAGAGAAAAATGTGGAACTAGAACACCTCATCAAGCTAGAGACGATGATCGCTCGAATACCGTTTTGAAGTAAATGGGAGTAAAAGAAAAGAATACACTATGATGGTATAGAAAACAATGGGCCTGAAGTTTTCTCATTGCGCGATAATTAGCATATCGGTTTGAAACGCGAGCAATTAGTCTATACGGAGGTCGATTATTCGTTTTCCTTAGCGCTTTTGTTTCGTTACCTTATATATATATACCCATCGTGGGACTAACTGGAGCATAAAATACGCAAAGTTTTCAGACTCGAAATTTTCCCCGGTGGTGTACACTTTCTCAATGTTTCCTTACGATCGGGATTATCAACGTGAGTGACGTTAATTGGTTATGCGAGACGAGCTTTTTGGTTTTTAATTAGAGAAGATGTTGGGTCACTGATTTATCGTTCGCTATCAATTCCCATGTCTAAAGTTGTAATCTTATTTGATTTGAGTGCAATTTTTCGAAGGAAAATGGTGATCCTTAAATGTTTGTATCAATGTATACCAAAATAGTGTTGCGTCATTGACTGACTCATTAATTCAATTAATTCAATTAATTTATAAAAGAAAATTCCATTCTTTGCTGGATAACTGCATTTTTCAATGTATAATTTTATGCAATGCGTACATTGTAAGCCGTAAAATGTAAAAATTAACAATTTCATACTTGAAAATAGTAAAATGTGAGAATTGAATGTGACAAGTGCAATTCTCACATTTTACATTTTTCAAATATGTAATTCCTACTTTTTACATTTTTGAAAAGTGTAACACTCACACACTACACATTCTTGCGTCAATTTATACACTTTACGGTATAGAGTATACATAGTAAACTTTACACTTATGAAAAGAGTAAAATGCAAATGTACCTTTAGAAAAGTAAAGTCTCACATTTTACACTTTTCAGAAGAGTAAAGTTGTCAATTGAAAGTGCAATCCATGCCTTTTACATTTCACACTTTCAAAAAAGTGCAAACTTTACATTCTAACATCAGGTTTTTCGCTTCAGGGTTTAGTGTGCATTCTGGTAAAATAAATAAACAAATGAAATTTATAAAAGACAATCAATCGTGATTTTGTAAAGTAAAAAGAATAATATAAGAAAAGGAGAATTTGATTAAACGTAAAACGAGAGTGAGGTTTTTCATTCATTGTGTTTCGCACACGGCCTTGCGATTATCGTGCTCTCTTTTGTGTGTCCCTATTTAAAAGGAGAGTTGGGTGACTATCACGCGATAACTCAGTGACGACGGAAACTGCGCTATACAGATTCTTTCATTTTATTGCGGTTGGAAATTGCACGGGTTTTATTTACACTTATGCACACTAATGGCGTAGATATAGTATGTCCCCCGCCTATTGGCAATTAAATGTGATTTACCAGAGTGTTTTGATGACGATTGTATACATATACCAAAGCACTTTGAATTGGAAAATTGTTTTATTGGCCTTCTTTCTTTTTTTTTCTTTGTAAGTAAAAGACATATTGAGTTGTCACTTTTATCCCCGATATTACGGAAATTGAATGAGAGAAAAATGTTTTAATTTTTATTTGGATTAATCAGGTAAACTGTCGTTTGCGATGATTATATATATATTTTTTGTAATTTATACAAAGAAAATTTTTGTAATTTAAACAAAATGGTTGTGTAATTATTTAACAAAAATTTCCTTTGTTTAAATTACAAAAAAAACTATTCGATTTTTAAAGAGATTGATGAAATTATCGCTTTGAACATTAAAATTTACAATCAAGATTAAGAGTGCTCCAAAGTGCATCAGCGCCCCTCTATCTCAGTAAAATATTGTTAATAATATTTAGTCTATTTAAGATAGTCAGATAGATGGAAACTAAGTTTTCCCATGTGAAAAATGACACGGAAATTTATTTAACCATTATTTTGGTTAGTAACATGGAAAATTGAAGGAGTATTTTATTGAGAAAATCCGCCATTACCGTGGCAAATAGCAGACGGCTGCCCATTCCAGTATCAACAAGTATCGCTTAAATTAATTAATCATATAATTAATCGTTGATAAACTTTATAAAAACAAATTTAAAGAATTTGAATGATTTATTGATAAAAAAATCAAATCACATTATTAATTAAAAACTAAGCAGCAAATATTTAATTAAAAATTATTTATTTATATAAAAAGTAAGCGTGATTCATTAATAATCATATTATATTTTTTAATGAAAAAGAAAAAACCTTTATAAATCATAGCTTCGAATTCGTCACTTTAAAATGATTCAGTCAATAATTAAGAGAAATCTAAAACCGATAAGGAACGGTTGTTTCACGTGAGTAATGTCAAAATGACTTTTGCTCAAAGACGTATAACCGTATCCCTTCTTTTTTCTTTTTTTCTTCGAAATTCATTGATGCATTCGAAACGTTGTTACTGCATTTTAAAAAATAAAACATTAACTACCTCCTGTATAATCGACTCGTTAAACAAAAAAGAACGACGGAAATAACGCGGTTGTAAAACATATCGAAAATTTCACATAATAAATAGAAAAAAAAGTACACATAATTTTCATTTTTAACACCCGCACCCACCCACCCGATAAGACTAAACTGCGCGTATGTCGATTGATTTTCTCATTTACCGGAAAATTGATTTTCCAAATGTACAACAATTTCGGCGTCGTCGACGAGTGAGTCATCGGTAATTTTCACCTACTCGTCTTTCTAAATTGTTGGGAGTTATCGTCGCGCGTCAGTAAATACCCGAGCTTTCGCGAAAGTTCTACCCGTGAATAATTTATTATTCCAGCTCTTTTCGCGCGCGTATATAGTCAAATTTACTTTGTAAACTACGCGGCAGTGTGTGAAATAAAAAAGGAGGATAACAACGGTCCGACACTGATAGCTTTTTATAAAAATACATTGGGAATAATCAGTATCGCGTTTTGTACACCGATACCGCGAGGCCTGAAGATTGATCGTCAACGCGCTCGAATTGTAATATCAGCTTCCATTCTTCTTTTTTCTCTCTCTACCGCGATACGCATATGTTCATGAACGAGAAATTCGTAATTAATTTTATCGTAATATTGTAATTGGAGAAAAGCGAATTCGGTAAACAGTCAGCTTTTCTATCTTTTTTTTTACACACGTTTCTCTCCCTCGTTGAGTGTTTGAAAGAAAAACGTTTTTATAGCGTCGCTTATCGGGCAGTAAATGTATTATCTTTAAAGGTTACGAATTTATACTTCTTCTCCAGTTATCTCCAAGTGGTTTTTAAATTTTATATTGTCGTGCGATGTTTTGTGGTGAATGTGATTTTATTTTAATACTGTGTATTAGGGAATGTTTGAGGTTATTTTTTATTAATTTTTTTTTAAAAGAGAATGCATTTCAATGGAGGATTGTGAGGTTAGGTTATGTAATGAGTATGAAGTAAATGTCTGTTTATTTAAGGTTATTGTGGAGGTCAAAGGGGAGAATCCACTGGATTAAGTTTAAAAACAGTGTTATAAATTTTTTTTTCTTTTAAGAGGGAAAACCTATTGGGTTTTGGAGATTGTAAGAATAAATTTAAAAACAATTTATTAAATAATTATTTTTTTATGTTTTAAGAGGGATCGAATGAGAATTGAGGATGATAAAGTTTAGTGAATTTGTTTGATAAGAATAAATTCAATATTATAATTAGGTTTCTTCTTTTTTTAAGGAGCGAAACCTATTGGAATTAAGGAGTTTAAGGATAGGAGAAAAATTTTATTTGTCAGTAATCAATCGGTTGTTTTATATTTGGCTATATATATTTGATTTTTTAAAAGAGCGAAGCTATTATAAATTAAGTTCAACATTTTCACAAAAAAATCACCTTTCTTCGTGTTAAAAAATTTTTTTTATACATAATATTAATAATATTTAAAACACAATATATAAACTTTAATCTAAAAATTTTAACCAGCGATCTAACCGATTTTCTTTGTCCTTACCTGTTGCAGATAAATAAAAAATTAAATCTTCGAAGTTAGAAGTCGAGTGGGGATTAAGGCTTTCACTGATACCTAAAGAGATCAAGAAAAAAGAAGGGTAAATCAAGAAAAATGGGAGCGCGACAGAGCAGAAGGTCAGTTGATATAACGACGACGCCGAAGAAAGAAGGCGTACCAGCCGAGGGTGGCGCAGCCGGTGAAGCTGGTGAAAAAATTGAAAAATTGGGGGTGATCGAGGAGGCCGACGCGAAACCGACCTCAAACGGTGTGGCACCTCATACGGACTCGGCCGAGGATAAAGATAAGGACGAGGCCACTGAAAAGGATCAGGATAAAGAGGTTAGTGTCTCTCTTTCTATTTTTTTTAACAATACAATGGATTCGAAGAACTAATACATCTTTTCTTGTTTTTCATAATCAAAAAGTTGAGGTCAAAATTTTGCTCGAATCGAAAAATTCTTGTTTTTTTTTCATTATTTATGTAACTAAACGTACATCACAAGATTCCATTACACAATCCGATTGTTCGTCGTACTGCGTGTATATACGTGTTTGAATAATTTATGCAGGTAATTAAGTCTCGGATAAAAGGTAGGAAAAAAATAAATAAATTTATATATGAATTTCCTGACTGTAGCTTGGCAAACAATGAGACTGTATATATTTACTAAAAAAAGACGCGCAAAATATAGTCGCGAAATATTAGCAATTGTCGAGATGCAAAAGACACACGTCTGATTTATAGTGTCATAAAAAAGAATTACGCAAATCTCGTTTAACGAAATTTTCTAAGTAAACGTTGACGTTTTACAACTTAATCATTACAGCATTCGTAGAAGAAAAAATTAATCTACGCATAAAATTTCGGTTTTACACTTTAATTTCGAATTGTACTCCGTGACGTATAAAACGCATGAAACGTGAAAAACTTTGATATTTCATTGAAGTACACATCAAATTCCGTATTTACATCCAAATTTCAAATTATACACCATGACGTATAAAACGTGAAAAACGTATTACCGCAAAATGTAAAAACCTAAAGAAAATAATGTCCAAAACAATGATGAAAATCGTCTTCTCCGAGAATAAAAAAGAGCAATTTCACCTGTCTACCTGCAGATTTCGTAAGCCGGTCTCTCTCTCTCTCTATCCAAGCCAGACGTAAACACGTGCCGTTGGGCATGTGCGATAAAAATAACATTCGTGTCACTGAATGACGTTGTGGTCGCTCTCATTCCCCTTCCTTTTTTTTCCTCTTTTAAATCTCGACTATTTCCTTTTCTCCCGATAACGCGCACACCTGAGAGGAAAATTACATTTTCCCTCTTTACGCATTATTCCGTTTTCGGATTAATAATCGTCAGTTTTGTTTTAAATGAGTGAATTAAAAAATTTTTTTATATTTTCTTTCTTTTTTTTTCAAAAATTTCGCACGCCACTTGGCCGAGCGGCATCTGCATCTAAATGATCAATTTGTGTCTGGGGTTCAACGATGAAGCATCAAGCAGCGACCCGCGCGTCTATTGCACTCTCTCTCTCGAAAAAGCAGATGTGTGTCTGACCTAGGCGACTCTTTCGCAATCCGATCGTTGCCCCGGATCACATCTAAACTTAGAGGCTTAATCTTGTTTATTTATCGAGCTCTCTTACAGACGACTTTTAAAGAGGTTTAATTGCTCCGGGTAAATAAAGTATTCGTCAAATAAAATTGTTTCGAATTCGCTTATCTTTGAGTTACAGTCGCAGTAGTAGTAGTAATTCACTCGTCGTAAAGTGTAAATTAATGGTGCAAAAATTGATATTGCAAAAATTTGTACAATAAGTATTGGTGATCAATAAATCGATACTTACCTATTTCGTTATTGAATTTTAAAATATACTGATTTTAAATGCAAATATTATGTTAATTGATCCAAAAACAGTTATGTTAAAAACATTTTTATTGGTGCAATGGTGATATTAGTGTGATCGATAAATCGATAATTATCTGTTTCGTTATTAAAAGATTAAATATCTTGATTTAAAGTGTAAATTAATTAAATATTAATAAAGTTCTAAAAAAATTTTTACATAGGAACATTTTTTATTATTTGAATGATGAATGATAAATCGATAATTATGTACTCCCTATTGATTTTTAAAATATATTGATTGTAATTGCTGCGATCGACTCGAATCCGTCATAAATGTCATTATTAAAAATTTTATCCAATATTGAACTATTCGAATACTTTAAGTGTAACATTTGTGTTACCGACATTGACTTTTTAACGATAAAATTTTCTTTGTGTAATTTGAAGATGCTTATTTTAATTTTTTTTAAAAGCATCTTACAATTTCTAAACTCACTAAACAAAAAAGTTTGTTAACAGTATTTTGTTACGTATTTCATATAGAGGTTTATCGATGCATAGGAATCTATCTTTTTAAAGACCGAGAAATGGTAATAAAATTTTTGGAACAAAAAATCTGAAAAATTTGTGCGTAATTGAAAATCAACTGTCATGAAAGAAACGTAAATGGTGAATTCTTGTAACGAACTTCCCCTTATTAAATTGTATTTTACAACAAAAAGAATTATCCTAAAATCTAGTAGTTCCTTTCGCATTTATTAAATTTATCTAAATTTTCAGGTCGATAAAAGTAGATCCCTGTAATTAAAAAGTACATTAAATACAAACATTTCTTAAAAGGAAAAAAAAGAAAATCTAATCTAGCTCTCCGCATTTAAATCCGTAATACCCCTCGAATCCAACAAATTAAACGAAAAAGTGCGAATTGAACTCGAGAGTAATTTCACGAGAGTAAACTTGTATTAACAATTTGAAAAGAGGAATACAAAAAAAAATAATCCGCAAGAAATTCACGGTGGTGCAAAAATGAAGGAGAAGGAGGAGGAGGGTTTTCGCGAATCACGGCTCAAACGTAGGAGGACAGGGCGAAACTTGATATTTCCTCGATTGAGCAACCCCGGCAGCTGTCACGCACCAGATACCAGTTTCGTGACACGCGATGCTGCTGCCCCGCCCTTCCTTTTCATTTCCGTTTCTATCTGTCTGTCTACATTCTCTCCCTCGTATCTCTCGATCGAGGGGTTTCTAATATTTTATTACATTATTCACTTTCTTCTTTTTCTCTTTTATTTTTTTAAAGAATTAATTAATTAACTCCAATAAATCACTAAAACTTTTTTTTTTCTCTTGACGAGGGTACGTGTATATCGTCTTACGACGAGCAATTGCGCTCAATTTAGAGAAATTGTTGGCGTTCCCGTATAAGTGTATGTCTACAATTCGTAAGGAATTCGTTCAATTTACATTTAGTTGATTTTTTCTTTTGAGGGGTGTGAGAATCGTCGCCGTCGCGTGGATGATGCAATTTTCTTTTTTGTTTTTAGTGACGAAGGAAGCCCGATAGGTTTTAACAATGTGTGGAATTTTTTACTTTATTCCGGAAAAGTTATTTCGCGAATTTAATCGTGCGGTCTACGTGGGATTGAAGATTTTGAGGTTAGGGACTAATTATCGCCTATAAGACTCTTTGTAAATCCCTGGATATGAATTTTTTTATCTCAGAATTTTAATTCGCTTTTAGTTACGATTTTGAAGAAGTTATTAAATATCTTATTGATTAAGTATAATAACGATATATTAAACAAAATTTTTTATGTAAAGGATGTGGAACTCAAATTACAGGCATCTACCCTTTCTAGCCTAAAAAAACTAGAAAATATTACATCAAAAACTTTAAAAAAGTGTTTACAAAATAAGTTTAGAACGTTTTATGAAAATGCATGGTGAAGGTATATTATAAGACAAAAATTACGTTGTTGAAATAAAAATAAATATTACATTCTCTGTAATTGTCAGTCAAAAGTTGGTTTGCAACGTTTACTCAAAAATAATGTTCAAATAATTAAGTAAAAAATCTGCAAAAAATTCCCATAAATTACTTAAATTAAATACAAAATCCTGTCGCGCTAAGGAATTATTCGAAAAAATAGTATGTATCAATTATAAAAAACAAAAGGTATTAAAAATTCAAATATATTTGAAAATTAAAATGAAACGAAAAAAAAATCAATCTAATAAATTGATAGCGCCTGTTTTCAATTTAGCAATCTACTCTAACCTAAAAAAATGTTACCCGAAAAATTTGAAATTTTTCACGCTGTTTGAAAGTAAATTCGACAACTTGCTGAAAAAAGATTTTCCAACAAACGAAATTCCTACTTTCCTACACACGTAAAAGAATATTCCTGAATCACAATGAAAATTTTTGAACGTATAACCAACATATTTTACCGTCCTTGCAAAAAGAAAAAATCGTCTCCCATTCCATTTCCTTAGGCAGGTGCGCGTGTTGCGCCTGCTAAAGTTTCGCTTGGGACTCTCGTGAAAGAAAAAAAACGACGACGAAGAGGCCCGCGCGCAAAATTCAAGGAGGGCACGCAAAACACCACCTGCCTATACTTCATTTATGTGTGTGAGTCTGCGTGTGTGTGTGCGCGTGTGTATATATATCCTCTTGAAGATTTCGACCTTGCGCGGTCATTGGAAATTTTTCGTACGTGAAAATGCAAAGCGACCTGAGAGTCTTCAGGTAGTTTGACCTTGGAATTCGATGCGCTTTTGTAACGGTTTTTCAAACTCGGTGTGTATGTATATATACGTATATCCGGGAAATTAAGACGTAGTTTACTTTTCTGGGACGGGATTGTGAATATTTAATTGTGCATATATTTTAAAAATTTGAATTTTCCATTTTGATATTGTAGGCTCGAAATACGACTAATAATGAAGGGTAAATTGTACCAATTACTGCAGAATACTTTGATCCTTTTTAAAAATATGAAATTTTATAATTGTCGTATCATATTGACATTGACCAATTATCGTGGAAACATTATAGATGAAAATAATTATATTTGACACATAATACAGTTACTCTTAAAAAAATTGATAAGTATTTTCTATTTCTAATAATTATTCAAAATTACGATTAAAAATGACTATAATTTTTACAATCATATCAAGATATTCATAACTCACCATAAATATTTTTTTAATTGAAAATTAATATTATTTTTATTATTCTTTTTTAAGCAGTTAGTACTATACATGTACAATTTCTGCGTAGCTACTACTTACTTGACCTTAAAATGGTTAGTGTCATCGGGTCAAACGAAAAAAGTATTTTTGATTCCAGCACTAAAAAAATTATTTTATTGAGTGTATATAACGGTTTGGATTTCCACAGTAATTTGTACGTTATAATATAGGTACAAAATAGTATTTTTATTAGCAATGTAACGCTAAAGTGTAAATCGATGCATCAAATAAATGTAATTTATTGAATATACACGAAATATTTTGCTTCCGCAGTAAAAAAAACTTATAGAGAATACATTTCAATAGTAGCAACAACATTAACTTTTTAGTCGGTCAGTTAACTTTACAGTTACGTAAAAAAAAATATTGTAAAAAATTTTTGATTTTCGTCACCTGCAAACTTTGAACACCGATCTATCCCACAAAAGAAAAACCACAAAAATTCGAAACGCTTCCATAACCAATAAACGCGGAAAAGTCGGTTACAAACGAACCAACAGGTCGTTAAGCACCCTCATATTATCCTTGACCTTTTTTTTTCTCTCTCTCTTTCTCTCCCAAATTCCGAAAAAATTTTCCTCGAAATTTTGGCTTTGACACATCCCGACCGCCTAGCAAATTACGAGTCGTGATTTAGGGTCTTAACAGGTGGATTAGGACCCATTCACATTAGAGGGGGAAAGGACCCTTTTTTTTACGATCTTCTACTTTATGGGTCTCTAAAGTCAGCTTATCGATGGATTTGTTTTCAAAATATAACGAGATCCTATATCGGATACATACCTTTTTTCCTTTGTTCGGTCGAATTTTACGATGTGTTTTCGGTTACTTGTCAAATATGAGAATGGGTTCTTAAGTAATTACACGTGTTTCGTATTAATTTTTTATTTTTCTATTTTTACGCGTAATATTCGATTTATTTTTTATTTTTTATTTTTATGTGTAATATTCGATAAGCTTTATTAACAACGTTTCGGGAATTGCCGAATAATGATTTTGCACCTAACCTCAAAATAATCAATTTAAAGTCGATATTGCACGAGACGATTAAGAGATGCATATTACTTTGTAAGATCGGAAGGAAAATTACATGTTTGGAAAACTGAAAGAGAGAGAGAGAGAGAGAGAGAGCAGGAAAAGACGTATTACTATATATCGCATGCTTAGTCGATGATTCATCAGTATACGTGTACATTACTATGTTGCTTCTGTTTTTTTTTTAAGTTACAAGCTTAATTTATTGTAGAATGATTATCAACGCTCTCCATGTTGCTTTATTTTTAATAAATATTATTAATTCGATCTGAAGGAGGCCAATGGATTGATAGATAGGTAGAAATGAACAATCCCACTTTTTACTTTTTTCTTTACTGGCTTTTTTCTTTGTTGGCGTACCAAGCTAACGAAACGTCGCTTTTTTAAAGAAAAAAGTAAAAAGTGGGATTGTTCATTTCTACCTATCTATCAATCCATTGGCCTCCTTCAGATCGAATTAATAATATTTATTAAAAATAATACAAGCTTAATTAATGTTTCTTTTTTTTAAAGTGTGTTTATTTTTAAAATGTTTATATCATGAATAGCGCAAGCAATAAATTATTTTTATTTCGTTCGACGAGACGTTGAACTCGAAATGTAATTTAATTGACAATTAGATAATTTTCTTGTCAGCGGTTTTTTTTTATTTTTTTTATTACTGAAAAAAATTCACTGCATCTAGTTAGTACATATTTGAATGTAAATACGCATTAGCGCAGTCGAGACATAAAAATGCAATCGTCGTCCATTAATTCTCAGAATGATAAATGTATATAAAAGAATATTTTCTCGATTACACGGCATAGTTTTCGAATCATTAAGAAGCACAATTAAAATATTTTCAAACCGAACGTTATACATCGTTTTCCACTTTTCCTCGATGGAAACCGACATTTCCAACCGATAACGCATAGTGGAGGTTAATCCTTTGAAGAAGAAAAAAAAAGAGACGATTGAAATAAATTTTTGCGAACGCAACGATCGCTGTCAAATTTTCTATGGATTCGAACTTTATTATATCGTAAATGACAGTAAATATCCGAAAGAAGAAAAAAAGCAAAGAAATAAATTAAGAAATGGCCTTGAAAATCCGAGAATAATCGGCGACGCTCGAAAATTCGAACGATTATCCGCACGAAATCGTGTGTACCACGACTTTATCTCTCGCGTTTTTCTTTTGAATACCTCTTCGAGTAGAAGTTAAAAATGAAAGTCAAATTTCGCATGTTTTTCGATGGTTAAAAATTCCATGGTAAACGCTGCCGGATGCATCGTAATTTTTCGGTTTCTCACGATTATCTTACTCGGTTTGCAGAAACATTTCTTTTTTTTTTTCTTCCTTTTTTTCAGCAATATGGGTTGCTTTCGAGTATGTACGAAAATGAAAATGGAAACGCATCAGATTTTAAAAATATATTCACTTCTCGCTAATGGATTATCGAATATTTTTTTTAATTTATATACACACAAATATTTTTCACGCGTTTATATATATTTATATTAAATTTACATTTTAATAATTCTGTAGCTTACAGTCTTTTTTGCTTATGACGTCGGGCAGATTTTATTTTTTCACTCGTTTGATGAAAGGATGAAATTCAGTACCTCGACACCGGTGAATTCACCGAGAAAAAAGAGCAAAGAAAAATGTCGGTATACGAGTAAACGAGACTCATCCATTATCCGTCGACGTGTTTACCTTAGAAATTCGCACAAGATTTTCAGGAATGCACCTCGTAATAATTGAACATCAAGAAAATGCAAATAGAAAATTAAAAAATTTTTTCTTGCGACTCTCGAATAGGTAAATTAAAACAAATATTTTCTCAAATTTTCAACGCTCAATATCGAAGTAATACATTTTTCTCGTATCTTTCAAATAAGTAAACAGGAAACAATTTTTTTTACAAATTTTCATTATTCCCGTAATACATTTTTTTGTATCGCTCAAGTAAATAAATTTAAAAAAATGCTTTTTATAATATTTTCGTGATTTACTGTGCGAAGAAACCTAATAAATTTAATATTCTCAGTAATTTATTATTAATTTGAAGTTTAATTTACAATAACAACACCATTAAAAATGGAGAATAAAAAAAGTAAGAAAATATGTACTGCTTAATGCGATTCGTTAGAAAGAATATTTGTAAATTAGTAATGTAAGTATTTCAGTGATTCACAAGAATGGAATCCGATGACTTTTCGTCTACGGCACCTGTCACGTTTCTCCTTCCTTCGATTTACCTCGAGATTTTCGTTTTTATCTCGAGAGATTGTGACAAGCGATGACAGCCAGGCGATTCATTATATAGCCTTTTTATGTATAAATTATGCGAGGATGATATTTTGGATTAATTTTTTATGGTTACGACGTTTTATTGTTTTATTGAGAGGACTCGGAATATTAGCCATTTTTTTAAATTTAACTCAACTTACTTTACCGACAGTGTATTGTTTATTTATTTTTAATGAAAAATATTATTTTTTTTATTAAGAATAGTTCTGTCAGTTTTTCTGCGTGTTTTTAACCACTTTCCTTTTGAATCTTTAATAATTAAAAATTAATTTTGGCTAGTCTTAATTATTAGATTGATAATAGTAGATACATGCAGTTTGACTCGGCAAAACAAACTTTTTTAAGCTGTATCAGCTTTTTTAACGTGTTTTAAATTTCTCTTTTAAGTTTTCATTAAGATAATGTTAGATCCCTGTAATGACCGTCTTTCTTTTAATAATAATATAGAAGTATATTTTTTAATATGATTCGTAATATAATATTTCTATTAAAAAATTAAACTATTCATTCGTATTTCCAATTTTATGAATTCTATAATACCATCAAGAAGATACGATGTTACCAGCCGAGTAAAGTTGAAACGATGAAAAAAAAATTATTCTATCTAAATAACGTGATAAACAAACCAACATCCATATTGTCCATTCATAGTTTTGTCGTCTTCATAGACTCGATTGGTAAAAATTTGTTAAAATACACCATTAAGTCGATACAAATAAAGGACAGTATCTGCAGCATATAAACACGTTTCATTGAACATCTTCCGTACGCACCTAGGGAAAAAGGAAAACACAAAAGATAAAGTAGCGCCCACTTAAAAGAACCGCGTAACGTCAGGAGCCATTGTACGGAAATCGCCTACGGTGATGTTTCCTCGGTTATTTTTAGAACACCCATAGGGTTTTTTTTCATTTGCATACACGTTCTGTCTCGACGGCATGTATATCGACTTTGTAATCTTGATGCGTCCCGTTGTGAAAAATCATCTCTCCCTGTCTCTTAGCGGTTTTGAATTTGCGTATAAGGGCTTGGTCTATAGACCATGGATGTAAAATCGAGTTTTCAAAAACTACCGCGTTTTTTTTAATTCATTTGGTGACGATGATGAAAAAGCTTTGTTTATATCATGGGGTGTAAAAACGAGTATTTAAAAACTAGCGCGATTTTTTAATAATTTTTTTTTAATTTTCAAAGTATAGGAACATTATAATGGATTTTCATTGAAAGTCCGTTTGAACAATTTGGGTATACAAGGTTCCGTAACTATCTGTTTTACCGACATTTTTTGTTCCTATAAGCGGTAACGTCAGTCGAGAGAAAGAGGCATCGTAACGGAGTCAAAAGTAGTGTTTTATGTGAAAACGCGAAACTCGATTACTCGGTTGACCGATCGTGCGATTGCAATAAGTGTACTTAATGACTTAGTTAACCGATTGATAATTATTACATTTATTTTTTTTGTCTTTTTCATGTGTTTCGAGTTCTCGGTAACATTTTGACGCGCTAAATTTTCATTTCTCGATCTGAATTTTTATGTTAATTTTTCTAGAACAACTGTTACAATTCTTAAATTTATAGTAATGTAAATTTTAGGATACCTGTCGAGAATAAATATAATAAAAATATAAATATTTATATATTGTTTAATATAACGAGAGCCATTGTACACAATTTTGAAATAAATAAAATTATAAATCTACCCAAAAATTATTGTCGTATTTCTAAAAAAAGACGAATGTTATATTATCTTTTAATCGAATAAGTTGGAAATTTACCCTGCCGTCACAGTAATTTTCTTATAAAATTTATATGGAAACAGCTCGGTAAATTTGTTAACATTTCGTTGCGAAAATTAAATAAAGTTTTGTATATTATTTATGTCGAATAATTGATATAGATACTGTGACAGGATTGCGAAAATAGTAAAAAAATTGTATATTACAACTTTGTAACAGAAAATTTTTAATTTATTGAAAACGTACACGGATAGCAAACGCGTTCACTCCGATTTCTAATACCCATCGTACAATTTTAATATTAAAACGTCGGTTTTCTACTCAAGAATTTTAATAACAGTCTTATGTCGCGCATATGTCATTTAAAATGAAATTCATTGAACAAGTTAAAATAAAAAGAAAAAAAAATGGCATGTTCCATTTAATAAAGGTTAGAAAATTGTTTTGCATCTCGTTCGTGTATGAAACGAAGTGAATTGAAGTGCCTAGTAACGAAATTTCACTAACTGTAAAATTTTATTATATATATGATTCATCAACGTCTACAAATGCAGCACATTTATTTCTAAAATAGTAAAATTTTCTTCAATTTCTCTAACACAGATTGCATATCCGACATTGCTTTCCGCAGAATTCGCGGAATCGAATTCATTTTTATCTTTCACCACTTAACGTGTGAAAAATCGTTGAATGGACTCTTTTTTCCTTGGCGTATTTTATCGCGATGGGTTTGACGATTTTGTAGCCAATGCCGATTTGAATTTCTGAAACCTGTGAAATTGCAAAATTTTATTTCAAATTACCAGAGAAAATTTAAAATTCCCTAAATATTAGAAACAATTTATTTGAAAACGTGTAAAATGTAACAGCAATATTTAAAAGGAAATTGTATTATGGAGGTAAACCATAAAGTTGTTGGCCATTTTTCATAAAATATATAATATTAACAATTAAACTGTATTGTCAGTATTAAATGTATTATAATTAAATACTAGAAATTTATTAATTTTATTTTCTGCAAGAAATTTTTTTTATTAGTTTTATTATTTGCGTTTTATTACATAAGACTTAATTTTTTAATTGGACAATCACTGCATTCTAAGGTTATTAGAAAGATAAACAGTTAATGGTTACTTATATTAAAACTATTATTTTTTTAAAAAATTTTAATTCACGATCTCATAAGAATTATATATATTGTTAAAAATTTTACATCCGACTATGCTAAATTTGAGTTATACGTTTTTTTTTTAAATTATAGGTTAGTATAAAAAAATTAGATATTTCTAGATTTTCGGGATTTTCTAGGTAGGTCTCTATATTTTGGGTATCACATCCCTTTAAGAATTCTTAGATCAAAAATATATTTTTCCAGTGTAGAATTGGATTACCATAATCAAATTTTTTGCTAATCCGCACTATAAAAATCTGCGGCTGTTCGGTACTTCGAATTCAACTGGCATCCCAGCATATAATTTATATTTTTTCCCAATTATAATAAATAAATAGTAATTCGATTATTGTTTTATTGCGTGTTATTTGATTTCTTTCCTTTTTCTAGTCCCGCAGTGCGGCGCGACAAAATAAACGATCGCACAGAATTCCGCGTCGCGGAATGAAAACTGAACACTTCGTATACGGCAACGAAGCGGTAAAGAGAAATCAATTGACCACCATAACACGAGTGTAATATACGTATATATACATATATATGTTTCTATGCGTATAAAATACTGTCAAAGCTCTCGGGTGACTGAAAAAATTATGAAAACCCGTTGTTGAAATCTGATATTTTCTCGACGCGTCGTAAAACCGCGGCTTCGCGGACAGTTTGCGGATTTTTCTTCCGTATTTGTCTTCCTATATCGATTCTTCTTTATTCTTCTTTTTTGGGAAGGGTTGCGGTTACGTTTTTCTCGCCGGTGTTGACACCAGTTCCCTATAGTGGAAATCAAAGGATTTATAGAACGTGTGTTTTTTTCTTTTCCTTTTTTTCACGAGAAACTATAAGTGGTATCCAATAAGTGGTTTTATTTAACTTTGTAATAGTCAACCATTTTCAAAAGTCTAATACGAATTTAAAATTATGTTTATAACATGTTCTGTTTACATATATGACAGCGTTAGTATCATCTTATTTTGGCCAATAATTACCACTATGCCGATATTTATCATCAATAAACAACTTCTTTCCACAATGTTTAATATCTTACGAAGCTAATGCAATTTACATAACCATATTTTTAACGTTTAATTATCAAATCATATGTATGGAACATGATTAAGTTCAGTGATTGGTCAATAAATCCATAACCAAAAAGCCAATAATTGGCTCACTGCTTCATAATTAAAATACAAGTAATTCCATAATTGGCTTACAATTTCAATATTATTTACCTCATAATTGGATTCTTGGATTATATAACCATGGAAGTAACTTTTTAATTGGATTATAAAAACAACATAAATTACTTCATTTTTGAAGTGATATTACAATATTAATTACTTTATAATTGGGTTATTGGGTCATACATATGATTTAAAAAATTCAAAAAGTAGGTTATTGGTTTACTGTTTTGATACAGAAGCACTCTGTATTTGGATAAGTTAATCATAATTGCGATATGAAGAATTAAAAATTTTTTTAGATTATAACTAGAATATATACAACTGACAATTGAAATTTTCGGAATTATTATTACTTTTTTAGCAACCATATAATTGGGTTATCGTGACAATACATATAAACCAATAATTTGGGTTTTTTAATTGAAATTAACTCATCCTAACCAATTATCAATACAAACGTTCTTAGTTATAAGCTGTGCGACTAAATCTGCACATGTACACATCACACAATATCACATTCGAAACGTAGCGGTTAACGTGGGTTTATTTAAACCTGCGGTAAACGCGTCTCGAGCATGTATTTAAAAAAAATGCAGAAGAGAAGCGTGAAACGAAGGAAGAAAAACGTTAGACTTTACGAGGTGACGTTTAGTTCAAAATGGTTGGAAGAAGAAGAAGAAATAGAGAGAGAAGTGAGGTTTTGAAGTGTCTCTCCTCATCCGGTCTTTTTTTTCACCTTTTCTTTTCTCTATCGTCCTTCTTCACTTGTCTTTTCCTTTAAATCTCCCACAATATCGATGATATTTTTTTTATCGCTCGAGAACACGCGATACCTACGAATGTGACACCTTATAGGCTTTCTAACATTCTAGTTGTCTTTTCCGCGAATAGCGTCGTTAAACTCGGTGTACACGCAGACACACACAGACACAGACATTTATAGACCTTTTGTCACGGTTGAACGGTTACTCGATGAACTTTCAATATTCGGTCTTAGATTGCCTGCGGAAGTTGTGTACTTGGTGAAGAACAATTGTTGAATTGTGAGAAAAATTAAAATGATGATCGATGAAGTATTATTTATTATAGGATATGGAGTTCGACGAATATTCTTTTAGTTTTTGTATTAGTGGAAAGAAAAAAATAGTTTTTATAACTATTAATTGGTAATGATAATTTTTTGAACGATTATATAATAAATATTCAGAAAAAAAATGTTCAAAGTGTTAAAATCACAGTTAAAACGAAAACTTTTTCTTGTTTTTCGAAAATTTTTGTTTTTTAATATATATATACGAGAATCATTTTAGAAAAACATTGATATAAATACAAAAAACAAAATTTTAGAGAACGCAAAAAATAAACATTTTTTTATAAATTTCAATATAGAAGAATCATACCGCATTTAGATAAATACAAAATCTAAATTTTTTAGAATGCTAAAATAAAATAACTAAATGTGTTTCATATTCTTTATTATATAAAAATACCATGATATATTCAATTCAGATAAATACATAAAAACTAAAATTTTTGTTGTTCGTCAGTACACAAAAATCATACAAAAATATTGAGATACATAAAAAATTTTTTTTTCCATTAATATACAAGAATCATTATACATAAATAGATAATTACGAAAACAAACCACATAATTTTGTATATCATCCAATACATAGAATTACTGTACAAAATTTTTTGAAAAAGAAATTCTTAAAAGCCTAACCAATGAATCCAGAATGGCCCTCTAATAATTGTAATGTTCATCGTTAAAAATATAAATGCAGTAAAGGAAAAAAACTTTTTACATAACTCACTTGAATAGAGTATCGAACAAAATTTTTTGCTTCGAATATCTATATAGAATATTGTAGTATTACAGGACCGTGTTACCCGCAATTGATATTGTCATTTCACTTTTTCCTTCATCACGGTTGAATGCAGTCACTAGAATTATATTGCTTTATAATCGACCCAACTTTCACGGGTTTCTTAGGATACGCTTATGCATACTCCAATTTTTCTGGGTTCGTTTTTTTGTTGTTCAATGCGTATTACTGAATTTTCCGCAATACATTTTTGTTGTTGCAAACTAAACGGTGATTGGAAATATGTATTATTAATGGCTGTTTTGTTAAAAGTAATTTAATCTTGGTTAATCTTTTGAAAAATTTATCATTTAGAGGTTAATTGTATGTAGGTGCGTGATGGTGAAAAAGGACGGTTCGTTAACTTCATTCTTTTTATATGTTTACAATTTTATACCTTCGCATGAAGAATTAATTGTTGTACTTGCAATAGAATTATTTGCCTTAAGATATTTAATTTTGAAAATTAGGTGAAAATCTTGTTATCGATACTTTAATATTTTGCAAGTAAAATTATGTTTTTCTTCGTTAGATTTAATTTTTTTAAATAAATATTTTTTTTATATAATTGTAGTGAATTAATTCAATTTTTTTGGTGCAGGAATCTACTTTTGCCGATGTTATTTCATTGAACTGTTCAATTAGAATTTTAAACAAAAATTGGAAAAAATTCCACAAGATTCAACATAATAAAATTCATTATTTTCAAAAAACTATTTTATTGAATACACTAAAATAAATTACTAAAAAATATACAATAATACTTAACTTTTATCAAGTAAATTAATATTTATTAATTCTAAATAACAATTTTTTAAATGTGCACGTGAATGTATTTTATTTCGTTTCAGGAATCTACTTTTTTCAATGTTATTTTATTAAAATTCTTAAAAAATCTAGAAAAAATTCCGTAATATTTTTAACACCATTGGTGTACATATTTTATCAATTGCGTGGCTCTAAGTTTATCGACCGAAAAATATAATGCTTAAAGATATTGAACTAAAAAACATGCAAAATTTCGGCAAAAACGTCCAGCATGGTAAAGTCAAATTAAAATTACAGGTGTCAATTATTATCATCCCCAATAAAAAAGTGTCATCTTGAAAATTATAAAAAAATTTGAAAAAATGAAATAGTCATTCAGAAACTTAAACAATTGTAACTATAAAATATGCAATTAAAAATCGAATTTTGCTACTACCCGGAAACCTCAAAAACATAGATTATAAAAATTATTGAAAAAATTAGTCAAAAAAGAAGTTTAATAAATTGTAAATTAGAAAAAAAAGGAACAGTAAACCGCGTATTCATGGAAAAATATCGTTGATCCTTCTTGCTTGCGTATAATACGCACATACATACATACATACATATATATATATATATAGCGTTTACAAGAAAAGTAACGCGTAAGGTTCGTGTTTGCCACTCACTCTCTTTCTCCTTGGTTTAATCGCTAATTACATGCATTAGCGCACGAGGCTCGATCGCTCGAATATATACACTTGTGTCGGGTTCTTGTGTTGACTCGAATTAAAAGAAAGGTATAATGTTATTTCAATTTTTTTTTCTTTGCGCGTTTCATTTGTCTCGCCTTGTTAACGATGAACAATTTTTCACTCGAAATGTTTGTATACCTATACATCGTATACGCGTGTTCTGCTAATTCTTTTTTTTTTTTTTATTAATTTTTTATATATATATATATATATATTATAATGAGATAAATTTTCATTCGGCACGAGATAATTTTAACCGTAATTATGCGTGAACGAAAATAAAAGAAAAAAAATGAGTCGTTTGTTAGGTTAAAATTGTATAGTTGTGATTTTTTGAAATGCAAATGTGTAAACAATGTGAAGAGAGAGAGAGAGAGAGAAAGGAAAAAAAATTTGGCACATAAAAATGTAGTATACAAAGAAATTACACTTGTATGGAGAGATGAAAATTAAAATAATTGACTCATTTCGGACAGCGTGTAGTACTTTTTTTTTGGGTTCTCAACTTGACGTGCTTCGGTGAACCGAATAATAATTGTTTCGTTATTGAGTTTTGCACGAAGCAATTATTAAATTGTAGAATAATTTACGCGATGAATCGATAGAAATAAATGTGTATTTTTTTTTAAATTGTTGTTTCAGTTTTTATTTTATCACGTACGTTTACGGTATTAATAATTCCGTTTATATCTGCGCGGAGGGAAGTCATTGATAAATATTACATTTAAGAGCAAAATGCAAGGTTATGTAATTTTATGCAAAATTTTAAAAAATGAACACGCAGATTAATAATATTTATTGTGATAAATAATCATTTTTTCGAAAAGAAAATTGTGTTTTTAAATTTTGTATGATACTGATACTATAATTTTAATTTAAAATATTCAAATGTGTTATGCGATATTTGTTTTTACATTTAAATAAAAATTGAATTGTATTCTCTTTCAATATTATAATTATTTTATCATTATAATTTTTATCTGAAATATTAAGATATATAAGTAGCGAGGTTATGCAATTGTTGTCCAATGTATTGAAATTAAAATTTTAACTGTGGTGAATTAGTACTCTTTCTCACACTGCCACTGTATAATTATTAATCCAAAATATTTAGATGCATAGATAATGAGGTTATGTAATTTTAAGCCAAAATCTCAATATCAAAAAGTATTTTCTAATTTTGGTCATATACGAAAAATTTTACTTACAATTTTCATCCAATCTGTCAAAAACATAGAGACACATCAAATTTTCCGACCGTCGACGGAAAAAAAAATTGCGCGTAATTTAAAAATTAATTAAAACTAATTGCAAGTACTTTGGCGTTGGTTCGCTCAGAAATTAAATGACTCCGTTTAAATTTGCGTAGCAAAGTAATAAAAAATAATAATAAAAAAGAATTAATTGAGTCCCCGACGAGAAAAATGTAGGTTAGCATGTTTGCACGTCGGTATAATTAGCTAATATCAGTGATTAGTCGGTAAGGTAAACCGCTCGCACGCTTTTCCCACTACATTTTTTTTATTCGTGTCTACACACACACTGCGCGTAAGACGTTGAGTAAGAAGAAGTGAAAAAGATGAGAGGGGAGAAAAAAAAACACTTGTCGACGAGTTGGGTAAACTACTTCTGAAGACTTTGAAGGGTCATCCAAATTCCCCTTTTCTGGAAGGGTAGATCTTTCTTTTCCTTTACTTGTGACGTTTACTCGGTTCCAGTGTTTAATGTACGATGACGCGTGTCATGTTAGATATTTGTATGTGATTCCATTTTTTTTTATTTTTGTGTGTGTGTGAATTTTTTGCTTATACATTAAACTCGGTGAAGAAAGTAATTTTCATTGTGCGTATACAAAAATATACAATATTACAATATCATTGATAAAAGTGGAAAATATTGTGTTTTACATACTATTTGCCGATGCGTAAAATGGCACATAATTAACAATTATACAGTTCGAAAAATTTTTCTCATTTCACAGCCGCAATGAATTAAAATCAAATTTTACTCACACTAATGCAAACATATTTCCCTAAGCATTTCTTTATATAATACCTAAAATTGCATTTTATGCTCAGTATCATCTGTATGCTTTTTTTTTCTCATCGAAATAAAAATTTTTTCTACGTATAAATATCTAATTATTACAAATTATGCACTTATATTTGATAATCGACAAGTCACACACACGCATAACCTAAAATGTTTGAAAAGCCACGTCATCTCAATATACGCTAATTGTCGAAAGAATGTTAATACGCGCGAATCGAACTCGAGCGCGACAATAAAGAAGAACCGTCGAGAGCGTCTCGATAACATTAATCGAAAGAAATGATATACCCATAGTGCGATTTTTTTATTAGGAAATGTTTTGAAGCCCAATCGTAAAATATATAGTGGTATATGCCGTTTGAGTAATAACCGCCATTAATATGATTCGAAATGTCCCTCTCTCCCTCACTTCATTCCGAAAAATAGTGAGAGGTTAACGGCTCGACTACCCGATCGATATATAACCGACCGAGGTTATCGTACGAGAACAATCCGTGAGAATATATATTTATATGTAAGGTGTTGGGTAATAAGAGTCGTTATTGTTATTATTGTTCTGCCTTCGACCTTTCGATTTTTCATTTTTTAATAAAATAATTTAATTGGATAAGTCAATTTTAGCCTGTATCACTGATTTTCATCGGATGTATCTATTATTATGAAACCATCGATCGTTACTTCCTCGAGGAAACCGCACCCTCCATCGGGAGAGAGAGAGAGAGAGAGATAGAGATGAGCGTTAATTACGACGATCGGTGTATGCAATCCGGATCGAGGAAACGAAATTTCCTGGTTTTAGGGTATATCCAATGGGAAATAACCGATATTTCATTCCGAGGATCTGATTTTATCGTCTTATTCGCGGTAGGAAAATAGGGAGGCTCGAGCGAATATTGGTACGTTTGGGAAAGTTGATGACGCGGAAATTGTTGAATTGAGAATACTTCGCTAATTTCGATTCGTTGAATTATTAGAGTAGAGCTGCAATTGGACATTTTTTTCACAACGTTATTACCATTTTTGCAACTAAATTTTCGAAGTAATTTTGTTTACAATTGGTATTTAGTACATAATTAAAAATTTTTTATTCCCAACATTGTATCACCTTTTATGCATCGAAAGAGACGCTACAATTTTTTAACAGTAATTTTTTTTTGCAACAAAAATATTGCTACATTAAACATTCTTAGCCTTTTTTTTCGTTGAATTTTTAAGTAACTATAAAGAATTGAATTTTTTTCATGATAATAATTACCTATAATACAATAACAATATTGCAACTCTAATTGAAACAAGTAACTTTAATAATATCGAATTTTTAGTTGATTATTTCGAATTGTAATTTTTTTTTCCTAACAGTAATTACCTTTTTTGCAACAACCGTCGCTAAGTAAATTGTGATGAATGTTCAGTTAAATATTTTTAATTTAACAAATTTTTTCTAATTATTGTTACGTTATATGCAACAAAAATATTACTATTCTAATTAAAATAAAATGTCTTCAAAAACTCTAATTAAAAAAATTTTATGTAACAATATTTACCTTTCTTGCAACATTAATATTATACTTTAATTTATGTATATATATATTTAAATATGTAGTATTTTTAAATTAATCATTTCTCATTTTACTATTTCTAATTAATTATTTCTTTTCCCTAAGATTAATTTTTTTGCAACAGTAACATCGCCACACTAATTGATACAAATGACCCGAATTACATTTACGAAAGTAAAATAAAAAAAAAGAAGAGAAGAATCCATTTATTTGATATACTAGTTTAATTAGCCACGCGGCAGAAAACTCGGTTATCGTATAAGAAACGGAAAAAATAATTGCATCCATTATGCAATCTCCGTAAACAAAAGTAAAACAAAATTTACTACATTGTATACTCTTTTGCATCAACACACCCCCATAAAAAAAATTAATCTACACACCCAAAAAAAAAATTTCTCAATTTTTTAATTTTCGGAGTGTACGGTTAATAGTCTGCAGACTTAGGAATATATCGATACCAACGAAATAAAACGAATAAACTTTTCTTTTTTCTCGTATTATAGAAGAGAGAGAAACGGCTGGGAAAACAATATCGTCTGCTTGGCACAATGCCGCTGACGTATCGACAGTTGCGTTTCATTGTCTGCTTCTCCTATTTTTTTTCGTAAGAAAGGGAAAAAATGTTTGAGTTAAATGTAACGTTTTACGCGATTCCCATATAATTACTAAATTTTAGGTGTTGTTGATTTATCTGAGTAATATTTTATTTATAAATGAAACATGCATCAGTTTCCGTGAATATTCTTCTTGATCTATCGGTGAAGAATATAAAAAAGAAAGGGGTGGGGAGGAGCAACGTAGTGCGACATCTGTTCCTTTAAGATATTATAACCATAAATCTAAAGGCAAAATGTAAATAAAACTATGCGGCTATAAAGGTAATAAATGTTTCGCAATATTTTACCTCGCCTAGGTAACTTTTTTTTTCTTCTCCAGATCGATCAGTAGTAAACCCTTGAAGAAAAATGTATATAAGTTCATTGAATCCATCACCGTGTATACAACTATAAAATGTAACAAAAATAATAACGTTTGGTAAAATTTTTTTATCTATTTAATTGATTTGTTACCAAACGTATTCGAATCCACGTTATAGGGATCTACTGTTACCGACCCAAGAAATTATTGAAATATTGAATTTAAAATCGACTTATATTAAGTTAGATTGATTAAGGGAATGTGAAACTCAAGTAATAATTCAAATTACTCGCGTTTAAAATTATCGATTGAGAAATATTGTTTTAAAACGAATGGTAAAGTAGTTTATAAGATTATTTGTTTTATAAATTTTTTTATATGAGTACAACACGATTCATATTTATATAACAATTAATCTCATCACTGCTTTGTCAATTATGTTTAAAATTTGCACAGTTGTAAATTTCATCATAACGAAGGGCAATCCTCTCGTAATTGTACCTAAATTTTAATATAAAACATTAGTTATTGTAGAAATAGTATTTCACAGTGGGTAAATTATTGGGATGGTAACGTAACAATTATGACATCCCTTTAAGTAAAATATTTCAATTATTTCGCAATGTAAAATATTTTAATAATATATATAATCAATATTGAAAAATTTTCTAAATGACATTTCGAAGAAGTAAAAGATTCTAAGAAACTTTTTTTTTTATATAAAGTTAACCTAACCCTAATTAAAAGTAATTTTTGTATACGAAACCTTTTGAATGTGCGTGAAAATAATAATAACGTGACGTATTGATGGGATTACAGAAGAAGCCCGAGGAAGCAGCATCCGGCAAAGAGGAAGCAGCGAAGCCTGCTGAAGGAGCCGGTGATGCGCCAGCCGTAGAAGCAACGACCGAGCAACCAGCAGCGACTGAAGCGACGACGCCCACTGAAGCTACTTCACCTGTTAGTCCTAACGCCACACCGGACACTAAAGCGACTAAGAAGAAGGAAAAGGTAATTCTAATTTCAACCTTTTTTTTTTTAATTTTTAATATTTGAAATACGTCCGTAATAATTTAATAATGTAACATTCAAAATATTAATTGTTTCTAAAATTTAAAACTTTTTGTATTATTTATAAGATTTATGAAAAAAAACAAAGGATTTAATACTGAAAATAAAAAAAACAAATAAAATCATAATTTACAATTCATGTTTAATACGTACATAATTTGCCATTTTACGTAATAATTGATAGTTTATCGATTGGTTTTGTGCAAGCAGCACGATTATTGCACACGGTTTTAATATCACATTATCAAAAATTTAAACCATGCAATATCGCATTTAACATTACGGACAATTTTCGCATTAATTTTACATACCTGTACGTATGTGTATATTGAACATTCGTTATTGGAAATTAAAATTTTGTAATAGTAATTATTTTGTTTATTGTAAAATAAACTTACATACATATCGAACTCAAAAAATGGTAATTTTTTATATTTTTTTATAAATGAAAGAATAAATTTATGTCTTCCGGCCTTTATAGGCATGTTTTGAACAATATACCCATAATTGTCCAGATTTTTACGTCGAAAATTTAAGTAAAAAAAATTATTTTTTCTTTAAAAATTTAAGAATTTTTTTCTGATATTTAATTTAATATTTTTGATATCATTTTTGAGTTAAAAAGTGTAGATGTCTGTAATGTAGGTCCGACAGTACCTTAATAAAATTTTAATTCCATTTTTTCGATACAATATGTGTGTTTAAACGTAATGAATAAAAACTTCACAGAAGGTTAAGAATATGTAAAAACAGATTTTATAATAAAAATAATAATTTTTGAAATAAAAATTAAATTCTCTCGGTATAAATTAAAAACGTGCATTTAAAGCATTATCGGTATCCAAATAAATGAACATGTAAATTTAGCTTTTTTTGAATATTACTTACATATGTATGATATTAAAGTTTAAGAGGATAAAGAGGACGTCGGTTATAAATTACAGGGAACTGTTTTTATCAACTTAAGAATAAAGTTTGAAATATTAAATTAAAAAACATAAAAATTTAACGAAAAAAATGTTTGATACATGGAAGTAATGCCAAATATATTTTATACAAGAAAAAATAATTGTTTAAGGGAATATTTGATTTTGTCGGTAAAACATGAACTTCCATCGGTATTAAAATAGAAATCCAAATTAAATAATACGCCAAATAAATCACGAATTGCTAAAAATAACTCCAAACACATCATCATTTGTCACATTTACCCCGTAAAAAATCGACCTCAACGCGACAAAATTTCATAATCACGAAACAAACACCTTGTATACAGCGTAACGATAAAAAGATGTCTTTTTTTCTACTTTTTCACATAATCTCCCCGTAGTAATATTTATTCTTATATCCTTCTTTACGTTTGCAGAGCAAGTTGAAGTGGTCCTTCAGGTCGATCAGCTTTAGCAGAAAAGATAAGAGCAAACCGGTACGCGAGGCCACGCCGAAGAATGGAGACGTCGCCAAGGAGGAGCCTCTCGCTGAGGTGAGTCAAATTGATTTTCAAACTTCTCTTTTTTTCTTACACCATGCGGTCGATTATCGATATCTGCGTGGGCAAAAACGGAGATCCGTTTACTTTCGAGATAACTCCGGTGATAAATTTGGGTTATATATATATATATTTACAATCGAGAGAAAGATATTATAAATTCGCGTAGGTTTAGAGAAAGAAATGGAATTTCAATACGTATGTATTTTTTCTCAATGATAAAGAATTTATTTTTAGTGCAAGAGATAGTCGTGCAAATAATTGATTAGAAAATGGTTCTACCCTGCTAGAAACTTTACAATTCGAAAATGGCAATTTATTAATCTATGATTTTTATATGATCAAAAAATGATTATTGAAATCGTCATAAATTGATTATAAACTGATAATATTATGATAAAAATGAGGAAAACATTATTATCTAAGTAAGAACAAAATTTTAAATTCGTCTTTTTTTTAATAACAAATTTTGTATAACTATGGGTAAAGAATTAAAAAATCGAATACGTTAAAAAATATCTCATCGAAATTGATAAATTTCCAAGGGACTGACATAACCAAAAAACCTTTCCATTAGACAACCTCAATGCATTTCAGTATATAAATTAAATAAATTTTATCCTTTTTATATTATTCATTTCACTTAATTTTATCATAATTTAAAATGTTTACCAGCCTCTATAAAACTTTTTGCTATAATCATTTTATGATCGTAATTTCGTAATTGTGTAAGCATTTATGTATATACATGATGATAATTTTATCGTGACTTTGTGATTATAAAACAAGTTAAAACGTGACGTTCTTGACGGAATTTATGATCATAAACATTAACCAAAATTGGCGATATATTTTAAATTTCACCATATTATGATCAGAAAATGATAATAATAGATTTCTAATAGGGAATATTAAAAAATAAGAGTTTTTTTAATAAAATAATGCGACCCTGAAACGATGATTATAAAAAAATTAGAAATTAATCGTTCACTTTTATTATAATAAATCCTTAACAATTCTTTATAGAAAAATCAAATGAAAAATTACTTGAGCTTATAGTAATATTTTATTATAATAAAAATCTTCAACAATTCGTTAAAAAGAGCAAAACGACAAGTAGCCATAATTTTCCATTAATTACCAATTAATTACAAATTTAATTTATTTTTATAACGGTTATCGCGTAAACATTTATATATATATTTTTTCTTCAAATCGTATCAACAAGTTGGATGAGTTACCGCCCTGTTTTTCAAAGCAGAATGAGATATTGTTAACTTGCTATTAATTTATAATCAATTATGAATGAAAAATGAATAATAATCAATGTGAATATAACCTGATTTTAAATCAATAAATTTAAAGCAAAAATTATATTCTAAATGTTTTAATAAAGGTATTTTTTTAATTTTTGATCGTTATTTATGCATTTAAATTTTTGTATAAAACATACAAAATTTAAATAACGTATGTAAGTTATTTTTCAATTATGTATTACAGTAGTCGATATAAATTTTACATTTCTTTAATTCTTTCAGACCTTAATTTAGAATTTTTTCATATTTTTATTTATAATTTTATCATCACTATTATTTTAAATATAGATTTGGTATAATATTATCTTATTAATCTAAAAATACTAATAAAATATTTTTTTACTATACTTTTAATAATTTACGGCTTAATTTTTTTAATTTAAAATTTTTCATCTACTGTATATTGGGTCTGAAAAGGTTAAACAGAAGTTCAAGAAGAAAAAACATGAAAATTTTGTGTGCAACGCTATTGGCGTATCCATAATGTGTATAAAAAATCAATAAAATTACTTATAAACACACCAAATACTTATAGAAATTCTTATGCATAAAATGATTTTAATAAATTAAACCAAGAGAAAAAAATTTTTCAAATTATCCAAAATTGGTATAAAAAATAACAAATGAATCGAGTGATAAATAACAAAGAATAATACAAACATCGAAGAAGAAGAAGAAGAAGAAGAAGAAGAAGAAGAAGAAGAAGAAGAAGAAGAAGAAGAAGAAGAAGAAGAAGAAGAAGAAGAAGAAGAAGAAGAAGAAGAAGAAGAAGAAGAAGAAGAAGAAGAAGAAGAAGAAGAAGAAGAAGAAGAAGAAGAAGAAGAAGAAGAAGAAGAAGAAGAAGAAGAAGAAGAAGAAGAAGAAGAAGAAGAAGAAGAAGAAGAAGAAGAAGAAGAAGAAGAAGAAGAAGAAGAAGAAGAAGAAGAAGAAGAAGAAGAAGAAGAAGAAGAAGAAGAAGAAGAAGAAGAAGAAGAAGAAGAAGAAGAAGAAGAAGAAGAAGAAGAAGAAGAAGAAGAAGAAGAAGAAGAAGAAGAAGAAGAAGAAGAAGAAGAAGAAGAAGAAGAAGAAGAAGAAGAAGAAGAAGAAGAAGAAGAAGAAGAAGAAGAAGAAGAAGAAGAAGAAGAAGAAGAAGAAGAAGAAGAAGAAGAAGAAGAAGAAGAAGAAGAAGAATTTTATCCGTTTTAGACTGATTCATTTCACTTAATTTATCATAATTTAAAAGGTCTTCCCAAGCTCTATAAAACTTCTTTGCTATAATCATTTTATGATCGTAATTTCGTAATTGTGTAAGCATTTATGTATATACATGATGATAATTTTATCGTGACTTTGTGATTATAAAACAAGTTAAAACGTGACGTTCTTGACGGAATTTATGATCATAAACATTAACCAAAATTGGCGATATATTTTAAATTTCACCATATTATGATCAGAAAATGATAATAATAGATTTCTAATAGGGAATATTAAAAATAAGAGTTTTTTTAATAAAATAATGCGACCCTGAAACGATGATTATAAAAAATTAGAAATTAATCGTTCACTTTTATTATAATAAATCCTTAACAATTCTTTATAGAAAAATCAAATGAAAAATTACTTGAGCTTATAGTAATATTTTATTATAATAAAAATCTTCAACAATTCGTTAAAAAGAGCAAAACGACAAGTAGCCATAATTTTCCATTAATTACCAATTAATTACAAATTTAATTTATTTTTATAACGGTTATCGCGTAAACATTTATATATATATTTTTTCTTCAAATCGTATCAACAAGTTGGATGAGTTACCGCCCTGTTTTTCAAAGCAGAATGAGATATTGTTAACTTGCTATTAATTTATAATCAATTATGAATGAAAAATGAATAATAATCAATGTGAATATAACCTGATTTTAAATCAATAAATTTAAAGCAAAAATTATATTCTAAATGTTTTAATAAAGGTATTTTTTTAATTTTTGATCGTTATTTATGCATTTAAATTTTTGTATAAAACATACAAAATTTAAATAACGTATGTAAGTTATTTTTCAATTATGTATTACAGTAGTCGATATAAATTTTACATTTCTTTAATTCTTTCAGACCTTAATTTAGAATTTTTTCATATTTTTATTTATAATTTTATCATCACTATTATTTTAAATATAGATTTGGTATAATATTATCTTATTAATCTAAAAATACTAATAAAATATTTTTTTACTATACTTTTAATAATTTACGGCTTAATTTTTTTAATTTAAAATTTTTCATCTACTGTATATTGGGTCTGAAAAGGTTAAACAGAAGTTCAAGAAGAAAAAACATGAAAATTTTGTGTGCAACGCTATTGGCGTATCCATAATGTGTATAAAAAATCAATAAAATTACTTATAAACACACCAAATACTTATAGAAATTCTTATGCATAAAATGATTTTTAATAAATTAAACCAAGAGAAAAAAATTTTTCAAATTATCCAAAATTGGTATAAAAAATAACAAATGAATCGAGTGATAAATAACAAAGAATAATACAAACATCGAAGAAGAAGAAGAAGAAGAAGAAGAAGAAGATAATGCACTGAGAAGGTTTACGTAGTGAGTCATTCGATTAATTTCCTCTCGAGTATTTTTTTCTTTTTCTTTCTTTCATATTTCTCAAGAGTTTTTTGACTGAGCGTTAATTAATGATTTTCGAGAAAACGACGCGATACGCGTAAGTGTAGCAATTTGTATTAATTAAATTTATTAATAAAAAACGTTAAAATGTCGAATGGACGAAATTTTTTCATTTATCGCGAAATTAAAATCCAATATAGTTTATACAAAGCGATAGATTTTGCCTGTTTACTTTTATTGTTGTTGCATTCGACGTATAGAATAAATGGACAGTAATTAATTACTTTACGCTTCCCGAGTAAAATCGGTTTTCACAAAAGACAATCAATACGAGTGATTGAAATTGTTTTTTTTTGTTTTGTTATTTATTTCATTCGAAGTGTTTTGTTTGTAAAGAAGGTTAAAATATCGGTCGATTGGAAGAAGTGCAGATTTCATTGTGTAAGTCAGTTATTTTTCTTTTTGTTAAAATTGATATTGATAAGGTTCGTTTAAGATTTAAATATTTTGTTATTATTAAATGTATATTTACATCACATCGGAATTTATATTACAGGGATCTACGTTTATCGACAGAAAAATTAAAAAAAAATTATGGATGTAAGTAAAAATATAAATTTAAGATGTGAAAGAAAAATTTTTCGAAATAATAAACGTTACTTCCGTTTGTTATTTGAAATAGAACTCTTCAACTAAATGGAAATTTTAATTATTTAAGAATAAGTATAACTTTAATAAAACACATCAATGATTTTTTTTATTCCTAAAAAAGTCATTACTTTGCCAAATACGAAATCGCAAAACCTGTTTTATTAGTTCAATTTATAGTAATATTACAGGAATCTACTTTTACCGACGCCAATATAATTTTGACTTAAAATTATCTGAAAAGATTTAGTAAGAAAATGTAATGCACGTGTGATGCAATTGTATTTTTTAAATGATAATTAATTAATCATTAATAATTAATAACTATTTTTGAAAGAAAAAATAACAATCTATTAATTTAAATACCCCAGACCATTTTTGTCGGTAATGTCGACTGATAACGCATTAAAAAAATTTAGAAAAAAATCTTGCGCACACACACAAGTTCAACTCGATTACAAAAGTAAATGCTCCTGTAAAAAACATTCGTTGAAATATTAATTTTTTCAAATTCGAAAATTGTTTTTAAAATAGAAACTATTTGGGGATAAATAACAGAAGTCTTTTCCAGAATTCGGAAGAATAAAAAGCAAACTACACACGCAAGCTGGGCGATATCGACCGAGTAGTTTCGAAAATACGACGATTTACGGACATACACACACACATCCATACAGACATTTTCTAAAAATACGTGATTTCGAGTCCTGACATGTTAAAATATACTTATAACATGTTTTTAGCAAGTCGAAAAATAAAATAATTAAATTTAATAATAATACGATGAAAATGAACGACTACAAAATTAAAAAGAAAAAAGTAAATAACTGTAATTTCAGATTACCAAACTAATAATTTTACCAGCACATCGTCGTTTCCACACTCCTATATAACGCTATTTACGTCAGTTTCTCATAATCGAGAAATTCGATCAATTTTTTTACTTCCTTTCCTCCAACCCCCTTAGTCGTATTATTGACTACGGTTCAACGATTCAAACTTCCCGGATATATGTGTGTATATATATAGAATCCGAGGTGTCACAAAAGCTTATCGCTCGTAATTATCGGTTTTCGCCCGCACCTCGTCGTCACAGGGTTAATGTCACGGGTTTCCCCTGCACGCGCAAAAAAAAATTCAACTCTTTTTAATCAAATCAAAACGATCGATATATCAAATGTTTATCGTTCTCTTAGTATTTAATTATCCCTTAAAGTACACGACAAAGTTTTAATTTATTAACCGGTCGGGTTGTGACGGCATGCATAATTTGCGCACGCGACCCATAAATTCAACCGGATCGTGCTCTATCATCCCTGTTGACGAACCCTCGTGGTTTAAAAGAAAAGGTCTTGTGGTTTTGAATGAATTAAAAGAAATGGATTTGTTTTACGAGATCGTAAATAAATTTGGAGGTTATGTCGGGGGACGTTGTGTGTATCGTGTGTGCATACATTTTTATTTCATTGTGATTCATTATAAGCGTGGATGACGATTGTAAATTGTCAAGGGTGTTTTTTTTTAATTAAAATTAAATTGTATAATCTAATTTGATTTAATTTGGGTGAGTATGAAAAATGTATACCCCATATTCTGTGAAAGTAAACATTTGTTTTTCGTCATTCGAAGTTTTATGGGAAAATATTTAATCGTCGCGTATAAACGAAAAGGTTTAAGAAGATATAATTGTTTTTTTTATTGACATTAATTTTACAACCTAACCTTACATTCTGAGAACGTAAATTTAGTTTGGAATCTTCACATATTTGTTACAAATTAGTACTAAAGCAATTGATAATTTCACATGTTTATTCATGTATAACATATTAATTTTTTTTTAAATAGTAATTTTATCAATAATTAATGCGGACCCTTTACCTGGCGTAATATTCGAATTGTTTGAATAAAAGAGAATATATAACCTAGCCTGACATTCTGTGAACGTTTATTTATTTTCTATAACTTGTAGATTTGTTAAAAATTTTACGTAACAGGTGTACGTAAACCGAAACCAAATAAATTTACAAAAATAAAACAATCCTTCTTCTGTATTAAAATTTAATTACATAACCTATAACCTCAAGACTCACGGAGCAAAGTCATCTCTCCCATCACTTGCAAATACGTCGAAAATTTGTCTATCTATTATCAATAAACGAAGCTCAAGCGAATTAACAAAGATAAAGAGTTAAAAATCAGATTACACAACGTAACCCTCAACCCTGCGTGAGTAAATTTATTTCTCCCATCACCTGCAGAAAATTTGACTGTCTATAAACCAAGACACCGAATCTTTCAAAAGACATCTCCCAACTCTATAACTAAAGTTTCCTCTCTCTCACTCTAGAAACGTGGAACGAAAGTTCGTATATACCTACCACCTTGGGTTTGTAGATGTTTGAGAAATAATTCGTTTCGAATAGTTGAAATTTCACGGATGATTGATAGACTCACCGAGATTTCAAATTTACTTACCAACTTTGTAAGTTTCGGAGTTTGCCTAACGTTGGAATTTAATTGATTGAGCTAATTTTATTTGGATATCATATTGATTGACGTTGTGGATCGTTTAATTTTGATTAAAATCAATATTGAGACTAAACAAAAATGTTCGTTAATCAATTGTTTAACTATTTTAACTATTGACTCCAATCAACTGTCACATGGTTTAAAGAAAGTTTTATGTATAAAAATAATTATTTTTAAAAACTGTGTAATATTTATTAAAAATATGTGCAATTTTTTGTTGATTTTCCTAAAGTTGCTGACATTTATAGCGATAGTTTTCTTCGTTTATTTAAAAGAAAATATTTTTTCTTCTTTATGTAACATTGTTAGCTATTTTCACATTTTTTAAATCTTTATTAGACATCATTTTTTAATTCTCAACACAATTTAAATATAGTTTATTATGAGTCGGTAAAGTAGATTCCTGCCATTTATTACCGACGTGCCTAGAAAATACTGATGTAAACCCTTTTTTCTGTAAGAGGAGCAATACTTTCAAATTCTTAATTATTTTAACATTATTTTTGGGTCGATAATGGTAGATCCTTTTAATTTTGATTTCACACCCTTAATACATTTATTTTTTTCAAAAGGTAGCTCTCTTAATTTCATTCATGTTTTTTCCCAATTTGTTATACAAATTGGTTCCAACTTTTAATTAAAAACATTTAACATTATTTTTGGATCAATAAGAGGAGATTCCTGTTAATTATGCTTAACCTCTTAATGCGTTATTAAGATTACAATAAATTTTTTTAATAATTTATATCCATCTCTATAATTGTAAATAGTATTTTAAACATAATTTTCAGATTGATAAAAGTAAATTCCGGTCATCCAGATTTGACAGCTTCATAAGAAAATTAATTGTACATTTAATTTTACCCGAAAAAAACCAAACATTTTTTCATAATTAATATTACATTAGCGAAGCTTAGTCTATTTTTTTTATTAAATATTTCAAATATTACTTATAGTCGACAAACGTAGATCCCTGCAATTCATAACCAACAAAATTTTCCATAATAAAATGCAAAAGTCACAATACGACCATAATTTAAAAAAACAAAAAATTAGTCTCATTTTTTCAATTATTCATCCCGCGTTCATTAAGACTTGATACGTTCCCTCGAGCGTGAAATAGAGAGAAAAAAGTCAATTCGACTCGTAAATTACCGAGTTGTAAAGTGTGCGCGCTCAAAATTTACGGTTGCAACAATTTTAATATCAGGTGTTGAGAGAACGCACATAGTCAAGCAGCAACACCGTATACACGAACGATCCCTTCTTATCATCGGATGAACGTGCGGAATAAAAATCCGTAATACCGTAATAAAACTTGGAAGGTTATGTTGATCGTATAATAAAATAAATAAAATGGTGGTTGCGTTAAACACTTCACGGTTACTCGAGTTTAACTAATCTTTTTTACAAGTAATTTTTTCATCAAGATTTAGAGGAAAAAAACAAATTTCGATTTGATGAATGCGTTATAAAATTCGTAGAAAAAAGTAAATTTTAGGTAATTATTATATAGAAATGAAAAAATAAAAGTATCCTGTCATACGCAATTTTTTTAATTTTCGAAGGAATGTCAAAGTAAAAAAAATCAAATTTTCCGGGTTCGATATTGTTAAAAAAGAAAGTTCGACCTGCGTTTGACATAATCTGTCAGTGTGTAAAATTTGAATTGATTATTATTCTCAATTTTTAAATTTGTTTTGAAATATTCCGAAACATAATTTTATAAATTAGAAATCCTATAAACAATCAGTAATTATAAAGAAGTAATAAACGTAATAAATTCAAATTTGAAAGAAAGTTTATATTTATATCTGAATTCTGGTCAGTATTCGGAGAGAATTTTTTAATTAAAATTCCGTCAGGGTAAACATCATTTTTACAACATTTTTTATTAAGACGTTATAATTTCAGTATATAGAAAAATTTTTATAATTTTAACCAAACTGTGACGATAATTTTTCATTTACTGACCGTGTATTTTTTCTCGCGCTAAATTTTATAAAAAAATTGTCACTCTGTATTTCATCAATAAATTACATAATTTATTTTTTTAATGGCTTTGGTATTTAATATGACGCCACAATATTATCTTCTTACAATTACAAATCCACAAAATTTTAAACGCCGAGTATTCAAATTTTTTTAATTTACCATATTTATAAAAATTTGGCTTAAAAATTTACCGTATTTCAAGATAGATATTATTAATTACCCAAATATTCTTTCTTTTCTAATAATTATTAATTATAATTAAAAACCACCCTACGAAAATGCAATCGTCCATGAAATTAATCGCGCTTAACAAAAAGAACAAGAGAAAATCGTCCTTAAGAACGTCATTACCCTCGTTTAGTCACAAAACCCACAAATTGTATACTAAACGAGGGTAGAAAAGAAAATACGAGTGACAAAAGAGACGCTTGAAAATAATTTAAAAAAGAGAAAAAGATCTTAACCTAAAACAATCTATATAACCCTACTTTCATCATGGACGTTAATTCCAGAGGAGATGAATGTTATTTAAAAAGAAATAAAAGAAGAATTGAGGGGGATGGAGGATCGTAACTCGATTTCACCGAGGCGCTTGAAGTGTCAAAGCAATTTTCAACGATAAAAAAAACAAAACGTGACTTTTCGGAAATTGAAAAACAATTCAATTTAAAATAATAATAATAATTGTACGCAGAAAAAAATTTCCACTCGTAAATTTATAAAATCATATTGTTCATCGTTAAAAATAAGTGAAAAAAAATCAATGATTATTTAATTTTTCCTCGAATATACGTATAATGAAATATTAAAGTTTAATAATGTTTTATGCAATAGAAGCCGGTTACGGTGAAAAATAATTTTTTTTAAATTATTATGCAATTATTAATATATATATTTATGCGAGTATAAATCCATACTGAAGTTGTTAAACGCGTTTCGATAAAAACGTTTATCGACGTGAGTATATAATACATGCACTAAAATAATAATAAAGAACCGATATAAATGTAAAGGTAATTTTTTGTTTTTCAAGAGTTTAAGAATGTGTAATCAATTAAAAAAAGTTATTTTATTTGTATATAACATATACTATAAAAAAATAATTTTTATAGTTATTTATACGAGTGCGGAATACTATATAACAAAAAAAATTGTTATACGTATCATAATTTATCATAATTTTTTATTATTTGATATTACAATTTATTTAAAATAACATAATTATTTTTAAATTATTATTTTTTTAAAATAAATTATTTAGTTATTTTTATATGATCATTTATTTATAAGAAATTATTAATTTAATCCCATTTTACTTTTTCAAATTTTCAAATGTGAAATGAAGAGTCTTGATTCGTATTCAAATAAATCAATCGTAGTTGATTTTCATGTGAATCCATTTTTAACGAATTTACGAGATACTTGAAAAATTTTATTGTTAAAAGGAAAATTTTATATTTCCAAGTATATAAATTAATAACATGGATGAGTGTATTTATTAAAATAATATTTCATAATTTTTATTTATTTTTGTTACAGGTGAGTGTGTCACATTGTTCTCGCAATCGGTGTTTAAAGGTTTGTTCATTTCATTTTTGTTAATTATTTTTATTATGATTATCAAAAGTTTGGATTACGGGTTCGAAGGAAGTAGTAATCGATCGTGATGTAATATTTATCTTGAATTTATTTGATGAAGATAAATTGATTATGAATCACTGAGAAAAAAATAATTTATTACAAACATCGAAGGTACGAAGATGATGTCGAACCTTGAATTACTCGTTCATTTTAATTTTTATATGTATAAAAGAATTTTTTTAATTGATATTGTTATTGAAACTGTTTTGTATGTAACCGTTTTGTAACAAATGATTTTTTTCTTAAGGTGCTCATAGTTGCCTTTTGTAATATAGACAATATTTTCAGATTTTCATATTCGAATTTAATATTGTTTATTACAGAAAATGCTTCAGTTGCCAACGAAATATAATTTAAGTTGAAGAAAACTTTTTTTCTTAAAACATAGCTCCTTTAGTTTTTTACATCAGTTTTAAACCTTATTTGTAATGTTTTCAGATGTTTAACGTAAAATTATAAAGACAACGTATAAATTGCTTTATTTAAAAAATGAAGCTTTTAATTCGGAGAGACCGATATTATATATTATACACATATATAACGTATATAGGTTGATAAACGTAGATTTCTGTAATTCGTGATCGACATCTTCTTTTAAAAATACCATTATGTACTACTGCCACATCAATGTGTACATTTAGAATTTTTAATTATTTTTATCTAAACACTATATAGCTTAAGAATATTGTGTCGGTTAAAATAGAATCCTATAATTTAAATTTAACATCTCTGTTCATAATTACTATTAATTACAATTTTCAAAATAAATCTATATTAAAATTGTTTATTGAAAACTTTATTATAGATCACAGTTTTTTAATAATCGTTATAAGCACAATCAATTTCTCGGCCGATAATAGTAGATCCCTATAATTTGGATAATCTAAAACTATCATATAACATTACCATTATTAAATGAGTAAAACATATTTTAATCATCTTTATTCAGTTATTGAAATGATTATAGGTAGATGTACCTGCAATTCGAATTAAACATCTTCATTTAATTTAGATTTTTATATTACGAACTCAATTTAAGAATTTTCGGAATATTTTAAAGACCAAACGTATACCCTAATGGAAACTATCCGACTAATCGGAAACCCACGAACTAAACCACGACCGACAAAACCCACATCTCTATCAAATCAACCAATAAAACCTCGTAAAAGACCATTAAATCTCATTTTTTCCCCTTCAAGAAAAATAAAAATGTAAGAAAAAAAAAATAAATAACCGAGACGGTCGTAGGCACGCGTACGCGTGATTGAACTCGAGGCTCGCGAACGGGTGGGCTGAATTTCCGCACTCGCCTTACTTGGTTGGCTCGATGGAGGTTAATATTATATATACACACCTTTCGTTTTATCAGAATTACGTTTGAGTGATAAGAAAGAATATTTTTTTTGGTTATGCAACATTTTTTTAAGCTTTTAAAGAAGAGTTCTATAGTACCTTATACGTTCACTTTGTTTTTTGTTTCAGTGATAAGAGAAAATTTTTTTTTAGGTTACGTAGCATTTTTTAAGCTTTTAAAAAAGATTTCTTTAATTTCTTTCGTTCACTTTTGTTTTTTTTTCTGAAAAAAAGTAAGTTCGTCCGGGTGTTACCTTTGAGAATCGGAAAATTTTCTTTCTCGAGCGCGTTTAAAAAAAGAAAAAAACGAGAAGAGCTTTTGAATTTAAACCTTCAGGAGGGAAAAAGGAGATAATAGGCTTAACGCCAAGGATGAGATTTTCGTCTTTGACTTTATGATTCTTTAGATGAATAATTTTAGAGGAAAAAAATTTTTGTTTATCAAAAAGTCGAATTAAAAAAATTCCAATTAGCGTGGTACCTTTTGTCCATAAGGGAAGATATACCCTACAATTACGAGGTTATCTTTTAAAACGTCTTAATTAACCTTATAGGTTGCTTATGTTAAATCTCGTGGAAAAAGGATCTCGTCTCGTCGACCGTCTGGTTCGATGACTCACACGAAGAGAACGAGGAGAAAAAAAATATCGAATGGTTCAGGTGTGGCAACGTCGTTCGAATATATCGTACTCTTGGATAGCGTGTTAACAATTCATTTTGACTCAACTTTTCTTCTGGCTTTAAGAAATTATTGTTGGTTGAGTTGACTTTTTGTAAATCAAAATGACATCGGTGTAGTTACATTTTAAGGCAAGTTCGTTTTTTTTAATTGTAAAAATCGAAGAGATGTTTTGAATTAAAAATGTTAGCGTTACTAAGGCAATTATCAGTTAAGTTGACTTTTGTAAGTTATCGTTGAATCGTTTCAACAGTTCTTCTTGTAAAGAGTACAACAAAATTTGAGAATATTTTTTTAATATATTCTCGGTTTCTTAGATCTAAATAAAAGTAGTATTTAGCTAAGTTTTTCATTAATCCTGTTGACTTTTTTATAAATCAACATTGATCAAAAATCAGCTTTTTATCTTTTTTAAAGATAACAACAAAAATTTTATACTTTGTTTACATAAATTTTCTCAGTCTTCTAAATATAAAAATAATAACTTTACTAAGTCTGTTATTGGTTGAATTGACTTTTTTGTAAATCGATATTGACTCAAATCAAACTGTTCGTTTATATATAAATTAAAACAAATTCGTATCTTGTAAAAAACATTTCGCTGATATTTAAGTTACAATAATATTACTTAGGATGTCATTAAGCAAGTTGAATTTTTTGTAAATCTATCTAAATATTTAAATTGTTTTGGGTGTGAACACACCTCAGTTTTCTAAGTATAAACAATAATTTGCCTAAAAATGTTACTTGTGGCGCTGATATTTGTAAGTCAATATTTAATCAACGCACTGTGAAAACATTTTCATTTTTCGTGTATATATCAAAACATGCATTACATTAATTACAATGAATTACAATGATTATAATTACATTGAAAATTTCACTAAACAAGTTGACTTTTCTAAGTCAACATTTGATCAACATATCAGTGCATTAAAAAAGGTTTTCTTTTTTTTGTACACACAAAAACCTGCTAGTTCTGTCAAATAACATTACTCGCGATCGAGTAATTGCTCAGTGGAGTCGCGATTAATAATAGATGATCACTCTGTACTTTAACCAGAGTCAACATTTCGACCAGTGAAACCTCAGAGGGGAGTAAAATAAATAAACTGACGAAGCGGTTTTAAGTAAATAGTCTTAAAACGATAACTCTGAAAGCAACGGAACGTTATGATGTTGATTCGAGTTTACCTCAACGAAGATTACGTGTCCAATTTGCATTATTTAAAAAAAACGTAATTTTGCAAGGTTGTTCTTGCCTTATATACAGACGTTTTTAAAAGTAATTATTATTTTTAGTTTTATCAACATTATATATCAAATGGAGGTACAAGTGGAAAAATCAAGAGTTTAAAAGTACTAAAATAATTTGAATAGCAAATTTTGTAAAAAAAATTTCTGTAAGAAAATGAGCCCAAATACGTTTCATTTGGTTAAAAAACAAAAAAGATTCCAGTACTTTGTCATGAAATTATGATATGGTAGCGATATCAGCGCAATCATGATACGAATAAATTTATAAAAAATTATTAGTCCTTCTTAAACTTTTAATTTTTCCATTTGCACCTCTGTTTGATATATAATGTTGATAAAATTAAAAATAATAATTACTTTTAAAAACGTCTGTATATAAGGCAAGAACCACCTTAACAATTTTTCTAACACGTGCGAACAAAAAATTAACCACATATTTCGACATTAGGTTACATTACTTTTTAATCAAACGGTCAAAACAAAAAATATTATAAGGGTTTATTTTACTTTTATCGACAAGGATATCTATAAGCAAATCAAATATGCGAAAAGCAAACGCGGCAAACGGATTAATTTGTAAAATCTCCACGTGTGGTCGATTTTGTCATGAATATATTTGAAAAACCCGTTTTCTCATCGAGAGACAAACATCATTTTCTTTCATTATTAAATGTAACACTGCCGTGCGCACCCTCGATTTATCAGCTGAAAGAAACTGGTCGGGCACATTCATTTATTTCCAATCGTAACAATCTTTTACTTGCCGAGGAACAAGTTTACTCGAATCTTTCATTATGCGTACTTGTTTCAACTGACTTACATTTTTGTTTCCTTTTTTATTTACTATACATCGAAGACAATAATATAGTCTTTACTACTATAGTGGGAAACTGAAAAATGCTTTTTTTGCAGGGTAGGGAATAGGTAACTCTAACCTCGAAATATTAAGAGACCGTTTTGAGGAATAGAAGAATTTTTTTATAACAAGTTCTTCTATTTTTTTACTGTATTACAGAAAATTGTATTCTTTGCTACGCTATTCGATAATGAAACATTTTTTTCTTTATGACAATCACCAATTCTAACCTCAAAACATGAGTTTCGTAAATTGAAAGATTCCAAACACTTTTTAACTGTTCTAAAGAAAGATGTACTTATTATTATACTTATAGAAATTAAAATAATTTTTCAGTATTTTTTATTTAAAGCATTAAACTGTTAAAATTTTTATTTGCTATTTTTTACATTTTGCACTGTTAAATGAATATTTCTAACCTCAAAATATTAAATATCATTTTGGTAAATTGATGAATTCCATAACATACATATTTTTAAATATGACTAGTTGTTACGTTTCGAATAAATAATTCTAATCATAAAACATAAAAAACATAGTGGATATAAATATATGAATTATCTAATTGTAACCTCGAAATTTCAAAACTGTATTACGCCGTAATAAAAAGTTTTATTTACAAAAAAAATCAAAGAAAAATTCGGTGACTAATAACCTTCTATCATTATGTAACATTTATACGATCGACGCTCTACATTCTAAAGTCAAAGGTGTAAAAATTGCTGCTCGGAAATGTAAATTCTGTAATTACACATTAAAAACGATTAAAAAATGTGAAAATTACACTTTACGAAAGTGTAAAAATATCATTATTTATACTTTAGAATTCAGATACCAATAATTTACAATTTATAAAGTATAATTTTGTCATCTTTTTTAAAGTTTAATGTTAGTTTTTTTAAACTTACCTAAAATCTAATTTTCGCAATTTAATCATACATAAAGTGTAAAATTCATTATTTTTTACTTCGTAACGGCAATTTCTACACTTTAGACTATGTATCCTTCTCCTATTAAATTATTCTTCATTTACGCTTTGTAAAACAATAACGTCGTCGTGTTCTCGCAAAAATCACACCAGATATTCGTATTCCGTTAAACTAATTGCCGTGTGGTTTTTCCGATCGATATATCCACAAAGGAATAATTAGTAATTCCCGTCCGCGGGCTACTGTGGATTTAACCTTAACGACGAGGGCGAAGCATAAGCGATCCTCGAATGAACGATAGCGTACTGCAGGTAGTAGGCATAGTAGAACAAACAATTAATTATGACAACGTTTGATTTAGTTTGCTTATTAGTGCCATGTCGTTACCATCCTGATTGATACTAAGTACACGCGTACCTCCCTCATTTGTTGTAATTGGTGAATATTCAACGCTATAACGTTTATTTTTTATCGTAGCACACGTACAATTGGATGTAGAGTGCGTAAGGTGATTTTTTACAATAGCGATTTTATACAATAATCGATTGTCCGATTAGCGTGCTCAAGTTATTTGACTGTACGCCACTGAGTCTAAAAAAGTATATTTCGAGTTGAAACCGAAGCGTATTTTACGCACGCTGGAATGAACGGTCATCCTTTGCATATTACGTACATACACTGATACAGACATTTTACACACACTGTACAGCTGAAAATTAAATATTACAGCATACTATACTGAAATATTCAATTTTCAGCTGCACAGTGTGTGTAAAATAAATGTATCAGTATACGTGCGTAATATGCAAAGGATGACCGTTTGTTCCAGTGTGCGTAAAATACGCTTCGATTTCGAGTCGTGAAATGACGATTCACTCACCGTAGGAATAAAATACATTTAATTCTAAAATATTTATTTACGACCTAAAAACGAAGTATGGAAACACATTTTACACCCTTGATATAAAAAAAATGCTATTAACACAGCGCGTAAAATGATTATTTATAGTATACTAAATTAAGATTTTTATTTTACGCATTACAACCATAAAATCCTTCCTATGTAACTTTTGCATTATCAGCAAAAACAAATATATCAGTTACCGTTGTATTATAACATAAGAATAATTAAATATTTCACATCTAATAATCCAGAGAGTTTTCACGAAGGTAAAATCATATTAACCACGAGGAAATTAGAATGTCAAAGTCTCTCTCTCTCTCTCTTTCTCTCTCTGTGATAAGAGTTTTAACGAACGTCAGCAAAGTGTAGTAAATTAATTTTCACAACATCCCTACCACTCTCGCGTAACCAAATCATCTTAAACAAAATATTGAAACAATCAATCGTCGTTATTTAAAAAAAAATTTACACTACGCCAATAACAACACTCACATGTCGAACCCAGATTACAAGAATCTATCTTTTCCAACTCTAATAACATGTTTAAAATATTTAATTAAAAATCTGAACAAAATTCATAGAGATATACTTTAGAACGAGCTTGACATCGCGATATTTTTGAAAAAAAAATAATTTTTTTAATTAATTTTAAGTTAACAAGTTTTGTTTGGTAATTTAATAAGCCTATTTCCAACACAAAAATTATATTACGATATTAAAATCTCAAAAAATTTGTACATAATGCTTAAAGCAAATACAAGAGTCGTGACTTTGTCAGATTTTTCAAAATAATAACCCATTTTACAGTAACGTATAATCCTTTCGGTATCCGACATCCCCTTAAAATTTCAAACAATCTACCGAATCATTACAAGGAACGTCAAAGAAACCTACCCTTCTATCTACATACACACATTTATATATATATATATATAAATTTTCTACTTCCCTCGTTCTCACAAATAATTAGCCTACTCGAACTTTCCACTTTGCACACTGCTCCAGGCTCAGATTCCTCACGCGGTTTCGCGTTTCCACACCTCGATTACACTCTCGTTCTATACAAAGAGTACATTTTCATTCAAAATTAATGTTATATACTCTATTTATTTTTTAATTACTTTTGCTAGTTGACAAATTGAGGTTTTTGAGGTTAGTTTGAGCAATCATTTTTTGGTAATTAATTTTGTACAGGCATTAACCATTTTTCGGTCAAAAAAGAACGTTTCAGTGATGTTTTGACTTTTCTTTATTTTTTATTATTTTTTATATATTATTATTTATAATTATTAATTCCATTAATTTATTTTTTACTTATAATTTCTGTTAATATTAAACGACAGTATCGATCTCGAGTTCTACTACAGTTTTGGAAGGAAGGAAGGAAATTTCCATTGGAAAAACAGGTGTCTAAAAGTTTCAGACATTTTAAATATTGACGTTTTTTTTTTGTTTCGTTATCAATTTAAAATACGAATCCCGAGAGTTTACTTCGTTTTCGAAGTGTTTTTTTTTTTCGTTGTATTTTGGTATCAGTGAAGACTGCTCCTTTTATTTTTTATTGTTGAATATTTTTTTTTAGGAGATGGGCGTAGGTTTCGATTGTTCGGATAGGCGGCTACTGACGCGTAATTGTAGTTTTTGTTTGCAAAAATAGCGGTGATAATTATACCTGCATAGTATAATTTTGTGATTGTTCGATTTCATCATTCATTGTTTATTGATGTTTACTAAAAAAATTTTTTTTATGTGTGGACAGGACTTTTTTCAGGGAAATTTATGTTAATTTTTCGGGAAATATAAAGCAATTTTCATTAAAAACAATAGGTGTGGAGGAGTTTCCATTTTAATTTTTCTTGACTAATTAAATAAACGCTTCAGGACAAACCGACCTAAAAATCGAAAAAATTAATTACACAAATTGATAGGATTATTAAACTATCTTTTGTAACTTTTAGGTTCCTCATCAATGTCCCAACGTACGTGATTTACCATGACAACTTAACTAAATTTGAAACGTCGATCTAATTTAAAACAAATCTCTTAATATCTTTAAAATAAAAATCAACGTGTATCCAAATTTTTTCACGTAATTAACCATACATTTTTAATACTCACCTATATATACCTTAACCCACAAATTTTAGATTAGAAATTTTAGGAAAAATTCTCTAAATAGAGAGAATTATCCGAATGCACAAAGAAGAGGATTTTCTTCTTTTTATTTTCTTACCGAGTATATATATATGTATACGTATATACCACTCGGTATCAAATTCCAAGCCAATTCAATCTCTCAAAGTACAGAGCTATATAGCAAACGAAATATCTGCCTATCGATTTATTTCGGTCTCTTTGTCTCTTGTGTCCTCTTATATCGTCTTGGAAATTCACGTTGTACACGAGGGGGCGGTATATTCCTTTGCCGAGTGTCGGCGTAACGATTCGCGATTGTCTCTCCGCTCGGTGCACTTCCTGACGAGAAATATAATTCCTAAACGTGATATATACAGTGGTAGAGCGATAGAAATTAAATTTATTTTTCCGTTAAACTATTTTGTTTATTCTACATTTAATTGTAGATTTAATTTTACATTTTTTTAAATGAACATTTATTTATTAACATTAAAATATGTATTAATGAAAATAGTTATTTATGCACTTAGGGAGTAAAGTAGACATTTATTCCCGGGATGAAAGTTGCTGCTTCCTCGCTTTAGCTCTTGGTAGTAATTCATCCAAGCGAATAATTTCCTTTTACTCCCGCAGTGCATATAAAATTTTTCACCATGATCATTTGAAAAGTCACTTTTTGCAATAACAAACTTTTTTTTTAATTTCTACATTTTTTCAATTTTGTAAAAAATTTCCATATTTTTAATTTAATATAATTAGTTTTATTTTGTATTTGTAGAAAAGGGTTAAACTAAGTGTTGAACATAAAAGAGGGTCTAGGATGAATAAAATGTATGTCTTCGATGAATAAAATGGGTCTACGGGGAGTAAAGTGAGTGTACGGGGAATAAAGTGATCAAAGAAATAAAATGCAATTTTACTCCACTCGTAGAGGTTAATAAAGTAGACTTTTTAAAAAGATGATCAGGGTGAATAAAATATTATTTCATAAAAATTTTCATTTCTTGTTTTTTTTTCAAGCAATGGCGGTGTTATTTTTAATAAATAAAACATAACATTTAATCATCGAGAATAATAATTAATGAAAAAAATATACATTTAATTCATAATCATTTTGTTTTTTACTTTTAATTTTACATTTAATTAAATAAAATAATATTGATCATTGGGACAAATTTTCTTGTTTAATTTTTGTCTATAGATTACTTTCTCAATTGAGTACAACAAAGAAATGATTACTCCCTCCTAAAAAGAGAAACTACATATACTCTTTTACTCGTAATCAATAAGTTTTTCTATCATCTTGAAAACGAATTTACGTAGTTGAAAAGGTTCGTTCGTGTTTTATCAATGAAATAGTTTCTCTTCATTCTTTTCATTTTACTTTTTACCTCCCATTGGGAGACAGTTTCAGTGCCAAAAATTACAATAGTCCCATTGTCTGGTCACATAACGAGAAAATTCCAATATTACAATTTTACGTTAGATATTTAAAAGAAAAAACAATTATTTTTTGTTTTAAAACGAAATTCAAAGAAAATTGATTTTTCTTCTTATTTACCATTGTTATTTGTTTAACGAATTTTACAAACAGTTATATATCAGATATTAAATAAAAATGTATATGTACATTTGTTTGAAAAGAACAATTGAAGGAAATTAAAAATCTTTTCAGTATGCTTGCGCTATTTCAGTAACAGTATATTATTTATTTATTTATTTTATTTCAGATTTTCTTTTCATTAAAATTTTTATGTAAAAGGAATAATTTTAACTTTTGGAAGCACATATACGAACAGTACACTTCGTACAACCGTTAACAAAGTTAAAGCAAAGTAGTATAAGGAATTATTAAAGTGTGAAATTCAATGGGTTACTATGGTCGTATATACGTAGGTCTATAAAATTCACGAATAGGAAAACTTTTCATCGCTTTTGCAATTTTTCTTCTCTCGTGTAATATTTAATCTTGTGTGCTTCGGAACAGTCGACTGATTTTTTTTCTCCTTTACAGTGAATTTATTTAATTTTTACCATTTTCTATGTATTATAATAATTAAAGAAACAAAAAATTAGTTTTTCCATTGAATTTTCTTCAAATTGTTAAATTAAATCATACATTTAATTTTACGGGAAATGTAGATAACTGTACGAGAAAGAAAAAGAGAGAAGTAGGTAGAGAAAAAAATGATATTTATTTTTTAAGAAAATGTATGTTGTAATGAAAATATTTCCATGTACGTGTGCAGTAAATTTTCCTCGTAAGCGCTGTTCACTCGTATATCTGCATCTTGGTAGAGCCCGATCGTAACTCAACGTGGTAACGTAATAAAAAAATTTTTTTCAAACAATCTTTCGCAAATTACTGAAAGTTTAACTTTTCTAATCTAAAAATCTTCCAATTAAAATATTATATGCTAGTGATTACCTAAATATTATTAAATAAAAAATTTTAAAATTTTAAATATAAAGCACAAAACGTTGCGCTAAAGATTATTCTAAAAATTAATTAAATTTATGTACATATTTAACAAGTATAAAGACTACAGACACTAAGGTTTTTTCCAAAAATTTAATCTGTTCCTATTTTTCAAGTTGTAAAACCCAAATTACAGGGACTTCCTCATAACAAACCCAAAAATACAGTAAAACTATAAAATTAATTAAAAAAAATCATGTACTTATACGTCGCTTACAACTACACAAACGTCCTGACACCAAAGATTTTTCCAAAAAACCATTTTAATTACAAACAATTAACTACGCCCCGTTTTTTTTTTAATTTTCAACATCTCAAAGAAAAGAATGAATAATTGTAGCAAAAATCGAAACAATTTTTTTGGATACAAATTAATCATTCATTTGACATATGGCTAGTTATAACCCATAAAACAACTAATTCTAACCTCAAACTTTAACAAATAGCTTAAAATTCACCAGCCTATACTAAAAAAAAAAATATTTTTCTCTAAATTTTGTATAACTTTGTCAACGAACTTGATATAAACTTTATATTCGTACCAATGAGAGAATGAATATACACGTAGAACTTCCATGTACCGGTCGATATTCGACTCTCACACCCTGGATGTCTATGTATATGTATACATATATATTCGAAACATCGTCGTCCTCTCTCACTTCGTTCTTGGTATGTACGTTCTAGAGGAAAACCGACGCACAGGAACATTCCATGTGAAATTTCCAATTTAAACTTGGATGATATTATATGCGTATCACGCAATTATTTCTGAATTAGAATTTCAATATTATCCTCGGTTTAGGAACGAATGTGCATTCCAAGATTGCGTATGACTTTCAGATGTTATTCTTTTTTTTCAATTTTCTTGGGTGACTATTATTCATGGTACATAGTACAAAGGAAAATTTATCCTAATCGTAATTTTTTATGACTAAACTAACATGATCAATTCTTCGAAGAAAATTTTTGACCAATTACTGGGACACTTTTTGTCTGAGTTTCAAACTGATGAATCACGTATTGTGTATGGTAGTTTTTGGCAAAGTTTAATAAAATTTGAAAATTATTTTTTAATATAAGTATAAATACGCGTGTATGATAATGTTGTGAAAATTGGGCCAATTGCTTGTAAAAAATCATATTTTCTCAAAAAAAAAATAGGAATATTTCTAAAAATAATTTGTATATTGCATGGTAATTCCTGAATTATTCTGACGTTTAGTGAAATTTTGAAAACTTTTTTTTAATATTAATAAATAGACGTTTATGATGACATTGCTGTGAAAATTGGGCACATTTGCTTGTAAAAATGTTATGTTTTCATTTTCTACATACCCTAATAGAAATTTTACCATCATTTTTCATCTATTTTTAGTGAGAAAAATCGCATTTAACCAATGATTGGAAAGATTTCTATAGTACCTATATCTATTCTATCTATTTCTATTAAAGATTTATCGATAAAATTTTATGAATCTGATACGCGGTAACACCGCTTCATCATAATTTGATCAACTCGCGGTTCGTGAAATTTTGACCTAATAATTATAAAAATCCACCGTTGCAGAAACCAAACTATTTTTTCATGATCTTCACTCGTCCCATCCGTTAAAAATTCAACCCACTTCAATCGCCCTCCCCCACTTTTCACGATCACCTCGTAAAATTACCCAAATTCACTGATTGATCTACGAAAACCACTCTTGATCATCTACATCCCCACGGAGCCCTGTACCTAAAAAAATACAAAAAGGAAAGGAAAGAAATCCGGAAAATCCAAGGTATTCTCACTATCGATAAAGAACCCTCTCCTCATCCCCGGGAATGGTGGAGAAGGAGCTTTAAAAAGGAGTGGAGGGGTGGGGAGGGGAAGAAAGAGGGAGTAAAAAAGGATAGCATATAGGAGTCGGCACAGCCCCGGCAGATTTGGGCGGCGTCTAGTATCGAGCGCCGTGACGCCGGGACGCGCCAGAGCTGGTTGCCGTGGTAACCGTCCGACAGGTCGGACCAGAGCGCAGCCTCGAGAATACCCGGTAGAATACGGCCACACACCACTACCAAAATTAAAGAGCGAGCTACCGTTTCGCTACGGGGGCGGGTATTTTGGATAATTAATAACCGGGTGGCGGGTGGGTGGGACCGGGGGGTGGAGAATTTATCATCGTCCTTTCTCGACACATGGGTTGCAAAATGTGTGCCAGTAATGTGACGTTCGAGTGGGGGAGCATATACATTTTTTGGTTGAGTAAGAAGGGATTACGAGTTTTTTTTATTTTTCTTTTTTTGAAATTCAGAATGTCCATATATAGTGTGATCTGTGGACGGCCACGCCTCCCCAGTTACACCTCGAACTCGCGAAATCGATCGAGTGGTATTTGGGAAAGAATATTTAGGTCATAAGTTAGGAATTTATTATTGGCCAATTTTTGGTTCTTTTTAAATGAAAAACGCTTTCTAAATGCTTTAAAACGTATTAAATTTTAATTCGAAACTTCTCTCAGTTGTAAAATTCCTAATGGACATTAACAATTTTAAGGTTAGGTAAAACTATCTTTCTACCATAGATTACAGACTCATTGACCACTTTTTAACCACAAAAACGCAAATTTTGTGGAAACTTCTTTCAAGAAATTTTAGGTTAGGTGAAACCATTTTTCGTTCGTTAATTACAGACGCTTATTGACAAAAAATCACTTTGAATGCTACTACGGAGAGACGAAAGTTTAAAGGAATTTTAGTTAGGTTATAACGCGAAACACTCAGTAGAACGTGAGAAAATAGTTGTGGGGGAGAAAAAGCTTTCGTTGATAACTCGAACTTTTCCTAGTGTCCATTCGAGTTTCATTAAAAGTTCGGGGCTTAATTACGAACGGAAGTGTCGTCGACTGATATTCCAAACGCTTATCACGATTCGGAGGGGAATAACGCAATCTTCTTCTTTTTACAGCCAAAAGTTTGATACGAAAGTAATCGCTTTTAAAGGTTATAATACGTGATCCAAATTTTTCGAATTTTTTTATACCGTTAATTTATTGAATATGATTATTAGAGCTTAAAGCGTCAAATATGCCGTGGTATTTTGTTAACATTTTGAGGTTAAGGAATAGCTCATAATTAACTCTAAAAAGTGGCCTTAAAATTGTTTCAATTACTACTAGCAACTTTGTTTTTTTTTTAAGAAAAATGTACATACGATTTCTTTTGCGCCCTTTATTTTTCTTCTCTTCGCAAACGCTCGAGAAAGTTTCTTGGCTTAAGTAGAAAATACACAGCTGGCTAGTATATGTAAACCTTGTGTGGATATAACGTTTATTTTTTTCCCCCAAAGGTTCGTTAAAAATTTACGTTTTACTTGCGGTTCTACGATAGTTTTTCCTCCAAGTTAATTAAGACTTTTTTCTATAACATTTCGCTCGTTGCGGAAAAATCCTTTTTTTTCCCATCGAAATTAATAAAATTTCCTCGAGTCACTTTGTGAATGTTAAACGCAGGCTTTTTCTCGCAAAGAAAAAGAAAATGTGAGACATTTTTCCTTTTGTAAAATTGCATAATAATTGAGAGAATTCATGGTGAAAAAAGAGGGGAAAAAAGTGGTACATATCTGAATAGAATAGCGTACGTGATTAATCAATATTCCATGCCACCCTAAAGTAGAGACAAAACACGTTGCACCACTAACCTGCCCCAGCTCAACCAGAAAAGATCTCCCTTCTCTTCTTTGCATTACCTTGGAAAAATCATCGCGAAGGGACACCCTCCTAACCGAGTCACGCACGCGTAACATGGAAAAGAGAAAAAAGAACTTTCCGCACCCGTAATTTTTTTGTGGAGATAAAATAAAGCATGGTATATTCTTTTCTTAACGGATAGGTATTTAAAACCTGGTGAAAAATGTTGATAGTTATGTTTTATTTTTATTTTTCTGTTTTTTCAAGAAATTGTATTTTTTGTTAACAAATACAAGATTTTAAAATTGTTAAAAAACAATTTGTGATTAAATAATTGCTGTTTTTGAAGTTCTTTATCCGATTATTAGAATTTTTTAATTACACGTACTTCGATCATCAAATCCTAAAATTAGAATTTGATCGTTGCACGTATTTATTAAATGTTTACAAATATACTAAAAAATTTGAAATACTTGGTCTTTGTTTACCAAATTCTTAATGCTTGAATTTGGACGGTACACTTGAATTGAGTGATTAAAAATACTGAGAAATTTTAAAACTTGATTTTTGTTTACCCGATTATTAATGCTTGAATTCGGATGTTACACACGAATTGAAATCTTGAAAAATACTCATAAATCTAAAGTTCATAAAAATTACACTTTAATTCAATTGTGGAAGAATACTGAGAAATGTGAAATACTTGATTTTTACCTACCAAATTCCTAATGCTTGAATTTGGACGGTACACTTGAATTGAATTAGTGAATTAAAAATTTTAGGATCACATTTAAAGTAGGTACTTTTACTTTGATTACCAAATTCATAATACACTGAATTGTCGATCAATAGACACAAATTGAAGATACTTGTATTTTGGTTGCCAAATCCTTAATACTTGTATTTGCAAGCTACCCCGATTTAACTGAACGAGGTCGAGGATCCTCGATAATAACAAGATTCTTGAAGCGTGGTACGGAGATTATCGGTGATTAAGGCCGCGTCATTTTCCTACGAAATTGAACGAGTGTCGCGCTTCACACTCACCTCGTTCTATCGAACCCCCAATAGAAATTGCTGGAAATTTTGCTAAAAAATTATTAATAAAATCAAATTACGAAGAAAATCAATTATTCCGGTTACCCATCGAGATCAATCCGGAGAAAACAAATTCAATTTCTTTACCCACAATACGGGACGAAATTTTCTATCTTGATCTACCGCAGCAGGGGCGTCTCATCTTAGCTTCTCAATTTCATTGAGCAAAAAGGAAGAGGAATGTATATAGCTAAATCGACGCGCGATAAATCAAAATCAAAGCATCCCCATCACGATTCTTGTATCCTCAGCAGGATACCAAAAGCTTCTGATTTCCATCTCGAGAGCCGTGTAGAATAAGGCTCAACCTTTTATCTCGATTCGTTAAGGATTAAGAGATTACAATTTTTTATTTTTTACCTTTAATTTAATTTATCTATTACCATTTAAATTGTTGATGTTTACATTTTTTTATTTCTTTTGTGTTCCAGGTAAGTCATCACGAATCGTCTTTTTTTTGGAAGGGGGGGGGGGGGGGGATTCATCGAGTGAGTAGACCGGTATACAGGTTTGTTTGAAATTCTACGATTTTCTTACTTTCATCGCGTAATGACATTGATTAGAAATCAAAAGGTATGATAAAATAAAGCGGCTATTCATTTAAAAAATGATTATCCAAATGATTTTAAAATTTATTCTAAATTAAAAAGAAATTCAAAGTTGATTTTAAACTGCAAATAATTTAAAAAATTTTGTTTAACTTTGAATGATTTCATAATTGATTTGTAATGTGAAATGATTTCATACAATTAAATTAAATGTCAATTGATTTTGTTGCTGTCAATTTTCAGATTGCTACAAAATCTATTTCAATTGATTTATAAATTGATTTAAAATGATTTTGATTGATTAAAAAATTAATTTTAATGTTGAATAAAGATAATTTCAAACCTAATATTAATTGATTTATAAATGGATTTCGAATGATTGCAATTCATATGAATGATTTCATTTAATTACAAAAATTGATTTCAAAACTGATATTAACCGATTAAAATAAAATTAAAATAAAAGTATGATTTTAATCATTTTAAATGAAACCAATGATTTCATTTCTTATCAATTTGATTTCGTAATCAAGATTTCACAAATGATTTCAAGTTATTTTTCCACGAATTCAACGTAGTTATTTATTAATATTAAATAATATAAGTAGTTTTAATTGATTTCATTTTTGTAATAATGATTCTAAACTTTTCTTACGATTACAATCTTGAATTTACACGAGACTGATTAATTATTTCACCCACCTAAAACTCGATCAGATTCACATGCAAATGTATTTAATCGTCCTAAATTTCATGCGATTAAAGAAATTTTCTAAAATAAGATATTAATTAACTTGAGAGTTGATAAAAATTTTCGCGCGACTAAAAATGTTACTTTTTTCTTGTGCGAAGCATCCCCTTTGACGGGGCGTCGATCCCTTGGGGAGATATACGCTCTTCATTCGATTGCGTCGGCACGCGCGCGACAGGGATGCTTCTTCTTCTTCTTTTATTCACGCTGTAGATATTTCGTTTTTTTCCGAGTTGCAATTTCGACGATGGTATACGTAAAAAAATAAATAGAGGTAAAATTATTTTCGAAACTGTCTGAAAAAGAAAAAAGTATAAAATAATCATAATAAAAGTTGTTTATCCGGAGGGGGGAGGGGGGAAGAAAGAAAAACTCGAGTTTTTACGAGAAAAGTTTAAGATCCATAATTTTTCGATCAATACGCGTTTGCTTCAAGAGAAACGGGTCAGCGATACCTATAACTTGAAAACTTTTTCTGAAAATTACTTGTATATAATTTTTTTTTACTTTAAGTTACAAGAAAATTCGATATTTATGGATTTTGTTTACTGTTATCATTTTATGTTAAAGCAGAGGTTAATTAATTATAAAAATTTTATGTGTTAATTACATTAGCCTGTAATAATGAATTCCATTAGTTGATTATATTTATTGATTAATCCGATCCGCAATTTAGTTAGCGCAATTACGAGTTTTTTTACAAACGATGGCAGAAAGTAATTGATTTTGTTTTTTTTTCATTGTTAACTGCGTATACGTTTTTTAATTCACTTAGTTAATTAAAAAATGAGTTTTAGATTTTTTCATTTTGAGTACCCAACGATAATTACTTTAAAAAGTTCAAATAGCATCGTCAAACAAAAAATCTTAAAAATACTTAAATGACTAATGACCAGTGAATAGATTATTTTCAAATTATTAAATATTGATAATTATCCAATAAAACCAATATCTGTATAAAACAATACAAACTAATTGCGTAAGTTGCTCATACAAAATCAGTAAAAAATCGTTTAACATAACATTCAAAATATTCTTGTCAATTGGCAATTAACGACAATTCAATCAATTGATTTCCAAATCGTTAAAAACCGAAAATTAATCAATAATCCAATATTTTTTTAAAACATTGAAACTTACCAAGTTTACATACAAGTCCGAAATCATTTATAAAAACTGTCAAACACACTTGTGTACTAATAAATAATGACAACCTATTCGATCTATCCATAATTGGTTAAAAACCGATAACCAAATATCTCTTTAAATAATAAAATTAACCTAGTAGCTAACATACATGATTTAAAAAAAAAGAATCGTTAAACAAAAAATCCCGAACACATACCGATCTATAGTGTAACGAAAATTCAATCGATCAATCCCCAAAATAGTTAAAAATCGATAATCGATCAGTAACGGAAAATCCCTTAAAACAACTGCAAAATACTAACCGCGTAAAGTGTACGCACAGCTCCAGCAAAAAAAGAAAAAAAATCAACGTTAAATAAAAACCACACTTGCCGATCGGCGAGCAGCGACAATCTCGTTTATACGGTCTTGGGGGTTATATAGCCAATAAAGGTGTCAATTAAACGTCGTATCGAGAGCTCGAACTAATGAGATACTCGGGGGAAGTACTTCATGGAACTCAGGATAATCAAAGTTAACGAACACTTTTTCCTTAACCTCAACTGTGACGTTGTGTAATTCGCATCCGCGATGTCGTTCAAAATTTTGTCTATTTCCCAAGGGTGTAAACACCGTTAGTTGGGAAAACTCAGTTAAATGTCGTTTTTAGAGGTTAGATCGATTTATCACAAATTTCGGGTTTAACTAACAAGCGTATTCTTTTTGTTTTATTAATTATTATTGTAGCACTTGAGATGAATGTCGCTCGAGTTCGCGGGCGTGCATAATTTAGATAATACTCTTGATGGGATCATCTCGTACGAGAGGATTAAAGACCTCGTTAGTTTTAGGTTGGAACGTGACAGCAAGTGAAATGTTTTAATTGTTCGTGTGTATGTATATATGCATGTATGTATAAATGGGACAAACGTCGAGATCTCTTGTGTCTCGTTTTAATCGTAGCTAAGTGCACGTTTTTTCGTGCTTCAATCATTCAACTTAAATTAAATGTTTATTAAGTAAAAGAAGTGATTTCAAGTTTTCTGTTTTACCGACAGTAATCTTTTTTTTTATTTTTACCGGCGTAATGTGTTTGAATATTTTTTTTTATTAGGAAGTAGATTTTTATTATAATTTTTTTAGAATTTTAAATATAACTTGCCGATAGTGTAGAATTTTATATACCGACAATGCTGTGATTGTTTAATTTTAAATTAGATGAAATGAATGTTTTTTTTTTAAATAACTTAGGGTTGATAATAGCAAATACCTGTATTTATGATGGATATAAACTTAAAATTGCTAACAATAATCCTTTATTTTGTTTATTACAAAAATTAACTGCACATATTCAATTAACTTCGTTTTAGTTCTTCCTTATATTTTAAATTTTTTTTGTAAATTTAGATCTAGTGGAAATTGAGCATTTTAAGGTTAGTTGAAAATATTTTTTGTCCATTAATTGTAGAATCATTGGCCATTTTTGACCAAATGGTCAATTTTTGGTCAAAAAAACGTTTCATAAATGCTTTCATTTCTACTAGGGTAGTTTCATGTTTTATACATTACTTTTCAATCGGTAATAGTAGATTCCTGCAATTTTGGTAAGACGTTAATTTTTTATCGTTTTTTTTTTATGCTCATTGAGATATTTTCAAATGTTTATTCAATATTATGTATAGAATGTATACATGTATAATAGGGTCGATAAAGGCAGAATCTTTCAATTTATAAAGTTCACTGATAACATTTACAATTTTCACTTTTAAATTAATTAATAAGTAAACTTTTTAATAATTTTTATTCATTTCCACAATTTTAAACATATTCTTTTGGAGTTGGTAATGGTAGATCCCTGTAATTCGTATCCAACGAAGAGAACGTTTAATTTTCACTCTTATTATACATACAGATACATTTCTCACTATGTATCTATATATACAATCGTGTGAGTAGGAATCGGAGTTACCAGTTTTCGAATCCTATAAATAAAATTCGAAGATCTCGTCCGGTGCTGCCCTCACAACGCAATCCGTCCAAGTTTTGCTAAACGAGCGCGGGGAATCGAATTATGACCGGTCAATCATTATTAACACCGTATTTCATCTCGTTAAATAATCACGTACAACACAATAATACACTTATATATTTCTATTACTTGAAATTTTGTACCGAAAGATAAAAACAATTGTCTCGAATGAAACGCAAGCCGCAATTGATTTCAAATTAAAAAAAAAGAATAAATAAAAGTTCATAATTGCACACACGAACGAGCTTGGTAATTGATTACTCGTAACACCTACGCATCGATAATTTTTTTTTTGTACTTTGACATATCGCATCACCTTCGCGGGATTCGATATATTATATCACGTTGCACCCGTCGTTTCTAATGGCGCAGTTGTCGCCATCTTTCTCTCTCACTCTGCCTTGTAAATGTGTGCGTATGCGCGCGCGTTCTTCGTTCTTCTCTTCTTTCATGACTTCTCGACGAGAATAGAAACCCGTGGTTTTGTGGTCGCGTTGATTTTTCGCACCTTTTCCTTCGTCGTATCGGTTAATATTTTTACGCCGTCATGTCTTTTGACTGGAATTGTTTTGGATTGCTGTTCCATTGTGCGGAACGCAAGTGTTGTGATAACATTTGCGTGTGTGTACCTGTTGGTCTTTTTTAACGATGATTGTATAGGTTCATTATTTTGCGATTCGCGAGAATTTTTTTATGGATTGTTCTTTTAATGTACGATGTGTATTTTTTCTATTGTTGTTTAAACCTTAGGAAGGGGTGTGATACCCGAATTATTACCGACAGAATCATTGCATGTTTTTCGTTTTACCCAATGAATGTAGCTATTTCAATTTCAAATTCAGCACATAGTTAGATTATTGACAAACGAAGGCGCCTCTTCTCTTATTTTTTCACATACTGTTTTATTTACAAATTTATTACTGATAATCGCGATTGCCGATAAGGTAGGGAGGATAAAAATTGATTATGACACCCCGGTAATAATATGCGATTTAAAAATTCACAATGAGCGCTTGAAACATTTCAATGAAGCTGTGAGGGGATCTGCATCTTAACGGGATGTCACTGCCAATTGTAACCATCAGAGTCGAAGTTACCAACAATGTAGTATTATTAAAAAGTAACTGTTCGACTAAAATCTAAGGAAAATCATGAGAACACTGGCCTCCACCTTAGCGCAATCTATCATTACACAAAATTTCACAATGATCCGTGCACGCATTTTTGAGAACAATTGTTACTAAAAATTTTAAAATAATTTTTCTCGAAAATACGTTCATGGATCATTGCGAAATTTTGTGTGATGATAGATTACGCAAAGGCGGTGGTCAGTGTTCTTTTCTTTAAGTTTTAGTCTAACATTATTTTTTAACTAAATACTGCTTCTCTGTAGGTGACTCTCATAATAAAAACTGGCTTTGTCATCCCTTTATGGACATCTTGGATTCACATTACAGGGATCTACCATTTCCAACTCAAAAATTATTTTTAAAAAACAAATTTAAGAATTTGACAAAATGCATAAAGATACTTTAAAATATAACGGACAATCTGACGTTACGACATTCTTGAAAGAAAATTTTTAATTTAACTTTAAGTAAACAAGTTTTTTGGTCGGTAATTTAATAAGCGCTATTTCCAATACAAAAATTATATTGAATCAGCAATTTAAAAATCCAAAAAATTCGTACATGTTATCTAAAGCAAATACAAGAACCTGACGTTGTCAGATTTTTCAAAATAAATAACCCATTTTACATTAATATACAACTTTTTTACGGTTTGACATCCCCTTAAAAAACAAACGGTTTAGACTTAAATTAAAATTTATCGGTAACTTGTAAATCGGCACCAAAAATTAATGTGAAAAAAAATCTAGAAATAAAATAAAATTTTATCATTTTAAAAGTTGCAAAAGCCTGTTAAATAAAGTTGTGTTAAAAAATTAATTTTCGCTAGTAAGTAATAAATGTCGAAGATTACACAAAAAGACTTTGTAAATAAATACCGTTCCTTATCTTAAAAAATCTCTCAAAAAGTAAAAACAAATATTTATTTCAACGGCTGTTTAGACAATAATTTAGTAACAAAAACAGTTTTATATGTACAAAATCGACATTTTTTAAAAATCGGTAAAAAAGCTCATTTTAAGTATAAAATAGGTACTTTCAGTCTGAAACGATTAAAAATGGTTAAATTTCCACCAGTACGCACTTAAAAAAAAACTATAATTTTTATGAAATCTCTTGACCATAACATCTTATCGATATACAGTTCTTTGAAAACAAAAAAGGAAAAACTTCCGGTCACTCGATCTTAGCATTGTTGCACAATATGAAGAAAAATATTGAAAAAGAAAAATAAATAAAAATCGATCACACAACTACTTCCTACTTGATCCTACGTTTTCAACTCCTCCTCCTCCCTTTTGGTCACCTACACGCGCATTCCGCGCCTATACCTCTATCTTTTTCTCTAAGCTTTTTTCTTCCTTTTTTTTTATTTTATTCTCACACACATACAAACTCCCCTTCTACATCTGCACACGACGACGTGTGGGCTGCAGCCTCTATATAAAGACGCCGGTACCGAACGACCAGCTTCGAGTAGTACGCGACTTCTTAACGAAAACGCATTTAACGTTTACGTAAATATATACATATATATATATTTTTCTTTTCCCTTTGTTTCAATAAAAAGTGCATCGATTTTCGTGGCGAGGTACATATAAGGGTTGTGTTTGCCTATGTATGGTTTTTTTTCCTCCTTACCTATCAATCTGCTGCGAGTGCGAAAATATCGTGAACGAATTGTATCTAAAGTGTCGAGTGAAAAAAAATTTTTTTCAGTGTGCAATCTAACGACGTTATTCGAGAAAGAAAGATTTTTTTTATCTTTTATTTACCAAGGTGCAACGGGTTTTAATGCGAAGTTCAACTCTCTCGCGCGCGTAATAAAATTAGACTACCAAGATAGATTTCTAAATGTAATATCGCTTTTGGTTGCGCTTACGGGCTTAAAATAAATCCTCGTGGATATACGAAAAGTTTCTTCAAAATGAGGCTCCCGTTTGCGACAAATGTCTATTTTACCCAACAGAAATTATTATTTTTCGTTTCGGAATGAGGGTTACGTATAAGTACAAATTTTTTTTTAATTTTTATAACGTGATGGTACATAATAATTAAAGTGATGTTTTGTCTATAAAAAAGATTTATTGTACGATAAATTAATAATCTAAGTAATTTCTTGTGCATAATAACGCAGTCAAGTCTAACGATTTTCATACCCGTCAAAAAATATATTTTCTTGTCATTTTTATTAACGCAATTAATCAATAATGTAAATAATTATTAACAATAATATTGGGATTACATACAATATGCATTACACACGTCAAAAATTAGTATTCTTCTGAGAAACACGTAAAAAATCATTTTTTTATTTTTAACAACGTAATATAATATTTTAAAGAAACTTTGTCCATATGATAAGTAGATGAAAATGTTACGAAAACCCAACGTTGAAAAAATTGTAAACTTTGCGCGTTACATTTTCAAACGGCAAAATTACTGTTTCGAATGCTCACACGTGAGGCGTTACTATTATGCACACAGAATAATGTTCTAAATATTCAAAATTATATATATAACATTTGTATCATTGCATCATTTTTCCAAATAGTTCAAACGTTAACAATTATTTAATTATGAAATTTAATAATTTAAAATATAGTAACTTTTCTAATTTTTAGTGATGAAATCGTGCGTTGTTTGTATAATGAAATATTCTGTAAAGAAATTGGAAAATTAACGTATACAGCGTCAGGACAATAATAGAAGTTAGTTAAATGCCAATAACTAGAATTTCGAACGCACCGAGGGAAATCTATTTTTGTCAAAAATTTGTACACAAACGTGAATGAATAATTATTAATAGATATGAAACTTATCTAATGGAAAAAGATTACTTTGAGGTTATGTTAAAGTATTTATTGGGCATCACCTATCATTGTATTGGTCATGTGACTAGTTTCTATACCCATTAAATGTGCTTTAAAATTTTTTCAAAAAAAGAAATTAAAATCATAATTTTAAATTTGTATTAAAAATATAAGATTGCATAATGTTAGGTTAAACGTTTTATTGGGTACAAATAATGGAATTTTTGACCAATTAATTGTTAGAATATGTTTCATAATATAGTGCAATATTCTTATTAATCTCATTGAAAATTAATAATGGTTATGTTAAATGGAATTATTGTGTATAAACTATGAATATATTAGCCAGTTATTGCTTAAAAACATATCGTGATTCTTCTTTAAATTATAGATTAAATTCATTTGATAAATGATTCTTTAAAAATATAGATTGGGAACATAATTAATCATAGTCTTATTCGATAACGATAATTTTTTTAGTTGAACCATTTATTAGGGATAAATTATAGACTCATCGAGCAATTATTGGCTAAAAAATTATGATTAATATACACAATTTTAATTTGTTTTAGCTTTACTAGATATAGATTATTGATAGATCAAACCATTTAGTGGATATAAAATGGGTGTTTATTGTCCAACTATTAGCTACAAAATCCTTACATAAATTTGTGATGATAATTCTTACGTAAAGCTAATTATCAATAACAAATTAGCTTATTAATCAAATCATAACCAAAGAAAAAAAAACATTTCGAAAAATGGTTGATCCATTATCTCTAAAATTACTAAAATAAAATGAAAATTAATATTTATTAAACACACCGAAACAATCGTACGTGTACACGTGAAAAATCAAATTTTTGACAAAACGTCGATTTCCATTGTATTCCTCGTCGTATCTCGTCCAGACGAAAAAAAACCATACACACGCGCAAGCACAAAACGCCCTTCCTGTATCTCGAAAGCCCCCGCGTTTTCACCGTCGCGTGGTATACAGGAAAGATAAAAAAAAAATTTGCACCAACGCAGAAGTGATCGAGGGGAGCAGCAGCCGGTTTTTCCGCATCAAGGAATACATTAAATATAATGGAGTCCGTGCTGAAGGTAGGCCGGACGGTGAGCGACGGTGTTTGCCGAGCTGCCGGGCTCCTGGTTAGAGGAGCTCGGCGCGTTCTCGCCGCTATTCCCTTACTCGGCTACGCGAATCAGGATACTCAGGTCGAACAGTCTACGGTACGCGGTTTGTCCCCCTCAAGTCCTGGGTGTCGTGTGTTCAAATTTTTATTTTTCTTCTTCCTTTTTTTCAAAGGTGAGAGTAATTTTCCTGAGAGGTTCTCTTTTTGACAAATGGGTAATTATGGGGTTTTTTTCAGATTAGTTTTAGTGATATTGATGATGTGATTAGTAGGGTACATGTTTATATTTACTTTTTTTTATTTCTTTTTAAGGAAATTTGTCAGCGTAATTATTATTAAAGTTTTGAGGTTATAAAGAAGTATTTTGTAATTCGTAAAAAAAGTCTTTTTCTATTTTTTTATTTAATTTTTAATATATTTTTAGGAAATTTATTAGCGAATGTAGATATTGAATGATAAGTTTTTTTTGTAGGTTATAAAGAAATATTTTGTAATTCGTAAAGTACTCTTTTTTTTACATTTTTTTTTAATGTTTTATTTTTTGAAACGGGTGAAATATATTTTTAAATAACTATACATTGGATAGTATTAGATCGTTTTTAATGTAAATAACTCTCGTTTTAGAAAAAACATGTTTTTTTCTTTTAAAACGATTTATAGTATTTCTTACATATAACATTACTTTGATTATTATAATTTGATCAGTTCACATTTTAGAATGGGCAAATTAATAATAGATATTTTAGAGTTTACAAAATGTTCATTTTTTAAAAAAAGGACTTTCTTTATAATTTCAATGGAACGGATAGTTATAAAATATAGAAAAAGTATAGATTCCTTAAGTCACTAAAACAAACATCTTGCATAGTAATTTTTAATGTAACTAGAAATAATGTTAACTTCATATCATGGTTAAAATTGACCGTTTTTTAAATTAAATGTAACTATTTTACTTAATTTTCCACTAAGAAAATATCATATATTTTTTCAATAACCATAGTTTGGAAATGTCAATATTTGAAGGTTAAAAACAGCTACTTTTCAGTGCATAAAGCACTTTTTTTTTGTAAAAAAAGGCCAGTAATTAAAATTTAAAATTTCGCATACATTTTATCTCAGGATTTTTCTCTCTTATCTCTCTTTTTAAATGCATGTTCTTCGTTTCTTTTTGTTTTCGTGTATTATTTCGTGCAAAATTTAATAATATAAGTTCCAATTAAAATACTGTTAATTAAGAATAATTGCGCTTATTACCGGACGTCCAGATTTCAATAAAATATATTTTTGGTAGTAAATTATCATTTAAAAATAAATTGGATAAGCTTGCAGTGATAATTCTTAATTTGATCCAACATACATCGAGTAATTAGGAAGAAGTTCAACAATGATATGAGATCATAATCGATCTTCTAGTTGGTTTAACGTTGTTGACGTACTTTTCGAATTCGAGCTTGCAAGCTTTCAAGAGTTTATATTTTGTACTTAAACAAATTTTTTTAATTAATTTCTGCACAGAAATGAAAATTTGTTTAATTTATTTTAATACTAAAAAATTATTATTATATTTACTTTATACTAAAAAATAATTTTTAAATTTCAATATCAAACACGAAAGCTCAAAGAAAAAAAAAAAAACAATTTGATTTGATTCGATTACGATTGATCGGTCATCGTGTGTACAAATATCTGGACTTCCGGTACGGAAACTAATAAAATGTGTGTTTTGAGAGTGTTCCTAATCCGCGCGTGTGTGTATATACCATCCGTTTAACCTGATTTATCACAACCCTCGGTCCAATGACATCGAGGACTGTCCTACTTATCTTCCTGACACGTGTTTCCAATGAAATTTTCGTCTTATTCTTGTTCGTCGTGCGCTAAGAGAATTACCTATACTTTAACATTTTTATTCCTCGCTTACCTTTGAAGTTTATTTTTACGTTTTTGGTGTAGTGCTTATATGTCGTGAGTTTTGCTATACAAATTTGTAATTTATTCATTGTTGAGCAAACTTTTAAACCGACATAGAAGAATAAAACGAAATGTATAAGATAAAACTATTTTTTTTATGAGTTGAAAATTTTGAAAATCAGATTACATTACATGCGAAAAGAGCGCCAAATTTAAATAGAAAATAATCTATTCTTACTAAATTTGTATTATTTATTATTTTAAATCCGTCCCAACATTCTGTATTTTAATCTTAAAAAAAGTAGTTCCCCGTAATTTGAATCGGACGTACTTCTGAAGAATTTGCGTAATTATTATAAAATTTAATCTAAATATTGACAAAAAGAAAATTTACAGGCGTAATCCAAAACTAAAAGAAAAACTTGATTTATCGACTTCCAATAAAATAGAATTTTTTTTGTTGATAATAATTATATAAGTAATAATATAACACAATAAATTAAATAAACATAGAATATTAAAAAAAAATGTTCGACTAAACTAAAAAAAAAAATTTCCTGCAATAGTAAGATCGAACAAACCCGAGGAAAAACCACCATTAATCTAAAAATCGAACATAACCGTACATCCTTAAATCACACAAAGGTTACCCATCGAATCGCGTAATATTCAATCCCCGATCGATCCTCAATATCTTTTAGGCATATAAGAATTGTACAGACCCTCTTCTTCTTCTTCTTCTACGTAAGTCGACACTCAGTTCAGTAAAAATAGTATTAACCGAGTCTTTGGCGCCTTAGGAACCCGACCATGCGTCTCCGTCTCGATCGTAGATACGCGCACACATTTATACGCTTTTAAAATAGTAGAGTGCCCGCAAGTCGATGCACTCGTATATTCCGGAAACGGACGCTTCGATTTACAAATTGACGGTCTTCGATTTTAATTTTTCATTTTACTCTTCGTTCGGTCGTTTGACGGTATAAAAATATATGCATAAATATTATATACGGTATTGCGTAGTTCGTTTATGATAATTGGTGAGGGAATGCGCAATTTTTTTGTTGGCGTCGTTCATCAATTATGTTAATTTGATTTTGGAATACGCTTATGGAACAAAAATCGTCACGCTTTTAAGGTTTTGTATGTGTGTATGGATTTGCAACAGATCGATTATTTATTAATTCTGCTCGGTGTTTTGGTTTATGCAATGTACTTTTGTATCGATTTTTTTTCACAAAGTGTCACGATTTATTAGTGGGTATTGACGATTTTGAAATTAGGTGGAGCGATTTATTGATAAATTTGAGTTAAATTTGGAGAAGTTAAATGAGACTAATTATTGAAAGTAAATAAGAACACTTATTTGCGAAAAAAATCGTTTTATTAAATTAAAATCATAATTTAAATTTGTATTCATCCTAATGAAAATTAATATTGAGGCGTTAGGTATAATCAATTATTAATCCTAACTTTCGTCGTATTGATTCGATGACTATTATCTGACCAAAAAATCGTTTTTTAGTATGATGTAAATGATTGAACATCAACTACCTACGTTTTGCTAAAAAAAATTATGCTTGATTTATATTAAGTTATTCTTTTTTTTTACACAATAATTTGTATACAACCAAATTATCGTACATACAAAAATTTATAATTTTTACACATCCCGCTTCGTAATTATTTGATTATTATTTTTTTTAATTCAAAATTATTTTTTCCGTACATTTCATTCATTTTTAAATCTAAATACACCGAAGGTAAATATTGCCATTTATCAATCTCCCCCCTCTTCCCCCAAATACCTCGAGTAATTAATCGAGTAGTTTAAAGAAGATTTACGTGGCGAGCAGTGTCCGACACGCAGATTTTATTACCTCGTATACACACAAGTAAATTTTCTGGCAATGACTAATTTAATTGACAATCAAATAGCTATAAAATACAAAATCGCGTACGTGCGGAACATTACTTTATTTTTAACACTTTTTCTCTTCCGAGACGCTATACGATTAATTAACTTCGAAACGACAGATTTCGTGCCACTCGAACTTCGCGATGGAGCTTTCAGCAAAACTTTATGATAAATCTGTATAGAAGCGAATAACATTAGAATTCGATTTATACCGAACAAAAGATGGGGGAGGTAAAAAAAAATCTTTATTCCATTAAATTGAAAAAGAAAGTTAAAAGTCACAATCCCTCTTTGACTTTGACTCTTTTGAGAAGAAAAAAAGCTTCTCCTAAACTCTCTCGTTTAACCATCAATCATTTGCGGGTCGCAGTCGTGAATTGAATGCGATCGATAATTTTTGTTGAGTGTATATATTAACGATAAAGGGAATTATATTTTTGTGTTTATTTTTCTAGAGCTTTCATGAAAGCTTCTTTATTTTTTTAAACAATCCGTAGCAGTTTATAGATTAACTTATGCGAAGAAAAGAAAATTTTTAAAAACGATCAAACGCGAAATAATGTTTTTTTCGTACAGTTACACGTTAACAAAATAAATAATATTTTTGTTTATTATTCTAGGACTTTCGTAAAAGCTCTTTTATATTTCTGTAAATAATTAAAACATTGTAAACATACAAACTTAAATTAAAAGATTTACGTGAAAATAAACAATAAATGCATTGTACATAAAAAATTTTTGTTTTATATTTCTAGAGCTTTTATAAAAGCTTTTCCTAATTTTATAAAAAAATCAAATTGAAAATAATTAATAATTTTCACACAAAAAGCTACACATTTCCTTATCTTCTAAAGCTTTTATAAAAGTGCATATATATATATTTGAAAATAACGATAATAGTAACTTTACGTAAAAATGTTAACTTTTGTAAAAAAAAAAGAATCAAAACATAAACAATACATCAACGAAAAAATGTTACATTATTTTTACTTTCCAGAGCTTTCATAAAAGCTCTCCCGTACACATTTTTACAATAATTAATACACAAACTTTTACAAAATATCCACGCGAAACAAACCAATAATTTAAAAAAATATTAATATTAATTCATCTTCCTTTTCGCAGTTTTCATAAAATCTCTTACGCATACATTTGTTAAACTAATTAAAACGCAAGTTACTTTAAAAACCAAAAAAAAAAAATGAAACCTCTACATTACGGCGACATGAAAATTCAATTTTCCCACCTCCCTGAAAATCCTAAGATTTCGAAGCTTATCGGTGCTCCCCGTTCGACATATGAATATTCACGAGGGTTCGAGCATTTATTAAGTCGTTTTCACCGACACAGTTCCGATAGATAGATATAACCCACACACATACACCTTTTTTTCCGGCCGGAAGCTTATTAAACCACCAACCGACCCTGTTGGATCTCGGCCAATAGGACGTGTTAGGTACTTTTGATACTCAGCCAGAGTAGCTTTTTACCGATTTTTTTTAATATACCTTTTATGCTGATGCTTCGCAAAAAAGCAAGGATTATATGAAATTTTTTGTTGTTGTTGAGCACCGAAAGGGATAATTACGAGAAAAAATAATTTTACGTATATATGGGATTTAATAAATTCGATTTTGAGCAAAAAATTAATTTACGTTGATTAATTGAACACTGGATTCAAATAATTATTGTCGAATATTGGATTATTAATCATTTATACGCTAATTTATTAAATGTTAATTGATTAAACATTTTACGATACAGTGATTGATATCAATTATTCGCAAACGAATAAGTTTAGACCTTTCTTTTGTAAATTAGGATAATTACCAAATATTTAAATTATAGTGGAAATAGATAATTTTTTGTTTGATAATAATTTTGGATCATTTTATTGATTACTAATGGGTTTAGTCGGTTAAATTAAAAATTTATAATCTTATAACTCCCGATGAAAAATAATATTAATTAATATGTATTAAAAACACAGAATTATTGTTAATCAATGTTAATTGAAACCATGAAATCAACGTTTAATTAATACTTAATTATAAAACTACATTTAATTAATTAATAATTACTCGATTTATTTATTTAACGTAATTTTCTAAAAAGGTATTCTTTTTTACTATCATCAAAACACTTGTACAATTAAAAAATAGAGTAACATTTGGATTATTTTTTACAATAGAAAAAAGGGGAATAAACTAATAATTTCAAACGTAGTATAATGATGCAATTTCTGTTTTTGTTTTGCAAAGTTAAGCAACGTTTCGTATGACGACGATGATTCACTCGGTATCGTATTCCAGGTGTCTCCGATTTAAGCACACGAGAATAATTAACTATGCGTGTGGCGTTTTCGCTTTTGATGTTACAAGTGTTCATTAAAAAAAATAGTCTTTTTTCGGGATCTAGTCCGTTATTCGTATCGTTTAATCCGCGAAATTTAGATAATTGCGTCAAAAAAAAAACCAAAATATTTTATTATATAACAAATCTTTTTATTTTTTGACGCGAAGGACGTATAGTCTACTCTAGGGTAGAAAATTGCCACTTTACTCACTGGTTAGAAAAATAGTCATTTAACCCCCTAATTATATCAAAGTGCATTTTAAATATTTATTAGAAACGAAAAAAAAATTAAAAGTTAAAATTTATTAAAAATCGAACAGAAAAATTAAAAAAAAAAGAACATTCGTTACCGAAATTGAATGATAAAAGAAACATAATAAAGGGGACGAGACAAAACCGGAAGGAATAAATACGATCGGACTCGACGAGATAAGAGACGGAGGAACGCGCAATCTAAGACGACAAGGAAAGGGATACGCATAGGAAGGAAATAAGAGCGCAATCAATAAATACGACGAAGGATAGGAAAAAAACGAAATAAGTATATGGGAGATAAAGCTACGTTCACAACGGTCATGGATAAAAGTAAGAAATGTATGCATTAGCGCGTCATCAAGGAAAAAGGAGGCGGTGCGGAGGGAAAAAAAATTGTCGAAGGGTAGTAAAGAGAAAAATATGTGTTCAGGGGGTGACCACGCGTATCATTGTGTCATGTGTTCCTTCACTTTTTTTTTGGTATAGGGAAATTAGCGAGGGACGTTTGAATAAAAATGGTGAACATTATTTTTTTTTTTGTCATTTTTTATGGTTAATTTTTAGGAGATTTTTGGGGAACGGTGATCTAAAATTTGAACAGGACAAATTTGAGTGTAATCCAATTCGGTGAATTCGGTGAAATCCTGTGAAATATAAAAACGTTTTTAACTAAGAAGCAATGTTATGGACAAATAATTATTAAGTTTTTAGTAAAGATCGATTGTAGTATATATATTTCAAAATTTAGAATTAATATTATATGATTAATCAAAAGAAATTTAAAACCTATGTCGACCAAATGTTCGACAAAATCATAATGCTTTTATGGTCAAAATTTAGCCAAATTTATAACATTTTCCATCAGATATTAGTAAAATAATATTGAAGTTCCCAATAGAGTTATAAATTACCGATTGTACTCTTCGAAAAATGAAAACGATATAAATATATATACTGCATATAACAAATATTAATAAATATTAATTAAATATTAATAATAAATTATAACTAATATTTGAATAAATAACTATATAACACATATTATTCTAATTGTTCAAACGACAGGCCCAGTACAGTACTTTTACATTTTTAAATTAAAAATCGGCGAAATTTGTACACCGAAAAAATGCATACGATTCCAGTCGTAAAAATACTAAAACCATTACGCTCCCTTAACTATGATTAAAAAATGCAAAATTAGTTAAGTATAATTCATCACGAAAAAAAGGAAATATTCCAATCTAAATTAAACACGACAGCACGTGTATAATGCGATATATAACATACACACACATCACAAAAATTGTAACAAGAAAAAAAAAGTTACAAAGCACATATATATACATCAGTAACAACGTAACTTACGTAATCCCATATAATCCTAGGTATGTGACAAATAACGCCAGAACTTTCGTTAACCCCAAAGAAAAAGAAAACTGCAATTTTCAATTCGAAGAATTCCCATTATCCAGGGGAAATATATATATCGTAAAATGTCCCAGTTTCTGGATCGATCCAGCCCTATCTCAAGGGTCCAATATCCATTTATTACCGGAATTAAAGGAAATTCCGAGCTCGAAGGAGGGTATAGGTTCTCTTTTTTTTTGGGGTCACATTTTTTTTTTAACGAGAAGCAAATCGAAACGAAGAATCGCATCGCGTAACCTTATCGTACATACAGTTGAATTGACGCATAACAACAACAATAAGCGAAAGGTGATACCTGTGATGTATATGCATATGTGTGTGACATGTAATTTTAAAAGAATATGTTCTATTTGTTACACTTGCGGATATTGAATTGTACACCGATATATTAATATATATATATACACAAGCATAGTCTCTCGAACTTGAACTGCGACGATTGCATTCGGTAATTTTATATTTGTATGTCTTCCGCGGTAGTATTTTTTTTTTAAACATGTGGCGTAAGAAAATGGAACTTTTTTTTTTTTAGACGTTAACGATTGGTTCTTGCTGTGCAGCGCGGAGGGAGTTGTTTACCCAAAATTGTTTTATTGGTTAGAATGTGCATTTTCAGTGGATTTAAAAATTCTTTTCAAGTATATTTGATTTCAATATTGATTTCAAACTACAAACGATTTCAAGATTGATTTTTTTCTTTCTAATAATATCTAAATGGTTTCCGACGTTCAAATGATACAAAATTGAATTCAAATAATATCTAAATTGATTTCCAAATGATATAAAAATTGAATTTAAATTGTTTCGCGTTTGATCTCTCTTTATTGAGTTCAAACATGATGTATTATCAGAAATTTCAAAACTATAGCCTGTACACTTTGTAATCATTTAAAATAATTTTAATCGAATATATTACTTTAATTTCCTATCGGTTTATGTTAGTAACATTCACATAAGATTGATTTAATATATTAAACGATTCAAATTCGATTTCAAATAAATATTATATGATTTTTCATGATTTCAAATAATAAAAATACGAGTAATCCTTAAGAATTTAATTTCACAATCATGATTTCAATGATGAAATAATTGATAAGGATTTCAATCTTAATTTCATACGTCGGTAATAATACTTTTATTGAACTGAATACCCCCTCGATTTCAACTTTTATGCGCCTACCGTTAAACCTATTAGTAGGTACACATATTTTAAGGAGGTGCCAAAGTCAAGTGTAATCCTCCCTACCTTATCAATCGAGCAGGATAGATGATTTGAAAAATAATTTATAAAAAATAGTAGATTGAGATATTTTACTCGGTTGATAAGGTAGGGTTGATAAAAGTTGTGAAAATCGATGCTACAGCCGAGTAGGAATAATCTTTTTTCTTTATTGTTAGAAATATTTTTTACCGATTCAAAAGAAAGAAATTATTGAGTTTGTAACCTCAAAATTAAAATGGTTTACAGGGCGGCGAGGAAGGTGAAGCCGTAGCGGCATCGGCAACGACACCAGCCGAGGAGAAGTCAGCGGTGAGCAGCCCAACCACGGAGGATAGCCCGAAGGATGAGACAAAATCAAGCGAATCAACCGGAACAGCAGCAACGGCCGAGGAGACACCGACCGAGGATAAAAAAGAGGATACCGATAAAAAGGAAGAGAAGACCCCTGCCACACCGATCGAGAGTAAAGTCGAGGTCAGTCCCGAGTCGTCAACACCTGTAAACGAGCCGATCGCAACGCCTATCACTGAGAGGCAAGAGTCTACGTGCCTCCTCCTCCTCCGTCCATCCGTAGAATCCTGTAGCGCACCCACGTCAAATCCACCATCGACACCTATCGAACCCACACCCGTACAAACCGTGCCGAACCCTCACGATTTAGCTGAGGCGCTCACTACCACCACTCCTAACCAAGAACAAGAACAGCTGGTCAACGATAAACAAGTCCCATCGACAACACCCAACACTGATGTCAATGTCAATGCCAACGAAGAGTCCACCGATAATAAGGATGAGGAGCAACCACCACCTTTACCAGATTCACCCGTACCCCAGGAATCCAGGATTGCTAATTTTGCAGCTACCACCATGATCCAAGACAACGATGACAATACTCAAAGGCTTGACAATGACATTCAAGTTAACAATGATGAAGATGACGATGTTGATGTGTTGCCCGTACCTCCTGAGCAGAATGGAATTGAACAAGACGAGGAAGAGGATTCGGTGCAGGTGAACTTATATCACACGACACACCTGGCATGCGAGGGACGCCCACTAAGGATCTGATCTAATCTGATCTTCGTCAAGTTTTATCATGATCAATTCATTCGTTCATTCATTACTCGGGCAATATTTGTCTATTTGTCTAAATATCAATCTCACTCTTTGACGGTGCTTTTATTATCATTTATTGGGACTCGAGACATACATTTCATTATACCATTCCTACATCCTTTTTTTTCTCATTTTCCTTTCTCATGGTTTTTTCTCATTCTTTTATATCATTTTTTGGGTATGGTATAAAGTCCATTATATTTTTTCTAACCCTTTGATTTTGGTCAAATAGTTTTGATTACAAGGTTTACTGGGCACATTTGACATTTGTTTACATAGATTTTCTTCCCTTATTTTTTGTATTTTAGTGTCTCATATTCTTTTTTTCTTTTTTGAGTTTTTAAAATCTTAATATTTGTTAACAACTGTTGTTGACTATGGAATTGGCTTTGGGAAAGTATAAAAAATATTACATTCATTTCAACTGTAATTAATCTTTTTCCTTTTGCAATTTATGAAAAATTTTACCTTTTAAAAGTTATTGAAAATTTTAGAAACAAAATAAAACTGTCTTTAAAATTTTGTTCCAGAATATTCATCACTCTTTGAATTTGTATAAATAAAGAAATCTTCAAAGCATCAAAGGGTTAGCATTAGGTTTGTGTGTGAGATGAATGAAAGTGCAAGTGTGAATGTGATATAAAAATTTGTTTAAGTCGAAAGGTGAGTACATTGGAAAAGATAGGTACCATGCAATAAAAATGCTTGTGTTTCTTTTTTTGAACATTTTGGTGCATATAATTAAAAGAAAATTAATAAATTAATCCATTTAAACAGATGTTTATTGTCCAAGCGGAATAATTTTTTTTATTTAGAAATTCAAATGATAATGGATTATCATTTTTATTATCAGTGATGCTTAGGATACCTAGAGTTTTATTGTTATTTTTGTATACAGTAAAATCATAATATATCAGCAAAAAAGAATTTTTTAAAATATAGATAACCAATAACCAGATAATTTTATTATTATACAAAAAAAATCATACCGTTTTATTGTGTACTAACAAAAGGATAATTTACCAATTTTAATCAGATCATTAACTCATCAAATGCAAAATTATGGCATTTATTTGTATGAAACATAAATGTGTATTGTCTGTTAATCAATATGGTTTTTTTATTATTTAGTTTTTATGCACTCATCTCTTGTTTATTTTTTTTCATTAAATGCACTATCAAAGAAATATAATTTCTTCGATATGTATGGGTCTACTAGGAAAAATAGAAAGTGAATTATATCTTCGAATACATTGCATTTTAATATAATCTATATTCAAATACTTTTTTCTGTTCATTTCTATGTAGCATTAACTTGTTAGTCAAACTCACCTAATTAACCTTATTAATTTTCATAAAATAATCTTCAAGTTTAATTTTACCAGCTTGTACATTATTGTATAACAGGTTTTGTATACATCAGCATTTAGGAAACGATCATACGTTGGATATGTTTTCCCCATTCAAACAAAAATAATAGTGCATCGATGGAACTGCAGCTAAATCTTTATCTCTAATCTAATTATTTTTTAGACAATAATTATACACATTAACAATACAAAATTAACTTAATCCTTTATCCTTTTGACACTCCTTTCACTTTGATCCCGAGTTATTTTGCCTCTTGGTTTTTTTATTATTAACATTGTGAATTGTTCAACAAAATTGGATTTCTTTTTATTACTGTGTACATGTGATTGCGGGAAGTCCAATTTGTTAAACTATTCTTTGTGTTCGCTAATAAAAAGAGGATTTACAATGTCTCTTTGATAGATGTAAAGGAAAGGAAAAAATATTTATATAATGTATACTGTATTGAAAGAAGCGTTCGCGATCGCATATATTATTTTCATTTGTGTTCTTTTTTTTGGCGTCTTACGTATTATATCGCATGTTGGTTGTTTTGTTTTAAACATTAACGAACACACTGGAAATTCATTGTGACAATGAGCTTGGTTTTGTCTTACATCATTGCAAAGTGGAGTTTTTGGTTTTTTTTATCATGATCATTTATAATTAGTGCATGAATTTGGAATATACCAATTATTGGTTGATATTTTTATCGGGGTTGTTATTCATTGTTGAGCATTGTTTAAGTATCTTTGACTTTATTTGACAATTTAAAATTTAGTTTTACTTTTTTATAGTGAGTTAATAAACGCACTGTGAAATATATGTTTTTATTTTATTTTCTTGCTTAATTTTTGTGTAATAAAGTCAAAGTATATTTTCAATAAAAACTCCACTTAACAGCTAAAGATTTATTCATTATCATTAAAAAGGAAAACTGTATTATAAGGTCTTACCACAGAATGAATACGCAGTGTCATGTCAGTGTTTTAATTCATTAACATTTAAGTGTATCGAACAAAAATTTATAGCAATTTTACAAAATTAATTGTGAAAGACATTCCAGACAATTTCACTCACAACAATGAAAGAATACTAAATTCGTATCGACGTTTTGTTTTTATGACTAAATATTGAGCCTGTAATATCTGAAAATTTTACAAGCGTTGTGAGAGAATAAAGTGCATGTCTCAGAGTATAAATGATAAAAATATAGTGCAAAATTAATCATGACAATTGTGTTTGATGTTTTCAGAGTGTTCCTGAGCCAGAGCCAGCCCCCGTAGTTGAGAATAATGTAGTAGCGACGGAGAATGGAATCGCGGACGATGCTCCCAAGAGTCCACCACCCGCAGTCCCTATTGAAACACCTCAACCAGCACCAGCTATCACCGAGGATGTTGCTTCGGTCACTAAGGTACAATGCAATTTTAGATTGTAAATTGTTTAAGAGAGTTAATGATTTGTATGATGATCGCCAAAAGATTAGGTTTGTTTGTTTAAACAAACTTAATCCTCGAGACCCCTAATTATTGAATTAATTATCGTCAGTGCAGACAATTGAGCGAGGGGCCATCTGACAAATTGCAATATAAGATTTATTTATTTGTAACTATTTCAACTATCTGTATATTTAATTTTTATACTCTTTTTACAGGCCATTGAGGAAATTGACATCAGTGAGAAGGCAGTTGCTGCAGCTGTTAATGAAAATATCGAGAGTGCCGGAGTGAATGTAAGTTTTATTTGGTACAACTTGTAAATACACTGCGTTGAAAGAATTAAAGAGTCATTGTACACATTTCATTATTATTAATGTATATCATAGAGACATATGTGCTTATTACGTTTCATGTTCATTTGTTAATACTTAATATATTTTCACCAATTCATTAATAGATTAATGTAAATTTCAACTGTTTGTTAATCATCTTTGTTATTATTTTGAATTGTAAATTAGTTCTTTTGACTTTTTAATAATTGTACATAAAAACAAATTTAATATTTATATGTATGTATACGTATGCATTATTTTTCTTTTAGTTTTTATTAATCATATTTTAATACAATTTATGTTAATTGTTTTGATTTTTAATACTTAAATAGAAGTACAATTTCTTTATCCTTACTAATTAATCATTTGTATAAATTGCATTAATTTACTTTTTTACTTATAAAAAGACAAATACTCTTTATTCGGATTTGTCAAATGTATACAAAAATTTATATAAAAAAATGTATACCTAAACTCTTCTATCGTCAAAATATTGACTATAGTATCAATCTAAAATTGTAACGAACATCAAAGTGACCTAACATTTTTGTTATTTTTCTCTTTTTAGGAAATTGTCGCTGACTCAGTACACCAAAACAACTTGAACGAATAAGCGCCGCTTAACCGAATTGTATTTTTGGGATAAAGAAGAAAGTTTTTTCTCTCGTTAAAAAACCAAAAAAGTATATTATATAGATATGTAAATTTGGACCATTCCTGCAAACAAAACCGAAACAGAAAAAAAAAACGTTCTTTCGTTACGAGCAGCAGCAGCAAAATAACAACTACAACAAAAACACAACCGAAACAACACAAGCAAAAAAAAGACAAACATACAAACAAAAAAGAAGCGACGACGTTGTCTACTAAAAGAAAAAAAAACAAAATGCCGACACAACGCGAGAGCATACAGACTTTTTTATAGTAGGCCTATATATATATATATACACATAAATATATATATATACATATATATATATTAATTTACGGCATTTGACGGCGAAAGCAAGAAAATTTTTGTTAGTCACTTTCATCACGCAAAAATGTAGAGCTCGACACTAACAGAACAAAGAAAAGCACATTGACATAAATATCTGATCGATGGAAAAGAAAAGAATAAGAAAAAAAAACACGGTGCCGTCAGCGATGATCCTCTTTTTAATTAATTAATTAATTTTTTTTCTTTGCGATGTCCGATTGCCGATTAATAATATGATAATGATTAACAATCCAACTTCGTGAGAAAGAGAGCGAGAAAGAGAGAGAGAAAGAGAGAGCGCGAACGAGAGAGCGAGAGCGAAAGAGAGAGAGAGCATTAAAACGAGCAAGAAAGTTTTTTAAATATAACTGGGCCGTGCCCAGCCCCGCAGGTTACGATGATGATAATTGCCCTGCAAGTGTAGAAATTTTAAAGTGTCATTAATTGTTATTAAGATTAATATTAAAATAAAAAAAATAATTAACAAAAAAAATAATAAAAGTAAAAAATACTAATTAAAACGAGAGAAAGACGAGAGATAGTGCGAGTGCGTGTGCGTGTGCATGAGAGAGCGAGAGAGCGTTAGAATACTTGGCGATTACGATTTGTTTTTTTTTTCCTCCTTCGAATGTGTATCGCTTTTACTCCGCGGGTTTGAAAAAAATTAATACTCACGATTGGTCGAGAGAAATAGAGAGGGATAAAAAGAAAATCCTCCCCTTTTGATGTGACACAACTCGGAGGGGAGAGTTTTTCGTGCGCGAACATTATGGATAAAGTTTGATTATAAAAAAAAGAATAAGAAGAAAAAATAAATCCGTGCTTTGAGCGAAGTATAATTATTAATAATCTTGATATGCTCGGTATACGGTAAACATTAAATAATATATATATATATATGTATATGTATGTGTATATGTATATGTATATGTATATTATATATATTATAATCTAAACGTATAAAAATGGGGGAGAAACCGAGTTTTTGTGTGACACGACATGATTTTTCACAATTAAGGTCCATCGATGAAAAAGTGAAATCTAATCACATACATACATTTTGATATTCTATTATAAAATATATCGATTATCCCGCACAAAATGAAAAAAAGAAAAAATAACAGAGAGAAGTAAAAAGACAAAAAAGAATTTTAATACTGGTAATTATATATACATAATCAAGTTTTTTCATACCGTCGTTTATACGTTTATACGGATCTCTCCTCATCCCTTACCCCCTCCTTCTCCTCCCCCACTTTGCATCTCAATCTTCAAAACGATCGTAGCCTACGAAAGAGAGGCGAAAAATAAACTTACTCAATTTGTGAAGGGGAGAGAGTAAGAAAGAAAAGAAATTTCTAAGTGTTTTAGAGGAAAAAGAGCGAGCGATAGAGAGAATAAAAATGAAAAATTAAACGGAAAGAAGTTGTGTGCGCCGTGTATCCTTTTTCCGCTTGAGCGGCATTGATTTTAAAATCGATATATATACATATATATGTATATACCATACATATATATAGATATATATATATATATATTATTAATTAGTAAGAGATGCCGAGAATCGAGTGAATGGTTTTAATTTGTACGCGTGCGAGCGAGCGAGCAAGCGAGATTGAAAATTAAAAAAAAGGAAAAAAAAGGTGGAGAAGATAAAATATGGAAGAAAAGAAAGCAAGTTGTATAGATAAACCTTATTCGTAATGGGAATTTAAACATTGTCTGTAATAATAATATTTACAACGAAATTCACATGTCGTTTCTACTCGACAAAAAGAGAGAAAGAAAGAGAGAGACACGATTGCTCTTCTTTTTTTTAAGCTCAACGATGAGAGCGAATTATATTTTTGTTCTTTGCGCACCCATTTTATTCGCCGTCTCGGACTTTCTTTTTTTTTTCTTTTTTTACCCCTGAAAATCGCATGTGTGAAAATTTTCTTCTTTTTTTGGGTGGGGCGATTTATCGGAACTTTTATTTTTGAGCGAGCGTCGATAAACACCAGTTTACGTACACGAGAAAACGAAGAAAAATTAAATTTTCGTATGCGTGCGTTTTTTTTCGTTTTTTTTTTCAAATAAAAAAAAATGGAAAAAATAAAAAAGGAAGCGAAAGGAAAAAAAATAGAGTCCGCAGTAATATTTGAACAGCAGTTATAATAGTAAACTAAACTATTCTCTACATTTATCTATAACCTATAATAAACTGTGAAACAAGTGTATTTTATTGTTGTTTTCTTTTTCGTACCTAGCCCTTTTAATTTCCTTCATTCGCACTTTAATTTATACTGAATAGTTGTTTTTTTTCTTAGAAATATTTGAGTACTAATATTTAATAGATTTTTAAAAATATTTAAATTTAAAATATACAATTCAGATTATTTGTATTAATCAATTTGATTCCAATTAAAACATTATTTTGTTGATTTACTCTTTATTGCAATATATATGTAGAAGCATCATTTTTATTTTCATTTATAAAAATTTATTGAAAAAATCTTTTTTATTAAGTTTTTCTGTTATTTGTACGATGTAATTAAATTACTAATTTTTGAACTGAAGTTTATATCAACTTTTACTATCAAAGTAACAATTGTAATATTGTTTATGTTTTTAGTCTTCATTTTTCTGTGCTTACTCCTTTTAATTTCAATTCCATTTTAATTCACAATGAAAAATATTTTTCATAGTATATTTCATTTAAAGTTAATAAGAGATACGTAAGATGTAGATTATTTGTACTAAACAATTTGATTCCGATTAAAACATTATTTTGATGATATATTGATATATTATAAATTCATGCAGAAGCATAGTTTTTAATTTCGTTTTTGAAGGAAGGGTCTTTCTTTTTTCGAAAATCGGTTTTGTTAAATTTCTCTTTAACGGGATGTGAACCCCAAAACACAGAAAAATGATTTATTTTTTATTTAACGAGGAATTTATTTTATCGAAGAAATCGTTCTGTAAGTCAGCCGTGAATCATTGTACCAGCTATATACACTACCGCTCAAAAGTTTGGGTTAACTAAAGTTAAAATCGCCCCAAATTCAAAGTTTAATATCTGGTCAAAATAATGGTACAGAAACCTGTTGCAGATCGTTCGAAAGGTAATTCAAAAAGCTTTCGATTAATCTGTAATTAAAATCCATTCACAAATTTTAATTCATATAATAAACAAATATTTGAAATAAAAATGTTAAAATTAAGGTTTACTTTAAAAAGCTCTGCACCTGACATGGGTATGCGTATATTTTATAAATTAAAATTTTATACAATCAAAATTGAAGCTTTTTTTAAAGAGCTTTGGATTGGTTTTTTTAATATTTTTTCTAGCATAATTTTTAAGGAAGTTACGAAAGTTTTTATGCGACAAAACTTTTTTTTTTCTTAATATCTTAGCATTTTTAAATATCTTCGGAAAACTCCAAAGGGACCCACAACTGTGGGTTTTATATAAAATATAAATACACAAATTTTAAGTGCATTTTAAAATAAATATGGCTTCTTAATTTTTGTTTTTCATTTATCAAACAGTCAAATTAACAATTAATTAACAAACAATTAATATTTGTATCATTTACATGCTATGATATTTAGAAAAATGTTTCGTAACTACCTTAATAATGATGCTAAAAAATATAAAAAAACCAATCGAAAGCTCTTCAAAAAAGCTTTAATTTTGATTGTATAAAAGTTTAACATACGCATATCCATATCAGGTGCAGAGCTTTTTAAAGTAAACCTTAATTTTATCTTTTTTGTTTCAAACTTTTGTTTATTATATGAATTTGAAAATTTGTGAATGAACTTTAATTACAGATCAATGGAAAGCTTTTTGAATTACCTTTTGAACGAACTGCAATAGGTTTCTGTAGCATTACTTGGGCTATAGATATTAAACTTTGAAGTTGGGTTGATTTTTACTTTAGTGAACCCAAACTTTTGAACGGTAGTGTATTACTAACCAAAAATGGTTACTTACCTACAATTATTTAGTAACTAATTATTTCGTAAAAGTCTCTTTATCACGCTATTCTATGTGTTTTGAACAGTAACTGTTATTTTATTCAGATTTATCTTATAATTAGGTTTTAAAATTTTCTAAGTTCGTCTCTGTAATTTAGATATCACATCCCCTATATTAGAAATTATTTTTTCAACTATGTATATACAATTTACATCCTTTTTTTTGACTAACAATAGCATGATAAAATAAAATTGTACTTCGATAAATTCTTAAATAAAAATGATTATTTCTTAATTTTTTCACATGCATAATTGAATAATTTAAACCTTGTTTCGTGATCGTAAAAGGTAGCCCTTTGCAAATTTGATTTAACCAATGGAAAACATAAGTAGTTCAACTTATAATTAACTAATAGAACATATTAGAAAAATATGTTACTGACAATCTAATGAAATTTATTATACAATAAATATAAATCCATAATAAAGGCTATTATATTTTTACCATACCATTTATAGTTTTACACAATCAGCAATCAAGTAATGCATGCATTAAGTTATCACACAAAATAATGATATTTTTCTAAAAACATCACTTCATAAGTTTTAAACTTTATTTATAAATCTTTTTTCGGATATTTCAATGTTGGAATATTATATCTGGAATCAATAAGGTAGATCCCTACATTTGAATTGATTAAATGAAATAGATTAAAGTATATGATGCAATGTATAAAACATTATCTTTTATAATTTGATAAAATTTATTATACAATGTATACAAATTAATAAATATAAAAGTTATACTTATAAGGAATCTTTGACTTGCCCTTAATTATACTGTGATTTTATATATAAAAAGAACAATGGTTAACTATTTATACTCTTCAGTTTATTTATCAACAATTCTAATTCATCTTTGTTAAATTCTAATTCTAAATTTTCAGTTTTCTGGTCATGTTGCAATGTAATAATATTTAATTGAACAAGTGGTTCTCTGATTGACGCCATTTTACTTGATCCCATCACATACTAAAATAATAAAGTTAATTATTTTATTAAAATTATAATAAATTACAAGATAATATTAAAAGTACACTATTTACCCTCAATCTCCAATCAAAGTCAACTACAGTTGGTATATGTTTACTCGAATATTTAATCATTAAAGCATCTGTTAACTCATTCCTCCGTACCCTTAAACAAACTAAAATAGCCTGTCGTACATGTTCTGGTAATTCATGGTACTCCAATGGCATCTACAAAACAACAAATGGTAATGTATATTCAATCTAAAGAATATTTTGTTTAAAAAATTCACTTATTTAATTAGATTAAACTGCACTGTTATTTATTTTGTAGTTTAAAATTATATTAAATAAATAAATAAATATACCTTCTCTTCGTTGATGTATAAACAAATTGGATTTTGAAATAACGTTGAAACATATTTGTGAACACTATCAAACTCTTCTTTAGTCCAATCAATATTAGAATATTGACGGTATGTTGGTTCTGTATTGAAGCATATTTCGTTTATGCAAGCGTGTAAAAACTAAAATAAAGGGTATAAATTATCTTTGTTGATAGCAGTAATTTGATGATAAAAGTTATACAACAGATTACCTGGAACAACTCCTCCTGCTTATCCTTGTTGAAGATATTGCAACGAACAATTTGATCGCTGTCCATCTTTTAATATTAAATTTATTCCTTGTACATAACCTGTATTGTTTAAAACAATTGCAATTGTATGTTTTATTTGTATAATAAACACTAATTTTTATAAAATTTAATTCAAAGTTATGTTTTTTAAAAATTAAATATTTCTTACCTTTAGTGAAACACTATTTCATCAATATTTCTGAAGAAATTGTCAGCTTGTTCGCTAATTTATAATATTTTAAATTAAACAAAACTATCATTTTTCTATAAGAGAGTATAGTTTACAGAGTAAACAAGGAGTAAACAAATTATTAGGTTCAATGAGCCATCTGACGGGAAAAAGATGTACTAACACACGTGTAATAATTCAACCAATAGAAATGATTTATTTGAATCTCTATATTTATTTTTCAATTAAGTACAATCATCCCATTGTATCTCATTACATCTCATTGTAAACTTAGAAAAATAATTATCACTACTCGTTGCATTATGAACGTATAAAACGCACACATTTTGTGTTCATTATTCTTAGAGCTACATTAATCTTATTTTAATGCATTATTACTTTATTAAATGCATTCTTGTTCGAAGTATAAAAATTGTACATTCCTTTCTTCTTACAATTAATAGTATAATTAATAGTACGGATGTTTTTCCTTTATCACGTTTTTCTTATTGACTTGAATATTGACGTAGTTTTCGTATCTTAGATTCTAAAAATTTAACATGAGACGCGAGCTTTTTGTATCTTATATACCAAATTGTCTTCTCCTTTTGAAGAGTTTCATTTCTATCCATCAAATCTTCGTAAGCTTTCAAAAAGTAATCAGGATCCGTTTGCGTTGACGAATCGACAACAGATATATATTCTAATTTTGAATATGGAGAAAATTCATCTTTTACATCATCCATCTTCATAGGCTCGACAAAGTTACATTCTATAATAGGTGTTATGGATTCGACCAATGCATTATTTACAGTTTTTGGTACAGCACTGATGCATCCAACACAATTTTGAGTATCATTTTCATTCTTTACGTGTGAGTAAACTGAATTATCTTTTTCATCATCACTGTATTTCTTTTTTTCTTAATAGCCCTACTCTGAAGTGTCAACGGCGGTGCTTCATGCAAAAACAAAGATGGTATAGCTAGAAGTAAGTAAAAAATTATGTTAAAATACAATATACAATCATATATAAACATCAAATTGAATACCTGTTGCTTTCAATCTACGTTTCCCAGGTACATTAAATGCCATCATACACAAATCCTGTTTGTAATCATTTTCTGTAAAATGTACTGAACATATATGACAAGAATCAGGATTCCAATTACCAGCTCTGTTACATTTGCTAATCCATATATTCCTTAATGGCTGGGTTTTCGGAAACTGATGGTACATCACACTCATTCCAGCTCTCTTGGTCTTCTCAAAACTGTTGTTGCACACCGCAACTGTGCACCTCGTACCTGGCATTCTTTGGATTACTATCACTTTTCTTTTCCTTTAGAACTGCAAAAAAATTAACATGACAATACAGTAATATACTCTCACATAAAGAAAAATTAATTTTACCAAAGAAAAAAAAAAATTCAAAAAGAAATCCACGTTAAAGTACAGATTAATCCTAAAAATGATAAATTAAACAACACTTGAAATTTCACGAAATACGAAAATTTCTCGTACTTACTCAAGATTATTTTTAATTTCACATGGTTAAAAAAAACACCCACCACACAGTCTGCAAAATTTCGAGGTTATCCCGGTGTGTATATATACAAAAAACCTCGCGCCTCGCAGTCGCCGGTAATAATATTCATTTCAAATCACAGGAGGCGCCACGTGTCGGGTTAACACAGTGATGTCCTCTGTCGGTAAAAAAGACACATCGATTCAAAAATTCCATGTTTTTTCGTCTCACAAAAAAAAAAAGAAAATAAGTAATAATCAATTTCAGTATGTATATATATATTTCATAAATTACAATGATTTCAATAATAAAAAATACAATATACATTTTTACATCAAAAATTGACAATTTCTTTTTCTTGTTCCTCCTTCGCTCGCAAAAAAAGGATCGGTGTATAAGAAAGAAGGAAAAAAAAGAGAGAGAAAGATGGATTACAGATTCTTAATTCGTTTTATTTCGTAAAATGTTACTGATCCTTAAATTCTATTATATTATTAAATTAATCTCTCTTACAAATGCTTCGTGTTTTTTTTTGTTTTTGTCTTAACGTAACCTACAAACAAAGACAATCATACGTGGATATTTTGAAAAAGAAAAATACAAACAAACACGTTACAATTCAAGCGAAAATATATATAATGTTATTATACGCAATACTTTTGGCGCAACAATAGGTTATTATTATTATTATTATTATTATTATATTTTTGTATAAGAAGCTTTTTATATGGATAGTGAGATTGTTTATTTATATATATATAGGGATGTAGTATTAATGTTATCTAAGTTTTTTTATATATATGCGGATATACGTTAAGGACCTTTTTCGAACCTGCGATATACTTATTTAAGTTTCCTTTTTTCGTTTTTCTTTTCGAACACGTTATGAAATCCGACAGGTTTTCTCTCGGAAACTTGTGATTTCACAGTTCAAGATGGTGGATCTATTGCTTGGCTTACGAATAAAACTGTGATTTTTCATGTTGGATAATTTATTTATTTTTTTGTTATTTTTATTCATGTAGGTAACTTTCATATATTGGTTAATTTAGATATACGAGTTAACGGTGTTTTTTTACTCGCTGAAAAATTAGTGAGGTTGAGTATTCGTAACCATATTTTTTGGAATATTTTTTCTACCCTAAAAATCGGTGTAAAAATTGCTAATTTTCAAAGATTTTGTTGTACAGCGTTTTCGGGAATTGACGTAACCTATAAATATTGCTTTGCAAATTATATACTGTCACTGACATCGCTGCGCTACTTAGACAGTACAAAAAATTCAGAGTCTTTCCTCCTTTTTCAAAATTCTGTATTCCAATTGACAATTGTGTTTCACATTAAAATGATCATTGGAAACATCTTACTGAAAATCGAACATTGTGCTAGGTTAGGTTAAACTATTTATTAGTCACAAATTATCGAGGTATTGACTAGTTTCTTAAAAGTAGTCGGTAGAAAAAGAACATTCATTTTAAACCCAAAAATACTAGTCAAGGATTTTTATGTTTACCTCGATTGTCACAATATTTTTTAAAAAATTGGCTTAAAAATACCAATATTTTAATAAAATAACAATAATTGTTGTAATTTCAATTTATTTGTTTATAAAATCTAAGCGCAAAAAAACTAACCAATTTGAAAAAAAAACTGAAAACGATTAATTGCAGTTTTTAGTAATGAAAAACTATAGTCAAAATTTAGTTACAATTTCCACGACGGAATATCATAAAAACCTTTTAAAATTTCTTAGGTTAGTTGTATAAAATTATTTGTACCTTGTCAAATCGTAAGATACAAAATATATAGAAAAAAATTGTTTCTAACCTAAAAACAACCTTATAGAATTATTTTTTTTATCCATTTGTTAATGTTTTAAGGTTAAGAATACCTCTCATAATGTGTAATTTTTTTCATTCTTTTCAAAAAAAATGTTTATATCCAATATTAAACAAAAAAAAATTATAAATATCCAAGTTCCATTCCATAATAAGAAACAATAAATATAATTCCTAACCGAAAAAAAATTCGCAGTCGCATAAATAATTCAACGGTGACGTATATAGCATATTCCTATGTAAAAAAATGAAGAAAAAGAGGAGACTTGTTCGCAGGATCGAGATAGGGCCTCAGACTAGGCTCGCGTCCGAGGATTTCTCATTAACATTATTTTGCTTACGAGGATTCCTTATGTCGCTTGTTTTTTTACCTCAATAATGCACAAAGTCAGTCGAAGCGCCGCGTGCAAAATTTTACAAAATTTTTGGTTATTTTTCTTTTCATTTTCAGATCAGCTTCTTTTTCGTGACCGTCGATTAACCTCACTTTCATCATTAACATTGTTAAAAAAAAAAGAAGATTTTTATTGCTCTTTTCCATCTTAAGATATATATACTTTCGGTCGATTATTACGAAATTGTCAATAAATCCTAATAAATTAATAATTCGTCTTTATTTATATACATTCAAAAGTGGAGCACGCATGTTGTATTGTTTTTTTTTACAAAACGTAGGTATAAGAAAGATTATATAAAATTAATCGTATATAGTTTCGCAAACAGTTCGACTGGCTTGATTAAATTAAACAAAAAAGTGGAATGTGAAAAGCCAAAAAAAAATTTTTTTTTTGCGTTGTTGACAACATTTTTTTTTATTTTTATCGATATACATGTTTGTAGCATCACTGGTTATATGTAGATATATATAGATATATAAAATAAATTAATAAAAAAAAAGAAAAATTCGTAGTGAAGCGATTGTGCTTTTCGCATTCCACTCGACATCATATTATAATTTTTTTGTCTTATTATACGTACATGTATACATAATATATATATTTATATAAAATGATAGAGAAAGATAATAATGATAACTGGGATGTGATTTTGAACATGGGTAAAAATTATTTTTTTTTAATTAATAATAATTATAAAAAAATGTAATTTACGACAAATATATAAGTTTTTTGTAGAAACGACAGGATAAATAAAAAACAATTTTTTGTATAAATTCTAACAAATGTTTCTTGATTGCTAAAATTTTTCTCTCAAATTTGTAAAAGAATTATTTTTTTTTAATTTCAAATTTTAGTACTTGAAGAATTGCTTAGAAGTTGCTTTTACTTAATATTTTTTAGAATTAAAAATAGTTGTTTATGAACTTTGGGAGTAAAATAGGCATTTATACCCGGGATGACAGTTGCTGCCCGAGCTATAGCGAGTGCGTATGAAATTTTTCACCTTGCTCATTTAAAAAGTCACTTTTTGCAATAACAATTTTTTTTTAATTTCTAGTTTTTTTCAATATTGTACAATTTGTTGATATATTTCATTTAATATAATAAATTTAATTTTATATTTGTAGAAAAAGTCTAAATTAAGTATTCAAAACAAAAAAGAGTGTCTACAATGAATAAAATGTGTTCTCAATGAATAAAATGAGTCTACGAGGAGTAAAGTGAGTCTACGGGGAATAAAGTGATCGAAGGAATAAAATGCAATTTTACTCCACTCGTAGAGGTTAATAATGTAGACTTTTTAGATGATCAGGGTGAAAAATTCTTATTCTGGATTTTAAAAAAGATTTTTCTAAAATAAAAAAATTATATCTCTTGTAAAAAAAAAATTTGTCTTTAATTGTAAAAAACATTTTTGTGTAAAAAAGTTTTTGTTAAAATCATCAAACGGATTTTTAGCATTTTAAAAATAATTTTTCTCTTTTTGTAGAATTGTACAAAAAAAAGTTCGTATACCACTGATCAAAGGGTTGCTTTTTAAAAATTTATTCTAACATTTTTATTTTTGAATTTGCTTTTTTTTTATTTAGAAAAATAAAAAAAAACAATGTTTACCCACTAACAAAAAATCATCATCTTTTACAAAAATGATCCGCATGGATGTGTATACATAATTTAAGGGATAAAAAAAATAATCGCGCGTGTTGTAAAAAGAGTCTCTCCCTCTCACACCCGTACATTCATTCACTCGCACGCGCACGCACACTTACATTCGTTTTTTTGTTCGTAATTAAAAAAAACGAAGAAAAAAAAACGTGAAATAAAAAAAATGGCACCATCCGCCACGTGTACGTACAACACGTGTATATATGGTAAATAATAATAATAATATTATTATATTATTATATATATAAAAAATGATCGATTTCGTTTTTGTTTGAAATACAATGTTTTATCTAACATGGGTTTTAACTTCGCCGATGACGATAATTGAAATGACCACGGTGCGACGTCGAGGATGCGATACTTTCTTTTTTCATTGGGCATTTACCTAAATACTTCATGTACTCCCCGTACTCGCATTTCGGTTGGGTACATTTACCGTTTTGGATGCATCTGCAAAAACAAACAAAGCGTTCGTAGTTTAGGTATTTTTTTGTACGTTTTATGTATTTTTGTATATTTTACGCTATAAAATAGAATAGTGAGATTGTTTATACAGATAGCAACAAAATGATTGTATTTTACGAATTTTTTTTATTTATTCGTTATTTTTTATTTTATTGTACTTTTACATTTTTACGTATTTTTAGGGTTTTTTGTAATCATATTTGCTGTGTACTATATGTATTTTTGTATTTTTTGTAGCTATTTTCTCTTTGTATTATATATATTTTTATATTTTTCTATTTATTTTTTCTTTGGACTATATGAACTTTTGAATTTTTGTAGTTTTTTGCTTTGAATTATGTGTATTTCTTTTTGTTTCTTTGCACTTTTTGAATCAAATACATGTGTTAGTAATTTTGTGTGCTTAAAAAATGTGTACTATCTGTTTTATTGGTATCTTTGGATTTATTGTATGCTTGTATTTATAGTGCTTTAGTATTTTTTGTTTTTTTTGCATTTATTGTATATTTTGTGTTATTGAATATTATACGTACATTTTTTATTTTTTGTATTTTTTGTTTTTGTATTTTTAGCATTGATGTGTAAAGAAGAAACTTTGATGTACTTACAGTCTATTTGTATTCGATATATAGCCTTTGCCTCTTAAAAATTTGAAACAGAACTCGTCCTGATCGATGCAGTTGCATTCGCATGTACCTTCGTATGTAATTTTTGGTGTGAAATCGGCTGGGCACTGACATCTGTAAGATAATTTTACAAGTCAAATAATACCTTATCTAATAGTCTTACTGTTTTAACCTAGTTTTCCTTAAAAGGCCTGTATACAATGAGATATCGATATCCAAATATTTTCTTGCAGTATACTATATACTCTAACGAAAATGTGCGGGAAAATAAAGGATACGTTTCCTTGTTTGACCCAAAAAAATGATACGTGTCAAAAAAATATAAGAGATATAAAAAAATTTAGGTTATACGAAAATTGGCGTAATTCGAGATTCAATTATTTGTTTTATCCCTTTGGCATATATACAGAGCTTACATCAAGCGTTCAAATTTATACCTTTCGTTTGATGAAATGGTTCGTTCATTGCGGCCAAAATATAGTTACAAAATAACATTCATTTGTAGTCTTTTTTTGAGAGTTTTCAAGTAAAAAAATGGTTAAAGATTTATTTATGAGTTATTAAAAAAACTAGTAATCGTCCAAAACTTAGATATAATAAAAAAAAAGATAGTTATATGCGTTAGTATTAATTTTTAATATATCATATCTAGTGATTTATTTTTTTCTTCATCGAACACACTATGAAAAAACACAATTGAGTTAAGATTTACAACAAGAAAGTTCAAATAATTTATAAATTATTAATTACTATTAATAATTAATTATTAATAATTGAATAATAATTAATTATTATTATTAATAAATTATTAATTAATTATTAATTAAATATTTATTAATATATTATTAATCATTAAGGTAAAAAAATTTATAGGTTATTAAAAAATATAAAAAAGCTACATTAAAAAACATTAGAATAATTTACTAAATGAAAACCATAATTATATAGGTTTCAAATTTACGTTACTATACTCGATTGCTTAAGCTACAAACATGTGAATGTAAAGATCACAATTTCACTTTTCTCCAAAAAATCGAAAAGATAGGATAAAAAATTTACTTGAAAACTGATATGTTGAGAATTAATCTATAATTTTTTCAATCACTCATAACTTTTAAAATCGGTTTTTCGGCTATTTAAAGAAAAACCGAACATATATCTTAATCAATTTCAGTTTTCTTATCGAAATTAAAAAAAATAAATTAAATAATCCCTAGATAAGTTACCCTATTATTTGTAACTATTTTGTCAGTCGCTCGTAACTTTTGAACCGTTTGTGCTATTTGAACGAATCTAACAAGGGGAGTACTTGACCTCCGGGAAACGAATCTTATCCTAACTTTGGTATGTCTTTTGTAATATGAAAATGTGAAGAAAGCCAAGTTATCTATTGCCAATGGCCACTTTACGGGAGTTATTCGACATCTAATAATAAACTCAGTAAAAATTACTTCCAATTTGATCGCTTACAACTCGGAAACAAATAAAGATAAACAATCGAACCAAAAACCTGAAGAAAGCTGAGTTCAAGTAGATATAGTTTGAAAAAAAAGCTCAAATTGCTTAATTTGGAGCAAAGTTATGAAGAAAATAAGAAATTAAAGATTATTAGGCCAAAAGAAACAATAAATTTTTCATATCAAATTTTGGTTAAAATTTCTTCAATTTCATATTTTCTTTATAACTTATTTGCTCGAAATTAAGCAATTTGAGCTTTTTTTTCAAACCATATCTACTTGAACACAACTTTCTTCTGGTTTTTGGTTCGATTGTTTATCTTTATTTGTTTCCGAGTTATAAGCGACCGAATTGGAAGTAATTTTTACTGCTATTATTATTGGATGTTGTACGGATAACTTCCGTAAAAGTGGCCATTGGCAAGAGATAACTTGGCTTTCTTCACATTTACATATTATAAAAGACATACCAAAGTTAGGATAAGATTCGTTTCCCGGAGGTCAAGTACTCCCCTTGTAAGTTCAAATCGAAGCTCTTCATCTCGGTTTTTTTTCCATATTTTTGTATTATATTATAAAGAATAACATAACTGCCATAATGGGTCATTTCCTACCCCACCGTAAGAAAATTATATTGTAAAACAGTTAGTGACTTTATTTCATTTATAAAAATTTATTTTATTAAAAAAATTATATTTAGTATGAAATAAAATGTTTTATATAACCCCAGTGTGGCGGTAAAGGATTAGTACTAATTTTTATTTCTAGATCATCCATAAAAAATGTACCAATATATTTTTGTAACGTATATGACACTTACGATTTTCTCTCCGGTCGCACGATGTTCTGAGGTGCTACGGACGAATGCCTTGGCATACGTTGATCGATCAGTCTGTCGTTTGTACTGGCAAAGTCTTTTCTTTCCCTGCATTCGCACTCGGTGTGATTGGTAAACGTTAATTTTTCCGTCTCGGTTTTACCATTTACGTAAGTCGCCTGTAACACAAAGAATAAACGGTACATTAGATAGACGAATTATCTCCAAGCAAATCGTACAATTCTTATTAAAAATTAATCTGTTCTTTTTTAATATAAAGACGTAACTGGTTCTACATAACCTCAAAATTTTCACTTTCTATTAAGGGGAGTCCGTAGAGAATAGTTAAATATATCACCACCCAAAATTTCGCGAGCTAAAGTGGCGCTGCCGTCAGATAGGCTTAGTTGATATTCGACAACAATTTTGAACAATTAAAAAATAATAGAGTCTTTACCACACAAAATCAAAGTTGAGCGCCATAGCTATTGATGTAATGATTAATTACATATTACTTAGCTGATCGAAAAGTCAGTATTTTCGACGAATAGTGATAAGTACGAAGTGACTTCGGTATGTGTTCTCAGAATTGATTCGTACTTCTCACTATTCATCGAAAATACTGACTTTGATCAGCTAAGCAATATGTAATTAATCATTACATCAATAGCTATGGCGCTCAACTCTGATTTTGTGTGGTAAAAACTCTATTTCCTTTAAATGTTCATAATTATTGTCGAATATGAACTCAGCTTATCTGACGGCAGCGCCACTTTTGCTCGCGAAATTTCGGGTGGCGAATTTTTGAAGCTATTGGTACGGACTCCCCTTAAGAACAGGGATTTACTTTTCACTATCCCAGTACATGCAAAACGTCCACCGAAATCAATAAAATCGTAACCTCCAAAAAAAAATATAAGAATGTAAAATGTCTGGAGTGAACAAAATTATAACCTCAAAAAAAATTCATACTTTTATTAAATATATATTATCTGGGTTAGAATTTCTAATCTGAAGGTCAATGTTACATAAACTACATGTCAATATTCAACTTAAAAAAGTGTAATTTCGCCACAATTGATTTTTATATCCAAAAGTCTAAAAGAAAGCTAGGAGCAATACCTTTCAATGGTCTGTAACATTTTTATGGCCTTCAATTCTGTAAAAAGTTATGATAATTTAAAGAAAGACAAAAAATTCACAAAAATTAACATGGTATTTCCCATTTAAATTTAAAAAAAAAATTGATGTTTCTTTAAATCATCATAACTTTTTAAAGAATTGAAGGCCATAAAAATGCTACAGACCATTTGAAAGGTATTGCTCCAAGCTTTCTTTTAAACTTTTGGATAAAAAAATCAATTGTGGCGCACTTGCACTTTTTTCAAGATGAATATTGACATGTAGTTTATATAACATTCACCTTGAAATGAAAAATTCTAACCCAGAAGAATAAATTCCAGACACAATTAGCAATGAATGTTACATATAAGACGCAAATTTATATCGTACATTGTATTAGAAATTTATTGTTTTAGGTATTCAAGCGAATTGGAGAACTGCCACATTTCTCTTGTAGAAATGCATAGAGTTATTTTGTTTCAAAAACATTTTTCTACCTAACCTCACAATTTTTAATTTCTATATATTTTTTACTATCCTAAAGATAATCAACAATCGATCGTAAAATACGAAAATCCTATAATAAAGTTTATAGCTTTGGCTTGTATTAACAAAAATCGTTTTTTGTTTTTTGTTATGTTGTTTGTTTTTTGTTTTTGATATTCAATAATCGAATATAAAATATCAAAATCAATTAATTGGGACGCTATACTTTATTTAAATTTTTAATTTCTTAGCATTATAGTTTCTGTACAAAAAATACAAAATGTCAAAACGTATAAAATCATAACCCCGAAAAAAAACATCATACAACAAACATATTTACCATACATTCCAATATAAAATATTTTCTCAAACGAACTCTAGAATTTTCGCAAAGGATGACATTATATATTTTTCTTTTATTTTTTATTGAAATTAGAAGAAAAAGAAAAAAACGAAAATTTCGTTCGAGAAACCTTCCTGCGGTAATTTCCTTTTCCTTCGACTTTAAGAGGGTTCGCAGCCACCAAATGGTCTACCAGTGATTTATCGCTTATAATTTTGCGGTCTTAACCCGTAATGTGTCTCTTTCTAAACCTACTACTACTACTACTGGTATAGAACATCCTTACATTCACTAAAGGAATAAAACAAAAAAAATAGAAAAAGTTCAAAAAATTTTTTCCTTATCCAAAAATTGAAAGAAAATGTCCAATTATGGATAGGGAAGAAAAATTTTGGTTTCCCACGTAATTTCTAATTCGTTTTAATGAAATACGTCGTTACAAGTGACGAGATAATGACCGGTTTCAATAATTACAGTGTGTTTTCTCAAATGGATCGTCTCCAGGCGATATATACAAAGTAGCAAAAATTTCTTTTTTTTTCTTTTTATTCATTGCTGCGTTCGACATTTCAAGCAATAATAAATTTGATCATTCGCGCTTTTTCGAACGTAAATTTCGCGGTTTATGGGTGAAAAAATGTATTTATTTTATTTCTTTTTTTTTGTTCGAAAGCGACGGTTAACGAGTGATGGATATATTAACGAATGGAATATTTATATGACATTTTCAATGTGTTTTAAAATTTTATTTGTTATATTTCGCGTGTACGTTTATTTTTAATAAATCACAATATGTCGCAACGCGGAGATGTCAATTTTTAAGGGGACCAATCAGTGTTAAAATTGAAAAAAACTATTCAATATTAACAATTAATAATTTTTTTTATATAACAATTGAAAACATTTCTTAATTTTTTAAACGAATTATATTATTATTAACATTTATTTAAAAATTTTTGGCCAATTTATATGTTACGTAACTATTTTAATTAATTATGAGACTCCCGTATCTCTGATTTTTTTGCATTATGGACTTACCGCAGAATATATCTCAGGAACCATTTCATCGAACAGGATGAAATTTTAAGAGTACCTTTAAATATGATTTTAATCCACTTGATTAGAAAAAATTTCAATAAAAGTCTATTAGTTACAAAAATTACTTAGCTGCTTTGAGACAATTTTGCAATTTTTTTTAATTAATATGGTAATAATAATTGTTTTATTACAATTTTAACACATTCTTTTCCGCTCAAGTAGATTAAAATCATATTTAAAAGTTACTGTTAAAATTTCAGCCTATTCGATGAAGTGATTGCTGAGATATCCTGCGGTAAGTCCATTATGGAAAAAAAACAAAAGTAGTTATGTGACATATGAATTGACCAAAAAATGTATATAAAAGTTAATAATAATATGATCTGTTTAAAAAATTAAGAAATATTTTCAATTGTTATGAAAAAAATATTAATTGTTAATATTGAATAGCTTTTTCCAATTTTAATACTGACTTGTCCCCTTAAATGATCGAGTGGAATTTCGATTTTTTTATGGGTTAGTTAGGTCATTGGTATTTTTTATTAATTTAATTTAATTATTAATTTTTAAAATGTTAAGTAATTTTTTAAGATCATTATTGGGTCACCCCATTGCTTTCTTTTTCCAAAAATTTTTTATTAAATTTTGGAGTTCTTTAGATAGTAGAGATAATTGTTTATAGATTATAGGATTTGTAGGACTTTTTAAAAAATTTTAAAATAATTTTATTGCACTGAGAGAATTTTTGGGCACCCACTGTATTTGCTCAAGTTAGCTGCCACACATAACCTAGCGCCACATTTGGACGTCTGGTGCACAATTTTTGTACAGCATCTGCCCAAAACGCTCGTGCGAATACTGTAACGCGTTTTACATCACTTACAGCATGTATCCAAAAATTTTCTCAATGTGTATATTATGATTACTGAATTTTGAGTTTTTCCAAATAATTTTTTATTATTATTATTTGAACGTCGCTCTTTTTGTGCCCCAACCTAGTGCTAATCAACAACGCAGGTCATACTATATATGTCATCCTGAATTTTCTTAGAGGAATTTATGTAGTTTCCCAAATTAAATATCAATGTATTCCCTAAGAGAAATATCAACACATATTCGTGTAACATTTTTACAGCCAAGAAACTAACCGTTTGATGAAAAAAAAATGGCCAATACTTAATCCGCAATGAATAGTCAATATATAATTTCGACTAACCTCAAAATAATTGATTTCTACTACATTTGGAAAATCCAACGTCTCGTAAATTAAAAACTATATAAATGAATTTAAAAAGCAACTACGAAACGGATTATTAGACATTTTTGTTACAGAATACTTCAATATTCATTTATATCCAATGACACTATATAGATACATTTTTTAATTTATGTCTGCCCTTGCGGTTATTACCCGGAGAGAATAATCCCAGTAAAACTAAACTTTAACTAACGCAGTAACAGACTGCCAAAAACGGAAAAAAATTATTGAACTTTTAGTAGAAATTTCAGTAAAAATTGATTGAAAATTTATATAGTAAAAATTTATTTATACAGTTACATTTATTGGATTTCGGTAGTCTCTTATCGTGTTAATGAAAGTATAGTAAAATTTACTGAAACTTTTCTCTCCGTGTATACTTTAGTATTATTCATTAGAAACTATCCGATTTTCGTTTTTCAATTAATTAAACGCACAATTAATTAAAAGGAGAAAAAAATACGACTGATATATAAATACTAGATCATTTGCTAACCGTTTCATCAACAACTTTTATATCTTGTAATTAATGTTAAATTTACGACGAAGAAAGAAAATAAGGTAAACTATATATATATATATACACACACAATCATCGAACTTTCGATCAAGAAACAAGAACGCGAAGAAAAGAATTAGAGTATAATGTAAACCTAACAGATAATCTTGTAGGCATAAATCTTTGGACAATATCGGGATTGAGGATCACCTGAGCAAAGTAACAACTAGACGTAATGACATTCCGTAAGGAGTGTCTTTCGTTACATTTAAATTATTTAAATTTGTACACCGTACTGTTTGCGAAATGAGTATATATACTCGGGTATATTATATATCTTAATCGACTTGCATATATATATGTACCCTGGAAAATAAAGCAATTATTTTAATTAAAATATTGTATAATTAAGGTATAGATATATGTATAGTTGTAGAATATAATTAGGGGTGTTACGTAAGTTGGTGATTCGTTTATTTTAAATAGTGGAGTGATCTGTCTGTTGTAGAAATTTCAATGTATAATATTGGATGTTTTATGGTGGAACAGTTGGATAAGTATTGGATGATAGTTGGTCGGTGTTTTCTTACTAACATTGATCAGCCTTTGAGGCTTGATCATATAGAAAATTGTGAGACACTTTCATTTTTTTTAATAGGAGCTTATGTATTAGGTTATTTTATATGGTTAAGTGTTTGAGTACGTGTTTTATTTTTAGTGAAAAATTGGACAAGTATTGGACAACAACCTACAGTAACTGATTAGTTTTTAATAAGTTAAGCCTAGTAAAAATAAGTCCATTTTTAATTCTTTAAGGTTAAAAATATTTATTTTATTTGTTATAACTAACTGATTTCCATTGACTTTTAAAGAATATAGTTAACATGTATTTTAAAAATCATCTCAACCTCTGCTAAAAAATTGGTGTGTTATATGATCAATTCTAGTTCTAGTGTCACTTCCAATAAATAAATATTGGGTAAGTAATGGTTAATATTTGTTTGATTTTGTATTTTATATGGTATTCATTAGTATTCTTACGTGATTGTCTGTAACATATGTTTAATTTATAATGAACAACTTGTACAATTTTTGGATGGTAATTGGTTAGACTTTCTTAAACAAAGAAATCTGAACTACAAACACTTAATCACGTAAACTACTTATTTTTCATATTTTGAGGTAAAAATATTTATATTACAGGTAGCTAAATTTACATAAATTTCTGAATATTTGCTAAATTATATCCTAAAAATCGTCTCGAAAATTGGTGTTTTTAACCAATTTATGACCAATATTTGGTTAATTTTTTTATTAAACCTGCAGCTTAACTAATATTCTCACATGACTAATAATTCGTAACACAATGTATCACTTTTTCTTATGGTGAAAAACTAGGCCCAACATCTCATCACTTTCCTTATCGATATATAAATGACAATATTGTACCCTTTTTTTAATTTCCAAGAAACTTCGCTAATAACCAATTATGTAAAAAAAAATGTATCGTTTACTCAAAAAAAAAAAAAAAATACTTTCATTCGCATCCACTATATACAAAAGATACTTTACGTAAAACAAATAATATTAAGGTAATAACACGTAATTACCACAACGATTTTCCAATAAACACGTAACAAAAGTTACATATTATACAAAAACGTAGAGACAACAAAAAAAATAACGATAATTATTTATTAACTGTATACATTAAGTTATACATGTATACAATTAAATGTGAATAACAACCTGTCAAACGATAATTTTCACAAAATTAACTTTCAAACAATAATATCCTACACACATATATACATTCAATTTAGTACCATATATACGACGCGTAATAATATCTATTCCTTTTTGTTATGATTATTAAAAACCTGAATATTACTCGTTCCTACAGTAAAATACATCGAACTATCAAGGCTTGGATATAAAGTCATATTACCTTGATACTGATTGAACGAACCAATACGAAGAGTTTATTAAGCTTACGCGCGCGGTAATATTCTGGTAAGTTATAAGATCCGTAGCTATAGGCTAGAAAATCACGATCTATTATAATGACTTTCGTATACATCGTTTCTAGCCACGCGTTCTTTCCTTCCTCTTTTTTTTAATAACGCGAAACGTAAGGTTTACCATTAATTGTGTAATGATATATTACAGTTAGATTTTTTATATTTTTATTAAAGGTTCATTTTCCGCTGATTTTTCATGAAATAAAGCGGAATTAGAAGGGGATGGAGAGGGACGTGTGTTGCAAACCAGGAAGAGATGTAAATAAAACAATTTTATACATTTAAAATTATGGAATTTATTTGATTGGAAGTGGATGCCCGAGGAAAAGAGTTTGTTGAATCTAAATAATTATGTTTCAAGAAATATATTAAATTGAATTGGAATAATATTAATCAAACATGATTTACGATCAATACTGGTTAATAAAATCATCGAGTGGATAGAAACAAAAATGAATTGAATTGAAATTATTGTACTCGAACTCACCGTAAAATACAATACAATTAAATACACTGAATGGTAATTGCATTAAGTTCAAATAATTGTATTTAAGGTAATAATATTGAATTAATAATTATAAATATTATTTGTTTAAAATTAAATAAATAAAATTAAATAACTATATATATATATATAATGAATATAATTAAATAGATGGAAAGAAAATTATACTAAAGGTAATATAATTGAATTGAATCAATATTTATTACTTTGATTTAATTTTAATCAATTAAATTGAATGTAATTAAATAAACAAAAAGAAACTGTATTGGATTCAAATAATTGCACTGAAAGTAATGGTATTGAATTAAATCGATATTTATACAATATTTATATTTTTAAATTAATTAACTATTCAAAATATTATTTAAAATTATACCAATATTTAACTGATCATAATCGTGGTAATAAAATTGTATTTATACTAATGCGCATATATCTACGAGTGTACTTTTTTTAATTATACAATTCAATATATATTATCGTTTAAATTTATTTTACTAAATTTTCTTCATCCGAGTAATTCGCTACATACTTCATACAGTAATCATAATGTGGAAAAATTTAACCACGACTCACTTTTCCTATTTTTTTTTGTCACACAAATTTTAACGAGTAGATATATCGGTATACTTTGTAACTTTTATTATACGCATTACGACGTATATATTATATATGCGCGGGAAATTTTTTTTTTCATTTAATCACACAAGGATATCGAATTTCTATCGAATGTAACGTATAAGATATATAATTAGCCCGGAAGGTGGTTGCAATCCTCCGTTAACATGTTAATATTCCTTTAAATCTGTCATAATTTGTGCGATCTACGCGAGATAAAACACGCGCGCGCCAAGTCTTCCTGCTCGTATATCGTTGAATCAGCTGATTTACACGCGCTATGAAATTATTGTGTCAAAGTGTATTAAAAGTCACGATTTTCAGGAATTTCTGGTATATATGAGGAGATTTCAATGAAAGTTTAAAAAAAGAACAAATATATTTTTTAAAAAGGATTGTATTGAATGATATCGATATTATATATGTATGACATATTGAATATAATAGAATCGATAATTGACTTTTTTGAGAGTGAAGGAAACATTATTGGTCATAAAGAATTGTGCATCTACAAATATTATTAAATTCAATTGGAAAAAAAAATTTATTTCAAGATGTTCGAATAAGGATGAAAAATGAATTGAATTAAAAAAAGAAATATCGTTAATAAATATATTACTGAATTAACTTAAAGACTATGATGTTTATTGCAGTAATGTTATTGATTTGAAAATATAGTGTATAATAATGTTCATAGAGATAATATTCAAATGAATTAAAGAAATACTTAATAAAATTCAATTCAAATCATATTAGATTTGAAAATAAAGTAATACTTATACATTGATATTGACATTGAAGTGATTAAAATAAATACGTAAATTAATATTGATTAAAAAAAATTCAAGGAAAAAATTTGAATTATATTCAAAGAAATATGCTTCAAAGGAATAATATTGAATTGAATCAAATTAATATACTTATTTATTTAAGTTGATGAATTAAATTAAAATAAAAATTATTACGAAGTTCAGATACGTATATATAATTTCCCCGCAGTTACAAATTTTTAATTTGTATTTAATTGTACGAATTGTGTTTTATAAAATAAAATTGAATCAAATCAAATGAATATTTATTTAACTGTATATTTAAAATAAAAAATAAAAATTGCCATATTTCAAAAAATGTGTTTACAAGATCTAATTACTTAATCGAATTGAAAGATAAAAATTGAATTAAAATATTATTGAATTAGATTGATTCAATCTCAACTTTATTGAAAAAAAAATCCAATAAAAATTTAATTAAATCGTCATTGCCGAAACATTAAATAAAAATCACCAATATACCGCGTCTGCTGGAACACTCGAATGGCCGATAACAATCCCATAAAAATCACATAACCTCAAAAATGAAGTAAAACAGCCGTTCTAAACAAGGTATACAGCAAATTACTGGCATTAACCACGGTAGCCCCCGACGCTATAAAATAAGACGAAAAAAAGTACATAATATAAATTGCAAGTCAAAACAGGTTGACGAGATAAATACAATTAAAATAAAAGAAGATGGAGCGAGGAGGAAGAGAAAAAAAATGACAAGCTCATTAGCATTCGGTTCGGCCGGTTCGAGATTTTGCTCGAGGCTAATATTCGTCCAAACCGCCCACGCGAAAACTGATATTGCGGATATATATATATATATATATTGGCGGCTCGAGTTCATCTCTCAAGCCAATTTACGGGATCTTAAAATTGATCGCGCATAAAACACGTGTTTCTTTCGACAATTTTCGAATTAAAGGGAACAAAGAAAATTTTGGTAATCGCGTATTTAATCGAATTAAGATTATTATATACATTTCGAACAAAAACCAGGAAATATCGCGGTTGCGCGCAATTATACCCGCACTATTATAACGTATTCAAATATAATAAGAATTTTACATTTTTTTGTATCTTACACTTTGAAAATTCGTTGTTAGATAATTCGCAATATGCATCGAGCTTCAAGGAAATATCATATTAAGCCTTAATATACCGTAACGAAATTACTTTCTCATTATATAATTCGGATATAGGTATTTATGAGGATTTTTATAATTTTTAATATATATATATATATTACTACAAAAATTTATATTTTACTATAATAATATATGTATGTCTAATATTTTGTATACGTGCACTGTATAAGTATGTGTATTTATATTTGTATTTGAGCATGTGCATATATATTATAAAGGAACAAGCCTGGGTTAAAATTTAAAAAAAGCTATTCAATATTGATAATTAATAATTTTTTTTGTAAAAATTGAAAACATTTTTTAATTTTTTAAACAAATGATATTATTAACTATTATTTAAATTTTTTTGGTCAATTTGTATTTTTATTGCATTGTATTTTATTATGTACTTACCGCAGGATATCTCAGGAATCACTTCATCGAACAGACTGAAATTTTAACAGTAGCTTTTAAATATGCTTTTAATCCACATAAATAGAACATAATTGCATGAAAAGTCTAAATGTTTATTTAAAAAATTATTTAGCTATTTTTTACACAATTTTTCAATTTTTTAAAAATAATTTGGCAGGAATAATATTCTATTGCAATGTTATCTAAAATTACTGTTAAAATTTCAGCCTATTCGATGAAATGGTTCCTGAGATATCCTGCTGTAAGTCAATTTAGGAAAAAATCAGAGATACGGGAGTCTAATAATTAATTAAAATAGTTATGTAACATATAAATTGGCCAAAAAATTTTAAATAAATGTCAATAATAATATAATTCGTTTAAAAAATTAAGAAATGTTTTCAATTGTTTTGAAAAAAAGAATACTAATTGTTAATATTAAATTTTTCAAATTTAAACCAGGCCTAACCCTTAATATATATTTATAATAAATATATAAAAATATTATTTTAATAAGTCGATCTGGTTGAATATTTTCTATTGAAGGTCTTGTATTGTAGACGTCGGGTTGTATAATGATGGTTGTAATTTAAATAAAAATATATATATATATGTGTGTGTATAAGGCCACTTTACTCGCAAATCATGACCTATATATGTAAATTTTCAAAAAATTTATGCAACGATTCATAGGAGTTATCAACAATGTCGTTTGTTTATTTTTAACATTGTAATATTGTGTCGTTCTTTTTTTGTTGCGGTTGATTTATGAACGACAACAGTTTATGAAGTTGACGGTAATGGAAGTAATTTAGGAAAACGTAGGTGTATTCGTTGGAAAGAAAAGAAAAAGATTTTTTTTGTAGTCGCATAAGAGTGAGAAAGTTATATGGGAATTGATATTGTATAGTGTAATTTTTAGATGTTTGTGTGGTTTTGATGGGTTTTGTAATATTTTTTTGGATATTTTTTAACATTTTTATTCATAATTTTTTAGATTATTTATTCAGAGAAAATTTTCTTGTAATTTACTAACAATTTTTTTCTTCACCAATTTCAGAGTATTGTTTACACTTATGACCGTTTTCAAATTCGATCTATTAGTATTAATTCGATCTATTATATCATTTCTCGACAATTTTTTAAATAATTTTTAAGATATCCGTTGTACTTTTTCGACTAGTTTTTAAATGTTTCAACATTTTTCCTAATTGAATCAATTTTTTGGTTAGATTCTGCTCATAAAGTATTACGTAACTAATAACTTATATGCACTTATAAGTTTCTAAGTGTGTTCCTTTTGACGAATAAAAAAAATTTGGAACAAAAGTTATCTTTAATTCTTATTCCCTTCTTTTTTTACTTTAAGTTTCTAGGTATTTAATAGTTCTATTTTTAAGCTATTATTTATACCTATTTCTACCTATTAAAAATAGTGTTTGTATATATAAGAAAAAATTTTAACAAATTATTTAAGTAAATAATTATACATGAAATGTATATTGACAATACATATTTTTAATTTTATGAACTTTAAAAATTAATTTTAGGTTATTTTTACAAATATTTTTATGGCTTTTTTATAGATATAAAAACTAGTGTTAATTTATAGCATATTTTGTGTCTATTTTTGGCTATTTAATATAGTATAATTATTTTATACCATAAAATAGGTATTTAATCGACATTTCTACAAAATATTATGATTTCTATATTTTATACCTATAAACTACTTTGGTGACTATCTTATTATTTAAATTTTCTTATGATTAATTTAGCACAGTGCTAATTTATAGAAATTTTAAAAAATTTAAAGCAAATTTTCTTTGACTATCTCTTACCCAATTTCTTGACCGTATTTATCAGTTTTATATAGCGATTTGTTGACCATTTTTACAATTTTCCAATTTATTTTCCATTTCTCGATCGTTTTATACCCATTCTTTAAACTATTTAAATATTATTAAGTATTTTTTAATCATTCCTTTCACGTTTTAACAACTTGTTATAACATGATACAATCACGTTTTTAAGATTTCTGGAGCATAAATCATTAACTATTTCTTGAGCATTTTAACTATTTCTTAATAATTTCCCGACTATTTCATAATATTTGCTAACGATAACTCGACTATGTTACCCCTTTTTTAACCAATTTTCGAGCATATTTAACCGTTTCTTAACCAAATTTTCGAGTATGTTCTTGATCGTTTCTCGATAGTTTCTGAACTATATCTATATATCCTATTTTGAACATATCTAAACCTTTTTTTCGAGTATTCCTTAACAATATTTTAACTATGTCTCAAGCATTTTAAACCCATTTTTTTAACCACTTAATGCTTAACAACCAATACTTTACAAATAACTGACCACTTATCGATACGCTTTCTTATGAATGTAAAAGGTAAAAGTTCACAATAATACCACGTTGATGAATCACAAAAAGGAAAATGAATCGTCACCCCCACAAATTTATCATCGAATTTCCGGGTGCGCTCCTATAACGTATACCAAGATTCTTCGCTCGTATATAATGTTAATTTGAAAGCACACACCTTGGTTTAACGGACCTAAAACAGTCGTCCAGGTAAGTCTCCTCTCTTTCTCTTCATCTCGCATTATCATAATACAATCGTATTTTACGCACCGACGTATTATCGACCTGTACATATAGACATCTAATATATTTATTGGTAAAAGATACAAACAATTTTTTAGTGAGTAAAACGTTTATCAAAAATATATATATGTGGACGGACATAATAGTAAAATGTACATTGCAGTTTTAAAGTATAATTTGCATATAAAAAAAAAAGAATAAGGGTTAATAGGTAATTTTCCATCGCGAGGCAGGTTGTAGGCGTTTAATCTTTACGGTACCTTTTATAGTTGCGCTGGTTCTTCATATACATATATACGTACGAAGGAAGGCGCGTCCTGATGTATAACACTTAAATTCGTACATAAGTTTTTAGAGGAAATTTTTCGACGGTTTTCTTTACCTTTTTTTTCCTTTTTTTAAGTTGGTATTTTGTTATTATTATGTACGTATGGAGGAAAAGTTCAAAATTACATTGTTGTAAATTAAGTAGTTGAAAATAACTTATAGAAAAAAGAATTAGAAAATTATCGTGGGTTTTTATGTTTCTTTTTTTTAAACTGGTTTTGTAGTAAAATGTCTGTGTGTTGAGAAAATAATTTGAATTTCCCGCGTTTGAAATTTTTGGATTTTTTTTTAGTTAATAGTAACCATAATTAGTGTATCAATTCTTTATTATACAGTTCAAAATGTATGGATTTAATTTGTTGAGATTAAATTAAGCGGGTGGATGTTATACATTATTCTAAAAAAAAGACATATATTTGATATAGTTTAGAAAATTTTGAAATTTGTTCAAACGTTAGGTGTATATGTATCGTTTTTATTTGTATATAAACGGAGAAAATATATAGATTGGTAACGTTAGAAATATTTAAATTAGGTTTCAAATTATTCTGTTTTAAATTATTCATTGTATTTTGTTAATTACGTGAAATTTTATAGGTTAGAATATTACCATACGATTAACCATTTATAGTTTTTAGGTTAGATAATTTAAAAAATAATCTATTAACGACTGAAATTATAAAGATAAAATTAATTATAATTTTCCAAAATGACGATATTATATATATTTATCCCCAATAAAAAATTATTATAAAAATAAATTATTGACTTATACATTTATCATTTTTATTAAAAAACGAAGATCTTGGAAAAAAATAACCGTTTTAAACATTCTTCGACGATTTCTCAATCCTAGATCTCGATATTCATAATATGCAAAGCGCGGGAAATTCAAATAAAAAAAAATCCAACACTGACAAGTATCTTTTATCACCTATGCGAAACAATTACTAAATTAATGATTAATTAACATTAAAGGAATTTAACAAAAGAGAGAGAAAAAAACGTAATATTTCGAATCACTTAGTTACTTCGCAATACTTATATCCTTGAACAAAAGATTGGCATTTCATTCCATTTCATTCCCACTTTTTCTTTATTATTATTATTTTTTTTCTTCTTACAAACATTGCTCCAGGGCAATACTTTATTAGATCGACGCTGCGATAATCGCAAACTGACATTCGAATAATTGAAATTATTATCACTTGCCGGCTGCACTGATATATAAACTGTATTAAATGCAAAAAATAATAATAAACGTGACGAAATAAATATTATAAATATAAAAAGAAAAAATAATTCTTATATATATATACATATATACTTCCGGTCGTTAAAACATCAGGATCGCGGAGAAAATACCATTTCTTATCAAACAACAATTTGTTTATATACGCTCAAAATTATTATCGCGATAAATATCGAAAAGCGAAAGCCTATTTATCGTTGTTAATTAATTATTTCAAATCGGTCTTGTAATTTTTAAAATTTATACGCAAAATTGCTTTCACGTCTCTCGTGCGCGCGCGCGCGCGTTTGATAAATCGACATTGTTATTATATATGTATATTTAACGTAGAAAATCGAATGGAAAGTGTTGGGTATATTATGCATATTGTTTCAAAATTTTAAATAATTTTTAAGATATCCGTTGTACTTTTTCGACTAGTTTTTAAATGTTTCAACATTTTTCCTAATTGAATCAATTTTTTTGGTTAGATTCTGCTCATTCTTTATTATTTAAATTTTTCTTATGATTAATTTAGCACAGTGCTAATTTTATAGAAATTTAAAAAATTTAAAGCAAATTTTCTTTGACTATCTCTTACCCAATTTCTTGACCGTATTTATCAGTTTTATATATCGATTTGTTGACCATTTTTACAATTTTCCAATTTATTTTCCATTTCTCGATCGTTTTATACCCATTCTTTAACTATTTTAAATATTATTAAGTATTTTTTAATCATTCCTTTCACGTTTTAACAATTGTTATAACAGTACTTGAACAATCACGTTTTTAAGATTTCTGGAGCATAAATCATTAACTATTTCTTGAGCATTTTTAACTATTTCTTAATAATTTCCCGACTATTTCATAAATATTTGCTAACGATAACTCGACTATGTTACCCCTTTTTTACCAATTTTTCGAGCATATTTAACCGTTTCTTAACCAAATTTTCGAGTATTTCTTGATCGTTTCTCGATAGTTTCTGAACTATATCTATATATCCTATTTTTGAACATATCTAAACCTTTTTTTCGAGTATTCCTTAACAATATTTTAACTATGTCTCAAGCATTTTAAACCCATTTTTTTAACCACTTAATGCTTAACAACCAATACTTTACAAATAACTGACCACTTATCGATACGCTTTCTTATGAATGTAAAAGGTAAAAGTTCACAATAATACCACGTTGATGAATCACAAAAAGGAAAATGAATCGTCACCCCCACAAATTTATCATCGAATTTCCGGGTGCGCTCCTATAACGTATACCAAGATTCTTCGCTCGTATATAATGTTAATTTGAAAGCACACACCTTGGTTTAACGGACCTAAAACAGTCGTCCAGGTAAGTCTCCTCTCTTTCTCTTCATCTCGCATTATCATAATACAATCGTATTTTACGCACCGACGTATTATCGACCTGTACATATAGACATCTAATATATTTATTGGTAAAAGATACAAACAATTTTTTTAGTGAGTAAAACGTTTATCAAAAATATATATATGTGGACGGACATAATAGTAAAATGTACATTGCAGTTTTAAAGTATAATTTGCATATAAAAAAAAAAGAATAAGGGTTAATAGGTAATTTTCCATCGCGAGGCAGGTTGTAGGCGTTTAATCTTTACGGTACCTTTTATAGTTGCGCTGGTTCTTCATATACATATATACGTACGAAGGAAGGCGCGTCCTGATGTATAACACTTAAATTCGTACATAAGTTTTTTAGAGGAAATTTTTCGACGGTTTTCTTTACCTTTTTTTTCCTTTTTTTAAGTTGGTATTTTGTTATTATTATGTACGTATGGAGGAAAAGTTCAAAATTACATTGTTGTAAATTAAGTAGTTGAAAATAACTTATAGAAAAAAGAATTAGAAAATTATCGTGGGTTTTTATGTTTCTTTTTTTTAAACTGGTTTTGTAGTAAAATGTCTGTGTGTTGAGAAAATAATTTGAATTTCCCGCGTTTGAAATTTTTGGATTTTTTTTTAGTTAATAGTAACCATAATTAGTGTATCAATTCTTTATTATACAGTTCAAAATGTATGGATTTAATTTGTGAGATTAAATTAAGCGGGTGGATGTTATACATTATTCTAAAAAAAGACATATATTTGATATAGTTTAGAAAATTTGAAATTTGTTCAAACGTTAGGTGTATATGTATCGTTTTTATTTGTATATAAACGGAGAAAATATATAGATTGGTAACGTTAGAAATATTTAAATTAGGTTTCAAATTATTCTGTTTTAAATTATTCATGTATTGTTTAGAATATTACCATACGATTAACCATTATAGTTTTTAGGTTAGATAATTTAAAAAATAATCTATTAACGACTGAAATTATAAAGATAAAATTAATTATAATTTTCCAAAATGACGATATTATATATATTTATCCCCAATAAAAAATTATTATAAAAATAAATTATTGACTTATACATTTATCATTTTTATTAAAAAACGAAGATCTTGGAAAAAAATAACCGTTTTAAACATTCTTCGACGATTTCTCAATCCTAGATCTCGATATTCATAATATGCAAAGCGCGGGAAATTCAAATAAAAAAAAATCCAACACTGACAAGTATCTTTTATCACCTATGCGAAACAATTACTAAATTAATGATTAATTAACATTAAAGGAATTTAACAAAAGAGAGAGAAAAAAACGTAATATTTCGAATCACTTAGTTACTTCGCAATACTTATATCCTTGAACAAAAGATTGGCATTTCATTCCATTTCATTCCCACTTTTTCTTTATTATTATTATTTTTTTTCTTCTTACAAACATTGCTCCAGGGCAATACTTTATTAGATCGACGCTGCGATAATCGCAAACTGACATTCGAATAATTGAAATTATTATCACTTGCCGGCTGCACTGATATATAAACTGTATTAAATGCAAAAAATAATAATAAACGTGACGAAATAAATATTATAAATATAAAAAGAAAAAATAATTCTTATATATATATACATATATACTTCCGGTCGTTAAAACATCAGGATCGCGGAGAAAATACCATTTCTTATCAAACAACAATTTGTTTATATACGCTCAAAATTATTATCGCGATAAATATCGAAAAGCGAAAGCCTATTTATCGTTGTTAATTAATTATTTCAAATCGGTCTTGTAATTTTTAAAATTTATACGCAAAATTGCTTTCACGTCTCTCGTGCGCGCGCGCGCGCGTTTGATAAATCGACATTGTTATTATATATGTATATTTAACGTAGAAAATCGAATGGAAAGTGTTGGGTATATTATGCATATTGTTTCAAAATTTTAAATAATTTTACTTATTGTACAGGATGCATTAATATCGATCGATTGTATATTGATCATCGCCATTACTCCTAATGGCCCAATTTGCACATTAATCTTACATACTTTTTAATAAATTTAGTTTTTTTTTCTCTTTTTTTAAATAAATTTATTGAAACATAGTTAAAAATTTAAAATTTGGAAATACAAATTCCTTTTTATCGATTTTAATGTATCGATCGATTGCGTCGATAATTATGATTACTCGTAAAGACGTAATTGTATGTTTTTTTAATAAATTTATTGAATATTAAATTTAAATAACTTAATATTGAGTATGAAAATTAAATATTTAAAAGAAATTTTTCAAACAAACTTGTATATTATCGATGTTACAATCGATCGTTCGTGTCGATAATTATGATTGCTCGTATAATGGTGTAATTATATATTTTTAATAAATTTTTAGAAAACAATATTTAATAAAACTAATATTAACTATTAAAAATGAAATATTAAAAAGAAAGACACAATACCTTTTTATCGATTTTAATAGATTCATCTTCATATTTATAAAAAATGTATTAAAGACGAAAAATCTTATATTAAATACTAAATTAATTCTACAAACGCATTTCTCGTTTATCTATTTCCTAATTTAGATCAATTGTATGTATCACCAAGTAATATGCCAATTTTAGTTAAAATAAATTCATCAAAAATTTTAAAAATAAAATAATTTTTTAACAATTACAGTCTACGAAATGATCAAAAACGTATAGAATGCGATATCGCAATAATATCACCTGAACGATAATCAGAATTGCAACGTTGAACATCTGTATCATACCTATACGTCATTGAAACTTTCATTGTTACAGACTAAACAATTGTGTATCAATGGTATATACTTGCAACTTTTGATACCGCGAGTATATTAATTTACTATCGAGCCGCGCGTGATATAAACATTGTTAAGAAACCTTCCTTTACTTTATCTTTCTATTCGCATTATTAAGTTACCAATGATCGATCGTAAAATGAGATATCGTTCCGTTTCTATAGTTTACGTTTGTAATTCGCATTGTTTTTATTTATCATTGTTTATTTATTTATTTGATAAATTTTTTATTTATACTTTTGCTTTTTTTTATTTATTTACTTCTTTATATCAGCTTGTCTGTTTATTAATTTAATTATTTATCTATCCGATTTTGTATATATTTATTTTTAGTGTATTTATTTGTTAACTTATGTAACTGTTATTTGTTTATTAGTAATTGATTGTTCATTAATTATTTTTTGTTACTTATTAATTTATAAGTTTATGTGTTTACTTTTTCTTATCTAATTATTATTACTTGATCAGGATTATTATTTATTTATCATTTTATTTATAAATATGAGTAATATTTTATTTATTTGTTGTCTCATTCGGTAATTTTACTTATTACATTATAATTTTTTGTTTTTGTTCACATACTAGTTTAATTATTAATTTACTTGTTCGCAGTTGTTTATTTGCTTTAATTAAATATTAAATACTCTTATTTGCGTGTTCGCATATTATATTTTTTTTTAATTTAACCAAACACTGTAAATTGTTTGGGTTCGAAAGGAACAATTATTACGGGTGGTCTCTTCGTGTATACGTATATGCATAATGCACATCTCGATGATATAAGATAATTAATTTCTGTTCTCGCGGGTACAATTAAAAAAGGTGGAATCTGATGTGTCATCGAAAAATTACTCTTTAACACCCACTCTCGTTTTAATGAGTTTTGCATGAATAATAATAATAATGCATTATTGTGTGCATAGACGTTGCGTTCACGTAACCGAATAATATGCGTAATAGAATGGAACTGAACGATGATCGTTTTTAGTTTCGTCAAATTTAAGGGAATACTAAAAGAACTAAAAGAAATAAAATGTATAAGATATAAATGAGATTTAACATAGAAATTAATTAGAAGGTAATGGTATTGAATTGAATTGGACGAAGAAACGTTTAAAATAATAAAAAAGATTTTGATTGATTATTAATTGCATTGAATATTAAGATGATTAAATTTGAAGGTAATAGTATTGAATTAAATATAACGAAAAATTGATTAGTTTTGCTTAAAATCATAAGGATCGCAGAAAAAATGTATGTATAGAACCAAAAATAAGATTTCATTGATTTTATTTAAGTACCTTCTTCAGTTTTTAGATTGAACACCAATCTATGCGATTTAATTTTGGATTAATAAGCTTAGATTGCATGGTTAATCTAATAGATTGAATTATTTCAATACGTTAGATTGATACTAACTATTATATACTCTATTTTCTAGATTGATTAACACCTATTTGACTAACAAGGATAGTACATGACCTCCGGGGAACGGATCTAATCCTAATTTTGGTATGTCTTTTGTAATATAAAAATATGAAGAAAGCTGAGTTATTACTTGCCAATGGCCACTTTGACGAAAATTATTCGACATCTAACAATAATTTCAATAAAAATTACTTCTAATTTAATCGCTTATGTAACTCCGAAACAAATAGAGATTTACACTCAAACTAAACACTAGAAGAAAATCACTCAATTTGGTGTAAAATTATGAAGAAAATAAGAAATTGAAGAATTTTGGTTAAAAGAAACAATAAATTTTTCATATTAAATTTTCGTTAAAATTTCTTCAATTTCTTATTTTCTTCATAACTATGCTCCAAATGGAGTAATTTTAGATTCTTTGTTTTAAATTATATCTACTTGAACTCGACTTTCTTCTGGTTTTTGGTTTGAGTGCCTATCTCTATTTGTTTCCGAGTTGTAAGCGATCAAATTGGAAGTACTTTTCATTGTTCAAGTAATAACTTGGCTTTCTTTATATTTCTACATTACAAAAGATATTCCAAAGTTAGGGTAAGATCCGTTCCCAGAGGGCAAGTACCCAAATTACAGGAATCTGCATCTTTCAATTCAAAAATTATTTTTAAAATATTGAATGAAAAAGCTGAACAAAATTCATGTGAATAGCATGAAATTTAAAGAAAAGCTCGACGTTTCAATCTTTTAAAGATAAAGTTATTTTTTTAATAATACTTACGTAAACAATTTTTAACGGTAATTATTAGTGAAAAATGCATAAACTTTCAAACCCAACAACATAATCAAATTACGAATTTAAAAATTAAGGGCCTGTCGTAGAAATTTAAAAAAATAATTTTTTTATTTCTAATATACAAATTTTACCAGAATTCCAAACGACATTGGAAAAAAACTTTAAAACTTTTGTATATAAACATTCAGTTTGGTTATAATGATTTTATTAAATTAAAAGAGATGAATTAGGAGATAATAGTACAGAATTGATAATAAATGAAATTATTAAATTGAATTAAGTTAAAAAAAGAATTAAAGGAATCTCAGACGTAGTGTCAAAAAAAATTAAATTGATTCAAGTCAAATATTAATTTGTTTGTTAAAAAAATACAATTAAAAGTAATAATATTAAATTTTATTAAATAACTATTTAATTATAAATAGAAAATCAAGTGAATTAATAAAAGAATATCTTTAGAAAAATAATATATAATTGAAATAAATTAAATTGATGGTATTAAATTGTTTTAAATATTGATTTTAATGATTTTATTTTAAAATTAGAAAGAATATTGTATACGTGAATCTTAGAAGAAATGACAATAAAAGATAATAACATTTACTTGACTTTTTTCTTCTAAAATTCTAAATTGAAAAGAAATACAAAATAATATAGTATTGAATTGAATAAGCAATTATCGTTTGGTGAGGAATATCATTGAATTTAATTGAATCACTAGTTCAATTAAAAATGATTATTAAAGATTAAAGAGTATTAAAGATTTCTTTCTTAGCATTTTATGTACATTCAAGTTCACAAACGCCTTTAGTCAAAATTAATAAATTTCCCCTTTCCTCACCGGATTAAATACATATAATTTTCTAAAGTCGATAAAGTAAACATTTTTTTGAAAGTAGCTAAACATACATTTTTTTAATTTCTAGAGAGCACTGCGCAAATCTACAACAAATCGAAGGTATATACAATATATACATTTTAACGTCGGTGTATACGCAACATATATACGTATGCTTCCCATTGAAAATTTTAATCCTCTCTAAAGCAACGTGAATTTATCCAGGAAAGCGCAAAAGGTAAATCTTGGTACATCGGATAGGTAAAGGTTTTGCACAATCGCGTCTTACTGGTCAAAAGCGTAACTTTGATAAAAAAAAGAACGGGAATGTATATATATGTAAAATACGTACATTTCTAAAGGTTTCATCCTACTATACGAGGATTATTTTATCGAATTTTTTTAAGTACATACATGAACTGTATAAATTTTAGTTTTTGATAAAAAATTAAAAATTTTATTTTCTTAGTTTCATATATATGCATATTCCATTAGGTATATAAACTCATTACAGTCCTTTTACTTCTTCTTTTTTTTATAGGTGAAATGGGTATTTTTCTTACAAATCGGATTACGTCCTTTAATACTTCGGAATTATATAATTTAGTTTTCTTTTTGTGTGAATAACAAGTTTTGATGTTTAATACGATAATGTTAAGTTGGTAGGAATAAGAAATTTGTAAAATATTTCTTTTTTGCTTTTGGACAATAATAGCGTTGATAATTAATGCCCAAAAAATCACTATTAAATTTTAATAGAAATTATATAATTAATTTAATATTTCAATCGTGTAATATTAATTATAAGTATAAGTAAATATGCAATGTACAACAATTGGTTCTATACCTAACCTCAAAATAATGGATTTTCAGTGGGTGTTTCTCTAGTATTATGTCGGTGATAAATTATTCCTTTAAACACGAATCCTAGCTAATCAATTTCATAATTAATTATCGAATTGAATTTGGGACTTAAAGATGAAAATCATGATCACAAACAAAACCTTAATTCTCTTCTTTGTTCAAATTTTAATGAATAAATCTGCAATTATTGTGTAATAGCTGGTGTCACCTAACCTCAAAATACTCAAATTTTCATTATGGAATACGAATAAATTAATATTTTATAACTCTTTTAATATTTTACTACTAATTTTAATACTTAATTAAGGCTACTTTTGATGAAAATCATAATTAATTTAAATTTTAATTACTTAGTTTCATATATATGCATATTCCATTAGGTATATAAACTCATTACAGTCCTTTTACTTCTTCTTTTTTTTATAGGTGAAATGGGTATTTTTCTTACAAATCGGATTACGTCCTTTAATACTTCGGAATTATATAATTTAGTTTTCTTTTTGTGTGAATAACAAGTTTTGATGTTTAATACGATAATGTTAAGTTGGTAGGAATAAGAAATTTGTAAAATATTTCTTTTTTGCTTTTGGACAATAATAGCGTTGATAATTAATGCCCAAAAAATCACTATTAAATTTTAATAGAAATTATATAATTAATTTAATATTTCAATCGTGTAATATTAATTATAAGTATAAGTAAATATGCAATGTACAACAATTGGTTCTATACCTAACCTCAAAATAATGGATTTTCAGTGGGTGTTTCTCTAGTATTATGTCGGTGATAAATTATTCCTTTAAACACGAATCCTAGCTAATCAATTTCATAATTAATTATCGAATTGAATTTGGGACTTAAAGATGAAAATCATGATCACAAACAAAACCTTAATTCTCTTCTTTGTTCAAATTTTAATGAATAAATCTGCAATTATTGTGTAATAGCTGGTGTCACCTAACCTCAAAATACTCAAATTTTCATTATGGAATACGAATAAATTAATATTTTATAACTCTTTTAATATTTTACTACTAATTTTAATACTTAATTAAGGCTACTTTTGATGAAAATCATAATTAATTTAAATTTTAATTACTATATATAAATATTTATGTATATACATCAACGTGACCGACTCACTTTTAAACTATTCCAATCATAACCAATAAAATCTGATTCGAAAAAAAAAATTGTATACACCAGATCTGTTTGTAAGTATAAATTTATCGATTTATCCGGGATAAATCGGATGATATTTTTTTTCTGCTATATACCGACCGTAATAAATTATTGTGAGTCGCGCTAATGTTATGCGTATATATAATTAATTAAATTATATTAAAAGATCGTGCATGGCCTTATCTTGTAAGCGATTTGTCATATTTAAGTGAACGTTATACATCGGATTGCGATTAATTGTAAGTTGATGGTTACGCAATTGTTTATAATTAATGTGAAATAAATGTTAAAAATAAATAGAAATTCGAATTTCCCAAGCTTGATTTTTTGGATTTTTATTTTAATCGATATTATTTTTATAGCAATACAAGGAGAATACTGCTTTTTGGTGTGGGTATTACATTATGTTATACGGATATATATCTATGTGAATTTGTGATCTTTCATGATTTTTTAGTTGAATAACCAATAAATAATGATAGTTAATTCCAATTTTATAGAGTAGTAGTGGATTAACTCGGTCCTTATTATTCAACCAAAAATCATTTTTTTAATACGATCCATAAATTTTGAGAGCGAATTATTTCAATAATCGATTGTGGATCAAACGCGTCGCCATATTGAACCATCATGGGTACAAAAAATTTTATCAAAAATTGATAGATAACTATTGGTTTACAAGAATATACTTATTTATTAGCAGGATAACCGTTCAATAGATTTATTTATGGAATTTATGCGATTGTTATACAACAAATCCGATTTTCTATTATCAAGGTATATAGCGCACCAAACCGTCTTGATTACCAAAGGAATTCCATAATTTTATCAATATGTTTTATAAATTTTCTTACTAATATGTAAATAAAATTTCAAACATTGAAAATCTTGATTTTACGTATTCGTACGTCGGTAAAGCAGTACACGTATAATTAAGTGGTAGAAGAGCACGTGACAGATAACAATTTTTTCAAATGAATTCTCCACCCGAAAATTGAAATTCTGACAGAATTAACGAATCTAAAAATTTGATTTTTCGTACACGTCGGTAAAACAGTCCGCTCAAAACTGTCTAAATTAAAAGTATTTTCAAACATTTCCACCCGAAAATAAAAAATCCGACCAATTATCATCAGCGAATGAAACTATATGACTTTTCGTGCACGTCGGTAAAACAGTTCAGGATAAAAGAAACTAAATTGAAGGCAAAGAAATGGAACGACAATTTAAACAATTTTCATACAAAATCGTTGTAAAAATGTTAAATTCAGACAGGCGGACGTGACGTGCAGTCGTATAGATGCACAAAACAAAGGTACACAAGTTATAAGCGAGACGTCGAGGAAAAAGAAAGTATGTAATACCTATTGCGGAGAAAGGAAACAGAATGACCCAAGATAGATAGATACACACTTACACATCCACACACACACACACATTATATAAATACTCACACGCACATTCACACATGTCAATATAACTGCACGTACACAGTGTGTAGTACACACACACACGGAGTAAAACGAATAGAAGAAAGGGAATGATCGTTGGATTTACGATCGAGATCTATCGTGTATATATATGTGTGTGCAGTGTATGTGGTACTCGACGATGCGTAACTAACAATAAGACCGACGCATTCCACGGTGTACGTATAATCAAGGATGCCGATAAATCGAATCTCGTTTGTATATTAAGATTAACCGTACATACGAATGATCCAATTAGAAATTTTTCTTTTGCTTATCATTGTTGTGTGTACCTGACTATGATTTTGTATTCTATGACTTTGCGGGTGCTTTTTTGATTGATGATTGTGCGACGTGGTATCGATCGATGTATTGATTTTTTTTTTGTTTTTTTTTTTTAGAAAATTGATCTATTAATGGATTAGTTGAGAATGGGAGATCACATGGTATTGTTATGGGTGGATGAACTTATACAGATTTTTTTTTAATCTTGGTAAGATTTTTAGAGGGCTTTAAATGGTCGGAGAGTTTTGTTGGGAGCTTCAAGGGAAGATGATACCTTTAAGTCCAACATTGTTAAATTTATTATTCTTCATAATTTTAAGGGAAATATATATTATATATTTTATTTAACTTTATGTTCTAAAAAAAGACAATAAATTTCTATTCGAGTTCTGCGCACAGAATTTTAATGAATTTTGTATCGGCCTGAACTGATAATTTATTAATAAAAAAAATAAATAAAATTTAAGAATATTATTCTCCGTATACTTATTGAATTATATAATTTAATTGACCAACTTAACTTATAAATGCGTTAAATGCGTATATGTAATTAAAATGTTTATGTACATAAATGAAGATATATCAATGTTTTATCCAATATCCAATATAATATATAAAGTCTCTTTTTAAATGTGTTGTGCATATATTCAAGAAATAGTGTACAACATTTCAAATTGATATGTTAAAACCTGTTGTGCAAACTTACAAAAGGATATTTAATATTAAAGTAATAAATAATAAGTAAATCAGCTGTAAAATAATCTTTATAATTATTTCCAAATGAATCAAAATTTTCTCACACACACACACACGCGCGTCCACATTTTATATGTACCTGTGTGTGTGTCTGCGTAAAATAAAAAAATTAACAATGTAATAATTTAAAAAAATACATAACTTTAAACATTTTTTAAATTAGATAAATAAGTTTGTAAATTGAATTATAAAGCTATACAAATGAAAAAAAAATGTAATTTATCCACCAATTTTGGAAAAACTGAGTACCTTCTTCCCTTAAGAAGTAATTTTTTTACATTAATTTTTAGAAGTGTTTTGGAACTTCTTAGAGTTTGTAGGGCTTGTTTTGGAATTTTGATGTATTTTTTTATCTTATTTAAAATGATTTAGAGTTATTTGAAATATTGTATTGGAACTTACGTGAATATTTAAGAGATTTTAAAACGTTTTAAAAAAACTCTAGGGTTGTTACAAATATAACTAAAACTTTTAGAACTATTGTTAGAAAATTTTTAACTGTTTCTAGAAATCTTTTCAGAATTTATTACAGCTTTTGGAGATTCTTTTGAACTGTTGATACTAAAATTTAACAGTTTTATCGACATTTTTGGAATAGCTTTTCTATAGTTAAATTCATATATTGTTAGGAACAACATATAAAATTCTTACAAATTTTTTGAATCTTTTAAGTTCTTTTATAACCTCGATAGAAATTTTTGTAAACTATTTAAAATTTTAATATTTCCTTTAAATGCAAGTTAAGATGTAGCATATATATTTATTAGAGTTAAAAAAGTTATTATAGGCTCAGTAAATGTGAAATTTTTAAAAGCACATTTAAGCTTACAAAACATTTTGAGTTTCAACAAAGACTTTTTATAAAGTATCATAGAAATTAAAAATTGAAATTAAAAACAAAATTGTTTTACATTTAACTAACGCTATATCAGATTTTTTTTAAGTTTCAGATAATTTAGAGCTTTATACTACAAAGTTTTTAATATACATTAGAATCTTTTAGAGCTATATACTAGAAAGCTCAAAAAAAAGTTTTTTTTAATCTATTCCTTACCAAATATCTTCACACGTTTCGCGCCGTTTTAACAAACATTTAAAATTTCACTTATTGTTTGCCCGAGCTTTTTAAGCTTATTCCGTCGAGTACGAGTGATATATGTAAAATAAATCTCGTTCGGACAACTCAAGGTAATGATGTTTCCCATGACTGCAGTTGTTATATAGAAATTATTACATTCATATACCGTGATTTACAACCCAGTGGCTTTTTTTTTACGACTCTTATATTTTAGATCGACGTGCACACACGCACACCACATTATAACACTAACGTCGCTTTTCGACATTTATGAATTGGAATTCAATCGTAATTTACGATTTCGTTTATTCACCGTTAATAATATCACTTGCGCGCATCAAAGTGCCATCCAAGGTTCTTTTCGATTATTAAACAATGAATCTCATCTATACTTGATTATATAATTTTCGAGGGTATATTATATGCTTCTCTTTCTCTAGTTTCCTTATATATATATTGTTCGCATTGATTTAACGACCCGTGTATCACAATTTTACGATCGCATTGAGGTTGTGTCTACACGAACGCGATTGGATTATTCATAATAATGATGATGATAATAATAAAAATAGTAATTAATTGAATGATAACAAAAGTAATAATGGATTAAATAATAATAACAATTATAATAGTAATTAATAAATTGAATAATGATAAAAATTAATTAAAAAATAATATAACAATAATAAAAACATAATAAAAATTTAATAATTCTTTATTCTTTATTCTTTATTCTTTATTCTTTATTTAACCCATTAAGAATTACAGATTTATTACATCTGCATAATAAATAATAATAATAATAATAATAATAATAATAAATATGATTAAAAAATAATAACAATAACGAATCGAGTCTAATACACGGGCAATTTCCGGAGAATAAAAAGGGCATTTTATGATCGAGAAACGTTAAAGTTTCTATCATTAAATCGTCAGGATCGAAGGTAATACCCACAAACTGTCAAGCGGGCATTTACGATATACCCAATAGGTTCATTCGAAAGCGCCCAACCACCAATTACCAATCGATCAATCACGGCTAACCGCGCGACGAAGAGGAAAAAATCACGATCGATGTATATATACATATATACTTCAAATTTCTATTCGAACAACTCAATTTATACAACAAACACGCATATACATATATATAGACATTTTGGTTTAAACGGTGTGCGATTATCACTCTCTTTTTCTAGTAGACGAGGAGAAAAAAAATGTAATAGTCATTTGCACGCGAAGTGTTATTCGCTTAGTGTAAATACAAAAGGGAAAATGAAGCCGTTAAGTGTGATCGCAGCGAAATCGATCGTGATCTATATATGCACGCGTGAGTGGAGACCGCTTAACTCTCCTCGAATTGTGATTTTGCACGCGAATTGTACTGTGTGTGTGTGTGTAATTGTAATCGGGAAAATTGCGTTTTGGTGAGAAGTTTTCTTTTGGATTTTAGGTTATGTTTCGAGATGACTGTATCTCTGTGCGTGGAAACATTGTAATTTTTTTTAGAGTATTTTGAAAGAAAATAAATTTCTTTTTTTTTGATAATAAACTTGTGATTTTATGGATTTTAAATGACGAAAGAAGGTGATTTGATGAAAAATAATAATTTAATAGGTTATGTGAAAGAAAGATAAGTGGTTTAAAAAGTAACCTTAAAATTGAATTTACGGGATTGAATTGTTGTTAACTTTATACATTGTCGAAAATTGAGTGATTTGTTGAATAAAAATTGTGGGAGGATAAATCATGTGTAGACATTTTTAGTCTATTTCTTGAAAAGTATTCTAGCAGTTTTCTTTATACTTGTTATTTAACAATTTTAAAGAACTGTAACGACCAACCTAAGAAATTGATAATTTATAACCGATGGGCTCGAAGGTAATTTATCTATTTTAAAAAAAGTAGGATATCAAAAGCGAACACAGCTATTGTTCTAATACCATGGATTGGTTTAATAAAAATTGTTTTTGGATATACAAAAAAATATCCAATAATTTCTATGATTCTATATATTTACAATGCGATGTTTTTTAAATATTAAAGAATAATTAATTTAATTTAAAAAATAAACTAATTTAATTCAATAGTAAACAGTTATTGGTTAGTAACGTAACATTATTTTCTGAAAGAATTATGGCCGATTTGATGTTTTTTATATGAATATTTCAATACAAAAAATGTTATCACCTATTAAGCTAGATTTTACTTATATTGAAAATAGTTTTTATGATAAATATAATTAATCTAAAGTTTCTGGTCAAAAATGCCCAATAAGTCAATAGATTTTGCCCAAAAAATAGTTTGACCTAACCTCACATTTTTTTCAATTTCTTTTTAATAATTTAAGTATAAAGTAAGGTAAAGTAAAGTTTTTGAGGTTAGACTAAACCACTTATTAGCCATTAATTACCACCACTTATTGTCCACAAAAAGTACTTTGTGAATCTTTTTCAATTTCTATCAATAATTATTTTTGTTTTAACATCCCTCGTGTAAATTAATCAATTTGAGGTTAAACAAAACCATATTTATTCTCCGTTAATTACCAACATTAATTTGCCATTCCTTGGCCAAAACAATACTTTGTATAAATACAAATTAAATCTCACGATAAATATTTTATTAACATACCCATAGTGTAAATAAACCACTTTGAGGTTAGACGAAACCACTTATTGACCATTTTTCGTTGAGGAAAAAAAAAATAATTCATAAACGCATTGTTTTCCACTAGGAACAACGTTAACATCTTTAAATTCCTCCGTGTACATAAATTATTTTATCACTTTACACATTTTTCAAATTGTTCAATACACATGCACAATAGAAAGATATCGATATATATATATATATATATATATATAGATAATCTCGGAATACATTTGAAATGTCAATTGCATTGATATCTCTCGGTGACACGAGGTATACACATTGCGAACAAACCTAGATACAAAAACACATCATCCTTTAAAAGCAAAAAGAATGGGAAAAAAATGTAATTCCATTAAAAGATTGTGGATAGGACACCTGCGTCTGATCAATATACATTATACACATACACACACATGTATATATGCATATAACACGACATTTATGGCTTACGATACCAAAGTAATTATATGAGCTCCCTTTCTGTGTGTATTCGTATTGTAAGATCGTTGGTATTTTTCTTTATTACATACCACGTCGATGATAATGTTACTCTCTCGTCTAGTCGAGAGATCAATGAAAAAGTTGTCGGTCATTTTAAATTCTTTAATGGTGTGTGTGTTTTTTTTTCTTATGAACAACATACCCTGATGAACAGGGTAAGATTTAGATCGATTAATAATTGCATTGAATTAAAATGATTTAATTTAAAGGTAATAAGTATTGAATTGTATCGAAGGAAGAATAATGGTTTAAATTATTACAGTCGAAGTAAAAATGTAATTGTAACTATAAATAAGATTTAGATTTATTAATAATTGCATTGAATTAAGATGATTTAATGTAAATGTAATAGTATTGAATTGAATTATTGAACGAAGAAAAGAAAAAAATATATTTAGATTCAAAAAAAAGTTTTCATTTATTTGAATTAGGTAAATATTTAATAATAATTGTTAATAATTTAATTAATAATTGGTTAGTTAATAATTGTATTGAATTAAAAGGGATTAATTAATAGGTAATAGTACAGCTTTGATACTAAATGAAATTAATGGTAATAGTATTGAATTGAATTACATATATATAATATGATTGACTTAAATTAAAAAGAAATCAAAAGGAATCTCAGACGTAGTGTCAAAAAAATATTCAAGTCAAATATTAATTTGTTTGTATTAGTTAATAATTACATTAAATTGAAAAAATACAATTAAAAGTAATAATATTGAATTTCATTTAATATAACTATTTATTTAATGGTACTTGTAATTAAATAGAAAATCAACTAAATTATTGCAACGTTTTATTTGGTCGATAAACGCGATGATCTGATGGTAAGATTCGCGGGAAAGTGAATAATTAATTAATTGGACATAAGGTGCGCCACTTGAAATTCGCGCATAAATACGCGGTATGAGTGGAACTCGCTCTTTTTCTGGCCGAGCACGCCTTTTTCTCTACGAGGAACCAGTCCGCAATCTCCTTGACTTGATTTTGCTGGCTCCGTCGTCACTGATGGTTCAAGTGAGATATTAAATACCGATGTGTACAATCGGAATCAGAAGGGCGGGTCGTCGGAGATGTCAGACCTGAGTTCGACTAGAACCGGGTGGTGACCGAGGATTGGATGGGGTCGACCGTGCGTTAAGGTGAATCTCGATGGACAGAGCCAAGCGGCTAATTATTAATCACGTGTGATCAGCGAGGTAATTGTAGTCTTGTGATATAGTTTTAAATCGTAATTTCGGATGTCGGATTTGTTAATAATACCGATTTAAGAATGAACTGTAAATTTACCTTCATTATATTTATTTAAGATGACGAATAACAAAATAAATTGTTAACATTAACTTTATTTGGTTATGATCACTTTTTTGACCGCATCAATTATTACCATAATTTAAAGATAGAATATTTCATTAGTAAAAGAGAAATTTTACAAAAATAATATAAAATTTTATATAAATTAAATTGATTGTAATACTATTGAATCGTTTTATAAACAATCAGACCTAGATAAATACTGTAAACTTATGAGGTGTATCAGCTGTTGGAGGAATGATAACCTAAAAAATTGTATTATTTTTCATATAGGGATCACAAGTGTTTTAATATTGTTTTATGTTTTCACTTTATTATATTATAATGATTCAAATTGTAATCTATTATATTTTTACCGTGTTGAATTCTTTTATAAAATTTACTGTAACCGCAGAATAAATTTATAATACATCAGCTGTTATCTTTTTTGTAATAATTAAAATAGTTATTGTTAAAATAGTTTTTGTCGTCCTGAATTTTCTTGCATAAGTTTAATATGACGACATAGTAAAAAAATTAAAACAAAATTTTTATCTTAATCGTTCAAATTTTGAATTAAAAAAAAATTTAAATAAAGTAAAATGTGATTTTTAAGAAAAAATTTTAAGTTATTGATCAGTTATGTCAGAAATAATAATAATTATTAAATATTAATTATATCATCACGTTAAATATTCCAAAAAAATTCTATCATTTCGATTGTATAAAAATTAAAAAAATGAATGACTAACCTCAAAATTTTTTTAACGAAAGAAAAAAAAATCATGTGTATTTGTGTGGAGACACGCGTTCAATCAGTGGGAATCCTAACTAATTACACACCTCCCATGGGTCACACGTAAATTATACGATTAGTATCGAACGATCATCGAGAAAAAGAAGAAAGAGAAAGAAAGATATAGGATATAAATCACCGTCGGTTAGATATTGGGTCACACATGGAGAAAACAAACGGATAAAAGAATGCAATGCTGATTTGTAAAGCAACGACCTGCTGTCGAGCAAATTCTACATTACGTTGCTATTCTGGGTGGTATTTAATTGATACTAATTGTTTTTTTTTTTTTGTTTTTAAGTCATGTATATATACAATATTATAGTTTTCGTAGGATAGTCGTTGAGTATAATCTGCTTTGAGGGATTTATATCAATTGATTTTTAAAATCTTTATTTTTTTTTTGTTATTTTTGTTATTGACAGTCTACTTTTTTAATTTTAATGAAGACAATAATTGATTTTTAGTGCGTCACTTTATTCTATTCTTTTATACGTACTTTACTTTTGAATTTTTAATTTTTTCTGATTATTAAAATTTTCAACTTTTTGGTTACCGACCGCGTGACATTCATTTAATATGATTAATAAGAATAATTTTCTTAAGGTACGAATTCCATCAGGTTATTTCACACGCATTTTAAATTTTCTTCATGAATATTTTCTTACTTTTATATTTATATAATTTAACGATAATTGTTGGGTTACCGACAGTAATCATTTTTTACCGACGTACTTAATTAATTTTTAATAATGATATAATTGTTTTGTATGTAAAATAGTCGGGTTTCATGATATGTCTATTTTAATTTTTAATTTATCTTTTCAAATAGAATTTTCGAGTCGATAAACAATAGATTTCTATAATTTATATCTTGCGTTCTTTTTCAAAGCGTATATTGGCTTGATTGTCCTTTATAATACCAAATAAAACAGTCTTTACTCTATTTCAAAAATATTTATTAAGAATTTCATTTTTAACAATATCTCCCTTGATAAAGGTAGATTCCTATAGTTATAACTGACATCCCTTCATACTTACATTGAATCCTACTGATTCGTCACCCCAAAAATAGGACACTAATCAATTTACTATATATAGACCTTTAATACTAGGATTTGATAAACGAATTTCAAACATTTTATTTGCCCCTCCATTTGCGTTTCGTGACATATGGCTGTACACAAGAACATTATAATACGTGGTAGAAATTCAATTTTCAAAAGTATGTTCTTGTTTGGAGGAAGGGTTTAGAAATTTAATTTTCTTTTCAAAGTAGGAAATCTTAGATTTTTATAAATATTTTGGAACAATTGTACATTTTGAGCTTTGTTCAAACTATGTTTGTAACGTTTATTAGGGATGTATTGGCAATTTTATTTTTTTTAAAATGTTTTAAGCAACTTTAATAAAAATTCAATGGTTTAAGTTTAGGTCAAATATATAGGCTATATTTTGTTACAAGCTTTATTAGTGTATTGTATTACAATTCGAAACATTATTTATTAAACGTTCAATTACATTTCTCAATCGATTTCAATATTCCCTACAGTAGATCGAAGCGATAATCGAAACGTTTCTTTGGTCAAAAACTGTCAACCAATTGTCCGCATTTAACTACACTATATTATCGCGGAAAAATATTAAAAATTTCATATTTTTCTTTCGTTGTAAAAATTTTTTCGTCGAACCGGCACTTGAAAACTCGATTCGACAAAAAGGAAAATTAATTTTCAATAGCAGAAATACACGCGTATACGCATACATCCATCTTCTTGCGATAGTTAACGAGGAATCACGTTTTTGCTCAATGCACTACGCGAATCTCCGTAAAACAGATGCCACCCAAGGGAAAAAGACGCACGGATACGTCAGTGACGTCACCCGCTGAGTCATTTTGTAATGTTCCTCCTCCATCTTATTGTTTATTTTTTATTATTATTCTTGTTATTATTATTATTATTTTTCTAATTATTGAACAACACAGCCTATTTTTCCGTCGTACAACTGAGATAAATGCATTTGGATCGACATAACCTCTTTATTTCGCATTCATTTTAATGCGATGCACAGTCATCGCGTAGCGGTTGCGATATAGGATGATGCACCACTCGCTTTCTTTCGACGAAGGTGCAGTTCAAATTGAAATGTCTCTCTTACTCGAACAAGTATATAAGGTACATATATATAGATGTTGCACGTGTTCTTTGCGGAACGTGAGATCGGTTCGATATAAATGGGAATCGTCGTGTGTCGCGCGTTGTGTTACTAATTAATGGGTTTTATACGGATTTAGAAAAAAAATTTTGATGTTCTTTGATGTAACGGTGTTGCTTTACCGGACAATAAAGTTTAGAACTGTTTTCGAATTTTTATTGAGAGGGTTATAAATTTGATGAGATAATGTGATGACTGTCGTGTTACGCCTTGGCGTTACGTTATGTAACGTTTCGTTCGATTCAAATTTTTTTTCTTATTTCTACGAGGATTCGAGCAGTAAATTTGAAAAAATTTCGTGTTCAATGTAATGATTACGTAACACTGTAACGTTATGTAAAAAATTTTTTTAAAGTGCATTAGAATTTAAATAACATATTCAATAAAATAACTTTACGTTCTGTATTAATTCGTCAAATTTTGAACTGAAACAAACATGTCTATTGTAATATTTCCCAAAAAATATACAATAAATTTAACAAACTGACATCATTTGTGTAACAGCGTAACTTCACGTTTTAGTACAATTCATGGAACATTGTAACGGTTCATCTTCATTAACTTCATTTAGTTAAACTTCAAATTAACAAAAAAACTTTTCTATTCCAATGTTTACCAAAAGGTAAACAATAAATGTAACAATATAACATAATTGATGTTAACAATCATCTAACAATGCAACGTTACGTTCCGTACTGATTCTTGTAACACTTCAACGTTACGTTTTACACTTAAACATCTTATTTTAAACTGAAATAAACTTTTATTTCTAACCTATTCTAGAATATAACAATATATTGAAAAAAACCGTCAATGATGTAACAATCACGTAACACTAAAACGTTACGTTCTACTTCAATTTCTCCCGTTTTTAATTAAAATCAAATTTTTTCCAACGTCTACCAGCATTTAAACAACAAATTCGATTTTTCTTGCGACATAAAAACCGTGTTACATCTATGTAATCAAAAAAAAATTTTTTGTCACGTTGTATATCTTTACAGAGATATTCTAGACTATGCGGACTGGTAACCTTTATTCCCGCATGTACAATGACGTTCGTATGTGTACGTATGTGTGTGTGTGCGCGCTCGCGAAAAACGCAAGCGATAAAACGAAAGGAGCCGATTTAAAAATCAACGAGCCAGCTAAACCAGTTCTCAACGTTCGCGGTACATTTCGACCGTATATTATACACAAGGAGGTTGTATATATGTGTGTGTGTGTGTGTAATGCATTTTGTTGGTTTGGATTATATTGTGTATACCTATTTGTCTTTACTATTTTACAAGTATATCATATTTTCAAATATTATTAATTTAACGACTCGAGTGTGATTTAGGTTACGTACTTCATATTTGATTGTCGAGATTGTTAATGATAAATTTATGTACTTACTAACAGCGAGTAACGACGAACATTTTTAAAATTTGAAATCGTTACAAAATCAAATGTGACACGTATGATATGACTTATGAATGAAATGCGATTTAGGTTATGCAATACAGAAAGATTGTTAATCAAACGTTTAATAGAATTATATACATTATGTAACGATATAGTAACGCGAGCAATTAAAAAAAATGTATAATTGTTACAAAATTATGTGTGACAACTTTGTGTTACAATATTCTTTTTTTTTTATATCGCACACTGTGATTCGTTTTTACCATATTTCACGAAAATAGAAACGATATCTTCGAATTATCAGTTAACGACTCTTATAACCAAAATATATTGTAGGTTATGTGCTTCAAATACCGTTAACTAAAAATAATTGTTGATGACATACGTTTAATAAATTTGTACGCTCCGTATAAAAATTATTATTGAACTACTAATCCAAACGTTGAAAACTTCAAAATAGTTACAAAATCAAGTGTGTGACACATGTGACAACTTAGCGTTACTATTATTACATTTTGTTCACTACTATCAATTACCGGCTTGTATATCGTTATTTCTTTTTTTCTCATCGACCAAAAAACATAAATTGGATTACCATCGAGTCGTGACAGTAATAGTCTCGTTACAACGTTACGCAGACAAAGTGAAAGGATGTGAGTGACAAAAAAAAGACGAGTTTGACCCCTCGACACTTTACGTATCACTGTACATTTTTTTGTTTTGTTCTTCTTTTCGAGTATATTATACATCAACGACATTATTCTTCATTTCATTGTTTTCAATATTTCATATTAATGATAAGACGCGTGTTCCACCGTACAACCCGACCGAATGGCGTTTCATTAATAACCTCTAAAATATAACGCGTGACGGGTAATTTCAAGATAACGTATATACGGTTACGCATTAAACTTAACGACCCCACCGGTTCGTCGTTATTTATTTTAAGTGAGATTTATATTATATATATATACGTGACTTTTTTTAATTATTTTGTTTTCATAATTAACGTAACCTTCATTGATTAAGCTATTGATTGTGTTTACGCGAATTTTGGAATTCCCCGTTACGCAGGTAACGAAAAGCGGGTTTAAGAGTGTATATATTTTTTTCTTTCTTTTTTACGCTCGTGGTTACGGTAATATACGTGATTTTACTCATTTATTGATGCACGCGAAATTTTACTTGACCAGTTTTATTTCCTGAAAAATGCTAATTTTATTATATGGGTGTAATATAATCGTGTATTACCTTTCGTATCGAGTGTAACGTTCGGTATGAATTTTTTTTTAATTTGTGACGTTCGTTATTGTTGCAATATATGGCTGGCTTGTGCTTGAGAATGGCCGGCCGAGTAATTTCAATGCGAGAATGAGATTGTTAATTAAATGTCCAATTAATTAGGTAAATGTACTGTTGGTTTTTTATTATAGCACAGTGTAAGCGTTTATAAAACGATTTCTTTTATTTTTTTTTGTTAGAAATTGGTCGCTTTGAAGAAAAGTGTTCGAAAAATTATCATTTTGATAGAATGAAATTGTCAAAAAATGGTGATTCCAAAGAGAAGCGTCTAAGAAAATGATAATTTTAAACACAAGAGTTCATAAAATAGTGTTTGTAATCATGATGAGAAATGTGCAGAAATGGAAATTTTGAATAAAATTGTTCGAAAAATGATCATTTTGACACGAAATGTCCATAAAATGGTCATTCTGAAGGAAAATTTTAAAAAAGAACGGTCAGTTTAAGCAAAAATTCTAAGGAATGATCAATCCGAAGGGAAAAGTTTAAAAAATGGTGATTTTAATTAAAAGTATCTAAAAATAATAGTAACATTAAAAAAAATTATCGTTCTGACGAAAAATTTCCAAAAATGGTCATTACATTGAAATGTTTGGTCGTTTCAATCAAAAATATCTAAAATTATTCATTATGTAGAAAATGTTCATTGTGATCAGATATATTTACAGAAAAATTTTCCAACGATCAGTGTGACCAAAGATATCGAAATGATGGTTTTACATAATCTTAAAATATTGAATTTCTCTATTATGCAGTTTATACAAAGTTTCGCCGTAATTAAGAATTTTGAGGTTGGGGGAACCATTTTTTACCTTAATGTTGACCATTTCATGAAATAAAAAGAAATTTTTCTTTCAGTGGATTCATATTGTAAAAGCCAATGGTAATATCGTATCTTGTAGAAAAAAATGAATTACTTAAAAATTTTAGTAAAAATTGAGAATTTTAGGTTTGTTTAAAATATTTTTCTATCATTATTTATATACGAATTTGATATCTATTTCTTATCAAACAGTTTATATTTTCTTCTTGAAAAGAGAAAAACGTCGTTTCAATCCCACAATTTGTCCTATAGGAAATTTTTTAATAAAATTTAAATCATATAATAATTAAAAAAAATTTACAAAATATGTAAAAAAGAATTTGCTTTTAAACATATAAATATTTAATTATAACGGCGAAGGATTAAAGTGAGATGCACGTCGTCGACGAGAACGAAAAAGAAAAATTATTTCGCGTACGACACTTTGTTCTTTTCACGACCTCGCACGTGTTAGCGAGTCACGTGGTGCATCGTGGGTATAGAACAATAAGGGTATTGTAGATTTAAATGAGAAGAAGAAGAAGAATAAAGAAAAGAGAGAAGAGGGGGAGGTTCGTGGCATTGTCCCTGATTTGCAACTAATGTCCGGTAAGTTCAACTTTATTTTCTCGATGATCCTGAATGCGTGTATACATCGATATTTTTCAATTTATTACAAAATAGAAAATTTGTACCATGTTATTTTTAGGTTAGGTGAAACCATTTTTTGGGCTTATTGTACAGTTTTTTGATAATAAATTGTTTTGTAAATTTTTAGATTTCTTGTATTGTGTTTTGATATATAACTGGTAGAGAGATTAAATGTTTTGAGGTTAAGGAATACGATAGTATGGACATATTTTGGACAAAAAAATTTTTTCGTAAATGTTTTTTCGTATATTTCTAAAAAGGAATTTATCATTTGGCAATTAACTACCAATTTAATGTTTTTCATTAAAAAATGAGTTTTAGTTCGAAAATCAGTAGAATTTGACCTTAAATATAATGTTTTTAAGCCGAAAAATGGCCAAGTGTATTCTGATCAAATGCCCAATTAATGACAACAGTACAGTATTATTTGATCTTCATATGTTCTTGAAATTTCTATTAGGAAACTTTAGTAGAAAAATTTAAGGATTTTGAGGTTATGTAAATTTGAGGTTATTGGCCACATATTTTGCCCAATTTTTTGACAAAAAACATTTTATAATTTATTTGATTGCTACTAAGGTGCCTACCATGCTGGAAAATGATTTATAATATATGTCCTGAAAACTAGTAAATGGTTGAGCAAAATGAGCAGTTTATGACCAGTTTAGTATTCGAAATCTTTTTTCATGAAACGAACACACAAACTCTTAATATAAATTTTGTAAATTTTCATCACTTTCACAGTTTGTAATTATTAACTATCCTATAGAATCATTGCTGAAGAATACTTTACAATTTGAAGTTATGTAAAAGTAACTTTTCGAGATGTACTAACGATTGAAGGGTTAAAATAGAAACTGATTTTTTTACTAAGAAATACACTGACTCATCAATGTTAAACGTTTTTAATATTGATTCCCACTGAGAAATATATTGGTGTATAAACATTTAATATCATTTTTATGTCCAAAAAACTAGTCATCTTGCTCAGGTTATAGGAAACCATTTTGTTTTTTAATAAAAAAATATTATTTTTTTGTAAACTAATCACTTGATAGCCCAAAAATCGTTACGATATATATATACCGTATAAATTTTCAAAGTTATAATTTCACATATTTATAACCTCGAATCTTTAAAACGATCGAAAACCGTAGACACCTCTTTCGTTATCGCGCCAAACTGTAAGTTTAAATAAAACTCAACGAACGCGAACAATTCAATAGAAGTAAATATCTTATCAATCAGCTTCTGAGCAATATAACCTCAAAATCAAATCTGGCATAAAACAATCACCTAACCTCGAAGAAAAACTACCACGTAGGACGTTAACAAGTACACGGACAACAAGAGAACACGATGATCGATTGCTCTACTGGAAGAAAAAAAAATATCTCGATAATCGAGACGTACAACGTGACAGGTACATAAACATCATACCCAACCGTTTTTTTTTCCTCGAAAACAATGGTTTTTCTCTCGATGTAAGTGTTATGTGTATACACAAAAAAATTTTCTCTCTCAGATATATATATATACAGAAAGACAACCTTTGAATTACACGAACGATAAAAAAAATTGGAAGGCATGTGTTCCTATGCAGCTGCAGAAAACAATGGATTATGTAAATTTATCATGACGGATAAGTGAAAATTATAGGATTATACAAATGTGAAGTGTGAAGATTTAAAAAATGTCTGTATTTCGAAGTATATTAATTCCAGTGGAAATTGAGGATTTTGAGGTTAATAGAAACGATTTATTTGATATTAATAATGATCTGGCCAGTTTTTGGTCAAAAATACGTTGCACAAATGCTTTTATTTCTAATAATGGGCAAAACCAGGTGTGTAATGATTAGGTGAAATTACTGTGACGACTAAGTAAAAATTATAGAATAACACATACAATCGGAGTATGAAAATTTATGAAAAATATCTTTATTTTCTTTATTACAAAATTACCGTGACTGCTAACTAAATATTATAAAATTTTATGAAAAAATGCACGAAACTCCAAAATTTTTTTATCCTTTTAAGGATTTTACAAAACATATTCCAAAACACAATGAATAAGGCAATGTACACTAATATTAACAAATTTGCCGTGACGATTCACTAAACCTTACAGAATTATATAAAAAAAAATCAAAAGTACAAAAATTAAAAATTAAAAAATAGTTTTAACTCAAGATTAAAAGAGGGAAGGTATTTTGAAAATATAGACAAGGAAGAAAAAGGTACGAAATATTTGAAAGAGAAAATTTCTCTTGTTACGAGGCATAAGTGCGATTGTAACCCCCACGCGTTTTACGTCCCAGTTGTAAGCACGTAAGAGCAATTGAATGCCCTTTACTTCGGACAGTTGAACGTCGTACGCATTTTTTACCTTTCCTCGAGAACGATGAATTGCCGGTGGTTGCTGCTATATGTGCTCAAAGACCAAAGATAAGAATAATCATTTTTTTTTGTTTTCTTTTTCGGGTTAAGTGGACATTTAAGTTGCGTGTTTAGAATTCACAAAGACATGGAGAAATAGAGTCAAAGATATAGGAATAGACGTTATATTAATGTAGTTTATATATTTTTTTATAGGTTAGGAATAATATATTATATACATATGTTTATTAAATTACAATTTTTCTAGACAACATAACCTTAATAAAAAATTTTTTTTTTTAATTTTCACGTCTTTATAACTATATTACATGCACGCGTGTGTCTGCGTGTGTGTGTGTGTATATACATACAAATGTACAAAACGATCTGTCGTCAAAAGCCACGTGTGTCGAATTGATTAAGCATATAAAATTACAAAGACAGAGAATTCTGATTAATCGTATATACCATGTAGACCAAAGTGACATTATTTATAGACCGCTCATATTTAACTCCCGATGAAATTCATACTCGGTTTGAACACTGAGCTTGTTATCGCGACGCGCGTCAGTGCACCTATAGACGCGTTGGTTCCTTTTTTTTTATAATACAAATTTCACTTAGGAATAAATAAATTATACTTAAATAAGAGTTGAGCGTTTTGAGGTTAGGTGAGACCAGTTTATTTAGAAATTAATAGGTAGGAATATAAAATTTTGAGAATTTATTAGTTTTGTTTATAAACATTGAAAGTGTAAATTTAACGTTTTGAGGTTAGGTGAGGCAAGTATTTTGAACTTCACGTATAAGAATGTATAAACTATTAATTAAATATATATATTTAATTATATTTCGAAGTATGTAAAAGTACGTTAGTAGAAATTTAAAATTTTTAGGTTCAGAGAAACCATTTTTTAATTTACCGTATAAATTAATAAACTGTATCCTGGTATAAATTCAAAATTTTTGGGTTAGGTGAGATCACCTGTCGAATTTCACTTAATACCGTACGTCAGAAATTCAATATTTTACGAATTTATTGAATTTGACTTGAGATACGTAATGTATACTACTAGTACTTCAACATTTCTAGGTTAAGTTATGTCATAGCAAACAATTATTATTTTGAGAATTTATTGAAGTTTACATAAATAATATGTAAATTATTTTAGTATAACTTTTACAGTTTGAGGTTAGGTGAGACTATTTTTTAATTTTCACTAGCAAATTAATAAACGATTTTAGTGAAAATTAAAAAATTTTGGTTTACGTGACATCATCTTTTGAAATTCGCTTGTAAATAAATGAACTGCCCTAGTAAAAATTCAAAATGTTTATGTTAGATGAGATAGTCTTTTGAATTTCACTTACAATTAGAAACACATGAATTATCCTACCGGAAATTCAATAGTTGATGCATTTATTGAATTTGAATTAAAAATATATGAAGTACACTAGTATAGAAATTGAAAATTTTGAAACATTATAGCTGTGATATTCTTCGTGTTATGTTGTGATGTGTCCCTTTTTTCATTATTTTATTTATTTATTTAAATTATTGAAAATATCAAGAAAAGGAAATGATTTGCATGGAGATAATTTTTGATTTCTTGTAATTATTGTGAAAAATGACGAATTGTAATTAAAATGACAAATCGAAATTAATGCTACTGAAATATATTTAAGCACCTGAAGAAGGAGACAAATTGTCTCCGAAACTTTGTGCAATTAATCACTTATATTAACTCGTTAAATCAATCGAAAATTTTTTTCAAAATAAAAATTTATCCATTATTTTGATTATATTAATACTTTATGGCAAAAAAAAAAAAAGAAAAAACGTTTGACGTTACAAATTACCGTTTTATAACCAAAATATACCAAAAAACCACTTAAAAACCAAAATCCACCATATCGCAAATCCATTCATTTTTCATCCTTACGGATTCCAAATGAATCACGCTGCATCCACAATTAGACAATGACTAATCGACAATTGCATTCATCATCATCAACAACAACGATGAAAAAAAAGAGTCCCGAGTTACTTATAGATTGTGTATCTCACGTGTATAATAAATTAATTCGATTTCGATGCGTCTTCTCACGGTGCCTCCTTGAATTAATTGCGCAATTACTGAAATGTTACCGGTTACACACCGACCGGACTGTTTAATGCAATTGTGGGTGTGGGGAGTCGAGTACTCCGCGTAGGCGTACAAACTATCTCATTGTATATCTCGAGTGCGCTCGACACTCGAGTAGTATATTATTCTATTAGATGAAAAAAGGGAAACTACTTTTTAATATGTGATTCGTGACAGTATTTTTTTCTTTTGGTCTTTTTTTAAGGTTAGGAAAACGTAACAAACATAAGGAAGAATAAATTTAACTTATACTATAACTGATGATTATGTTTTGTAAAATAATGATGATTCAAGTAGTTTTTGGTTTGTTAGGTTATTGTTTTGAAAAGTGATAGTACAAGTAGTTTTCGGTTATGATTTTGAAATCTGCTATACGTTGTTACATACGTAACATCGACCCCGGATCGGCGCGTGTGTGAGAACGGTGTAGGATGACCGAAACGTGAAATATCAAGACGGATGCAACTTCAAGAAATTGCGGATCCTTTTGCAATTTTTTATTCGGTCCTCTCCTATCATCTTCTCCATACGCAACAACGTGTTGATTGTTTTCCAAATTGGTAATGGTCTCAGTAGTTTTTGATTATTTAATAATCATATTAATATACTATAATAAAGAAAATCAAATGTTATAGATGTTGTTTATTTTATAAAAAGATAACATAATAATAGTAATAATAATATAATAATTTCAGCAAATCGTTGTTGGGATATCCCTAATGAATAATATAGAGTGATAATCGAAGTAGTTTTGTAATTCTTAAATTAATATATTAACATATCTTAACATTAAAAGAAATTTAATTTCTGATATACGTGTTGTCTATTTTATAAGAAAATAATTGGAGTAGTTTTTGGGTTATTGGATACTGCAATAATGTGATAATTGAAGTATTTATTAATTATTAATTATTGATTATTGCATGTTATAAATTCAGCTTCTTTTCTATTTTGTAATAGGATGTAATTTGAGTAGTTTTTGATTACTATGTCATTATACCAAGAGAAATAATGAAATCAGCTTCTACTATAACTATTAATTATTTTGTACATAAAGTGATAATCCAAGTAGTTTTTAAGGTATGGGCATATTCGGTATTAAGGTAATACTCTTAGTAGTTTTTGATTATTTTAATTATTACATCAATACGAAAAACTAATTAAATAAACGTCTGCGACGGTTATGAATTATTTCGTAAAAAGGTGATATATTTCAAGTAATTTTTTAGTTTTCGAATTATTACGAAATATAAATAAAAATATAAATTTTATTAATTATAGTAATATTTTTGTTTCTCTGGTTATTACGCCAATTCGAACGTTAAATTAGAATCCTAATACAATTTTTGATACTATCAAAAAAATAATAATTCAATAATTTATTTATTTTGTAAATTTAGACACAAAATCAGATGCTTTAGAAATAAAAAAAAATAGGTTAAACTATAAATATGCAAAGGTTTGTAGAGAAAGAGAGAGAGAGAGAGTGAGAACCTAATTAACCAGAAACGATCTCCTCTTAACTACCCCGCGCTGTATAATTCCCAACGTTGGAAAGTTTGGTCATTGTTCGAACGTGGTTGATTCCCTTCAAGAAAGTCTAATTATCCGACTAAATTTAGTATAATCGCGCGTAAGGATTTGCATAAGCTTTTGGACGATCGCGTGCGTCCATTTTCCTCGCGCTTTACAAAATTACGTAACTTCGTTGTTGCTCTTGTTGAATCGCACTTTGTTTCTTAGAAATAATTGACCTTTCGCGAATTAGGTTATGTCGCTGTACATGTACGTTTTTTTCTTTTAATTTTACGTGAAAAATAAATATCGATGTCATTGTGGGAAAGGGGTTATTTTTAATGTTTTGAGGTTAGAAAAGAATATTTTATAGGTTATAAAAGTGATCTTTTTTTAATGGGTTTTAAAAATTTGTAGCTTTTATCGAACGAAAAAAATGGTTTCTTTTATTTGTACGGTTACGAGGGTTGATTTCAAAATAAAATTTGTACTTGTTTTTTGTAATTGTTAGTGTTCTTATTTAGTATATTTTTTTCTCGAATGGTTAATTTATACCTAAAATAAATCGATTCGATTTCTAAATGGGACTGCTCGCTAGACGAAATTTATACAATTTTAATGCTTTGAGGTTAGAAATTACTATTTTATAGTTCATAAACAATTATTTAATGCAAATTGTTTTTAAAGGCTTACTTATTTGTATCTGAAAAATTATTTATATTTTTACTTTGAAGTTAAGAACAACTATCTTTTAGTAATAATAAATTCTTTCTTTTATTGATTTTCGACAAAATGGCTCATATACACATCTAAAATATCGATCTATTCCCCAACAATTTTATTACTGACAAAAAAAACATCATTTTTCACAAAATATCCCACAATTTCGTCTAAAATATTACGCAATTAATCCATCACGCTCGACGATAAATTATTCAACAAATTTCTTCGACAACGACGCGTACAAGTGACAATGTAAACACAAATTCACAATCGTTCACTCGTAAATCCTACGCGTTACAGAAAAAAACTTTCGCAATCCAAAATATCGTATTCTTAAATGTGATTCTTCAATTTTATTAGCGTAAAAGTTTAGTAACAATCCTTTTACCAACGTCAGCTGATCGTTACGTAACGTTTCCATACGCGTGGTACGTATGTATATAAGAAAAAATTTTTTTTTTCATTTTCCTAACCTAGAAATATGAAGATGAATTTCACGATAAACGAACGGTTATCGTCTTTGACACTCTTTTTCCTCGGGGATATATACGACAATTTCGAAAATCTCTCATTGAGAGGTTATGTCCGTTACGCGCGCGCGCAATAAACAAATGGAAACGCGGATCTTTCTTTGAAGAAGATGAAGAAGCATCTCCATTTCCATTCAAGGTGATATGTGCATAAGTATAGCGTGTAGAAAATATTTAAATCATATACGGTCATCGTTTACCGGTAGCACTCTTCGACTTTCAAATAAATTTAATATTTCTATACACCTATTTACGGGCATTGGAAAGTCAAAAATCTTTATTTTCCTGTATAGAGGTTAGGATTTTTTTTTTCGTAACGCGCAATCGATCAGCCGTGATGTACGCTGCACTCGCGTATATTTAAATGAATGTGTTGTTGTTTATATTGGTATTTGTTAATGAGAAATTTGTCGTGAATTAGAGGTTGTTAAGTTGAGGTTATGTTTCTCTTGCCGTAATGAAAATATTTGCGAGATGTTTTTTTTTCTTTTTAATCAGTTGGAGAAATTATGGCTAATTTGTGGGATGGCGCCTGATGATCGTTTAATTGATATTGAAACTACTTTTTTGACGAGAAAACAGAACGTTAATCGATAATAAAATAGAAAGAAGAATAAAAAGATATAAAACAGATAGTTCATTCACAGTTTATTTTTAGTTAATCAGTATTAAATAAAATTCGTAAATGAATTATCTGCTTTTAGTAGATTCGATACGAATTTATATCTATTTTCTGAAACTGCCGTTATTCGTACACGAAATAGCCAAAAAAAACTGATTTGAATTATCATTTTAATCAATTTTTATTATCGAATACAATTATGATTATTCATTACGTTATTATAGACAATATTTAGCGAAACGTTTATGAAACACTTTTTCGTTATAAGATGGATAATTAATCCATAGTTTTTTTTATTTGACGTCGATCTTTATATGCTCCCAATTTTGGAGTTAATTAGCGACGGAGGTCATACGAAGTCTTGGTTAATAAATCATAATCGATAGTTTATATCCAATCTTCATATATCTTCTCTATTATATAGAATTACCTGCGTGTACAGTCCCTAGTATAATCTGAAGCCATATTTTAGGTACATATTAGACATTTTTTAAATAATCGGTAAATATAGCTTGTATTTATTTGACGTCGATCTTTATATGCTCCCAATTTTGGAGTTAATTAGCGACGGAGGTCATACGAAGTCTTGGTTAATAAATCATAATCGATAGTTTATATCCAATCTTTATATATCTTCTCTATTATATAGAATTACCTGTGTACAATCGCTATAGTATAAACTGAAGCCATATTTTAGGTACAAATTAGACATTTTTTAAATAATCGGTAAATATAGCTTATATATTGTTAACAATATAAAATAATTAATTATTACTTAATCTATTAAAAATGGCGTTCAACTTAAAAATGGCCAAAAACTGGTTTTAAGTAACCTTACGATTACGACAATCCATATTTTTATTACTAACTTAAAACTATATTTTATTTGTGAATATATTTGTAAATTTATTAATATTAATAATTTAATAGAATTTATTAAATTGGTTACTTTAATGAATCTTACTCTCAGTCGCAAACTATAACATATAAGTCCCAAAATTATAACCGATAAATCGTCGCACTTAACCTCACAATATCCATCTCCTTTCTCACTCACCACGTTCAAATAAAAATTAACAATTAAATAAATCCATTACAATTTGTCCAATTTCCGTAATGTAACGTCATATATTTCATTAAAACTAAAAAAAACGGTAAAATTTCTCTTACGTCAAGGTTAAGTATAAAAAAAAATATAATCCCTCAAAACTGTTGATAACCCACCTGTGAAGTGACCCAAAGTAAGTCTTTAAATAAACACAACGATAACACGATGACGCTACCTAGCCGTCGAGCAATCGATCAATAAATCAATATTTATCGACTCTCGATCGTATTTGAGGATATAGATCGGAAACAAAGAAATAAAGAGTTACGATCAATCGATACATAAAATCGTTCGTTGCAACAATTTGTGTAATGTTGGCACTTGACTATAATTGTTATTCCAATTTATGATCGCTCGATCGATATTGTTTCGCATATATACATACATATGTATACAAACAACGGGGATTACGACGATGCCGCGTAATCGTACTATCGCTTAATGGATTCAAATCCATTACTCATATTTCTCCTTTTTTTGCGCGCGCTTTTCAATTGCTTGGCAAACAAAACTGATAGTTTAATTACACAGGGATTTAAATAAACATATATATAGAGATTTTTTTTATAGATCGATATATACACATATGCGTGTGTGTGAATTCGTATTTTGCGGCGGCATTGTAACAATTTTCAATTAACATCAATCTCAAGTGTGTATTTATACGAAAGGTGTTATTAATGAAAATATACTTGGAGTGATCGTTAGCAATTGTATTGATTATGCCGTGTGTATTTTATTAATAGGTTAGTAGGCTTTTTATATCCTAGATGAAGTGTAAGTGTTTGTGAAAAGTTTTTTTATACTATATACTGGTCATTTGACAATATTTTTTATAATCTTAGGTCCTATGGTGAAAATTGAAACAATTATTCAGGTGGAAACTAGCATTCTTTTTAAATTGGTAAATAAAGGCTAGTTGTAACCTAGGAAATAGCTGTATTAGTAATTTCAGAAAATTAAATTACAAAAATTGGCTAATTTCTACCAGGGAAATTTCAATTTGTACAAGGGTTTCTTCCTAGAAATTCGGCCAAATGTAAATGTTTGGAGGTTAGAAATAGCTATTTCATAGGTTGCAGTTTGCAATTTTTTTTAAACTGGCTATCATCTACCTTAAAAGTTAAATTTGTTTTATCCATTTTTATTAAGTATCATAAAATGTTTTTTTTGGACCAAAAACTGTAAATTTAATATAAAAGGGAAATAAGTAGGTAATTAATAACCAAACTATAGTTTTATTAAAATTAAAAATCCTTATCTCTACTGTAAACATTTTTTTGACAAAACAAAAACTAATTTTTGATCAAAACAAGATTTTTTATCAAGATCTAAGTACAAAATCCTCATTTTCTATTATTATAAAACGCTTCTTAGCGGAACTACTAGTCAATAAATCCATTCTTAACATTTAAAAGATTTTTTCATCCAACTTCTAAATTCTCCATTACTACAAAGGTTACAAAACGTTTATTCGCGAAAAATCCCTCGGAATTATTAAATAAGGCTAATAACTCGGCAAATAGCGTTCAAAAAATTGTTTCACATAACCTCAAAATCCTCAATTTCCAATGAGATATAAACCTTTTTCATGGTAATGAAATCAACCATTTATCAAAATTAGTCAATATAATGAGCACACATTTTATTGGAGTATGTAAGGCTTTTCGAAAAATGAAAAGTCCAATATACCTTATAGTAAAAATCTGACCGCATAAATGTAACGTTCCTTCAAGACAAAAAATTGCCAATTAATATGGGAAAATTAGAGTTTTACTTAAGTTTCAAAAGATAAATATCTACTAAGCCAGTTTGATATTAAATAATACAAAAAAATTGTTTCTCATAACCTTAAAATTATCAATTTTCATTATAGCGAAAAAACTTTTTTTGTTCGATAACTACCCAATAATCTTACCTTATACCTCAAAATGCTCAATATCCATATGAAGGTGCCACATTACATTTTCACCTAACCTCAAAACGATAAATTACCACTATCATCATATATTACACGCATTAATCTTCAAAAAATAAATAAAATTATGTATTTAGCGCAATTAAATGATTTTCATATCTGACAAAGATAAAAGAGAATCCATTTACATCCACATATGTAGAAATTAATCAATGTACAATAAAACACGTGTATCTCGAAAGGAGATAAGGAAGAATATCGCGATGACCACCTTTCAGACCTTTATTTTCTTTTTAAGATGAACACTCGGACAGTTAAATAAACTGCGAGTGGTTGTCAACGGTAGCGATTACAATCAGTCAAGAGCTCGATAACCATCTCAAAAAGTTTCGGAAGTGTATATATGTATATACATATTGTATGTGTGTATATACACATCGTTGAGATTATACGAGTGAGGCTTTCACCCGAGAAAAGTGGACGAGAATTTATAGGGTGGAATATCGATCGAGGGCGGTTCAACTGATTTTTCACGTTGAACCTACTAATTAGGGTTCGATTGGAACTTCAAAACCCGGTTTTCATCGATATTTTTTCTCTTTTCAAAATGTTATACAGTTATATATACATATCGATTATCGACAGACGGTACGATATATGTACAAGGTTGATCTTTTAATTGGGACATGTGATTTTTTCTTTAAGTGGGGTTACTTTCTTTTATTTGAAAAGTGTAGTGAATTATTTTTAGTAAAAATCAAAGTGTATATTTACCAAACGTTTTTCTTAAGCTATAAACTAACCGTTTGACCGATAGTGGCCAATGAATGATTTCACCTAACCTTATAAAGTCATCATTTTTTATGAGAGTTCTCTTGAAAATTTAAAGGGGATAATGTAATATGTTTATCGGTATGGATCGATATTAGGTTTTTGGGGTTGAGTGTATTTTTTAATTGGCTTTTAATTGGTTTCTAAATAATTTACAATTATTATATTATAGTTTTATTAACACAGTTTTTTTTTTAATTTTTAAATTTTAATATTATAATAAAATATGAGTTTTCATTCTTCACGTTATTTTTTTAATTGATATTTAATTGGGCTATTTTTTATAATTCAGTAATTTTTCAATTAATTATTTGATTAAAGAATTTTTTTAATATGCTTTAATTGGAATACTTTTTTTAATTGGGATATTTTTCTAATTAACTTTTGATTGGTGTATTTTTAATAATTCGCTTTTAATTGGAGTTTATACTTTTGCTATTTCCATTTTTATATTATAAATATATATGGGGTATTCCACGTGAAGTGGTCCGATCAAAATTTTAAAATGCACCAAATTTTGGGTACACTTTGCAAATGTTTTTCAGAATACAGAAAAAAATTTTTAGGTACTGGAATCTATTTGCTCAAAAGTTATTCTAACCTCAAAAAGTGAACTTTATCCAGTTTTTTTCAACACCAGCTGGGTTTATCGCTATTTAACTCAAAATCTATCAACTTTTACTATACAACATTATACGTAACATTCGTTGCTAATTATATCTAGAATTTATTCTTCTGGGTTAGAATTTCTAATCTCAAGGTCAATGTTACATAAACTACATGTCAATATTCAACTTGAAAAAAGTGCAAGTGCGCCACCTTTGATTTTTTTATCCAAAAGTCTAAAAGAAAGCTTGGAGCAATACCTTTCAAATGGTCTGTAGCATTTTTATGGCCTCCAATTCTGTAAAAAGTTATGACAATTTAAAGAAACACGAAATTTTTTTAAAAATTTAAATGGGAATTACCATGTTAATTTTTGTGAATTTTTTGTCTTTCTTTAAATTGTTATAACTTTTTACAGAATTGGAGGCCATAAAAATGCTACAGACCATTTGAAAGGTATTGCTCCAAGCTTTCTTTTAGACTTTTGGATAAAAAAATCAAAGGTGGCGCACTTGCACTTTTTTCAAGTTGAATATTGACATGTAGTTTATGTAACATTGACCTTGAGATTAGAAATTCTAACCCAGAAGAATAAATTCTAGATATAATTAGCAACGAATGTTACATATAATGTTATATAGTAAAAGTTGATAGATTTTGAGTTATATAGCGGTAAACCCAGCTGGTGTTAAAAAAAACTGGATAAAGTTCACTTTTTGAGGTTATAATAACTTTTGAGCTAGTAAATTCCAGTACCTAAAAATTTTTTTCTGTATTCTGAAAAACATTTGCAATATGTATCCAAAATTTGGTGCATTTTAAAATTTTGATCGGACCACTTCACGTGGAATACCCCATATTTATCAATGAAACATTATCATTTAGTCTGGGTTTTTTTTTCAAAATTGGTATTTAACTATTTTTAATGAATGTTCTATTATTGGATTCTGGTCTATAGTTGATTAACGTAATGGAAATGTGAACATGAATTTCTTAGTTATAACGTTATATATTATAAAATATATCGATGTATTATCATTTAATTGGGAGATTTATTTTAATTTCCATTTAATTGGTTCTTAATACTACAGTTTTATTAGAGATGTTTTTAATATTAATTTAACTATAATAAAGATTTCTTTATAATCTTGACATTAAACATTATAAAATATATCGATATAATATTGCTCATTTAACTGAGCTATTCATTTTTAATTGGCTTTTGATTGGCCTATAATTTCACTTTTAATTCTGCAATTATTATTTACCAGTAGGTTTCATGTATATCAATATTTAAATAATCTAATTATTATCTCATAAAATAAAATTTCAAAACAGACATTTTTTTTTTCAAATTGGGCTTGTATAATTGTCATACATAGAGTGTCATTACTAAACGCTTACCTATGCACTGTCGATAAAAATTGAACTCTTCAACTGTACGTACGGCAAATAGTAAGGTAAAAAACACTTGAAATTCCTGAGTAAGAACGTATACCATTTGAAATGGTCAAAAACCTGACGAAAAAATGTTTCTCTTGGAATTCAAGGTTAGACACATTGCATGTCTCGTTACCAACGCGGTATGTAATCCTATATGTGTGTGTATGTGTGTATGCGTACCTTCGCGCGTGCGGCAAACATCAAGATATATCCCCTCGAGATTACTGTGTGTGTTTGTGTGCGAAGAAATTGCGAGAACGCGAGTCTGGAGGTGAGACACGCGTTCTTCTGGTTCAAGGGCTATATACCTGGGAACACTGGCTACTGTTTACCTTTTCAACTTCTTTTTCTTCTTCTTTTTCCACCTTTTTTCAAATGCATGTATACGTCGGTGTATATATATGCGTTTCTCGCTTTCTGTGCATAAGGAAGAATGAGATCTTTTGTAGTGGAGATTTTTTTGACAGATATTATTTTTGAGGAAAATTGAGTGAAGAATTTTTAGGTTAGGTATTGTTGACACGTGTGTTTTGTACGAATTCCAGGAGTAATAGTAATTGACGTAAGTAGAAAAATGTGAATGGCTTATTAGGTTAGGTTGTTGACGTGGGTAATAATAAGAATTCTGAGAGTCGTGATTGAAGAAGGTAGGAAAAGAAAAATGGCTTTTAGGTTAGGTTGTCGACACGAGATTTACGAGGATTCGAATGACCAATAATTTTAGGTTGGATTGTTGCTACGTGCTTTATGAGTATTCTAAGAGTAACGATTAAAGAAAATAGAAATGAATTTTTGGTAATGCATGATTTAAGGATAATTTAAATCGAAATAATGAAGGATGATATAGGAAAGATGAATATTTTTTAGGTTAGATTTTTATCACATGATTTATAAAAATTCTAACGTGTAGTAATTGAGGAATATGCAGACTTAAGAGATCATTCTTTATGAGAATTACTATTGAAGTAAAGGAAAATTCGGTTTTGAAGGTTATGAATAGCTATTTTATTAAATTATTAAATTTTTAAAAAATCATTATTTTTGTACCTAAAAACTGAGTGTGTAGATTCTGATGTGCTTGATTTTTAATTAAGATAAAAAAAGAATAATGTCTTTTTGAGAATCGTAGTAATTATTAATGATACAATAAATAGTTAGGTTAGGTAATTATTTGAAACGTAGTAAAAGAAAATTTAATTTTGTATGCACACTAAATTCGTTAAAATCTTTCCTGGTAGAAATTTGCCAATCATTAATGTTTTGAAGTTAAGAATAGCTAGTTTATAGATTATAATAACTGAATTTTAAAAAATGATTATTTGTACCTAAAAGTATAATTTTTAAATCCAATGGAAAAAGATGAATGAGTTTTTTGTGAAGTCATTAAAGAACCTAGAACGAAACAAAAAATTATTTATAGGTTTGATCGTTGACCATGTGATTTATGAAAATTCAAGTAATCGTGGCAAAAAACAAAGAATTTATAAATGTGGTATAAACGTAATGGGTTTTTGTAAACGATAAAATGGCGAATTATATTAGCTCAATTATATTATTGTTTAAGCTCAAGATTCTTCAATTTTGTCTTAAAAACAATTCTTGAGAAAATCTAAAGGTCTTATTGAAAATATTACCATTTTTCAAAATTTTGAGGTTAGAAACGTCTATTTTCCTTATAATTTCAGATACATAACCTAAAATCTAAATATTTTTTTTTTCTCGACAATATGTATTACACACGTAAAAGAAAAGTAAAAAATCATCAGATTTTCTTTTCCTCTTTTCTCGAATAATAATTAACATTGAGTCCCTGAGCGGCAACCTGTCAATGCCAAAGGAAAGTTTTCCGTGAACCCGCTCATCCCTATATACATCATGTATACATGTATATCGTCGGGTTGTATAATAAAGTACGCGACTGTAATTTGAATCCACTCCCTGATGCATTATGCATCCAAGTGACCAAGCTATCTTTACCCCTCTACTTTTTCTCTTTCTTTTTTTTTATTTCGCGGTTAAGAGAAACACACGCGTGCGGAACTTTAATGCCCGAGTTTTGCAAAACTCTAATGGAAAGAGGATTCCGGTTTTTCTCTATAGGTTATGTTCAAACATGGTTACGTATCCTTTTGTCTTTTGTTTTTGTCTTGGGGAAAATGTGTATAGTTTTTTTCAAAAGAGATTTATAACTTTTTTTTTAATAATATTTGAAAATATGAATTGTATAGAGATCTACTTTTATCGACATAAGGTATTAATTTGCAAAGTTGATGAAATTTGCGGAGAAACTTTGAAATGTATACATGGGACAATTACTGAAGAAGTTGATGTTAATTAAGTAAATATGTACTATATGGGTTCTCGGTTATGCTAAGTCGGTATCTTAACATTTTTTATTTGAAATATTGTTTTCAGAAATGAAGGTATATCGTTAGTAAAAAAACAGTGTAGAAGCCTGTAAGAGATGAGATTTTATAAATAAAATTTCATTTCCTTTATACACAAAACTAGTAAAATAAGAAAGGAGATTTTAAGATTTGATATTTTTAAATTAGAATAAGGAGATATGTTAACGCCAACTTTTACCGACCGAGTTATTTGAGAGGTACAAAAATATTATAGTTAAATAAATATTAATTTCTGAATTAACCGTATTTATTTAATTAAATATATATTTCTTCCTCCATTGGCTCGGTTGGTAAAAATTGACTATTACTTCCTGTTAAGATTTTTGAAAAATTTTACACGTTTTATGTGATTATTTTAATAATATAATCTTTTTCGTTGTATACGTGTTTATATTTTTCTCATCGTATAAGTTTCTTTTTTTATTTGTATTTCAATGTGAAACATATGACAATGTATGACAATGTATATTTCGTATAAGTTTTCAATTTAATTGAAATTAAAAAAAAATTGTATATTTTGATATCAACATAACGGCATCCGTTATTGGCAATCTGTTGTTTTGTTAATTACAATGAAAAAATGAATTTTTTCTTAAAACATCGCCCAATTATATTTTTTACGTTTTTGTTAATTTCTCAGTGAATTTATTCAGATTTTTAAATCACTAAGTTTTTGAGCTACCAATGTATCACCATCTTTTACCAACAATCAGTTTTTTATTTAATTTTAATTTAAAAACTTAATTTTTTTTATAAATATAACTTTTTCAATTTTACCTATGTATTTCAAACATTATTTTAATGAAAATTTCAAATTTTTAAACTAAATATTTGAGTTACAAACATACCGATATTCATTCCCGACGATTTTGTTTTCTCAAGAAATATATACGTCCTAAACTCCTATTACACGTTCTTTCAATTCCATTAATTTCAAAACAAAAATTCGTATTATCGTATATATTTTGTCAAATACTATAATATTTTAAAAATTATAATTTAATTCTCTTAACTTAAAGATACCTACTTATTTTCTATCTTTTCGAATCTTTAAATTGAAGCAAGACTTTTTTAACTCTTCGTCCACAATGGTTGGTGAAATTTGTAGAGCATGTCTCTTTAAAAAAATATAAGCTTTTCGTCTTTGATGTAATTTAATATTGATATATTTATTTATTTATAATTTAATTCTTTGCCTACCTCCGTTGGTAAGGTAGGTAGGATAAAACTAGACTTTGGCACCTTCTTAAGAATGAAAAAAGGTGAGAGCTTAAAGAGTTAAAAAAAAGCGAATAAAAGATCATCTTCGTTGAACCTAACCTCAAGGAAGAACCGACGTTCTATAATCTCCCTGTGATGTACGAGGAGTAAAAAGCACGTGTAATACGCCGCTGCTCCCTAACCTAACTCAAACGAGAATAATCAAGGCATTCCTTCCTAGATACAAAAGGGAAGCAAGAATGTATATACATATATATAATTCCCTCAGGCTCGTTTTAACACTTCCTCTCTTTCTCTCTCTCTCTTCGCGTCTCGCTCGTTCAAATGTGTGTGTGCGTTATACATGTTAATTATGATCGAAGAAATAAACGTTACGTTATTATACATTGTTTCACTCATATATTTTTATAATATTCGAATGAAAAAAAGCTCGGATTTTTGTGTGATAAACAAGCCGTTCGAGCTTTTCTTACGTGAAAGCAAATGGTATAAATCATCGTCTACCAGGTTATGGTCATTATCACTTTTATATATATATACATATCGAAGATTAAGTCTGCTCGGTCAAGTGTAAACTTGAAAGTGTATTTTTCTTTTTTTTTAGAAAATCATTTGTTTTACTAGTGATCGAATATATAGTGAAAGTTCCAAGAGAGAAATGTTTATATGTAATAATTGAGTTACCCACAGGGATATCTTCTTTACCGACGATACGTCATTTATTTATTTAATGTTTATTTATACTTAGTTAGTTTTTATGGAATAAACCTATTATTACTGGTTTTGAACTTAAAATTTATGTTTTACTCGGTCGTTCGGAATTTCAATATTTCAATTCAATATTTTGAATGTAGTTTTTTTTAATAGATATTAGGTAGAAACTTTAATGTCTTAAATATGATTAATTAAAATTGCTGTAGTAAATATTCCGTGCATTAAAACCCATATTTTAAATATGTAATAGAATTATTATAGCCTCAAAATGTGTTTAAATAATGTTTCTAGCTCTCGCCACGAGCAGTGAACTTAAAAAATATTCTTATCGATTTGGATAATTGTTAAATTTTTCGTGTAATTTACAACTGATTTGCGTTAAATTTGTAGCATGTACGACAATTAAATAAAATAAATAAAATAAGTTATGTAGTATGTGAGAATAACGCGATTTTTATTGCTTATTCGTTTTATAATCGTTTACAAACTCAAAAATAATTAAAAACAAGAAAAAATTTATATTTCACTGTAATAAATGGTTAAAAAATGTGAAAAAATATGTTGTCATCAGGGGGCATGAAAATAAAAAAATTTTCATCTATTTTATTAAAACAATTTGTTTATTATATACTGAATGGAATTCAATTTATACTGTAGGTTGAAACAAATAAGCACAACCCCAATATTAACGGGATAATCGAAGAACAAGCGAATACTCGCAGATAATTTAATGCAATATTTCAACACTACGTGGCGTCACAAGCAAAAGATAAAGACTCGCAAGCGACTAGATGTGAGATCGTTAATTTTTACATAATTATTTTTCCTGGTAGGAACGAAACGTTTTTTAAAGTTATATATATATATGCTTATGTTTATACCTTCAAAATAGTTATGAAGTTACAGGTCATAAATATTCACTAACTGTACATTCAATGTCCAAGAATGTTCAATATCAAAATGTTTCTAAAAACCGATCTAAACAAGGAAAATCAATCAATTTTCGAAAAAAAGTAATAACGTTACGTAATTGAATTTAAGAGCGAAATCCAAGAAACTCATTCTCTATATACAACTTTTACGAGGATCTTCAATTCCTTTGAGTAAACCACCGGTATATACAAAAATAAGCAAGGTCTACCGGTTCTCTCCTGGACATTTAATTGATTAAGTGTTCACCTTCCAGACACGCACACGCGCACATTCGTCGTAATAATATTGCAAGAGGGAAACGCATTTTATGATTCTCTTTTTTCGGTGAATGATGGGTAAGTAGACGCACACACGCACACGCTCTCAAACACACACATAAACACCATACATACATACATACATATATACAAATATAAATATGATTACGAATGTAAATATATAAATAAATATGCGTGTTCGTGAGGTTATGTTTGTGTCTCTGTGTATGCGTTAGTGTGTTTCAGTGTGCGTGTATGTGTGAGCACGCATTAGTGTGTTAGAGTACATGTCTATATGTGTGTGTGAGGTTATGTTTCAGTCTGTATATACACGGATGTGTATGTGTACGTATGTGTGTGTGCGTATGTGTGTAACATTGCCTCTGTGTATTTAAGAGTGTGCATCTGCAACTAAGAATTTCCTGGTTGGAATATATATTGGTGATTGGGTTGCGTTGTTTATGGATCAGCGATGACTGAGAATTAAATGGACACGATACGAGGTGCGAGATAAAATTTAATATTACGCGCGTATACACTTTATTAGTTGCGGTTGAAAAGGTTACGCGAAAATTGGATGTGTCAGTTCGCTGTTGTATTGTGAAAAAAAATGATTAGTATTGATAAATATAATATATACATCAGATATATAATCCGCTGGAATGTAGAAAGTTTATAGGTTAGTTTACGAGTAGAGTGACGAAAATTTTCTTTTGCAATGTTGCACTGTTCGGTAGAAAAATATTAAGGAAAATAATTTTTTAGGTACGAATTAGTCGTATTCGTTTGAAAAGCAATCAATTTTTAATCTCGGAACATTTGAGACGTACGAGGAGTTTTTGATGCGAATAAAATGATTTGGTACAGGTATGAACTACATAGATATTTTTTATAACGAGTAGATGAAGGATTCTAGTGGGTTATTTTTGCCGCGGAAATCAGCTCTGGAAGATAATAAAATAATGTTTTTGGTATAAATGAGCTATTTCTTTAAAGTCGATGAAAAATCATTTGAACCGTTTTTAATTTAAAAACATGTAAAATGGTTAAATATCTACCAGGGTTATTAATATATATAAGAAGTAATACCCTAAAACTAGCTAAATATTTTAGTTCAAAAATAATTGATACTTTACTAGATCAAAATGTATACATTTTCAAATCCTTTTTTAAAAACCAGTCAGAAAATCATTAACGATTCATCCACGGTAGTTATTTTAATTATTATGAAAAATCATTCGTTTAACCTAAGTCTATCTTGTTAAATTGCAAGGTTTGGAAAAGATTTGAAAAATGGTAATTTCTTGGCCTACATTTTATTTAAAGTAATTTAAAAAATTAATCCATAAAACCTAAAATTTTTGAATATTAAACTCCACTTTGAAAACTTTAACCTAACCTAACTCAATACACCGAAAAATCATCATTTATAAATAACCGCACGAAAATTAGGAATTTTCTTTCTCGTTCGATTTCGATTTCTTGATTACTCATCTGTCTAAGATCGATAAAATCAACCCAAATACCAAGTAATTAAAATTTCACGGGAAGCAACGAACTCTCGAACCCGAAATAAACGCTCATAACCAAATATAACAAAGCCGAAGTGAACCAAGAACAAAAGCTTTTAATTTAAGTAGAAAATTAGAAATAAATAATTTTTTTCATAATCTTTAAAATTAATTATTAATTTTTTGAACAAATTATATTATTATTAAATTTGTACAATATTGAATAATTTTTTTTTTAAATATGTGTGCATATATTTTCTAATGCATGAGTTAAGGCACATGCATATGATGTGCAACAATAGTGTGTGTGTGCTGAAAAAAAAAATAAAAATTGAAAATTATATTCGTAAAATCAAATACAGAAACATGTGACGTATACGGACGCTCCTCAAGAGAATTCTTGATCAAAAACAGATATAGTTTTCATATCATTTTTCATGATAATGTACCCTTGATATCTTTTAAAATTCGAGCCGTTAAAGCTTTTCTCTCTCTCTCTCTCTCTGTCTCTCTATATATCTTGAGAAAATTTATATCGACTTGCAAGCTCAAACGATACACAGTGGTCCATTGTATGCAGATCGAGTTGGAAAGATTTCGAGTGCTAATTCGAGCGAACACGTGTGTCTATGTTACCATCGAGTGCTCAAATTTTATGGTTACGTTCCATTGTACGTGCTCATTTTCCATTGCCTGTTTTTTTGTTCTTTATAGGTTATGTCGTGAATTCGTGCGTTGAAAACGTGTAATAATATTGTTGGAAAGAATTAAATGAAATTTTATGCAAAATAGTTAAGAGTAGAATTTTCTTTTTATCGAGGTTAATATATAGAATACTAAATTTTGCAATTAGTTTATTTATAAAATTAATAAAGTTATTTTTTTAACGTTATAGATGATTTTTTTATACGTGTTAATTAGCAACTTGATTGTAATAGTTACGTTACCGACAGAGCCGATATTTTCTACCGACTATCGTTGAATATTCGTGGTCAGTTTGTACCTTGAAGTAAAAATATTAAAATAAATCTATTTTTTCAGGAAATATAATTTTTCTTTGTAAATTTGTTTATTCTTTTAAATTCGTATAATCTACGTTATTTTCGATTGATAAAGGTAGATTTTTATAATCGATTATTTATTAAATATATAAAAATCGATTTTATGAAACTTTTCTCTACCAGGTTGCCAAATACTTATTTTTTTAACTTTATATACGTATTCTTTCAAATTATTAAATTCATAATTAGTGTATAATTCTACAGTTGCCGACAGTGGCATAGTTTCACCAAGAACGCGTTGTTTATATTTAATTCCTGTTCAAAAAATTATTTTTTAAACATAATTTTAGAGAGAATTAAAAGCAAGTACATAATTCAAATTATCGCGGATTTTAATACAATTTTTTAAGGAGGTGGCAAACCCAGTAGACTACCGACAGAGCAAAAAAAATGATTATTACATTTATTTAAAAAAATACACACTTTTATGCAAAATCTGAATAGAGAAGTACTAGATAATTAAAATCACGGAAAATCATACATATTCGGTGCAGAAATTTTGTAGGGTGTCTTTATCGTATTGACCTGGAACTTTGTAGAATGACTTACTATTTAATTATCTAGTGATTCTTTATTCGGGTTTGCATTAAATTGCGTATTTTTTTTTAAATTAATGTAATAATTATCTTTTTTTGCTCGGTCGGTAACTCATAGGATATGTCACCCCCTTAACGCTACTTGGAGTCTCGCATAAAAAAAAAAACTCGTAATCGACGAGGTGTGAAATATAAGTACGTTTATTATTTACAAGCAATTTACTTCGTCAGAATTTTTATACGTTTAATAATAAATTTCATTGTAAAATATTGTGTAACATTAATTACATTAAAATAATATGTCAAACAATTGACATATTCACCAGACAGATAGAAAAGGGAAATGATGCAATAATTCGCTATTAATTATAATTCAATTTTTTTAAAAAGAATCAAATGTCGGATTCGACGTGAACAAAAGTACGTTAAAGGGACTTTACAGTCGAAAAGCTTACAATTATATCAAAAAGACTTTCGTATAACATCGTAAATTAACCGAAAAATTCGTAATATTAACCGCGCGGACTCTATAATATTAGCAAAGAAAAAACGAAAATAAATAAAAATAATGATATCTCCGTCGTTAAAATAGAGGAATCTCGAAGTCAACCAGTTATCATAAGAGGTACAGTAGTAAAATAAAAGGTCTGGCACGATAAGCTTGGAAAATCGACACGTCGATTCTAATCGCGGGGATACGTGAAATAGCGAGGGAGATCAATTACTCGGGCGTGGTCGGGATTGCCAACTACCAAGACCACGTGGTCGTTTTACACTCATGACTTATGCAAATAACGGAGGATATGGAGAGAGCTCGCGGCTTCACGGATGGATAATCGTTGTTATTAGGGGATTATCGAACAACTACTACGATGACGATCGTTCCTTTTTTTTTTCTTGGTCATTGATATTCCAGAATTATCCCTTTTGATCTTCTTATCCGAGTTTTTTTCTATCTTTTTTTTCAGGTTACTTCAAGTTTCTCGGGATTTTGTTGATATTTTGAAGAGGAAGGGATTTGAATCATCGAGCGGACCTTTAATTTGTAACGGATCAAAGTGAAATATTATCGCTTCGGATTATCGAGCGCAGCGGTCAGTTGAATAAGTTTTTACATAACCCTACGAATATACTGAGATTATCTGACGTATTCTGTGTATACATCCTCAGAGTGAATATCCTTGTTTTGTTTACTGTATCAGCTTGTTTGAAAAATTATGATTTTTTTTAAGTTTAACTTTTGTCAAACAGCTGATTCGTTACAAAGTTATACCTTCTTGGAAAACTAATATTTAAAGGAAAATTCAGCACCGAAAAAATAGCAACGATAAGAATTGAAAATTTTAACAAAAATTATAACTTTTAGGTTAATCTTCGTAAAACAGCTGGTGCTTTACAATGTTACTTTGTTGATACGGCAATCATTGTAGCAAAATTTTTTCTTCGTATTACTGTTAACGACCGATGTTTAGTTATATTAGTGTAAGTATCACATATAATTCTACATTAACGCAATTATTTTCTTATTGATTACGAGTTTAAATTTTCTTTTGTAGCCACGTCGCGTAAGATTGAATTAAAGTTACCTGGTAATATTTAAATCATATTTAATATTTTTTTATAAATTATTTCTAAAAATGTCCATTGCTTCTATGAAAATTACAATTATTTTACAAACATATTCTACAATATTTTATGATGTATAACTGAATTACAGGAATCTACTTTTATTGCTCATTAACTTCACAGTAACAACTCAGAACATGTAGAAGAATCTAAAAGAATACAAATTTTAAAAAAAATAGTTTTTTCAAAAAAAATGAAATAAGCAGCACATTGTCGGTAAAGAAACAGGCATACTATCGGTAAGTATAATAAATCAATACCGCGCGGACTCTATAATATTAGCAAAGAAAAAACGAAAATAAATAAAAATAATGATATCTCCGTCGTTAAAATAGAGGAATCTCGAAGTCAACCAGTTATCATAAGAGGTACAGTAGTAAAATAAAAGGTCTGGCACGATAAGCTTGGAAAATCGACACGTCGATTCTAATCGCGGGGATACGTGAAATAGCGAGGGAGATCAATTACTCGGGCGTGGTCGGGATTGCCAACTACCAAGACCACGTGGTCGTTTTACACTCATGACTTATGCAAATAACGGAGGATATGGAGAGAGCTCGCGGCTTCACGGATGGATAATCGTTGTTATTAGGGGATTATCGAACAACTACTACGATGACGATCGTTCCTTTTTTTTTTCTTGGTCATTGATATTCCAGAATTATCCCTTTTGATCTTCTTATCCGAGTTTTTTTCTATCTTTTTTTTCAGGTTACTTCAAGTTTCTCGGGATTTTGTTGATATTTTGAAGAGGAAGGGATTTGAATCATCGAGCGGACCTTTAATTTGTAACGGATCAAAGTGAAATATTATCGCTTCGGATTATCGAGCGCAGCGGTCAGTTGAATAAGTTTTTACATAACCCTACGAATATACTGAGATTATCTGACGTATTCTGTGTATACATCCTCAGAGTGAATATCCTTGTTTTGTTTACTGTATCAGCTTGTTTGAAAAATTATGATTTTTTTTTAAGTTTAACTTTTGTCAAACAGCTGATTCGTTACAAAGTTATACCTTCTTGGAAAACTAATATTTAAAGGAAAATTCAGCACCGAAAAAATAGCAACGATAAGAATTGAAAATTTTAACAAAAATTATAACTTTTAGGTTAATCTTCGTAAAACAGCTGGTGCTTTACAATGTTACTTTGTTGATACGGCAATCATTGTAGCAAAATTTTTTCTTCGTATTACTGTTAACGACCGATGTTTAGTTATATTAGTGTAAGTATCACATATAATTCTACATTAACGCAATTATTTTCTTATTGATTACGAGTTTAAATTTTCTTTTGTAGCCACGTCGCGTAATGAATTTGAATTAAAGTTACCTGGTAATATTTAAATCATTATTTAATATTTTTTTTATAAATTATTTCTAAAAATGTCCATTGCTTCTATGAAAATTACAATTATTTTACAAACATATTCTACAATATTTTATGATGTTATAACTGAATTACAGGAATCTACTTTTATCTGCTCATTAAAATTCACAGTAACAACTCAGAACATGTAGAAGAATCTAAAAGAATTACAAATTTAAAAAAAAATAGTTTTTCAAAAAAAATGAAATAAGCAGCACATTGTCGGTAAAGAAAACAGGCATACTATCGGTAAGTATTATAAATCAAATAAAATAAAGTAAATTCTAAAATGTGTAACGAAATTTTTTTTTAAAAATCCTTTCTCTTTATACATAAATAAAATAAACGAGAATATTTAGGATTCGACATAAACTAAAAAAAAATTTTAAGCTATTTCCTACATTATTATGTTTACAATAACACTATAGTTTTGACGTACAAACTGATTACTTATAAAATTTGTTACTAACAAGTAAATAAGCTCCGTCGGTAACTTTAGAATTTTAATCAAAGTATTAATGTAAAGAATCTAAAATATTTGTAGTGCTATCAAAATATGTACCGTAAGTACCAAAACCTGATTAAAAAAGATTTATAAAAATAGTCGATTCCCTTCACGCATAATTAAATAAACTTTAGTTACCGACATAACCTCGCTAAAGAGAATTTAGTTCCCAATGAACCTATACTAAATTTTACAAAAAATGTACACTATAAAACCACAAATTTCTTTATAAATATAACATCACTTTGTATCGATAAAAAAAATAACCATATATTAACAATTAAAAATTTAAAAAAAAACGAAGCAATTTCTTGATTATCATAACCGAACACCGTGCAGGAAATACACCCTTATCTTTGCCACGATTCGCAAATCAATTTTGCGCACGTAAACTAGCGATCAAGTAAATTCGAGATAAAATTAGACAAATCGACGAAAGATTTGATATTACCGTCTGTAGGTAAATTTCCAAGAGAAGCAGAAAATCCTCAGGCTCTTCTGCAAATTGATAATAACCTCTCCTCTTCTTCGTGTTCGTCAAAAAAAATATAAAAATAATATTCTATTTCTATTTTCAACGAAGGCCTTAACTCTCTTAAGAAATTTTCCCTTTGAACTATGACGGATCTATCAAAATTGGTATACGAAAGAGGTTATGTATGTAATATACACTTTTTACGACTGTAATAAAAAGAATAGGAAATAAAATAGACCACTCGATTATCGATCGGTTTTAATATTTATCTATATGATTTATTTCGATCGCCAAAGGATCAAGAGTAGAAATTTGATAATGGCATTTCATTTCAAAGCTCGGTACAGACGATCTTAATAACGGTAATTAGTAACGATTAATCTATAAATATATATGTATGTTTCTCTGAGTATAGGCTTATTTAGTTAGGTTACTTCTCCGTTGATTTGAAATTTGAGATGGACAAAATTAATATTTTTTGTTAATACAAACGAATTGACATTTTGTTTTGACATATAAATTTTTTAACAACATATAAGCAGCAAAACTATCTGGTTTCCTAGTATTATTATTTTATTATTATTAAATTATCGTTTAGCTTCCTGATAGGGATGAAACTTGTTTTTTATTTTGGAATGTACATATATAATCCCTAAATACTGCGTATTATTAGGTTTGTATGAAAAAAATATAGTATTAGATAGTTTTAAATTTTTAAATTAATCACTACTTATGCACATTTCATATTAAGAAATATTTAAAATCATCTTCTCGATATAAATTAACCAGTTTTTTTAAAGTTGATAGAAAATAATTATATAACTTACATTTTTGCTACTTTTAATCTGAAAACTATAAAATCCTTCAAATTTACTTATTAAACGATTTTTCCGATATTAATAAGTAACTTATTAAATTAAATAGTTAGAAAATGTTGGTTTTAATCTACAAAATATTAAAATTATCAAACTTCTACGTAGTTCACTAATGAAATGAAGAAAAACATTTTTACAACTTATTTTATGTTTTGAAACTAGTCAGAGTTTTTAGGTTAGAATTACCAAGCAATACCATTTGTATAAGCTTAAATCTTAATAATAATAATCTGATTTTTAACCCATTTTTACTAGGTAGAGCTATTATCAGTCCAAAAACTGTTAAGATAATTGTGGATTAAAAAAATGTATTTAACTTATAATTTATTTTCTTAAATAATACAATTCATAATTTGTAAGAGCTCATACAAAAAAGTTTCATTACTGATCGAAAGTTCCCTGCTAGAAATCAGAAAATTAAAAATCGGCAAATAATAGGTTATTAAATAAATAAACGTATTTTATAGCTACTTCTGCTAGGTTGTTACCACTGTTAAATGAAACGCTTTTTCCTCTTTAATTCGCCCATTTCTTAGATTCAAAACAGCTAATGATTACGATATGTTCATTTAAGTCCTTGTTTCAACCCATAAAAGATCGGATTATTTGATAAAATGGACACCGAAACTATACCTATTTCCTAACTATTTAAATGACACTTTAAATAGATTTGGAAAATAAATTGGAAATATTGTAAATCTGAATGATACTTTAAAATGACTGGTTTAATTGCAGAATTGAGAGTAAATTAGTATTAGTATACGAGTAAACGATCCAATTTGATTAAAAATTTGGAGTTTTGAGTACACGTATGGCCAGAAGGTGAAGTGAAAATATTTGGAGGTTACGGCGATCTATTAAATGGACGAACGCAATGGGAAAAAGTGTTTCATTTAACCTATTAACTGACTACTTTTAATTCCTAGTTTTTAGCTTCACATTTCCAGCATGGGAGTCACAGTGCCAATGAAAAAAATTGATCAGTCTACATTTTTTTTCTAATCTTATCAATCATAATTTCAAAAAATAGTTCCGTTTTTTACTTGAAATTCCAAAACTATAATTCATCAGATAGATATTTCAAATTTTAAGGTTAAACTAACTCAATCTCGCTATTTTATCGCATAAAAACCATTACGGTCATACTTCATTTATAATTTCATTTGTACCAGAGTCAAACTTTTAGGCTAATTCCATTTTTTACCCTTGTTACACATTATCACAAAAACAGCCAATTCTTGACCAAAAAAACACTGTCTACATTATTCCTAACCAATCCGCTAATCACCACTCGGAAAAACGTTTCATTTTCCATAACAAAGTACATACACAGAGACACCCACGCCTGAATACATTATCCTAAATTTATAATTCTATTAGCAGCCACGTCGTATTATAAATACATATTCTCTATTTCTTATCTCCACCGAGTTTCGCACAAAATAACAACGTTATCTCAATGACCATTCTTTTTTATTCTCTCCCCCCTCCCCCCTCCTCCTCCTCCTACCCGATCAACGAAATGTCAAATCAATTACGCAGTAGAAATATTTTTTCCGATAAAAATAACCATAAAATTCTCGATTTTATGGTATCTCGGAACCAGTAACTACTAACCTACAAATTATTATAAACATGCATGAATATATACTTATATGTTTTTATACTTTAAAACCTCGTAATTTATAACGTTACGTGCCTTTTTTTTTAGAAATATGTTGATTCAAACAAATACTATTATTTTTCTAACACGCGTTTAAAAAGTCATTGAGGACAACATAACCTAACACGCGTTCGAAAGAAAAGACGTAATCGTTTGTAAAACACAAAAGATGCATATCTGTCTTTTCCGCGATGATTAATTCGTTCGATTACGTAAAGTGATTCTTTCGGAACGTCAATTAACGGATGTGAGAAGAAGCAAAAAAAAATATGTGAGGTTATTTATAAATTTCGTATCTATTATTAGAAAATTGTTGCGCGACGCGTTTTGATTGTTGTGTGACTAAGACGCCAATGCGACTTATAAATCAACGTTGATTCGCTTAACACCGCTGCGCGCCAAGAATTACAAAACACCGTAATTGCGATGACAGTGGTGTGAAAAAAAGTGTGAATAAACTGGTTAGGTATTTCTTTTTTTATGAAAATTGTATCGTTTAATGGATGGAGATTGCGATTAATGTGATTTATCGAATAAAGTGTTAAAAGAGTAATTTAAAATATTTCGTAGTAGAATTTGAGGTTAGGTTTTTGGTTATGGGTTTATTATTATTATTATTTAAACATTTATGGTTCGATTTATTTATTTATTTATACTTTTGCGGGCTTTTGCAAGATATATAAATGTATGTTTTGTATATTTGTGCGAAGAAATAATTATGGAGTTATATTTTGTGGTATTACTAATCGAAAAATTATAATAATTTTTTAATTTATACTGGGAGAATTTTGCTTTAGTTTATTATTATTACAGTAATATATATTCAGGGAATTCCCATATGTCAATTTTTATCATCACTGTCTTACCAACTTAAAAAAAATTTTATAAAATTTTATATCAATGGAATTCTTAGGGTTGTTTTTTATTCTTTTTGTATAAATTTAACATTTAACATATATTTATTCTTGATTGAACATCAGAAATGTAAAAAAACAAAACTAAAAAAAATACGATTTAACAGAGCGAAAATATACATATATATATATATATATATATATATATATATATATATATATATATATATATATATATATATATATATATAAAAGCACTTGCACAATAAAATTGAAAATCCCTTGAGGTTACGTTTTAAACTCTTGATTGCATATCGCGATCGGAAAGGTTTAACTGATAATTATGAAGTAAATTCCATGATATGTCGAGGCTGTTACTTTACGATATTTTATAAATATTTTTGTTGTTTCCTTTTTTTCGTATTAAATTTACTGCTATGTATTGCTAATTTACATTAGCAAGTAAAGGGATTTAAGTTTTTCCGTTGAAGTAATAAAGATAACGTAATTTTTTTTTGTTATCTGCAGAAGGCCAACAAAATTTTATTACGGTTTCGTATATTTTACGTGTGATGGATAGATGCAAAATTTATGTTTATTACCGTAATGAAATTAAAAAAAAAATTAATTTCGCGTTTTTGTCACACAGGAATGTGTTACGCTTTTAAAAATCTTATAAAAATCATATTTGATAATGAATATCTAATTGTTTTAAACTGTATATTCCAAAGGAAACAAATATTATTTAAATAATGAAAAGATACATTTTATTACATTAAATCATTTTTGTCAATCCACCTAATTATTTGAAATTGTATTAACAGAAGCGAGAATTTAGCGTATAGAACTTAAAAGATGTAAATATTTTATAACACAATATTTTTTTGTTCATTTAAATCACGTGCTTTCGTTACATACATCAGAAGTCACTAACGCAAGTGCGTTACCCTTTAAAAAAAATAAGAAAAAAATTTTTTTTTTCAATCCATTTAACTTAAAATCATATATATATATATATATATATATATATATATTGTAAACATCTCGATTGCAACCCCATTATGAAGAAGAAAGCGCCTATTAAAATACATATATTCTCACCGAGTGCCAAGAATAACAATTCAGTACGAAACTGACGCTTATAGACGAGACTAGGTGAAGCGGTTCAGAAACAAATCCGAGATCTTTATACATATAGACGTGTGTGTGTGTGTGTGTGTGTGTGTGTTACGTATATACGGAAATGTCACCGGGTTTCTCGCGAATATTCGCCATGACAGTTTAACGTCTTTTTGAAACAGAGTCCCTTTGATATCAAGAATGAGTTACGACTTGGTTCGTTCGGATTTGTTTATAGAGAGAAAAAAAAATTATTTTTTGTTTTGAGGTTATGTTACGCAACAGAGAATTTTCGTTGTGGGAAGATGGTATAAACGAGCAATTACGGTGAAGTGTACTTCGAATACGTTTATTTATGCTTTTTTCTTTCACATTTCGTTCAACATTGTAGGTTAAACAATTAAATGTGGTAGGTAAAAATATAACCTATAAGTCGGAATTAACTGTTCCGGTTACTCGTGGATTTTCTAGGACCTAAACTGATATGTGTGTGTGTATATATATACGTGTGCTGTAAATTAGACCGAGACCATCATCAATTAACTTACTTAGCTCAAACTCTAATTTAATTAGTCGACTGACAGACGAAACACGAATCTTCGTATATACCGTTAAAATCTTCATTTTTAGTCAAATACGCGCGCGTTCAGTGGATCATCGTTATTATTTCGTATGGACGTAACCTCTAAATGTTGCAAATGTAAAACTGGTAATTAGTTAGCACAATGTAATCAATCTTGGAAAGATTTTAATATAAATTGAGGATTGTGAGGTTTTGTAGATTATTTTCGATGGAGGCTTATTGGTCTGTTTATGGAAATAAAATGTTTTTCTTTAATATTGTGATAAACATTGATTAATAATTTTATTTTAGTTTTGCAAAAAATTGTAAGTAACACCATTTTTTGGACATATAATATCAAATTTATGGTCGTAAGAAATGGGTCAATAAAGATATGATATGTATCACTTAGTATTGGATAATAGTTTTGATGGAGATAGAAAATTATGAGATTTAGTGAAACAATTATTTGGAGCATAAGTTAGCAAGTTTTTGGCCATTTATGATCATTAGTTTTTGTATAAATGTCTATTAGGTATAACCCTCTGGTAGAAATGAGAATATTTAAAATAAATGGGATTCTATAGTTACTGGATACGAAAAATGTATAGAGCTTTAATAGGTAAAAAATGGTTATTAGTTAGATGGAATTATAGTTTAATTACGTCAATCCAAAATACTCAAAAATTTTGTCATTTGTTTTTATTATCGATATCTAAGTGTAAAATTGATGTTGATTTTACCTCGTTATCAATACATCTCAATTCAAAATATAACTTTTAAATTTAATGGTTATAGATTTCTTGCTGATAAAACTAGAATTAAATCTTAAATAATATTGAAAACAGAAAAGTAGGAAAAAAATGTATTTTATCATATTAATCTAAAAAAATGGGCGATTTCGGTGTTATAAAAGCATTTCATTTCATACTTCAAACTGGCTAAGAAAAATTCCTATTTATATAAAATATACCTATATCGTTTCGTATTTAATAGTTATTAAATATTTTGCATTTTACTAGGCAATTTAATTTTAAATTAAATATTATATATAAATACTTTTTTCAGACATAAATTGTTGATTTATTGGCGCTTTGGAGTTTTCATTAAGTTTCATAAATGTTTTAATTTTCACTGACAGTAACATTATTTTGGTGATATTAAACATTTTTTAACAGTAATTTTGTGTTCCAGAACTAGTTAGATTTTTTAGGTTAGATAACTCAATTATTTTTCATCATTTTTTCGAAGAACGTAATCTATTGTGTATAAAATGGCATTTTTATTCACTCAGTCTTCGATTCATTTTCATTCACCACTTAAAAATACAATTGAACCATTATCGATATAGAAAAAGAACTGAACATTTTTAGACAATTTTTATTACTATCGGATAGTTCCTACAACTAGCCCAAAAATAGTTGTCCACACAGATACTTCAAAATCTTAATATGTCACTGTTATAATTGCAAAAAATTCGAAAACAGAAATTTAACAATAATTAGGTCAATTATGGTGAGAAAAGTCCACGTACACGCACATTTCTAGTAAGATTACTACCAAGAAAATAACGTCTGTATGTGTGTGTTATTCAAAAAAAGGAAAGAATGAAAAATTTCTCCAGGCTCAATAAATCATTGCGATTTTACTAAACCTATATAAGTATACAAACCGTCCGTATAATAACAAATAAAATAAAATCGAAAGGCGTGAAAGATACGAGCATCGTATAATATATATATATATATATATATATATATATATATATATATATATATATATATATATATATATATATGGAGGTTATGGTGCACCCTAAGGTTTTTAACGACCACTTAGAAAAAGCCGCCTCGAATTGGAGCGATGGTACTTTAAAGCACTTTTGCGATAACTAATGGTATACGCGAGAGGTTATAAACGCGTTTGGACATATATACGTGTGGGTGTATACATATATATATATATATATATATATATATATATATATATATATATATATATATATATATATATATATATATATATATATATATATATATATATATATATATATATATATATATATATATATATATATATATATATATATATATGGAGGTTATGGTGCACCCTAAGGTTTTTAACGACCACTTAGAAAAAGCCGCCTCGAATTGGAGCGATGGTACTTTAAAGCACTTTTGCGATAACTAATGGTATACGCGAGAGGTTATAAACGCGTTTGGACATATATACGTGTGGGTGTATACATATATATATATATATATATGGAGGTTATGGTGCACCCTAAGGTTTTTAACGACCACTTAGAAAAAGCCGCCTCGAATTGGAGCGATGGTACTTTAAAGCACTTTTGCGATAACTAATGGTATACGCGAGAGGTTATAAACGGTTATTAGTTAGATGGAATTATAGTTTAATTACGTCAATCCAAAATACTCAAAAATTTTGTCATTTGTTTTTATTATCGATATCTAAGTGTAAAATTGATGTTGATTTTACCTCGTTATCAATACATCTCAATTCAAAATATAACTTTTAAATTTAATGGTTATAGATTTCTTGCTGATAAAACTAGAATTAAATCTTAAATAATATTGAAAACAGAAAAGTAGGAAAAAATGTATTTTATCATATTAATCTAAAAAAATGGGCGATTTCGGTGTTATAAAAGCATTTCATTTCATACTTCAAACTGGCTAAGAAAAATTCCTATTTATATAAAATATACCTATATCGTTTCGTATTTAATAGTTATTAAATATTTTGCATTTTACTAGGCAATTTAATTTTAAATTAAATATTATATAAATACTTTTTTCAGACATAAATTGTTGATTTATTGGCGCTTTGGAGTTTTCATTAAGTTTCATAAATGTTTTAATTTTCACTGACAGTAACATTATTTTGGTGATATTAAACATTTTTTAACAGTAATTTTGTGTTCCAGAACTAGTTAGATTTTTTAGGTTAGATAACTCAATTATTTTTCATCATTTTTTCGAAGAACGTAATCTATTGTGTATAAAATGGCATTTTTATTCACTCAGTCTTCGATTCATTTTCATTCACCACTTAAAAATACAATTGAACCATTATCGATATAGAAAAAGAACTGAACATTTTTAGACAATTTTTATTACTATCGGATAGTTCCTACAACTAGCCCAAAAATAGTTGTCCACACAGATACTTCAAAATCTTAATATGTCACTGTTATAATTGCAAAAAATTCGAAAACAGAAATTTAACAATAATTAGGTCAATTATGGTGAGAAAAGTCCACGTACACGCACATTTCTAGTAAGATTACTACCAAGAAAATAACGTCTGTATGTGTGTGTGTTATTCAAAAAAAGGAAAGAATGAAAAATTTCTCCAGGCTCAATAAATCATTGCGATTTTACTAAACCTATATAAGTATACAAACCGTCCGTATAATAACAAATAAAATAAAATCGAAAGGCGTGAAAGATACGAGCATCGTATAATATATATATATATATATATATATATGGAGGTTATGGTGCACCCTAAGGTTTTTAACGACCACTTAGAAAAAGCCGCCTCGAATTGGAGCGATGGTACTTTAAAGCACTTTTGCGATAACTAATGGTATACGCGAGAGGTTATAAACGCGTTTGGACATATATACGTGTGGGTGTATACATATATATATACCCACATAAGAAACAAAAGAACCGGATGAAGCTACCCATCTTTCTTTCTTTTTTTCTTCACTTCTTGCCACTACCAGGTTTTATGTATGTATGCACTCGAATTTATCGTCCAACCTCTTAGAGAGGAACTGTGTGTGACCCACTGTCATTGAGATTAAAGACCAGAACGTTTAGATGACTTGGTCGTTTGGTATTTTCGATCGTTCGAATTGTACGTGTAGGTAATACTGTTCGAAGGTGGAAGGTGGTATTGGGTAAAACGTTTAAATAGTGAGGTTATGTTATCGTTTTGGGAATTTATAACGATTTGCGTATTGAGAAGAGGTTTAAGGTTATGTAATTTTGAGTTGAGTATTGGTACGATATTTAAAAGAATTAGGTTACGTTTTTTTTGAGTTGCTTATTGATGAGACATTAAAAAGTGAGGTTAAGAGATTTATTCGAGTAGCGTATTGGTACATTAATAATTTTAAAAGCCGATGTTATGTGATATTATATGAAATATAGGTAAGACGGTAAAATAGTTACTGTATGTGATTTTGAATTCAGTATTTAGTAAAACGTTTAAAACAATGGCATTACGCTATTTTGAGTGGAATATTGGTATGGTATTTAAAAAAGTTAGGTCTTGTACACTGTCTTTGTGTCGAGAATTAAACTTAATACATTGAATTATGAGATTTTTAAAAAACTTAAGTTATGTTATGTTTTTATTGCCGAGTAAGACATTAAACAATTAGGTTACGAGATTTTATAAAAAAGTTACGTTATGATTTTGGTCGAATACTGGTAGGATGTTGGAAAAAGTGAGGTTATGGGATTTTGAATAGAGTATTGGTAAATCAATTAAAAAAGCAGTTAGACGATTTTTACTTGAATGTTAAATATTACTGAGACATTAAATAAAACTTAGGTTGTTATATTTTTAAAATTATTTTTATATTTTACTCACCATCAGAGTATAACTCATGTACAGGTGGCTATAGTGTATACCAGTCCAAAGTGGAAACGGACATTTATATTTTCTAGTAGATAATACCTGAAGACATGTGAGTATAAAGAGGATTAAAGGTTTAGTATATTCTTGTATTTTTATGACCAATCTATATTTTATTATTTATGTGTAGTATGAAGAGGGATATACATTTACTATAATCGAGAAGTAAATATGATAATTTTCTTAAAATTTTGTTACAATTTTTAATTATTATGAAAATTATTATTTCATTCATTTTGTAAATTTCCTTAATAGTAATTTCACGATTAGTTTGGTGAGGTCGCTACCAGGACCAATATTACATTTAACTATAAATTGAAAATTGGGTAAGTGAAACTCAAATTGCAGAGACCTACTTAGAAAATCTCAAAAATTGTAAAACCCAATTGTAAGAAAAATCTGAAAAAAAAATCACGCAGATACTATTAAAAACAAATACAATATCGTGATAGAGAGATTTTTACGAAATAATTAATTATAAATTAACAATACGTAAATAATTATTTTTGGTCGGTAATATATAGCTATAAAACAATAAATCATGGTTCAGAACATTTTTTTCGATAAATTGAATTCTTTATTTATTCAAAAATAAATCATAATTCTATTTTTTGGGGTTCGCATCCCATTAAATTATTTATCTCATTTATCGACATAAACGAATTACATCACTATCCACAAACTGCCTACTTCATTACTTATGACCTTAGTTTTAAAAAATACGTTTGTTAACATTATTGTGTAACCTAAATGTCTATATTTCCAACCTCAAAACATCAATTTTCAAACAGCAAAAATGTCTACCCGGTATACGTTTTTATACCATAATAAACAAGCAACTATTTGATTCATGGAACAACAAAAGAGGTCATTGAATTGATTGATTGAATTGGTCCTACAATATATTTGTAGGTTATGTACGTCCACATATAAGACAGCTAGGAAAGTTTTCAAGGTTAGATAAGAAACTGTTAACGTTTTTTCCGTTTATTTAAACTGCTAATTAAAACCAAAAGGTGGACAGATTTTAAACAAATTTATGAATTACCAGTATTTTTCGAACCAGAAAGCGAAAACCTTCAAATATTTTACAACGTCACTATACAATTTACTTATTAATATAACAATAAAGACATATTTGCAGGTTTAATTTACTGAGGTGGCTTACCCGGTGGATTATCGATCGAACAAAAAATTTATGATTATTCCTTTTATTTTAAAAAATATGGAATTTCATGCAGAACCCAAATACAGAAGTGCACTACTAGATAGTGTAATGGATATCATCGACTGAACGAGATGACTCGACAAAATTGATCGGTGATCGGGCGATGGTTCGATTCCGAGAACTTGAGGAGGACTAATGTTTGGGAGGTGAGCTGCTTCGCCTTGTACGAGAAATGAGAGATTAGTCGCCAGTCGTCATAGCGGCGAGACACACGGGGATTTCCCTCGTCGTGTTGAAACACCAACATTCAGAGTGACCCGGGCCTGAAGGAAAAAGAAATAAGAGGCGCCTCAAAAGGAAATCTAAGACAACCTAGTCCCGGCGTCCCGAAGTTGGAGATTCTGCCAAGTCGCGACGAGCCTACTGAGTCAGCGACCGAGAAAGCCACCCCCCGAGCAAATTGAGTCAAATTCTTTTCGATCACCCGCCAGCTTCGAGGCTGCTCATCCCGGAAGCCTGGCCTATTCAATCACCAGCTCATCGCAAGAAGGCGAGTGTGGATGTGTGTTTGTATGAGTGAGTTGCGAAAATCATAAAAATTGTTTGTATTATTTATTTATTAATTTTAATTAAAATTGAGTTCCCCGACCTTGAGTCTTATTTTTGTTTTATTTTTATTTTAGTTCTTCATTATCGTTAAATATATATATACTCTTACCCACAATTGTTACAATAGTTTAATAATAAGTCGTTCTACAAAGTTCCAGGTCAATACAACTAGGAACCCTCAAAAATTTCTGCACTGGAAAATCGTAAATTTTTGGAATTGTAAAGTTGTTGTAAAATTGCATATTTTTAAAAATAAATGTAATAATTATATCTTTGTTTACTCGGTCGGTAACCCACCTGGTATACCATCTCCACAATAAAACAAGTAAGTATAAAAATATGGATTTATATGAGTATAGTAGTTGGATACTGTGGATCTATAAAAATGTGGATCCATGAGTAGTTGACCAATATTGCAACACGTGTCCAAGTATTGGATAATGGTATATATTCAAGAGTAAACTTGTAAAATCACATCTGAAACATAGCCTCAAAATTATGTTAAATTGTTAATTATAACGAATCCAATACACAAATCAACATTATTTTAGTATACATCTAGAAAGCTTGCATCACAAACAGTATATATCATTAATCACCTGCCGTCTAACTATCAATCCGAATTTTCATATTTAGTCCAACTACTGGTATATACACATACACACACATTTGAAACCCATCTAATTAAATGTTACGTATAATCACAGGAGCCAGTCACAATCATCACATTCATCGAGAATACATAACCAAACTTCCGAATCTCCAAAGTTTATGGATAGTCCCGCGCTCCCTCCTCGAAACTTTCGGTGGCGCGCATTGTGTATATATATATATACGAGGCAAAGTCAAGGAGGCATGAAACTGCTTGACTGTGCAGTGAGTCAACCTAATCCCTCCTTGATCAATCTAACCGCGGAGAACTCTCGCAAATTAGGCTGAACCGTCGACGTCGTCGTCGCCGTCGGTGTGTATATAACGATTACACTTACGGTATAACCCAGTTTTACGAAAGTTGGAGATAGATAGATAGAGGTGGATAACCCCTGTACTCGTAAATCAATGTATTTTCGTGGGTTGTCCAACCGAACGAAGACTCTCTTTCTCTCTTTCTCTCTTAACCTATACCGTCACACACCCAGTTGTTGATCAGTTAAGGCAAATCCGTACGTTCATAGAATAATTTTATGCTAAAAAGGTTAATAATTGTATATATTTTGACACGTATATAGTAGAATTCAGAATATAAGAATTGGCTGGGAAATTAATAAATGGGTAACGAAAAAGGTAGTATACGCGGGGAGAGGAAATACCGAACGGTTAATCGGAAAGTGAATTTTGTTTTTGGTTATGTGTTGCTCGTTTTTTTTTGTTTAATTAATAGATTGCGTAAGGTATATTATTCAATGTAAATGTAAACGTTGACTAAGAAAAGATCTTAAAAATGGTTATTTGAAATATTTATCGATCTGTCCGAACTAAAGCTATAATTTTACCTTCAAAATATCAATTTTCGTGGAAAAAAAAGATTAAAAGCAGGAAAATTTGCGATTTTAGATAATGTTGTCAAAATTTCTAAAGAAACGACAATTTTCAAAAATATAAAAATTGACAAGTTTAGTGTATAGGAAAATAGCGGTTTTAAAAAAGTTTTATCAAAACTAGATATGGACGATCGAAGAGACTTAAATATTCGAATTTTAAACAAGTCGATTAATAAAGAAGATGAATATCCTGCAACCTTACCTCTTTCTTTTAATATTATCATTTTTATTGTTCCTTTTTCTAGTATATATAAAAATTGACAAGAATAGTAAACAACATTTTACTATTGTAAGTTTAATTTTTCATCATTTAAAATATAAAAATTGAGGAAAATTAAAAAAGAAACAATTAAATATAAAAAGTTAATTACCTGCACTTTCACCTTTAAGAAAATATTGACGATAAAAATACAAAAATATTGTACATTTAAGAATCTCAACTACCACAAATATTAAATTCTCGCACACTAACATCCTAAATATTTGAAAATTGACAAAGAAAAATTAAAACATTGCTATATAAAAATATGACTTTTAACAATCTACAATTCTAAATTTACGAAAAAGATGGAAAAATTGTGCTTTTAACCGTAAACGTTTAAATTATAAATAAAGTGAGATTTTTAAGCATATTTAAGAATAAACAAATAAATAACCTATAACCTAACCTCACAATTACAACTATCAACACAAAATTAAATAAACAAATCATACGCTCTAATATATCTATCCAACTTAAAAATATCTTTGAGAAAAAAAAATCAAAATTCTATACTCTAACCTCAAAACTCCAACATAAAAACAAGAAACACCAATTTTAACCCACACTAAACTAAAACATCTCTCTTCACTATTCCCATTGATATATTCACCTCTAACCTAAAAATCAACACACTCGACAATATTTACGTCCGTTACCAAATATGCATCTCCATTCCTAACCTAACAAAAAAACACCATCAAAATCCATTTGGAAAGTAACAATATCGGCGTATATATACCGTGAAAGTAATCAAAATGATATGCATTTCCATGGATTCGATCGTCGAGTGACCCGATCGTTCATCAAACGTCCCCGTCCATTCAAAATATTTCAATATATAATAAACCAAGCCCACATAAATCATCGCGCGCTTATAGAAAAATATCGTGTAACCTATATATTTATAATACTATGTATAAAATAAAAAAAAATAAAAAAGAATTTTAAAGTCATCAAACGAAACTTTCACCGAGATAAAAATATATACTTGTACATGTATATAAAGGTTGATAGGTACTTTATAAACAAATAAATTAAAAAATAATAGTAATATATGATGATACATGTAATCTACGTATAATTAAAAATTCTTTATTTATTTTTTTAACTGAACATTTTGAAATAAAAATCTTAGTTGATGTATAAAATTTCGGAGATATCGACTAAAATTCTTATTTAAAAATAATGTTTATAGTTAAAAAAAGAAATAATTTTTTTTTTTCCTTTTTGCAATTCACGTGTTTTTGCACTTGTTAGTGATCCAGGAGCACAAGTGCAGGTTCTGTGATGATGCGTTCTTGCTCGATTTTTCGCAGCGTCACGTGACGAATTATCGTCGCGTGTGCGATGTACCGTTAGTTTTTGTTACTCCTGCCACTTGAATCTCTATGTATGTGCATATATATATATAAATATGTCGGTGCAGATGTCGACGATTCTCAGGCTTGTTGGAGACTCTGTTTTTTTTTTTACTTTTTTTGACTTATTCTTGTTGGCGAATGTATTGATTTTTTTTAGTTAGGCTGATTTTTCTTTTTAGGTTAAGTTTAGAAGGAACGAGGAAAGTTTCGGAGGAAAGGAATGACGGTTGGAACGTGGTGGAAATGGATAGTTTTTTTTTAGGGTTGTGTTGTTGAGTATTAGGTCATGGTAGAAAATTGAATATTTTTTGATATTTTTGTAGGATATAACGCGTGGTAGAATATAAGTGTGGTATATTTTGGGATTTTTTTTTTCTATTTTTTGTACGATAGAACCTGCTAAATTAGGTTTATTTGCTTAGTATTTTGTTTATGCGTAAAAATTTTATAGAAATTTTCAGCATTTATGCGTACGTATTTACGTTTTTCTTTGATACTTTTGTATGATTGGTAGTTTTCCGAATTTTTTTTATTATTTCGTTTATAAATAGTAATTTTATGTATTTTAAGTAATAATAGAACCTAATAAACAAATTGTATGACAATTTTTGTATGATAGGTCATAGTAGAAAATTCAGTATTCTTTGATCATTTGTGGTTTATTGATTTTGATATTTAGTTCGTAAATTCGATTTTTTTTTTAATTTTGTGTTTTTGTATACAAGTTATGACAGAAAATGTAGTTATATTTGTTTTGGGGGTACCAAAGTCAAGTTTTATCCTCGCCACCTTTCCATCCTCATAAGTCACATAAAATTAGTTATAATTAAAAAAGGACGATAATTTACGCAAGTTGAGGAGAACAGCTCCCTTCCGTTAATAATAATCTATCTCGGTACAAACTTTAAAGGAAAAATATCGATTGGCTTTCGAGAAATCCCTTACCAAAATTTACGATAATTTCGTCCAATTCCACCCCAAACCATAAAGCTTCCCTCAAATCTGTGATTAGCGCAGCAACCTTATATTTAATCGAATACGTTGATTTTTCAACAAAAACTTATTGGAAAAAACAAACATACACACACACACACACACACTAACGCACTAACACATACACATAATTAACACTTAAAAACACTCTCTCTCTCTCTCTCTCTCTCACACACACACACTTACACTTACACTAAAACACAGTAACATATCAATCATAAATTCTCACACTACCACTAACATACATGTATCGTACTAAATACACAGTAGCTCAATATAGTACAAACACAGATACATACGAGCACATATATTCTCACACACGCACGCACACGTACGCACCCACAGACACACACACTTTAATACACATTAAAATTAAACCAGACGATTTACGTGCGTAATCACCCGGACATATGATATGTACGTATGTGTGGGTATATACAAAATTGAAGAAACGATTGTATCACTTAAGTATAAAAGGCAGTTTGGACAATTGAGCCACGGACGATTGAGTAAAGATCGTAAAATTTACGATCGTCTGGCCGTCGAGGTTCGGAGAGAATTGTCGTGCGAAATGGAAAATTATTGCTTGTTCTTGGGTATTTAAACTTGCGGGTATATACACAGTTGTTATATACACCCGAAACCAATAAAATTTGGTTAAGCGCCTCGAGACATTGTTTCGGTTGTTATTACGATTAAATCTCGTGTGCAGTAACTGTATATTTGTGCTTTTTTTCTTCATATGAGAATATAGAGAGTGCGTTTACTTTTGTGTTTGTATTGCATTGTGTATATGGGTATTTAGAAATTGTTTACTTGTTTCTTGGTCTTGAAAAATGTGACGTTTATGGGCAGAGACTGGCTAATTTATGTTGATAAAAATTGTGGTGATTTCTTTTATCGTTGGGGTAATGATAATATGAAGTAAAAATCTATTTCGGTACACGGAGAAAAAATGTTGTAGTAAAAATTAGAGTAATGGAGAGACAGATTGATAACAAATTACTATTTTGTTATGTAGGAACAATGTACGAGACATACGGTTAGTTTGGGATCATTTAGAAATTTTTCATTTAAATGTGTATATTTTTTAACTATAATGTTTAATAATCCACAACTTTCGAAGAAAATATCGTAGAGTAATTTTAGAAAAAAAGCAAAATATAGGATATTTCTATATCTTTCAACTGATATTATTCATAATTACTAGCATTAATTATTTTAAAAAATGTATAGCTGATGGAACGATTTTTGAACAAAATTTAAAAAATCCTCCCGCTTAAAATAAGCGTACAGTTATTTTCTAAAATAGAAGAGTATCGTTTAATCAGTTTTAGTTTTGTTCGAAAAATTAATTCAGGTAATTCTGAGTGGTATCAGTTTAAAATACCTGTATTTTGCTTTCTTTTAAATTATACTACGTTATTTTCTTCGAATGTAATGGATTATTAAATATCAGATACAAAATATACATTTTAAATAAAATGATCCTGAACTTATGGACGGTATACTTTCGAAAAGTAATTCAGTTCTGAAGTGGTAATCAGTTTTAAAAATACCTGTATTTTGCTTTCTTTTAAATTATACTACGTTATTTTCTTCGAATGTAATGGATTATTAAATATCAGATACAAAATATACATTTTAAATAAAATGATCCTGAACTTATGGACGGTACTGTATAGTATATATTAATAGATATTTAAGAAATTTTCCTATAACAAAATAGTAATTTGTTATCATTTGTTAAATCTACCTCTCCATTACTTAACAACATCGTCATTTTTATTATAACATTTTTTCTCCGTCTTGAATTCTCATATTTTTTTGGTTATTTTTAAAAGGTTGTGGTTACAATGTGGACGACGTATCGCTCATTCATAACCTAAGATTAGTTAGTTCGATGAAATATTTTTTTTATTAGAAACTTCAAATTTTAATAGAGAAGTATTATAATTTTATATGAACATATTATGTGATGTTTACAATGTTGATAATTTACTGATAATATACTAGCGGAAAATAAATTATATCGTTTAATTATAGTTTGTTTAACCAAAAAAAAAACGATTGTTATAAAAAAAGAACGAAATAATCATTACCATAAACATAAAACCATCTAATATAATCAACATAAGAAATCTTAAGGGGGTTCCATACTCAATTTTTGATGATTAATTAATAAAAAAGTAGAACAGTATGTGAAAAAATAAGAGAAGAGGCGCCTTCGTTTATTGACAATCTAACTGTGTGCTGAATTTTAGATTTAAATATTATTGCGTTTTTGAGAAAAGTCTTACCAACAAATATCAAATCTTTTCACCTCGTTGAAGTTAGGTTCACATTTTTGGTAAGACTTTTTACAAAAACGCAATATAATTTTAATCTGAAATTCAGCACACAGTTAGATTATTAATAAACGAAGGCGCCTCTTCTCTTATTTTTTCACATGCTGTTTTATTTACAAATTTATTACTAATAATCGTGATTGCCGGTAAAGTAGGGAGTATAAATATTGACTATGGCACCCCGTTAACTATAACAAATAAAAAATCCTCCTCCAATTTTCTGACCAACTTATGACCAAAATTTCACAAAGAAATGAACAATCATACAAGACATATTCATTTATAAAAAATCTTAATTATACCGAAAAACAAAAACCTTCTCTAATTTTCTAACCACTTTTTTTGAAATTCATACGAAAATTATAAAAAAAAGAAAAGGAAATTAAAACTCGAACTGTCCGTGTAATAAAACAAATGTGAATTAACACACCCGCATTCGTATAATATAGATGAATCATATACCCTAACCTAAAATTCCGAGTAACGCTTTCTCTCTCTCTCTCTCTCTCTCTCTCTGAAGTCTCGCAAAGCGCGCGTGTGTCTCTTCTAATAGCGATTAAAAAGATTCTTGGATCTCGCGCGCACGTGTTCCAATTTTCTTATCACTTTTCGGTAGAAGCCTGCGTTTAATAATAATAATAATAACAATAATAATAATATTATACGAGATTTTTCGATGGATCGCGAGAAGAAGCACTCGTGGATGCGGTGTGTGTGGGTGGGTGGATGGGTGTACCTATATATATATATATATATATATATATATATATATATATATATATATATATATGCGTGTGGGGGGTGTGTGCGCGTAGATCGACATTTCGATTTCCAAGAGCGCCGAAGGCTATATAAATGCACTTGACTTGTCGATGAACTCGGTTTTTCTGGGAGGTCCTGATTTATAAATCGCTCGTATGATATATATATATACGGATAACCTCCAGCGAACATTCAGTCCTTTTAGTCATCGAGCGATATAACCTCGCCGAGTGGGATTAACTTCTGATTTTTCCTTTTTTATTATATGATTTTTTTTTCTTCTTTTGGCAAGGTAAAGTGTACTCATAGTAGTTGGATATAATGTGAAAATTGGGACCGATTTGTTGTGAATGTGATGTGTGCAGAGTGGCATAATGATTGTTTGTGATGCAAGCTTTCTAGATGTATACTAAAATAATGTTGATTTGTGTATTGGATTCGTTATAATTAACCATTGAACATAATTTTGAGGTTATGTTTCAGATGTGATTTTACAAGTTTACTCTTGAATATATACCATTATCCAATGCTTGGACACGTGTTGCAATATTGGTCAACTACTGGATCCACATTTTTATAGATCCACAGTGTCCGACCACTGTAACCGTGTGCATCGATTTTTATATACTTTCGTATCTCATAAAATTAAATCTGCAAACGTGTATTAATTGTTACATTAATTGTATAATGACTTTGCAAAAATTTTGAAGATTTCCGCTCCCCCGGTCAAAAATTGACAATTTTCACTGGTCAACTCAATAGTTTAAAAAAATAATAAAGTGCAATGTCAGTAATATACGTGGCAATGAATGTATTAAATTAAGAAATATTAATTACAATTCTGATTTGAAAAATCCTGGTTTTTCATGAATTCGGTTAAAATTTCTCCAAGTACTGGGTCCTTTACCTTGTGCGAAATAAAATTAGCAGTTTTCGAATGAAAAGAAAAAACTTTAGCAATTTCTTACCTAACCTTGAAATCTTACATGGCCAAGGAAAATTTTGTAAAATGCTCACAGGAAATCGAGTTTGTTAGGTGTTTTACGATATATTAATATACCCTATAGCTGAAAAGAGTGTACTGGGAATTGAAGATTGTGAGGTTAGGTCAAACTATTTGACTTCATTTTCGTTACGTCTGTGAAACCAAATTGGTTTACATAAATGTATTTATTTTTAATAAGAATCTTGATAACTATGCTAAATTGTTGAGATTTTTATACTAATTTATAACCGGCAATTATATTAAAATTTATTAGGTTAGTTTTAATTATTGTGAAAAACATTTTTAATTGAACTATATAAGATTTAGTTTGCTAAATGATAAAATTCTCATTGTAATATTTGCGTTGACACTCAAGTATAAAAATGGTCAATTGTTAAAAAAATGTTTCACTATACTATAACTAAAAACTATTTAAATGTTTATCTTATTATTTTCGAACGTTTAACTAAATTACTCAATTTTGCGATTGTAATACAAATATTATTACTTTATACGTATACTAAATTTTATATATTTTTTTCAGTTATTTTTTATATTCATTCCAAAAATGGCAAAAAGAATCACTTGGTTCCCTAGTAGAATTTCAACATTTGAAGGTTAAATAAAACTCTAATTTTGCCATTTATTGGGTATTTATTCGGTATTTTATGACACTTGGCCATTTTTTGGCTTAAAAAATGTTACATTTATGGTTAGATTTCTACTATTCAAATTATTTTTATGTTAGTCATCTTGATTATCCATTGCATATCATATGCAAAAATGGTTAATTCATCAAATCAGTAAAAACTGTTTAGATATTTAAAATTACTAAATTTATCGTTTTATAACTTAAAAGACAAGTATACATAATTATGAACTTTATATTCAAAAAGTAGTAAAATATCTATAAGTTAGTTTTAACAATGATAAAAATCATATAATTTAGTATTGATACAGCTTTGTAAAAACCTTCGTAAAATTCGTAGTATCGGCATACAAAAAAATGGCTTATTAATTGAAAAATGTAGTCATTTCTAACCTAGCCAAAAAATATCCGAAATGAATTACAACTTATCCGGAACGATGGTATACAATATTATTATCTCAAAACAATTATATTTCAATATACATTCGATTCGCCTTAGCTCCCGTTTATTTACACAAATGTTCAATGTTATAAAAAAAAATTTTATTTATTTACACTCGCGATAATAACGTCTATAAATAAAGCTTGGTAACAGCGAGCGCAACGCGGCAGCGCGCGAGAAAAAAATATAAATTATAATTACATCAATTAAATCGCGTTTCAATATCACTCGATTATAATCGTCGTTTTAATTTTTATACAAAATACTATTTTACTATACACCAACAATACACAATAGCCAATTAATAAAAAAATAGAAAATCATTATAATAATATGTAAACATATTGAATTTTTAAAAGGTAATAGTGCACGATTATAACGATGATAAAAATACTACAAAATTGTACGGCAATAATATTAGATTTTTCATTGCGCGTTTATACCCTCATCAAATGAAAATATCTCAAGTTACTCAAGGTGTCGATGATTGCGCGCGTTTACTAATAATTATTTGATTACTACCTGCGGTTTTCATATTAGACGTTTTATTTATACATTTTTTAGAATTTAAAGGGTTTTTTTGTGAGGAATATTTATGTGACCAGAAATTGGCCAATTAATGGTTAAAGGTTGGTTTAAGCTAACCTCAGATTGAATTTATATTAAAGTTGTAAAATGTTCTTTAGCCAATACATGGTTGTTATATAAATATTGGGCAATTATTTTATAATTAATTGTGATGTGATAACATGGTTTCACTTAACCTCAAATTGCTTAATAATTCTGTTAAGATTATAAAACGATCTTTGGCCAATAAGTACATGGTCATAGGATTACAAGTAAAAATTAATTATTAATTAATGGTCGAAAAATGGTTTCACCTAACCGCAGATTGCTGAATTTTTATTAAGGTTATAAAATGATTTTTGTCATATAAGTGACTATAATTAATATACATTATAATGTGTTTGAAACCAAAAAATAACCATAGTGTCATAAAATTTAAACAAATTACACCCAATTTATATGGCGTAATTCGAATTTTATTTGACCTTCAAATGTTATATTTCTACTAGTTGGTTATTAGATAAAAAGTGCTGTATGATTAATGGCCAAAATATGGTTTCACCTAACATCTGCCTGGATAATTAATTTATATATGTATTTTATATTTATATATTTTATATATTTATATGTTATAATTTATAATTAATTTATTTTTTATATACTAACTTTTTGGCCTAAACTCAATATACTAGAAGAAATTTGTGCATATTTGTTATTAGTTTGAGGTTAAAAATTACTAATTAAACATTTTTTGTTCATATTTTTAAAGTCTAGTTTATACCCCAAAAAACAGACTCAATGTCGACTCATTTATATTAGAGTAATAGAAAACAGTCGTCTTTTTAATTTATTAGGTAATTAATTTTTATACAAAATACTATTTTACTATACACCAACAATACACAATAGCCAATTAATAAAAAAATAGAAAATCATTATAATAATATGTAAACATATTGAATTTTTAAAAGGTAATAGTGCACGATTATAACGATGATAAAAATACTACAAAATTGTACGGCAATAATATTAGATTTTTCATTGCGCGTTTATACCCTCATCAAATGAAAATATCTCAAGTTACTCAAGGTGTCGATGATTGCGCGCGTTTACTAATAATTATTTGATTACTACCTGCGGTTTTCATATTAGACGTTTTATTTATACATTTTTTAGAATTTAAAGGGTTTTTTTGTGAGGAATATTTATGTGACCAGAAATTGGCCAATTAATGGTTAAAGGTTGGTTTAAGCTAACCTCAGATTGAATTTATATTAAAGTTGTAAAATGTTCTTTAGCCAATACATGGTTGTTATATAAATATTGGGCAATTATTTTATAATTAATTGTGATGTGATAACATGGTTTCACTTAACCTCAAATTGCTTAATAATTCTGTTAAGATTATAAAACGATCTTTGGCCAATAAGTACATGGTCATAGGATTACAAGTAAAAATTAATTATTAATTAATGGTCGAAAAATGGTTTCACCTAACCGCAGATTGCTGAATTTTTATTAAGGTTATAAAATGATTTTTTGTCATATAAGTGACTATAATTAATATACATTATAATGTGTTTGAAACCAAAAATAACCATAGTGTCATAAAATTTATCGTGTCATAAAATTAAAACAAATTACACCCAATTTATATGGCGTAATTCGAATTTTATTTGACCTTCAAATGTTATATTTCTACTAGTTGGTTATTAGATAAAAAGTGCTGTATGATTAATGGCCAAAATATGGTTTCACCTAACATCTGCCTGGATAATTAATTTATATATGTATTTTATATTTATATATTTTATATATTTATATGTTATAATTTATAATTAATTTATTTTTTATATACTAACTTTTTGGCCTAAACTCAATATACTAGAAGAAATTTGTGCATATTTGTTATTAGTTTGAGGTTAAAAATTACTAATTAAACATTTTTTGTTCATATTTTTAAAGTCTAGTTTATACCCCAAAAAACAGACTCAATGTCGACTCATTTATATTAGAGTAATAGAAAACAGTCGTCTTTTTAATTTATTAGGTAATTAATTTTTATACAAATGTATTATTGAACAAAATGTCCAACAACACCATAATAAATGTCCAAAAACCCGAACAACTAACCTCAAAATCCTTAATTTCAAAACTTTCCTTTATTCAGAAACATACACTCGTCAAATAATTTACTAATAAATTCTCAAAAAAAAAAAAATTATTTCACCTAACCTCAAATTCCTCATAAGTTATAATCAATTTTCACCCTCACCTAATATACCAATACACAACAAAACGTATAGATATTTATCTAAAATGCGTAATATTATATAATAGATTTCGGCTGAAATTCTCCAAGTACAAGAATTTATATATTAGCAACACATCGTAAATTCATCTGAGAAATGCAAATGAAACGTCAACGCGTTTAGATAAGCTACAGCCAGAGAGCGAAAGAGTGAGAGAGGGAAAAAAGCGACGCGATTTTATCTAAAATGATAATTTACAGTATAATGTATACGCGGTATAATTTTTTTTATGTAATTAACGTCACACGTATACTTTACGATCGAATCCTTGTTTAAAAAACCTTCCTTATACATTCTTTTATTTCTGTTCCACATATATATAACAGATTTATCGATTGAGGATTGATTACTACGTCGATCTTCGGTGTGCAATGTTGTTGCAGCAAATTGAAGTGGACAGGAATTTTAACAAATTTTTGGCCGTAATCTAGGCAGAATATTATGATATTATCGTTGTGGGATTGTTATCATTTTATGGACTGTAATTGGGGAAATAATGATGAATGTGCAGTTAAGTTGAATATTAATACAATTCAGATTGAAATTTTATCACTTAATGGAAAAGAAAAATTGTAAGGAATGAATTTTACCATTAACTGGACAGTAATTGGTGAAATTATTGTAAAATTATCTGAGAGAAAATTTTCTATAATACGTAATAATAACACAATAATAATACAATATAAATATATTATAATAAAAGATGAATAAATAAACTGCATCTAAATATGTATATGTACGTCGATATCAAATGTAAATAATCATGTAAATGTATTTGTCGCTAATAACTTACAAAGGGGATACGACTTGTATTAATAAATTAGAAAAAAATGTTTACTAATTAGTGGTAAGTATAATGGAAAAGGTAATCATAAAAAATTTTGGCTAAAATTTTAACAATATTTTCCCCGGAAATTAGTAATAATATGGTGATATTTTTGTAGTTGAAATATTATCATTTTATGACCAGTGTTTTGGACAATATAGGGTTGAATTTTAAGGTAGAAATTTTAAAATTTATCGGTTAGAAATTAAATACCTATATTTACTGCACTATCAATTTCTGATAGGACTTTGGCCATTTATATGCTAGTAGATGGCCAATGTGTAGTAAAAGTCTTGGATAGAAATTTTACTATTTATTTATCAATTCTGAGAATTAGTAAAATTATATGGAAATATTTTTAGTTAATCTCTTTCTTTAAAATATTGGTAATAATTTTACCAGTCAATGGACAGTATTGGGCAAATAATTTAGAAACTGAGAAATTATTTTATTACATAGCGATTAATTAGACAAATAATGTTGTAATTCTAAATTACGAATTTTACTAGTTACTGCCTAGAAATTCAAATAATTTCAGCGAAATTGTACAGGGTAGAATGTTTACCATTTATATAACCCAGTTGTTAATTGGCCACATGATTTTGATGATATTACTATTCATTCGCCCACCATAGTAGAAGTTTATTATTTTCAGATTAGTCGAACCTATATTTTTTGGCTATTAATTACGAACATTTATTGGCCAGCTCTTGGTCAAACGGCTACATTTCCTAGGACGTAAGCAATGATTATATTCCTTGATACAAACTTCGCTATATTACGAACCAAGTAACCCTAGTAGAAATCTGACCATTAATGTAACGTCTTTTAAGCCAAAAATTGGCCAAGTGTCATAAAATACCGAAAAAATGCCCAACTAATGACAAAATTAGAATTTTATTTAATCTGCAAATGTTAAATTTCTACTAGGGAATCAATAAATTTATAGCAGAAAATTAAACAATAATTCGCCTTAAATGAGCCATATTATATAATAACATTCCTATAACGGAAAAATCACTTTTATCATTTGTAAGATAATCAAATTTCTTGGTATAAATTTTACTATTTACTTAACGAAATAATAATATAAAATTCGTTGGCAGAAACTTTAGCAATAATAACCGAGAAAAATAAGTCAAATTATAGTAACATTCCTTTAGTGCAAAATTACTTTTTTTCAATTATTCTAAATATATAGCTATAGCTAAATAATTTTGATATTTCTATTAAGGTTACATAGTTATAGACGACTTCGGTGGGTATACACTTAACTTTTGAAGGGGAAAAAGGCATCTTATTTACACATCAACGCGTCTTTAACATATACACGCCGATAACTACATGACCACCCAGTAATTTGTTGTTTCGTGCATCTCTCAAAGATTAAATAATCCAGTCACGACTTTTACTTTCACCTATATATACATACACACATATATACACGTTTTTCGGTGTAATTGCGGTAATTTCCAACTCTTGACAATATAATAACACACGTCGCGTGCATTTTGTTTGTTTATCTTGGTGTAACTACCGTTTATACACTTATCAGTCATTTTCTTCATTTATTATTATTTTTTTTCGTATATGTGTGTGTTCATTATTCACGGTACAGAAAACGTATGTGTATAAGAAATATGATCTAAATAGAATTTAAGTAAAATTTGAGCGTTAAAAGGGGCGTTCCGCGATTCTGAGGTTACATAACCTATAAATAAGAATTGAACATTTTTAAAATTTATTTACGTGTATATATACACGAAAACATAAGAGTGATTCTTGATAAAATTCTGAACAATTAGTGGTTATTAAAAGGTAAGATGGCCGTATTTTTTTCGGGTAAGGGGCTCGTTCGAAATGTTACACAACCTCCATTTCAGAAATCGAATGAGACACGATGAAAACTTAAATAAGTATAATGGAAATGTAGAATTTGATTGAGACTCGTTGATCAACTGAGTGATATAAAACAAAAAAAAAAAAAAAAAAAATAAATAAATAAATAAAATAAAATAAAAAAAAAAACTGAGTGATATATTGTATATTTTTATTTTCTGGATGATTCGCGAGGTTCTCATAACCTCGAATCAGATTTCAAATGAGACTGGATGCTACAATATCCTGATTGTAAAATTAAGAAATGTACCATCCGCACTTCCCCACCAACCTCCCTACAGCCGATTGCTTATGTACAGTCTAGAGGTTGTTACTTTACTTTGGGATTGACATTTAAATAGACGCATTTTTCACGTGACACCTAGTGATAGTTTCTCGAACTAAATTTTACATGGATTGCTGGTGCGAGTAGCCACAACGTTAATATAAATTAAACAAATTTAATCGCGAATTAAATGTAAATTTAAGTCGAATTTGGAACGTGATGTACGTTTATTAAAAAGGAATGTTGAGCGTCTTCTTTACGGGGTTCGTTTGCGAAATAACGAAACCTCAAATCTAAATTTGAGTGGGACTCGATGAATTAAAAATTAAAATATATAATTGACTTATATAAAAATAAATCTAAATTTGCATATCGAATATACATGAATTGTTCATTAAAAAAGCAAAAAACCGACGAGCTTACACGAACTTACATAACTTCAAATCAGAATTCACACAATAACAATATATTTTCGCATAATAATTACTTTATAATAATAATTAATAATAACAATAATTACGAAAAGGACTAATAATAAACGTATTCTTTTGGGTTGGTGTACGTCACATAACCTAAAAAACATGGCAACCATGGAATTCTAAGAAAAAAAGTATAATTTACTCACGTAAAAGTAAAGTTCGACTTTGTGAGTCTGTTTCGCTTCGCAGGTGAGTGTCTCCGATCTGCAGCATCCGGTGTCATCGGAGCACCTGTGTAAAATTGCACAGTGAGGGGTATAAGTGGCAGTCGAGTTAGGGTAGACATCACGTACTGGGATCACTTTTACACGAGGCCATTGGCAGTTCCCTTCTTTTGCTACTCGCATTGCGTGATTCAGTGCCGCTTTTCGTTCAGCCGCTGAAATACATTTTTAACAATAGTTATAAATATAATGAGCGTGTATAAAATAAACAAAACCGACCGGGATAAGGTTATGTTTCTTTTTTTTCAATTTTACGTCATAATGCTAAATATAATCTAATATAATGCTAAATGCTATAGATATTATACATCGTGATGTACCCAGTGATAATTGAGGTTAATTGAAACCATCTATCAGCCATTTTTTTCTCCAATTTTGGCATAAAAAGGGTTTTATAAACATTTTGAATTCTATTAGACTTAGCTAGTTTTCAATGATGGAAAGAGAATGATTCGTTTAGTAACTATGAAATATGGCTATTTCTAACCTCAAAACGTTAAATATGGTCAAATTCGTACTTGTAGCAAATTAAGGTATCATAACATTATTTCCGGAAGATTGGCAAAATATGAAGTTCGACCCAGAAATTGGTCAATTTATCTATCACTTTTGTAAATTGAACTACAAAAATTCTAGTAGAAACTTTTCACCATTTTTCTGGTAAAAAACTTTATTTAGCCAAAAGCTTGGCACAACAAGAAGTTTATTACTAAAAAATTGGCTATATATATTACAGTAAAGTCTCCTCTATAATAATTACTCCGTGGAATTTTTTTTCTACTTTAGCGTCACTATTTTTCCCTGTGAAAATGAATGATAACAACACTTGAAATAATTTGGCCATTTTTATGGCGGTGAAAAATATTATAATGTAACCATTTTTGGGCAAGAATTGAGAAAACGCAATTTTTTCTAGCAATAAGTTTAATAAGTTTGACTAGGTCAAAATATTGTAAAGTTTTTTCTAAAAGAAATATTTTGTAAAAAAGAAAAAACAGGTATAAAAATTTTAAAACAATCATTTCGATATTATTTGGCTATTTTATTGTGAAAAAAATGATAATTTTTAACGAATAATTGCTCAGATTTTTACTAAGGATTTGTCATGGAACTTATTTAATTATTTAATTATTATTTAATGATTAAATAAAATAGGCATATTCTCGACTTTTTTTCTTAGCTTAATGTAGTTTTTTCTATAATAAACCTAACCTCCAAATTTTACATACGATAACTTAGTGAAAATCAAAGTTTATTCGAAACGGATTTTTGGTTAAAAACTGATAACACCATTTGATAAGAAGTGAGTAGGTTTAGAATCAACATAATAATTAAAATTAAAATATTTCATAAATTCATTATTAGCTAAATAAACCTCAAAATTTTCTATAAATCCATATTTAGCTAAAGTAACCACAATTTCCACTAAGATATGTACATCAATTTTTATTTTTCAATTTTTCTAAGATTAAATTACTTTAATCCACATCGCTAATTGATTATCACATTCATGAACATACTATTAAAAATAAATCATCTTAAGGTTATGTAAACAAATATTTAAAACGTATTCTTAATAGTCATTTTCCTCTAAATACCAATTTATCCCCCAAAAACTAGTCAAAAATTATTGTTAGATATTGCTTATTAACAATCAAAAATTATATTATGCTTAAAATCTTCTCAAACATACGATAAGATTTAATGCAACAAATATTGTTTCATCTTGATCTATCGAAAGTTTAAAAAAGTCAATAAATAACCTTAAATTCAAGTTCATTGGCTTTACCATACGAATCATACATATTTACGAAAGTAGTAAATTTCAACTTACATACGTACACACATATATATATGATCCACGGTTTCGAAACGATCGTGTAAAAACTATAAATAGCGGTTTCTCTGATCTTGTTATAGGGTTAGGTTTGAAAGCGTTAAAGAGCCCATAAACAAGTGTCTCGAAAACAAGTGTGATAAAGTTCATTACTGAAATAATTTGTAACAAGACGAAAGAACCGCCGACCAGACGATTGAATATTACTATATAGATGAGATACAACCTCATTGATTATAAACTCTTATTTTCTCCTCTTGTTAACACTATGTCTCTATATAATTGGGATAAATCTGTCTAGAGGCTTTGGTTTATATTTTTATTGAGTTAACCTTACGAAATGTCGTGAAAAATAAATTGTATAAATATTCTGTTCAAACGAATTTTCTGTTGATAACAAGAAAATCGTATTCAATCTTCTTTGTAAATAAGATGTTCAATGTATTGACTGTGCGGAATGAAAACTTTAAAAGAAAACTTGGAAAAAGAAGTCGATGTAGATAAAAAGTTTAATGAAACTATAAATGCATACAGAAAACAAAAAAACATTAAAGATATTTTCGAAAACAAACTTAAAAAAACACTTTGTACCGTGACTTTAATCAAAGTGTCATAAAAACTTAAAATAACGCTTTAAAACACGTGAAAAAACTGACAATAACTTTCTGACAAAAAATTTTCTAGCACTTGATGAATTACTTTAAAAACTTTTTTTCAAGACTCGAAAAAATACTTTAAATATTAAAAAAATGAAAAACCGTAAAAGAAACTTAAAAAACCACTTTATAATATTACTTTAGTGAAACGATCATAAAAAACATAAACAAAACTTTGAAACACACAAAAAACACAAAAAAACTTAGACTTTCTAAAAATTTCAACTGATACAATATTTAAAAAATAAGTTAAAAAAATGTTTTTAGACTGAAAAGGAAACTTTAAATAAATTTAAAATAACTTTAATAAATAATATCTATAATATAATAACTTTAATAAATAGAAATTTAAAAATTTAACTTTGCAGAAAATTGAAATCGAACTTCAAAAATAACTTTAAAATGGACATTAAGCAAAGATTTAAAACTAACTGAAAAACTTTAAAAGAAATATGCAGAAACCAATTTTCATAAAACTTTACTAATAAATTTAAATATTATTTTAATCAAATTTAAAACATTGTCTAAAGTTTTTCAATAGTAAATTTAAAAAATAACCTTAAAAACATTTAAAATCGATGTAATTAAATTTTAATAAATAATTTAACAAAATCTTGAAATTTATAATAAAGGCCTGGAAAAGTAAATATCTAGAATAAATTGTAATAACTTTATCTACTTTAATAAATAACTTTAAAGTGCGACGGTATAAAATATTTATAAAAACTTAATTTTAAAATGAATTATTTTTAAAAACTTTCGAAAAAATTAAAAAAAAAACTGTAGGTTTCAATACAATTTTAAAAAGATAACTTAAAAAACTATCTTTAAAGCGTAGATTGTTTTTAAATTTTTGTAACTCTTAAAGAATCATTAAGACAAACTAAAGAAAGCTTAGACTTTAAAGTTAAAAAGGACCTAAAAAGAACGTAAAAAAACACTTTTTGAAGTTTGGATACCAATAAAAAGTTGGTGTATCATTACGCTTGGTCATATTTTCGCGACTTCAAAAGATCCCGCGCGCAGCCAGTGAAATGAGAAAAATTGGCATGGTCATACTACAAATCGTAATTGAAGCGCTCGAGCAACATAAACGTGTATGGTAATTGTCCTTTAGTCTCTTATATGCAAACGATCGTACTTCTCTCGGTGCATAAAACATAGTTTGTTAGACACTCTTGGTAATTAAAAAAATTTTAATTCGAATTTGAAGTTCTGTGTTACTTAGGATAGATTTCTTCAATAATAAAAAGTCAACAATGTATAAAAATAATTGCCGATTAATTAAATTTTTTTTAATTATAGGTTGGTAAGTAATTAACAATTGAAAATCAATAATAAGAATAATTGTTGATTTTTATTAAGTTTTCTAACAAATATCGATCGGTGAGTATTTAATAATTATTAAAACAATTCAAAATATTATGCTTTTTAGGCTAGTTTCTTCAATGTAATTACGAACCAATTATAAGATTTATTACGAATTTATTAAGTTTTTTTTAAAAAAAATTTTCGATTGCTAACTAATCATGAATCATCTAAATTATAGAAAATTCTACGTTTTTCTAATTTATACGAAATTAGCACCAAACAGTAAAAATAATTATCGATCGCTAACTAATCCAAAATCCTCGTTTCTTCAACACATTAAATTCAGTAAAATTTAAAAAACAAGGATCTATAGGTTACAAAAAAAATACGACCGCGATACTATTTACACAATTACCGTAATTAACAACATTTCCGGCGTGTACATCCCCGATCCTTGAATATACATTTGGCATACGAGATCATCTGATTATACATTCTTTTATATCAGATCTCGTCGCGCGATGTCGTTCTTAACACCGCGGTTGACGCGCGCTCAAGGAAAACCGGTCAATTTAAATCGCAAAAATCAATCGCGTTGCACGCGCGCAAGGCTAATATATATATATACGATTCAAAGGAAGATGAGTTTGTAAAGGGCGGCGCTAAATAATGTACACACATCTATACGCCAAGATCGTACTGCTAATTGTGTGAGACCACCGACCGAGTGAATTATAAAGTTTTATTTTTTTTCCTCTCTCACTCTCTCTCTCTCTCTTTCTCTTTCTTTTCAAACTTTGTGGGCACGGTTGGTTTTGTATTCAATACTGTTGGAGTTAAATGGATGGAAGTGCAGGGTTAAGAATTAATTAAAAAAAGAAAAACAATGTCGCGTGTGTGAGGTTAAGTTGAAAAGTTGGTGATGCAGTTGTTTTCGAGAAAACCGTGCGGTAACAATTTGTGGATGATAAGAAACAATTTGATTGGTTTAAAGTTAGGATTCAATTATTTTTATTTGATTAACGATGTTTGCGAATTATCAAAAAAAAATGGTGATGTTTAACGTGTCTAATGGAGAATCTGTGATTCATCAGATGTTGAATAATCGTTTATTTTATTATTTGTGGTTTATCATGTTTATTCGATTTGTGATGCGATTGGCGGTAAAAGTAAATTAATGTTGTCTGTGATGATTACGCCCATGTGTAATAAAAAGATCAATGTGAAGATACGTCTATGTAAGGATGAATCCAAATTCTGGTGAGCATGACTATAATATGTAAGACCTAGTTGATATATACTGCATATGTGTATCAGTTCAAAATGTGATGACTTGGTCTACCGATTGTAAAATATTATGTAACGGAAGGGACAAGACGCAATGAAACAAATAATGGATAAATAAATAAATATCATATATACACTCAGGTACGTCTATACGCAAGAGATAAAATCCAAATAATAATGATACATCCAAAATAGTTACAGTAAAACTAATCGAATATTCTAAATGTTCCCGATAACCGCGAATAAATGACGATCCTGCACCCAAAACGACTAGCCCAAGAAAAGAAAAATGTCCCTATAACCTCCAAACTGACAATTAAAAAATTGCACATCCATCCATATAATATCATCACAGTTCACAGTTTATTCAACGTACCGTAAAATAATTTCGCACCGCATATAAACCCTTGGTTATATAACCTATAAACAAGATCCCAAAGGGAGGAGTAGAGCTAGAGGTATAGAGAGATGAAGTAAATCCATCTAACCCCACCAGTCGTATAACCTGGTTTATCACCCTGGATTAGCACACAATGGATAGAGCATATATAGAGAAGGCACATTGTCGGCATACATATGTGTAGACCAAGAGGTAGATACTTACACTTACCGTTCCGGCTGTATTGCGACATGTTACCACGAGTCTCCTTGACGGCTTCCCTATTGCCCAGGTGTTGCCACTTGTACGCGCTGATGTCTGTCATTGGTGGATATTCGTTTTTTGTTTGGTAACCATTGTATTGCGAACCAGTGTAACGATTATTTGGTATTGGTCGTTGGGTTGTTGTTGTCGATGTTGGTGTCGTCGTTGTTGTCGTCGTCGTCGTCGACGTTGTTGTTGGTGCTTTTGACGGCTCGTCGTCGTCGTTCTCGTCGTCGACGTAATCCTGGAATTTGAAATTTCGACAAATTAATTTTTAGGTTTTTTTTTAGATTATTATTTTTTTAAGTTTTCCGGAAACGTCGAGCAGAAAAATAGTATACACACCTTGGCCAGTAAAAAAGAAAGCCTCAGATCACATGATCGTCCACTTCGGCTTCGCCTCGGCGGACAATTACATGTGATCTGAGACATTTCTTATTTTACTGGCCATGGTATGTAATATACTATTTTAGTTTATAATCGAATTTTTTTTTCCATTTATTTAAATTTTTTTTATTCTTCTATTATAAATGAGGGAAAATACCGCAATCACTTTATAAATTGACAATGTTGCAAAGAAATTTAAAATTCTTTTACAATTCATAAAGAATTCTTTTTTTGTACGGAACCATAATATTACCCAACAAGTTCGCATCTGCAAGGTTATTGCCAATGTTTTAATATTAATATAGACTATAGAGAAGAATATATCCATAATTTTATTTTAGGCTGATGAGATCGTAATAAAATTAAATATTCGGAGTTGCGAATTCAAGTTACCGAAGTTTCGGAACGAGTTTATACTTTTGAATAAAATAGTAACGGTATTACACGAATATTTCAAAGGAAATTCAGTGCAACGGTCACGTTTATATTTCAATACTCTGATTACGTAGTTAACCTCGAAATTATTATCGCACTATATGTTTTGAAAATTTTAATGCAACAAACATTAGTAGGAATCGAAATAATTTTTTTGGGTATAAAATGAGACATTTTTTCAAAATGAGTAGTAATAGAGATATTTTTATGAATTGTAAAATAAGGATTCCTAACTTCAAATCATTAAAAATGACCAATTCCGTCTAGACATTACTCCTGGTAGAAATCGATATAATGTGTCAATTATTCTTTCTTTTTTAAAATTAGTAAAAAAATTGAAATAATTGTTCCTAACCTAAAAACATTAAAAATGATCAAACTTTTACCAAATTTCAGTCCAAGTAAAAATTGAAATTATTTATGTAGGTATAAATTGACGATTTCTTTAAAATTAATAGTTGTAGAGCTCTTTACGAACAACAAAGTAGCTATTCCTAACTTTATAAAATAAAAAATGTCTTGTTACTCTGATTACCCATTAGCCTCAAAATTATAATTGTTATTTAAAAATTCAGATCTGATAGTAAAAGTCAAAATAACCTGGTAATTATGAATTGTTAATTCTTTTTAAAATGACTAAAAATTTCTATACCATAAAGATCGTCTTTGTTAAATATGTAACGCTCTCTTAGGTACAGATGACCCGTCTTTAAAAACTGAATATAAAACAACTATTCCTAACCTCAAAACGTAGAAAATAAAAGGAAACACCATTATCCATAAAATATTCTCAAAAAGATATACCATTCCTCCAAAATTGAATATTCCTTCACTACGATCCGTAACGTCCTAACCTAAAAAGACAATTTTCAACAAGTATACAACGAGCCAAAAGAAAAAAGAATCGAAACCAAAAAAAAGAAGAAAACCAACGTAATAGAAAAACCATATATTTCATCAGAAAAGAAAAAATTTTACGGGTAAAACAATGTGTACACGCATATATATCTGCACCCTCATAAGCATAAAACGAGGCAGCTGCGTCATATTAGCCATGATTTACGATCTTGAAGGGGGAGGGATCTCTTCTCTTGTTACATACATGTTATTGCTACTTTCGAGTCGGTGATTTTGGTTGTCGGATAAATCGTCCTCGTTGCGGTGGGTCGCGCGCGCGCCTCTCTCAAAGGAGTCAACCAAAAAGTACAAAAAAAATATGTTCATTTTTACGCACTCACTCTTGACGTTTATCAATGGGAAAATTTGTACGACTTTTTTTCGTCTTTTCGGGTGAAAGTTTCGGTGAAGGTTATTGATAAGGAGCATTATTGTTGCTTTCACTTAATTCAATAATTACATGGAGATGGATAATTCTTCTCTTTTCGATTTTTATTGAGCAAAGGGTTATGGTTCGGTATATAAAGATTGTTATCGAAAATTACGGTCGGTGAAATTCTTTAAAGAGGGAGCAACGATCGGATTAATCTCTATTGCGAGATGACACTTGTATTTGCCCGGCATGCTTTTTATGTCAATTTCTTTTACATTTTACGTGACACGATTCAGTTTGATTTTCGATGTGTCTTGCGCATACGAGACTTTGGAGTAGAAAGTTGAAATAAGTATTTAGAGATATTTTTTTAAATGTTAATTGGAAAATAATTCTTTGTGAATTGTAATAAATCGAATTCTTATGTTCAAATAGGCATTTCTACTTAAAAATGAATTAAAAAAGAACTTTTTAGGAATATAAAATAACTATTTCTAACTTTAATACATTAACAAGTGAGGAAATTTTAAAGTAATATTAGAAAAAGATTTTTACTTATAAAATAGCCGTTATTTAAAAATGAATGAAAAAGCAACCAAAAGATGAATTAAAAGCTTTGTGCACTGACTATTGAAATAACTATTACAAACCTATTATAACTGTATCTAACCTATCATCACTAAGAATGGCCAAAATTTTTCTTATAATTAAAAAGAAATATTCATAGAAAACTATTCTTAACCTCAAAACATTAACAAATTGTCAAATTTCTAACATTATTGTTGTTTTTACAGATAATGACATTATTATATGTTTTACGTTTCTACAGAAAATATTATGAAATTCTTCTTGTTTTTTAACTTTCTTTATGGAATGAACATAACCTTTAAAAACTACTATAATAAAATTTTTGTCAATAATATGGTTTTAATTAACCTCAAATTCCACTAAATTATTATAAAAAAAAATTAATAAACTCAGGGAATATTCATATACAATTAGAAAAAAAATAGCTGATAAAAAAAGAAAAGACACTATAGCCGTTTCAAGAATTATGGGAACAAATGCCGGCAATAAAAGAGGTTATATTTTTTAGTAGAACTTTTATACAACGACGATCGTAAATCAACAAGACTATCCTCCAACTTTTTTTTCCAAGTTTCATTACATTTTTCCATAATATACGATAGTTCTATAACTGCGACGGTATACATTTTACGGTTTCAAAATAGTCAATGTAAAAAAAATAGAGTAATTACATTTTAATTAAGCAAGAAAAGAACACAAAAATTTAATTAAACGAGACGTATATACGGAGGCTTTTGATTAACTCGATCAATTAATCCGAGTGAAGTTTAGACACGGACGAGTAAAGTATCAGGTTAGTGTGAAAACAAGCGTTTATAATACGGGCAATTAGTCGCGAGGTAATGAGATCCATGGATCACTTTATACTTTGATATATCGATCAATTTCATCATTACGACATAGGATCATTCTCATTTGAATATAATTTATGTAAAGATAATGAGGAATTGGACATTTTTTCTGATTGTTCAATAGAAACTTATTTGAACGAATCATGTTATTAAACGGATAAACATTCACAGTTACATAATATTGATCTATTGATCGAATTTATCCTTATAAAGATATATAAAAGAATCCTCATTTAAATAGAATTTTCTTTAGAATTATTATTAATGATATTTTTGATAGGTGAATAGAAAACATTATTAAAAGATTTTATAAAGCGGATTAATATTCACATTTACAGCATTTTGATCTATCGATCAATCCTATCATGCAATATCATCCTCCTTCAAATAGATTTCTTTTATTATTATTATTAAATTTTTGTTTAATTATTCAAAATAATTTAATTTCAATAAATAATTTTGTAAAATGGATCAACATTTACAATTACATAATTATGATCTATCGATCGATTCTATCTTTTAAAACAAAAACATCCTCTCAATACAACTTTTTTTTTAAATCATTAATGAATTATAATTTTAACTAATATTTTTATTTAAAGACCTTTCTATTTGATAGCTAATAAAATTTTATATACAAAAATGGTCAATAATAAAATCAATAAATCATTTCATACTATTACATTGTTTCTCAAGTCTTGTACATAAAACCAATTCGTCTCTCGCGAGAGATTTTAAAGTCCCTTTCGTGCTGTGTATAGCTTTACGATCACTGACCTAAAAAAAAAAGAAGTAGAAGGGTTCGGTTACCAATTTTTTTTTTTGGTTTAACGATATATATATATATACACTTTGGAGATCGAATGATTTACGGAGAGGAATCGATATACATTGTTTATAAATTTAGCCGACATTGTCTGTATATACAAAGAGAAAGTATATAATTGTTTTTTTTGATAATGCAGTTATAAGATACATGTTTGAATAACAATGATTTATCATTCAATTGGAGATTCTTTATTTTTTTACAGTTATACGAGGTGGAGTTGAATTTTATAATTATGGTTTACAATAGTTAGTATATTGGAAAACAATTTTTTTTATAGCGAGGTGAGATTTTTTTTTGATAATAAAGCCATTTGTGTAAATACTAGTTCAAAATATATTGTTCCATTTTATCCACTGTTATTGAGGATAAGTAATTGACATTTTGAGATTAGGAGAAACCAGCTTTTGGGCATAAACTAGAGATTTATTGGAAAATTGTGTGCAATAGTTGTGACTGTTCAAGATGATATTTTTTATTGTAAGATGATATTCTTATTACGAAAGTAGTATTTATATTTTTTTTAGGTAAAAATGTTCTGCAATAATCGCCCTCGATAAACACGTAAAACGCTGTCTCACATTTTTTCCCTTTGATGTGTAAACATATATATCGCGTGACAACTGTGTCGCGAGGATTCTGTTAAAATTCATTAAAATGCTTTTAAATTTGGAAGGACATAATTTAGCACAGTTGTCATTTAATTTGGTAAGGTTACAAAATGGGTGATGGGAAACATTTATTAAAAAGAAACTCGTATATACGTAATATAATAAATAAATATATAAAAATTAAGGAAAATAAAACTTTTTTGAGGTTACGTACTATTAAAAAGTTATAAGAAATAGTATATAATAAAATTATTATACCTACTTGGATAACTAAAAACATAAAAAATTTTGTATTCAAAATTTAAAGAAAAAGTATTTTGAGGTTATCAATGGACAACTTATCCTCACTAAAAGTTTTTCATAAACGATTTGATATTTTTACTATGTGAATATCAAATTAATTAATTTTTTTCAAAACGCTCAATTTCGGTAGCCTTACGATTCACAGTGTCATGTTCATTTTCCGAAAAATGGTCTGTTTACGTACGTTCCTCCGCCGCGGACCGGAGCGACGTAATAATAAAATTAACAAAGAAAAAAATTCTTATAGAATCGCGTAACAGTACGAGATAAGAAGAGAAAAAGGAATTTATCAATCTTCCTAAGAGGAAAAGAGTACCACATTTACGATAAATGATCAAGCAACGCCCACGGAAATCCAACCGACAGACACACAAGCCGTAAAATTTCACCCCTCGACAAATTGGCGTGCATGGACAATCGTATCTTCCTGTATATATATATCTATATATCTATATATTTTGTTGGGTGGTCCCAGTTCGTAATAATACCAGGGCCCCAAAAACGACGGGTTCTCTCTTTTTTTTTTTCTTTTCGGCCCTCCAGCAATTTCGGGCTATCAATTTGTATCCCCGCCTATATTCAGTTCTTCTTCTTATTTTTTTGTTTCACGTGCTGGTGTTAAGGTATGTGACGAAATTTCTATGATTTATGGAAAATATCGGATTTTTAGAAAGTTGACCATGATTTTATCAAAATTAAGTTATAGGGAATTAATTTTGGAGTTCCGATCGTTGTGCAGTGTTAATCATTTTTAGGTTAAGTGACATGGTTTACTGAGCATTTAGTTAGACAGTTATTGATCGATTTTTGAACAAAAATACATTTCGTAGACGTATAGTGGTTATATGAAAATGTTATTTGGACATTTTTTAAAATACCTTCCATAAATTTGATAAAAAAATCTATTTTTTTATATAAAAAATCTAGCTGGCCTTCAAAAAAATTGTATGAAATTCTCTTATTCTTTAAACAATAGCGAATCTAAGTCAAGTAATGTCAGTAATATATTAACAATTTTTATAAATTATTTTTTATTTATCGATAACTAAGTTTTTTTTTTAATACTTGTAATTGTGTAAAAATGTAGTGAAAACGAAAATGCAACTATTTGAATTAGATATATAGATGGGAAATTTTTGACTATCATTCTTTGGGTGTTAGATTTTTTTCAATTAGTAAATTGGTTATATTAAACCGTCATTTTTACGGATATTGTTTTTTTTTATTAATTGTCATTTATTGTTGTCGGGTTATTGTTAATTATTATTTTTTTTGAGTCTGTTATTTTTTAGTTTCGAAAGATTTGTAACTATCATTCTTTGGTTATTGGATTATTTTCAAATGACATATTTTTAATTACTCGGTTATTTGTAATCATTTATTACCTAATGGTTTATTGCCAACTATCATTCTTTGGTTATTGGATTATTTTTAAATATCACTCTTTAATTACAAAATTATTTTCAATTTTCATCAAATTTTTAGTAAATTCGGTGATTTCAACTAATATTTTTACGTATATGGGGTTATTTTTTATCATATTTTTTTGCTTATTGAGAAACCACTAACTATTATTCTTTGGTTTTTGAGTTATTTTTAATAATAATTTTTGTGCGCATTTTTTTTCAATTACACATTACCTTTTTAACTTTCAACTTTACAGATAATAGGTTGTTAGGTTACTAACAAATACTCTTTTTTAGTTATTAGATGATAAGGTTACTATAAACTATCAAATTTTTACGGATAATAGGTTTTTTTTTAATTTTCAACCATTACTCGATATATTTATTGGGTTACTTCTATTTTTCATTATTTACTTGTATACGGTTATTTCTCTAACCCCTTTTCCTTGGTTAGGATACAACCATTCGCTTCTAGTAAGTTTAACTAAAAATTTCATCTTTGCATCTCATCCAATGAGAAAATAGGTTATTCGGTTATAAGAAATCCATGTTTTTCACATTCATACAATTTTGCGTGTCTGAGCGAAGATTTACACAATTCTCTTCTGATAACAAACAACGCAAAAGAAGAGAGAGAGAGAGAGAGAGAAAGAAAATTTTGCTTGAATTCTCGATAAATATGTACATCTATATGTAGTTTACACCAGATGCAATGTTGAAAGCCCACCCACCATGACGCGATGAAACGTCTGTTTCTCTCTTGAGACTCTTCTTTTTTAGATCTTCTCTTCCGTTTTTATGCTTTACTACAACGAGATTTTAGTAAACTCGTTATTATTCTTTTCTTTCGATTTTTTCTTTTATTCCGCCATTAGAAAAATTAGGAACGACCTAACGAGTCTTAATAGTAGGTTTTTTAATTAGCGACTATTGTTCCGCTAACGAGCCGAGTTTTAGGGGATCGCAGTGGGGTGGTTGTGGATTGTAAGTACAAATTTACTTGTTTCTAAAAATTTATTATACGTTATATATTAATTACAAACAAATTCATTTGTCCATTCCTAATAAATCATTTGTTATCATTATAAGAATAAATTTAATAGTTTCTAAATACAACTAAATACATATTCAAATAAATGAAAAATGTTATTTCAACTAAATATTTATGTCATTCAATTAATTAAATTTTATTTGTATTAAATAAATATTTAGTTTTTTATAATCCAACTGAATAATTTAATCAATTAAAAAAGAAAGTTTTTTCAGTGTACATATGGAGTTTAGAGGAGAGGGAAAAGATTGATAAGTGGTACTTCGATCTTAAAAGATGGATGTAGTATAGAATGTTGTAATATCAATCGATATTTTGAACGATTTATAAAAATAAAATATTCTATTTATTCTGCTTCATCTAAACATTCATCATCTTTTTATTCTTTTATGTGATCATCGTAATTTTCTTCTTTTTCTTATATATCATTCTCTTCTGCCACAAATCTACTTTTTTTCTTTTTTCATATTTTCTTCTTTATAACAGCATGATTCTCTTCTGCATCTTATAACTCTTCATCATATTTAGCTCGTTATACATCATGATCAACTTCTTCTCTTTTTATCCTTTTATTATCATCATCTTTTTCTTCTCCTCTTCTATATATGATCAATACCTTTACATTTTTTTTCTTCTGTATCATCATTTTACTCTGTGACACTTTCCTCTTCTTCTACATGATCATCATCATCGTATTTGTCTTCTTCTTCTATATCATTATATTATTCTGCGACATTTTCTTCTTCTACATGATCATCAGCATCTTATTTGCCTTCCTCTTCTTTGCTTCTTCTTACTTTATATCGTGATCATCATCTTCAATTCTTCTCAATTAATTATGACGATTATCTTCTTCGTTTCTTCTTATTTTACAAATTCTTCGTTTTTTATTTTTTTATGTCACGATGATCTTACCTATTTCTTCTTCTACGTTTTCATTATCATCCTTTTTATCATTTTTTCTTGATATTGGTTTTAATGTCTTCTACATCATCATTATCAACTTCATCATCTACATCTTCTTCTACTTCTACTTCTTCTCACTGTATGTAAGTTACACTAATCGATGCATTTTTTTAATAACTACGACAGTCAGTACAGACACACATATTCAAATTAAAGAAGTCATTAGCTAAAGGTTCGCGCGGGAGTTCTAAGAAGAAATTTGCTGCCAGGCTGTCTGCCACCAAGTTGCACACTCGTATAAGGTCGTCGGCACTGCCAGCCTGTAAATAATGAACGATCGGTATATAATCTCTTACAACCTTTTACAAGCCTCTTATTTCGTCTTCTTCTTCTTCTTCCTCTTCTTCCTCTTGTTCCTCTTTCTCCTCTTCTATATATGAAACTTATCTATCTTTTTGACTGGTCTATGAGATACGATCCGCAGCTGGAACTTTACTTATATTATTCACGATCATCGTCTTTTTTGTCCGGTCGATGCTCATATTTTTAGGTTATGGAGTTTTAGAAAATGTTAACTTTTCTTTTGATCTCCGTTTGATGTTTTATCTTTAACAATGTATTCGCGATGCGATTTCGTCAAATTTTTTGATTTTTCTAGGTAGGATTGTAAAATGTAAAATGACTGACAAAGGAATTGAAAATTACAAGATCAACGCGAGTTGAAACTTTTGTGCAAAAAAATGTTAAAATTTGCAATTATGCTCATTGGAATTAACCTCAAATAATAAATATTCATCTACCCTAGTGGAAATGTAACATTTGAAGGTTAAATAAAACTCTAATTTAGCCATTAATTGGGCATTTTTTCGGTATATTTTGTTATACTTGGCCATTTTTTAGGTTAAAAAACGTTACATTTATGGTCAGATTTTACTAGGATGATTTCTACAAGGATAATAGCTATTTTAACCCAAACGCAGAAAAAGTTGTAATATTTAAATCAGAGAGTTGGTTCTAATTAAAATAAAACCATTATTAGAAAAGTGATTAATTTCTACCGATCTGATTATTATTCTTAACCTCATAACGATATTAATAATAAAATTTTTACCAGGGTAAAATAAGTTCTTATGTAAATTGGTAATACGGTGTTGAAATTTCTACTAGTAGAAAATATCAAAATGTATTTTAAAACTCATTAAAATCTCTTAATTTTACCATCGCTATGAAATGATATAATAATCAAACCAATATTAAAAATTCGAATATTTTGACATTTTTTTCGAAAACTAACTATTATCTCCCGTAAAAAATCCAATGTGAGGTTTTAGGTCAAAACCATATTTTTCACAAAACAAAAAGAATAATATACGATTAATTGCGTTTAAGAAACGAAAAATTGGAAAACAACAAACACCGATAACGAATAAATAATAGAATTAGTCAGACACTTATATACTCTCGATGTATAGAATATCATATGAGGAAAAAAAAAATGAAAAAAGTTTCCCTTGCATAACCAATATATCGAGTACAAGTACTTGAAGAATCTTGTAGATTAGAAAAATATTTTGACCGTGATTCAACTTCTTTCTTTATTTTCTCGATCACTCTTATTGTGAGAAAAATGAATCAATCACGCCCAACTTGTAATATATATATACACATTGGATGACGTCGATTCTTATCTTGGGTTGTTAATCGCTTTGAAGCAATTGGGGCGAGACCCCAGTAAGAAAAGACGACACGCTTAACGCCGGATATTACATCAAGTTTTTTTGTTAATTACCGATCTCTAGCTTTAACAAATTTGAATAAGCTAGAAATTGGAACATTTTCATGTTTTGAGGTTAGGAGTAATAGTTTTATGCTTTATAAAGAGATTCTTTTTACGCATTTTTATAAAGAAAGCAAGTGATTTGTGTTGAGCAAAAATTTTTTACGTTTTCGATAGAGTGTAATTTGGGCATTTCAATGTTTTGAGGTTAAGGTTATTTTATAGTTAATAAAAAGTTATTTTTTACTGTTCTTTTTGAAAATATTTAAATTGCATCTGATAAATTTTTATTATTTTTAACAGACATTTTGATTGACATTTTTTGATAAAGACTAATCCATTTTTTGAAAACGTCTATTTACGTATTTAACCTCTAAATAAGACCAAATTTAAAGTAGAACCGAATTTCTATTAATGTCTTTAATTGTCATTAATTATATAAATATCGGACTTTTTTTTTGTTCACCGCTTATACAAAAATTTTCTAAGGTTATCTTGAATCGTTCAATTTTTGTTGGTTAGAAAACTAAGTTAAATTAGTCTGACAGGGTTAACCTAAAAAATTAATATAATTTCGTTTGTTTGTACCGAAATTTTTCGTACATATCACGTTCGCGTCGTGTCGTAAGAGACCGAGTCGTATATTTCCCAATTTAGATGAACTAAATCGAGCGCGTGCCAGTCTGATAAGAAAATACATAATATATATTCGTATATATATAGTATTATTGAAATTACTTTGGTGAACATTGATTCTTTTTTTAAATGACACTTATACACATTAACTAGAAAATGGATGAAAGTAAAATGAGGTTAGGTCAAACTATTATTTTCTTTTTAACATATATTGATTATGGATTTATTTATCGAATATTTCATCGAAATTAATAAAGGTTTTGTAAATAAGCTTCGGTTTATATATTAAGTAGGTGTCTAACGTTTTTCTTTTTGTACGATCGTAACCTCTAAGTTGTGCATAGTAGGTTTAAAACACCTAAAGTGTCATGTAAACTGAGTGTCGTTGATGGTTTTCCTCGTGTTAAAATGTTCTCAAAGATGCAGTGATTGATGTATTATATACATTTATTGGAATTATTGTCAATTTTATGTCCAAAAAATAGTCAGAATATTAAACCCTACAGTAGAAATTGAATCTATTTTTTAGGTGTAAATTAGACATTTTAAATAAATGGACGAAAAATCCCTATTTACAAACTATTAAGCAGCAATATTCAACCTCAAACCATTAAAAGTGAACCAATTTCTACTAGGGAAGTTATATCATTTGATTATCATTATTATTACCTTGAGAAAAGATATTAAAAAATCTTCACCGTAAAAACATTACTTTAAATTTTTATACATTTTATGCCGAATAAATAGTTTGATTTTTGAGGTTAGTCTTAACCAAACCAGTTCGAAAGTTAAATATGGTCAATAACTACCCAAAAAACCATTCGCATATATAAACTATAATTTCTTTTTTTTTCTTGAAAAACCGAACTCGTTATTCTAATAATCGTTACAATTTCCCAATAACAAAAACAACAACAACTTTTATTATTTTCCATCGTTCTAATCCAAACAATGATTCACCTGTCTGCCTCCAACAAGTTCATTAGGATACATTAAGATAAGATAAAACACACGCGTGAATCATTTTCTTAATTACGATTTACAAGCATAACTTCGCATCGTATGTATATGAAATAGTAATTTTTTAATTAAACACAAATCGCATGAATCACCTAACATATAATAGTATACGTCGTAAATTAATTAATCTAATAGTATAACGTTGAATTGATCTAAAAATACGCGGATATATAATTTTGTATAATTAAATCTACGGTGATAGAATGGTTAATCTGAGGAGTTCGATACGCCGATTTTAATATTACCGTGATCAGTGAAAATTGTAGTGATTTTATTAGAAATCTTAGGATTTTTTTAGGCGAATAATATTGATATGATTTAATTTTACCTCGGTGTCATGCTAATGAATTTTTAGGTTAATTTTTAAGAAACAGTCGTTATGGCCTAATTTTACCGCAGGTTCATGGTAATTTTCTTATAAAATATATATCCTGACTGGAAGATTTAATATTATGACTATTTATATTGCGAATTTTTAGGTTAACTTTTAACGAACAGCTGGTACTATTCAATTTTACGAAAAAAAATTTTACGAATATATTTTGAAAATATATTTTGAAAACAGCGTAAAAATATTGGTAATTTCCCCACGAATCTTACAAATATTTAAATTAACTTTTATTTAGGAATTGCTACGGCTTAATTTTACTTTAGTGTCACGGTAATTTTCTTATAGAAGAAAATTTTCTTACAAAGTGTATTCTAACAGAACGGTAAATTCTAACCATTTTTGACAAATATTGTGAATTTTTAGGTTAAAAAATTTAAGCAATTCTTGTAAATAATTGATACAATCCAATTTTACCTTGATGTTACGGTAATTATTTTCTTGCAATTTTTTTTTATAAAAATTTTGAAAAAATTAATAATTTATAAGATTTTTACAAAAAAAAATAATTATAAATGTTTTTCTTATAAATTGTTCTGAATGGTAAAAAAATTTTCCTATGAAGTGTGCAACAGTCAAACATTATAATTTTTTTAACCCTTTAGGTTAATTCTCAACAAATACCTGACACTGTCCGATCATCCCATTCATCACATTAATTTTCGTACAAATAATATTCTTTAAAAATATTACTTTAACAACACATTTTACTCCAATTTCTTTACCAAAACTACAACTTTTGAGGTTAGAACTGTTGTCAAACAATATTACACAAAAAAAATATTTCTCATACACAAAATCCGCGTACGCTCACATTACGCATGGAGATTTATAATTGTGAGGTTACATACACCTTCATGAAAATTGGAAACCATAAACCTCGTAACGACGGTCCTAAGCAGTCGTAAATCAACTCGTTCGAATTTCAAACTGAAAAAAAAACGAGAGAAAAGATACAAGAGAAAGAAGAGGTTGTAACCCTCTTTCTACCGTTTTGAGATAGACGCGCGAAAAGGTTAACAACTTACGGAGGAAGCCTCGGTAGAATCTGAAGAATACCACATGGCTCATTTTTTTTGGCCTTGCGAAGATCCTAAAATACATCGATAGTTTACCGAGAGGCTCGAGCTACCTTAACCTTTATACACAGCAAGTTCAAGTTCTTCTTAAGAGTCTTTTTTGCGAATTCTATAGTATATATATTTTTTATACGAAGTAGGCTATAACGATATTTAAAATTAACTCTTTCTTTTTCTAATGTTCTTTATCAAAGAAAAAAATGGCAATATTTTTTTTTACTTTTCAGTACTCTTTAGGTTATTCTTTGTTATTCACTCTATTTTTTCAGAGATTGATCATTTGCTTTTATCTTAGTTATTTAACAGTCAAAATAATGTACGATAACGTTACTTGGTTTTTTTTAGAATTTCCCACAAAAAATTAATATGGCCGCTTAAAGTGGACGAAAACTTTGCATCGTCTATTATCAAAATTTCATTAATTGTTTCTTTCTTTGCCTTTAAAAATAATAATCAGTAGACCTATACACGCACTATTATAATATAAATAATATAATATAAAAAATAATTTATTTTTAACAAAAATTTTCGTTGTAGTTTTTGCAACATTGGCTACATTGACTCTGCCATTTTGTAAAATGAAAGTTTGTTGTGACATTTGAATTCAGCGACCCCAAAAACATAGAAAATGAATACCAACTTGCATATATATACAGTTAGGTATTTCTTTTCATTTTTGGCAACCATATTGGTTTCACTATCTTTGACATAATCGCGTTAAAAACATTTTTACATGCATATTTCGTTGTACCATTATACATCCTAATCGAAAATATTCAGAAGAGAAATATTCGAAAACTATCTGTATACAGAAAAATTCGATGCAGTCGATGCAATATGTTGGGTGGCTATATTGATTTTTCTATGGAAAAATTTCGAAATTTGATCTTGGATTCTGTAAGACCGACATTTAACTAAGAATCAACCATTCAACTAAAATTATTAAAACTAACCTAAAAATTTGACTAAATGTAGGGTAAAGTATACTAAATATTATATGTTACTCCACACTTTATGAATACTCCAATATTTCATACTGGAAATTGAAGATTTTGAGGTTAGGTTTTCACAACAATTTTTAAATTACTATCTTATCGTAAATTACTTTTTCATATTTAAAGCGTTTGCATAAATGCTTTTTACAGTGATGATAATAATACATTTTAAAATTATGTAAAACCAATGAATTTTGAATAACTTTTAGATTCTTTTTCCCCAGAACAATATTTATAGGTTAAGTATATAAAAAAAAACGTATTGTTACTATTCATTATGTGGCCATTTCTTATTTAAAAATCTAAATATTCTCTACTATTTCACGACCTTCCAACGATCAGCTAAAGAATCTGTGAGTGACAAGAAAAAAAAGAGAATATATTTATATATAGATGTAAATTGTTTATGATAAACTCACGATGACATCATCGTAAAGCCTCTTTTTTTCTCGAAAACTACGCGAGAAAATCTGTTTGAGTAGTCTATTATGCATTCACGACAATGAACAAGCGATCGTGTGATCAGACGTACATTAAACTATGTATATACATATGTAAATATGCGTCATCAGAAACTTTAGCCGATAGACTATTAAACCTCTAAATCTCTCTATATTGACTTAATTTTCTGTCATTCATAGTGGTCTTGAATGTGTTTGTGAATTTTTTTAATAAAAATTCGAGGTTAGGGAACTTGTCAAGGGATACACCGAGATTTAAAGCAAAAATTTTTTTAAAATAGGTTATGTTAGATTACATTAGCAGATGCCTTCCATACTAATTATTAATTTTTTTAATAAAATAGAAATATTGTATTATATTGTTACTTTTTGTTTTTCGACGATTAGGTTATGTTTCTTCTGGATAATTTATTGATAATTATAATGGAAATTCAATTAAAACGTAAAAAAACTTTTTGGTTTTTATAAAAAATTTTTAATCGTTCGCAAAGCACATTTTTCTGTAACATCTATTCCAGATATATTAGAGTGGACTGTATATGCTCAAAATTTAGCCAAGATCTGACGATTTTTCCAAATTTTGTCCACCATATTGGGTCCTCCATCTTGAATTTCCAAAATCTTATTATAAATTCGTAATAAACTTCACTGAAAATATCACGATCTGATGATTTTTGTAAATTTTGTCCATTATTTTGAAGTTTTAAAATCTGATTACAGATAGCATTTAAAACTGTTTCAATCAAACCCGTCTTCAGAGCCGATTTTTTTAATACGGTATTTTGTGTATTTATCATTTTGTTATTTATTATTGTTAACTTTCATAATAAAGCACATATGATAACCGATGATCATAACATATAACTTATCGACTCTAAAAACTTTCATTGCATGTTTTTAATTACGAAAGTATGAAGGAAAAGGGAAAACGATTGAATTTAAATCATATATGATAAACTGACCCTCAAAGGATTTAAGAAAAATTTTTTTCAATAGATAGGTTATTTTTTTATTTTTATTTATTTAGCTTCATCAAACCTAGGTGAAAAAATAGGTTTTGTTTCTTCTAAACACTTTCATTATCAAATAATTGAATATTCTCGTAACAGCTAAATTGCCGTACACTCAAATAGTTTCAAAAAATGAATTTACTGAAATAGGTTATGTATTCTCTTCACCACTTCTTTTACAACAAAAAATAAAAATCCAATAAAACGTTAAAAAAATATTTCCATCTTTCTTAACAAATTAAAAAAAAAACTTTTTAATTGAAATATAGGTTATTCTTCGCACGTATACACACTTGTTGAATAATAATAAAAAAATAAAGAAAGAAGTAACGTTCGATATAAATTCCTAACCTATACGCAAATCCGTTAAACTTCTAAGAAATTTTCCCAGATAAGCCCGTTCTCCATATATGAATTCGCCATAAACTTTCATCCAATTCCATGAATACAGTGAAGTGTCATGATGCAAGTCTCGCATAGGATAACATGCACGTTCGATGAATCAGCCGGACGCACCGAGAACGTTTGATCGTCGACGCCCAGCTGTCTCTCTTTCTCACTCGATCTTGAATAACCTGACTGGTATATCCTCGTTTTGTTTCGTCGTTTTAATCGTGATTCACCCAAAGTGTATTTCTGAAACTTTCGTTCATTTTCTTTTCGGGAAGAAATTGTTGAACGATTAATTCATTTTTTAAATTTCCCGCGCTACAATATTTTCGGCTTTCGAACTTTTTTTTATTTAAATTAGATTTTCGATAGTAATTCGAAATGGTTTATTGGTTTTTTATGAATGAGTTTTGTAGTTGAATAATAATGATATTTTATTATTCTGAGGTGAAGAGAAAAAATATTTGAATTTCCCGCCTTTTAAACAGGTATATATATAGTTTTCATTGTCATTTTTATCAATTTCAGATGGTACGAAGAGTGTTTTATGTATGTATGATTTCATTCAGAAAATAAAATCATATTTTTTATGAGTTAACAATCTGAAAAACAATGAAATAGATATTCAAATTTTACGTCTTTAAAATTTTTATGGTTTTTAATAAATTTCTAGCATTTATGGATGAAACTATTGGCATTTTTGAAAAATCTACAAAATTTTATGAAAAAAACAGAGTAACCGTATACTTGCATTCAAACAATATGGCACTATTATTCCTCAATAATACTAAAATATACTATTTATTGTTAGTCACTGATACTTTTCAATCTCTAAGCTGCTTAAAAACACAAAACAGTAGGTATAAGCAGTTATACCTGTTATATAATTGGATAAATACCTGAAACATTTATAATTCCAATAAATCCATATAACTGTTTATACCTACTGATTTATAAGCAGCTTAGAGATTGAAAAGTATCAGTGACTAACAATAAATAGTATATTTTAGTATTATTGAGGAATAATAGTGCCATATTGTTTGAATGCAAGTATACAGTTACTCTGTTTTTTTTCATAAAATGCATTCGCTCTCTCTTTTTTTTAAGAAATTTGCCTAAAAACACCATAACTTTGTCTGAAATGCTCTACCGCACTCAAACTTTGCATCATTTTGAAGGTAATTAATCATCGATGAATTAGATTTTTGGATGGATTAAATATTTTTGATCTACAACCCTTTCTTTTACTATAAAGGTTTTTATTAATTATAACTATATCCAATGTTTTAAACTAATATAAATTAAATATTTCAACAGATTCTTCTTGAAATTTATAAACTTTTTCAAATTTAATGTATATAAGAAAAAATTGATAAATTTTGAGTTATTAAGTGATAAAAATGGCCAAAGTCATTTTTTTCGAAAAATTCGATTTTTTGATTGGTTACAGCTCTGGTACTAATTGAAATTCAAGTCTAAAAATTTAGCTACACTCTATTCAAGTATTTATTTACTGATTCCATACATTAAAACAAAATTCTATTTTTTAACTGGATCACTTCACATGGAATCTCCCATATATATATATATATAAAGTAAATTTAACCCCGAATGTTTGTAACGTTTACTTAAAAATTTTTCTCTATATTTATATGTCAAAATCCAACCGAACGAGCGTTACATAGTTTCAAGTATAATACGGGCAACTTTTCTCTTAACCTCTTATATACATAGATAATGCTTGCCTAAACTTTTGACACTTACGTATCATAGTTACCACCCTCGCATTATACATTTTTTTGTCATACTTTTCAACAGTGTTACTCTCCTAAGCAAATAATAAACTTTTCTCATTTGTCTTGACGCGTGCATGTATATCCCTTTTAATCAAAGTTCGTGTTTTGAAATGTTTTCCTTTTCTTTCATTGAAAATTTGTAACTAATGAATTATTTAAATTTTTTTTAATTCAATAGTTTTTAGATTTATTTTACTTTACTAACAAGTATATGCAATGAGTTCATTTTAGAAGTTTAGATAAAAGTGGGTATAACCTAAAAATTTTTAAATATTTAATTTAACAATTTTATTAATTTAGATGCTTTTCTTCTTTCTTTTTTTATAAATGTAAACTAGAAATTAAACATTTCATATCTGTGAATATTTAAAACAGATTTTTACTTGAAGAGTTGGTATAACTTTCCTTTATTTATCACTTGCAAATATAACCTGCAAATTTAAAATTCTAACTCTGATAATTTATAAGCAAATATTCATTTCAACGATTATCACATTAAATGATATAATAAGTTTTTTTCTTCTATTTTTTGTATATCGTTTTCGAATTTAATAATTTAAATTGTAACGTAAAAAAAGATAATAAAGAACCTAAAAATATTTATTTAAGTTATATTTTAGATAATTTACATATATTTTTCTTTTTAGCGATTATCAATGAATATGAAACATTGTTTATTTGTATTTTGGTTTCAGTTGCAAAATAAACATAAAAATTTTATTATTATTATATATTCTATCGTCGATAGTTTAAGAAACAATTATTTCGATAGAAGTACCTTCTTTTCTTTTTAATTTTTTGCGAAATTTTATATTTTTTTTTAACCTAAAATAATTATTATTGTAAATGAAACAGTTTTTTTCATTTACTTTAGTATCGCTCGCAAAACTTACTTAAAAATGCTTAATTCTTTCTTCGATTATATAAATAATAACCAGCAATTTAAATGGAAGAATGCTCTTCGGTTTTATCTACACATAATAACCTAATATTTAAACAATTTATATCTTCGATAATTTAACAATATCCATGAAACAATGTTCTTCTTTCTTTTATTATTTATCGCAAATTAACCTAAAAATTGTAAAACCTGCCTCATATTTCATTTTCTTTTTTTTGCAAGTATAACATAAAAATTTAAAATTCTATCTCCGATAATTTAAACAACTATATCAATCTGAATTAAACAATGTTTCTTTGGTACCATTTCGCTAGTGCAACCTCAAGATCTACCTTTCGTAATTCAAGTAACGATTATCAATCAGGATCACGCGCTAATATAACCTAAAAATTTAAAATTCCACATAAAACAAAAAATTTGTCTCTCTCCGCGTTTCGCTAATATTTTTTTCTAACCTAACCAATAAATCTCCCGCGTTTATTTTGCTGAAGAAGAAGAAGAGGAGGAGAGAACGAGGAAGGAAGGAAGAAAAAAAGGTAAAGGAGAGTCGCGTAGACACGAATACGATAAACCGCTGAGACAGCAAGAATTTCTAATCTGGAATACCAAGGAATGCTACTCGGTTCGTCGGGCGATCTTCCTGCATTTGTCAAATTCTATACGCGTTAAATTCGGAGCGATTCATTTTATCTCGTCTATACAAATAAAATTAACATTATATATATATATATATATACCATTTTTCTTTTTCTTCCAACTCAATTGATCTATTGTTAATTTAATAGAGAAAGGTTGCTTCGTTCACGTAATTTTCGATTTTATCGGATCGTTTTACGTAACGCAATAAAATTTTACGATGGCTAAATCATTTTCTATAGATTGTTGCATTTTAAGAAAGTGAATGTATTATTTAGACAATTGATTAATTTTATCGATTATTTTTAAAAGATAAAGGTAATTGATATTTAAAAGATGAAAGATAATCGATTTTTAATAGAATGATATTCGATCGATCGGTTTATTTTAGGAAGCTAATGATTATTTTTAGATAATTTTTTATCGATTTTTAAAAGATAAAATTTAATCGATTTTTAAGATAATTATATTCGATCAATCATTGCATTGTAAGAATATTGATTTTTAAAAACTATTAGTTAGTCGATTTTTTAAACGAGTGATATTCGATCGATCGGTATATTTTAGAAAGCGGATGATAATTTATAGATGATTTTTTTTATCGATTTTCAAAATATAAAGATTAATCGATTTTTAAAGCAATTATGTCCGATCGATAATTGCATATGGAACTAGTTGATAATACAGAAAATAGATATTTTTCATCAAAGTCTTTTTTAAAAGTGACATTTGATCGATCATTATATATTTTAAGAAAGTTTACTATAATTTAGAAAATTGATAGAATTTCTATCGATTTTTAAAAGATCATATATAATTTACATGTAAAGTATACAATGCTGAAAATTAGCTTCGCGAACAAAATCGCAGTTTATTATTAGACACGCGTATTAGGGTTACTCGACGCATATTTTCTATAATCGATTAAGTAATCACTCATCGACTTGATCATCATCATTACCATCATCATCATCATCATTATCTGGTGTTCAAGTACGTCGACACTTTGAATAAATAAAAAAACTTCTTGTGTATGTGTGTGTGTGTGTTTTTAGGCATGGATGTATTAGTATAATAACTATGCGCAATTATGTTATAAAAATAGTTTGAAACAATAAATTGCATCTTTATTTTAAATCATTATATTAGTGATTTTGATTCAACGATTGACATGAGCAATTAAAAAACGACACGTGTGACTGAAGAGGATCATGAGAAATGAGAATTACAATTTAATAAGTTTGATAATTGATTCATTTTTTTGAAGCTAGAATGTGATTAAATATATGTAAGTTTTGCATATAATCAGTTGAATATTTAGTTTAGAAATAAAAGTGTAATAAATCGTTTTTTTTTATTAGGATTTGTGTATTTTTTTACATACACATTACGAAAATGTACCTAATGTAATTCGATTAATTGTTAGACAGAAAATTAGAATTGTAAATATTTGTCGTCGGGTTTATCATTATATTTCTTTTTTAAATTCGAGTGACTTATATAGAAAGTTATTTTTCCCCAGAGACTGGTTATTCGGACAAAAATATGGACAATAAATGTTTCATGATGAATTAAATGGTTTTACGTAATTTTTGAACGATTTATTTCTAGTAGCATTAATATAAATTTTGTTAATCGATATTTATCAATATTTTTGCAAATAATTATAGTGCAGCTCTCATAATGAGTGTAACGGTTTTTAATCCAAAAAACATTTAAGCTTAATAAAATATTGAAAAAATACCCAACTAATATCAAAATTAGTGTTTTATTTAACCTTCATATATTAAATTTTTATTGAACGTGTGTTACAATATCAAATCTTTCAATTTCCAATAAATAACAATTATCAAAATATTTAATTTTAAAATTTTAAAATGATCAGATCTCTTCAACTTTTTTCTACAGTGCAAAATTTTGAGGTTATGTCCGTCACAAACAATTCTTGATCTTCTTCTTAAAAAAAATATTTCATAACTAGTGAAAAAACTAGTATCTTTTGTATTCCCTCGCAATTCTCTATCTTCAATATTCCCACTTATAAATTAAAACATAACCTCTAAAGGAAACCCCTATTCACGACAATTAAACATTCTCATCAAAATATTTAAAAACCTCGTGTATACACGTAAATTTTTGTCGTTTCGCACGTGATCGCGACGCCTGTATACGAGCTCAATATCGTAAGTATACACACATTTATTTATAGACACGCAAGACATTAATATCAAGCGGTAAATCTAATAAAGTGCACAGAAGTCCTCGTGCATATATATAAACGAAGGTGCAACATCCTCGGATATATATGACATCATCGTTTATTCACGCATAGTATATACATGTCCATTCCTTAACGAACCCAAGGGACGTGGTGGAATTTTTTTTTTTTAAACAATTTTTTTTAATTAATTTTTTTATCAACATTTTTTAATAAATGGACGATTATTGGTATATATATATACACACAAAAATTTCAGTAAATTTTACCAAACTATCTATAAATTTTACTAAACTTTCACTTTCGCGCGGTATAATAGACTGCCGAAATCCAAAAAATTACTGAATATTTTGTCAATTTTTACAGAAAGACTACAAAGTTTACTAAAAGTATAGACATTTTTTACGAGATAGCATATCTCGTAGGTTACCGACCGAGCGGAAACAGACTCTGAAAAAGATAATTATATTTATTTAAAAAATATGGAATTTTATGCAAAACCCGAATACTGAACTCTACTCTAGATAATTAAATAAAAAGTAATTTTACAAATTTTTAGGTTAATATAATAAGGACACCCTAAACAATTTCTGCATCGAAAAATCAAGGAAACATGCATTTTGCATAAAATCACATATTTTTTTTAAATAAATGTAATAATTATCTGTATTCGTTCGGTCGGTAACCTACCGAGTATGCCACCTCCTTAGAAAGGTTGTTTGGTTGAGAAGGATTGACGAAAATTTTTTGCCTTTTTTAGTGCAAATAAGAGGATTTGTGTGTTTTTTGGACAGAAATTGGCTTGTTAAATAATGGTTTTGATTAACCTCAAAACCATCAATTACGATTAAGGAGAAAGGTAAATAAATGCACTATGGATTGTTCAAATTCTTGAACGGGTTTGGTATTCGTGTAATGTTATAGCTTATCAATTAGGACTGCTATCTCGTAATCGATAAGTTTTGTAGAGCAAATTAAAACAACCTGCGAGAACGATATTTTGAATGCAGCTGCATCATTTTTAGACTCGATCGTTACACGAAAGTAACTTGTATTTTATAATAATGTATGTTTCCAACATTTTTACGGTTCTTTTTTTTTTATTTTTGTTTCGTGAAGATAAGTCAGGAAAACATATTTTTGTATGTAGTGTTGTGATTTTTTTTATAATTTTTGATAAGAATGTGGCTTTTGAGGGAACCAGATTTTTAGATTTTGTAATGTCTGATTTTTTCTTCATCGCAAATTGAATGTAACTCTGTGATTTTTTAATATTTTGAAAGGATGCGTAACGTTAAATTTTTTGACTGAAACGACTTTTTTTATAGTTTTTGATGTTTATATAAGTCAATATCTGATATATTTTTTATCATCATATAAAGTAAAAAAAATTGAATGTAGAGTCATGATTTTTTTGTAGCTTTTTAATATATTAAGGAATGCAAGTTATTAGATTAGACATTTTTTATTACTTTGGTTTTTGATGGATGATATATTACTATTTGATTTTTTCTCATTGAGATAAATCAAAAAAAATTTTGACTAAAACTTTGTTTTTTTTTAGATAATCTTTAATGATCATGTAAATTTTCAATACTTGCATGAATATCAGTGGTTTGATTTTATAAACTTATGGATTTATGTTGCTTTTTATGGATTTGTAAATCAACTACTACTTTCTTCTTTTTTATTCATGAACGTAACAAAATTTCTTTGAACGTAGCTTTGTATTATATTTTTTGATGTTTTTGATGTGCCAAAATTTTTCTATCAACATAACGAAAATAATATTTTTTTATTAAAACTTACAAGGAAAGTCCGCACCCTTTAGGAAACGGATCCTTATCAAACTTTAGGATATTATTTCTACTATAAAAATATGAAGAAAGTCGGAGTTTTAGAGTCCAATGCTCTTTTTGCGATATAGATATAACAAATAACAATAAAATCTATTAAAAAGACCCTTGACTTTGATTGCTTATAACTCAGTAAAAAATTAAAGATGTACATTCAAACCAAATTTTAAAAGAAAGCTGAGATCGAGCTGAGAATAAAGCTTAAATATCTCAATCTGGTCAAAAATTGTGGAAGAAATAAGAATTAGACGAAAGTATGGCCTACAGAAATCATCAAATTGTATTCCTAAATTTTGGATAAAAGTTCGTCTAATTCTTATTTCTTCCACAATTTTTGACCAGATTGAGATATTTAAGCTGTCTTTTTTCAAAATGTATCTACTCGATCTCAGCTTTTCTTTAAAATTTGTTTTGAATGTATATGTTTAATTTTTTTCCGAGCAATCAAACTCAAGGGTTTTTTCGGATAGATTTTTCGTTATTTGCTTATATCTATCATAAAACAGGGCATTGGACTCGGAACACTCCGACTTTCTTCATATTTTTATAGTACAAAATCATATCCTAGAGTTTGGTAAGGAACCGTTTCCCAGAGGGTATGGCCTCTCCTTGTTAGTAATTGTTTATTTGATGTTCGTTGATACCTTTCGTATACGTATGTACATTTATAACCTCAAAATTACTTCTTATTTCCAACATTCAATTTGAACTATAGGTCAATCACTCTCTTAATTTTTCGTTCCCATAGTAATAGACACACGGAAATTCATCCATACAAGTAAACGAGAAAAACGAATTCTGAAATAAAAGTATGAATCGAAGGTTACATTCACAACTTTCTATATATCCGTCTCTATGTATAGTTACACAATTAAAATCAACCTCCAACGCAATTTAATAAACTCGTAGACCTCGTCGGTCATTAGCTAAGAAATTCACTAAGAATGTCAACTGTGTATATACCGACAAAAATATTCCGTAGGCTGCATCTGGGTGTCGTATGACAGATACAACTTTCTTTTTTTTTTCTTTTTACTTTTGATCGACCATTTCCGTGCTGTCTTTTCGATACGCGAGCAGAAAACACTATAGGTTGAGTAACAATTTTTAGATAAAGAGATGTATACCTTACGAATTTTGTTGTTTGATATAATGGTCTATTATTGTTTTTATTTTGTCTGGAATTTGGGGAGAATTGATTTGTTTATTGATAATAGTATTTTTGGATAATTTATTTTTTTATGTTGATAAAGGTAATTTTAAGGAGTTTACTTTTTTATGTTGATAATATTGATAATGCTATTGTTCAAGAAAATAATTTATAATAATGAATATTTTTAAAAAGAATTGACTTTTTTTCTTAATAATTAGTATTAAAAGTTGAGTGATTGATTTTTTTATTGTTGATTGGCAATGTTAATAATCTGATTTTTCGTTTGTATTTAGTAATGTCGATCTTTTGTTGTTGATTATCAATGTTGATGAATTGATTATGTTTTCAATGATTGGTAATGTTGACACATTTATTTTGTTCACTAATAATTCATACTGTGGAAAATTGGTAATATCGACTATTTTTTGTTAATGGTATCGTTGAACAATTGATTATTTTATCGATGATCGATAATGTAGAATCATTTCGATTTTATCGATCATTACTTACAAAATCAGTGATGTTTAGCATAAAATATCTTTATCAAATTTTTGCCGGTGACGATGACGTACTCGTTGAACGGTAAATCATTTTTCATCGATATCTAATCAATGCATGCCGCTATTTCGCTAATTAGCGCTCGAGTTATTCGAACTATTTTAGATCGATTGAACTGGTGCAGTGTTTCTTTCTTTTTTAAATAAAAACTCGCATTACGCAATCATTCGATTTCTCTCTCCATCAATCGAGTCCGAAAAACTAAACGAGTTCCGTACCCTCGTTAAACAAATAAAAATCTATTCAAACAACGAGGGCAAATGCACTGCGATCAAAAGAGAAAATATGTAAAAAATTTTCGTATTTTTTTTAAACTCGGTGTGTACAAAAAATATGAGATTGCATATACGCTTCGAAGAATTCAAGGGCAGATTTGCTCGATCGACCACATAGGAACGATTCGTGATGGACTCGATCGGGTTCGTTAAACTTGAGACGGTTCGTTAATTGTTACGAGCTTCTTCTTTTTTTTGGTTAGCTCGATCGGTAGCTATATACAAGTATTAGATAAGGAGAAGAAAAAAAATTGAGCTTGTTGATTCGGAAGATTAGTCGTGATGATAGATAAGAGAAGTGGATCGGAAGTCTGTCGTGTTATTTATGTCAATATTACCTTCCTTTTCACCTGTGATGACAGATCGATTATATGAGCGATATGTGTGTGTGTGTTGACGAATTAGCTTTCGTGTCGTCTTGGATATGAATGGGTGATTTGCAATTTAAAAATTTTTTTTATTTTGGTGCATAATGGCGATTTTTAACGATTTCTCGATGGGATGCAAGTGTTGATGGTTTTTGGACAGTAATTTGACATTTTTGTATTGAATATTGAATATTGGTGGTTAAGTAGTTTTTTTTAGTTATTAAGATACTAGTGAAATTCAAAACATTTATTTATTGGATATAAATTGAGTAATAAATCGATACAGTTTATGGCCAGTAAGTGGTTCTGATAACCCTAGAATGTTCAATTTTCAATATAGGAAAGTAGTTACATTATAATGCAAATCGAGACATTTATGAAATATTTTTTGACCAAAAACTAGCCATTCAATCAAAAATATATGGTAAATAACTATATAACTAATGTCTAAAAATTGGTTGAGAATTAACCTCAAAATTGTTTGGTTTCTACAAAGGTAGTTCGTTCTCCTTTTCTTCGTGGATACCACAATAATACTTTAAATTTGTCTCTAACTAAAAAATGGGATAACGACTTTTGCCTAATATTTGGCCATTTTTTATATTAAAAGTGTGTATATGAATCTTATATAATTTAATTTGGTATATTTTGGTACTTAGGATTTTAGTGAAACGTCAAAAAGAGTACGTATTATTTTTTTTGGAGTTTCAATGAAAAATGACAGTAAGTCAATAATAAATGTTCTGAAAATAGTTTCACCTAACCTCGAAATGCTCAACTTCTTGTAAAAAAAGTATAATAGATAAATTTCATTTAGTAATAAAAAATTTTTTATTTAAAAATATTCCACTTTTATATACCATTTAATAATCTTTAAATAGATCATTTCCATTATTAAGATATCTAACCTATAAAATCCTACTAATTTTAGAATATAAAGTTGTTAATAATTCACTAATAACTTATGTAATACACACAACATACATCTTTTTCCAGTGATTATTTCTATACGTGGTAGCCCTCGTAGAACTTTCACAATTTTTTAATACTTTAAGGTTAATAGGAATAGATATTTCTCATAACACCCAAACAATTTAATTCCCCATCGATTAAAAAAGTTATTTTTTTATTTAATAATTGTATGTATTTTTAAAACGAAAACTCTATTCCATTTTATATATACCATTCCGCAAATTATAAAGTTACACAACTCAAGTGTGAAAAAAGGGTTTCTAACCTATACACAAAACTATAGTTCTCAAACACAAAATCGTCAATATTTGTCAGTAAATTTTTATTATCACTCTTTAACTTTTTTTACTTGAAACTTGTAATTATTTAGAGGTTAGACTAATAGTAAATTGAACAATCGTAAAGTATTTGGAATGTAACGTTCATTGAACTTATATACACGATTGCTTGAAAATAAGGTACCCAAAGGAAACGATATTCGGGTTAGCATTATGAAAAAAGGTGCTGATGTGTTCAGTGGTTTTTCATTCATTTTACCCCGCTCAAAAAACTTAAGTTTTTTATTTTCACTTTATTTGTTTGTGCGTAAACGTAACGTAAATACACACATACCTATAATTTAATTATATACATATACAAAAATTCTCACACAAATACACACACTCACATACACTTATCAAAATACTTTTACATATATATTATACAATACATATACTATACAATATATGTATATATAAATAAGTATTGTAGTAAGTGTATATGTGTATAATATATATAAACAAGTATTTTGGTAAGTAAATGTGTGATATGCGTGTGTATGTGTGTTTCGTGTAATTTAGTGTGGATTTGAGTGCTGTGCATGTGTTTGTGTGTGTGTGTGTACGATGATTGGAAACCGGGAGATTTTATCTTCAGATTTTCTGGGTGAACTTTTGCGCTGCGTTCACGCGTATATTTACTTACAAATAGGATTACATATGTATGAGAAGCCTGATGTACGAGCTTACAGGGAATTTCTCGGTCGGACTTCTTTTGTTTTTATTATGTACAGCTTATTTTCCGTGTTTATGGTTATTAAAAAATTCTTTCGTTTAGTTTGAGAAACGTATAAGTTGATAAAAATAAGAAGAAAATGGAAACTTCTGTTATACGATTTAGCGTTGATTCAGTACGTACTATGGGTATTGTTCGTTGGTACGTGTCTATAATGTTATTGGTTAAATATCGGTGAAAATGTATGCTGTATTAATCTTTTGCGTTACGGTATATTTGGTGTATCAATTGGATTTAGATTTGTTTCTTTAACTCGTTAAATTTATTTTGTTTTATTTTAGTGTCCCTTTTGCGATGGAAGGAACAATATGGATATAGGTTATGTATTAACTTTTCGTAGGCACGTGGAAGTCTTTGGCGTCTTTTTTGGAATAAATATTATTTATTGAGGTTGTTTCGATTAATTTTTTTTATCGTTTGTGAACTAACTTTTAAACCATTTATTCATTATTTATTATTGACATTTGCTTGATCAATATGAAAACGTTATCGGAAAATTTTTCGCTATTTTTGACCTGTTTTCAACATTTGATTCACATTTTATTATATTATGTTACTAATTTCGAACTTTCTTTTTACCCATTATTTGATTATCTACACTGAGAAATAAGTTGAAGTGAAAATTACAATGTTGTCTATTAATGCAGGGACAGACTGACACAATCCAAAATTTGACCATAGTGTATATAATAAATTTTACTGAAGTTGTAGTAAATATTACCAGAATTGTAGTAAAAATTAATAACTCTCTAGTAAATTTTATTATAGGTACACTATGGTAAATTTTTGGATTGTGTCAGTCTGTCTGCGCATTACTAGGCAACACTGTAATTTTTATTTCAACTTTTTTCTCCGTGTATTGACTACTTCTTAAGCCATTTTTTTATCATTTTTTTTAAACATACTAAACATTTTTGTTATCAATTTCATCATTTTAAAATCACATTATAACTAGTTTTAGGCATTTTAAATTACTTTTTATCCACTTATTTAATATTTTTTGACCATTAATGACCTTTTCGCCTTCATGTTTTCACCATTTTTTTTTATATATTTTTACTTCTTTTGACTTATTTTTTTATCTATGTACAACTATACTATTATCGTTATTTATTTATTTTGAGCCCTAATTCATAAACCATTATGTAATAATATTTCAAGTATATTTGAAACTTAAGCCTCTCTTACCATTTTTTACCACTTTTGGGGAATATTTTACTATCGGTTGTAATTTCTTACTTTTTGAACCATTTGCATCTTATTTTTTAGCTATTTTATCATTCTTATCATTTTGGATATTAATGAATCATTATTTAAATAGTCTTATCTTTATTCGTCTTGTTTGACCTTTTACGTCCACTTTAACCATTTTTTTAACTATTTTTTAACCATATCCTTTCGTATTTCATCCTCACGACCACATATCCTTACTAATGTTTTTTTTTCGACTATTTTCCCCCCTCTCCACATTTTGGCGAACAACTTGCAATAAGCCTAAAATGCTTAAGAATTTCCAATAAAACGCCTATCACATCCTGCCGCAGAAGGTAAACGTAAAAGAACAAATACACCTACTTGCAAGAGAGGTGTAACATTGAACCCATAAATCTGACTAAACGAGAAAAATCAATTTCACAATAACTTGAGGAACGGGTTGTGGGAAAATAAAAATACACAGTAGCCCGAACCATTGTCGATCGTCGGTTAAATTAATTGATTTGCGTAACGCGCTACTTGTAATTTGCCGTTGTAATTGTACGCGGTAACGACACCTGCGCTGAATTCACGATTATATGCGGTGTGCCTCGCCTTTGTGTATGTATACATCAAGTGTATAATGCAAATTATTCCAAGTGAAATTTCGCATTTTTTATTCTTACCGGATGTGTTTTAGTTGGTGCAGATATTTATTTTTTTATGGGAGTTTATTGTTTATTTTTGTATTAATAGTTGAATAATAGTTTGTGATATTTTTTGAGGTATGGTTTTTAGGTTAGGATTGTAATTCGTGGTTTTTTAGGTTAGAACTCGAAGCGATTTATTTTTTAGCCGATCGTTTTAATTATTTCTTGGATTTTTACTAGATGTTTATCAGAAGTTAACCTATAAATTTAACATATTTTTAGGTTAATTATTTTGATACGTTGAGGAATCGTATGTTTGTAAATAGTCGAATAATCTAATAGTTTATAATATTTATAAGGTTAGGATTGTAATTTGTTGTTTTAAAGGTTATTACTCGCGATTTTTTTTTACAGAAATGTATGTAGGTTATAAATCGCCATTTTTTCTAGGATTTTTATTAGATCTTTAATAGAAGTTAATCTAAAAATTTATGACGTTTGCAAGGAGATCGGTGTGATCTTTAGGTTAGGATTGTAATTCGGTAATTTTTAGGTTATAACTCAAATACAATAATGGCTAGTTTTTTTTTCACGCGAAATCGTTTTAATTTTTACACTAGAAATTAATTGCTTAACCTACTGATTTCTTTTTATATTAATTTAAATGTATTTGTATATTTTAATTAATTAATAATTTTAATATTATTATATTATTAATTTAAATTTATATTTGTAAGAATAACGGTGTAATTTTGAGGTTATCAATCAAATATCGCCAAGTTATGATATTGGAACGAATCAGCTGACAAAAACTAACCTCAAAATTCAAAATTTCTTATCATATCTTACATGTAATTTTTAACGATTGAAACATATTTTCTTTTAGTGTAATAAGATATATTAGCTTGCTCCGCAAGAAAAGTTAACCTAAAATTTTACAATATTTGTACAAGGGAAATCGATTTACTTTTCTTCGAATTCTATATATCAACTATTCATCAATATTTAGTCTAATTATCTTTAAAATTATATCACTCGAATATCCCTGATATTTACCATATTAAAACGAATTAGTTGTTCGATATATGTCAACGGTCAACCTAAAAATTCGTAACGTAAAGAAATCCGCCATAATTTCAAAGTACTCACCTACATTTTCTAGTTTACCGATGGTATCCAACTCTCGCACAAAAAAAAGAGAGAATCAAAATTTCTCTCTCCATTCGCACTCGTATATATAGTCGACAATAAAAATAAATAAATAAATTTCGTGACCATAACCCAATTGTGCAACCTTCAAAATTTTGCGCCAGGTATTCCGCGCACCGCGATTTCCAGATCCAAATTCTACGAAACTCCGGTCGTATAAGAAACGTGACGCGAATCGCGTATATAAACACGGAAAAAAATTCGCAAAATTATCAAAAAAAAATGAAAAATTTGAAAATCATTCCATTGTGTATGAATCGATGGATGCATTATTATATAGGAATAGTTTATAAAAATTACGTAAAACTACATCGATATCGCGATCCGATGACGTCGAATAAAACCGTCTTTTTCGTATTATTCTTAATTCTATCGCCTATATATGTAACATATAAATAATATCGAATGATGCAATAATACTTGAATTGCACTCACTGTTGTCGATTTATAAAATTAAAAGTACTTATTATTTTTCTGTTTCTTAAGGGCCAATATATATCTTTCGTTGGAAAAATTTACCAAAGTCCTTGGGATTAATTAATCTGAGAATAATCTCATCGTATTCTTTCAAAAAAACTTTCATAACTCTAGCTGCTCCCCCGGCGATTTTAAAATTCACCTTACAACTTCGAATTCCAACCTCAAGCGTTATTTAGGATTCGCCGTTAAGTATTCTTTTCTTCTCTTTTGATACAACGCTTGTTCGCGAAACACGAATAAAAGAATTCAAAAAACAAAAATGTTCAATTCTCCACAATGAGCCCGGAGGAAAAGTAGAAAAATGAAATGCATAAATTAGCCTAATCGCAACTAGAAATTCCATCGCGTATATGGTGAATCAAGCGACGATCGTGCGTGTTCGGCATCTTTCACGATACTGCCTGTGTGTGAATGTGTGTGGGTGATTTTAAGCGTGCGTTCATGTGTGTATGTGTTTGTGTATGTAACTTTATACGTATATATGTATGATGTGCGTGTGTTAGGACTCTTTAAAAACTTCCCGTCGGATGAGGTTAGGTTATCAGGATCGGTGATCGACAATTTGTACGAATTAGTCACAGTGCCGATTTCGTCGTGGTTGTGCATCTTTCGATCTTAATTGAGGTGTGTACACGTGAATACGTAAGAGGATCTTTTCTCCGAGTGTTTTTTTTTATTTTTCTTTATCGTAAACGTTTATTGCACTTTGTATTGAAATTTGACGAGATCGTATAACCTCCAAATTATTCGTATTATTTTATTAAAAATTCAAACTGATGGAAATCTAACTTTATGGCTACATTGTGCCCATAAGTAGATGAAATTATTGGTGTAATTTTAGCCACGTGAATTAGCAGAATATTTGAATACTTTCTGTGAATTTAGTTCGATATTTCATTTATTGTTATTATATATTAAACTTATCAATTTTAAAGGCTAGAATTATTAGTTTTAAATTTATACTACATTATTAATTTCATACTACAAACAACTAAATTTTATATTTTTGTTGACCTAGCTTGTCTTAGTCTTTTTTCAAACACTCATCCTGTGAGGTTTATTAAGTGGCTGGTATTAATACAGTCCGCCTTACTTGAGATGTTAAGAATATTTCTTTGGCTTGTAAAGATCGATAAATTCATATATCTTAGAATTATTAGTGTCAAATTTAATTCGTGTACATGCACTGATAAATAGTTAAAAGTGTGTCGGAAATTGAATGTTGCTTCAATTGTTTAGGGAATCCGTGAAAAATCATTTTATGAAAAGACCAAAAAGTAGATGTTTTTCGACAAGTTTTAGGCCATTTTATTCCCATTGTACATGGTTGAATATTGAACTATAAAAAATGTGACTTAAAAATTCGGATACATAATCGACCGTTTTTTGACCAAATACGATGAAGCGCAACTTTTTCTGAAATAAATGTAACCTCTTAATTGTGTATCGTATGAAAAATAATCGACAAGAAAATTGCATCGTTTTTCCGTAATTAATAAAATCGTGATTCTTAATTGTCGTATTAAAATTGTTTCTGCAATGATACATAGAAAACTGTGAAGCTATTACAATTATTAATAACTTTATGTTAAAAAACTATAGTCGGCTTTCAAAGAATAAATTTTTCAATAAATTAAATGTTTACAACCTTGTCAAATGATGAAATTCATATACTTAATTCGTAGTTTGAATACCTATATAAAAATCGTCGAATTGTAGTTATCAATTGTTTTATTGTGAGTTCACATATATAATATATATATATATATATATATATATATATATATATATATATATATATATTAATTATTAATTGTCCAGTTTTTGTTCATTGTAAAAAAAATCAAATTTATCTAAAAATTTAGCCAATTACTAGGCTAAAAATAGCTGCTGTTCTCCACAATCTTTAAATCAGTTATTGGGTATAAACTATCGATTTATTGGTTAGCTTTTTGTTATATAATAACACTTTATAATAGTTTTAAATCCCTTATCAAATAAACCCTAGTTGAAATCAAAAGATGTTTTTTTTCTAGAAATTATTCGTTTATGACGAGTAAATCAATATTTAATGGCCTTGAGTTTAGTTATTAAAACATGGTTTCAATAACTAAACTCAAAATTCTCAATCTCTACTAGAAAAGATCTACAGTTTCACTTAATTTTATTACAACATAACCTTAACAATCCTTCCCACCAGTTATGAACCAATTATTATAAACTATTGACAATATTCAGTACTTTTTTTTAAAACGACCTGTAAAGTACATCATATATAAAATTTAACACCTTACATCAGCTATGTCCAGTTTCATTCCATATTTTATTTTTCTAAAATCGACTAACGTAATATATGTTGCATATGAAAAAAGAGACGAATTATTAAAACAAGTTCCAAATATACTTGTTAAATTTCGTCGAATCCTACATTTTCCTGGTGTATACGTATATATATATGTGCAACCCACCTAATTTATCAAGATCATTGACCTCTTGTCGTGTGTATTTAATATATCTAATGCTATTTGCCAGGAAACTAGTTGCCATCAGTAACAGTCTGTCTCTTCGCGTATGTTGCTGCTATTTTAACCGTGAGATATCTTCGTGAACCACGTGTAAGTTTAAATTTCGCGAGTATACCGTGTGCGTAACGTGAAACGTGATTAAACTCTTACTTGTCTTTTATTTTTTTTTTTTGAAATACATTTTTTTAAGGTTAGGAACGTTCAGTGATAAAAATCGTGTGAAAATGTACGTGATTATTTTTGCTTTGTTTTTTAGGTTAGAAACGTTTGGTGGTAAAAATCTTGTATAAATGAATATATATTTCTTTTTTTTGTAAGAAATTTCTTTTAGGTTAGGAAGGTCTAGTGACAAAAATTTTATTAAAATTAACGTTATAAATTCTTCTCTTTACGCTTTGAGGTTAGGAATATTTAGTCATGAAAACCATCTGTGAAAGTGAACCTGATTTATTCATCTTTTTCTTATTTCTAGGTTAGGTATATTTATTTTTATTTTTATTTTTTTATTTTTTATTAGAAACGCTCAGTGGCCATAATCATATAAAAATTAAAACAATTAAAGTTTAGTTTTTCATTTTTATTATATTCTTCTTTTTTTAGGTTATGAGTACTTATTGACAAAGATTGCATACGAATGAACGGCATTAAATATTCATCTTTCTCTTACTTTGTAATAAATTTTTTTTTAGGTTATGTGCGCTCAGTGACAAAAATGTGCCTTTGTGTACAAACGTGAGATTTTTATGACTAACGTTAGGCGAGATCAGCAATAAAATAAAAATGCTTCGTTGGTTTTGATGGTGAAAATAATGACGAGTTGAAACCGCATTTTATAGGGAAAGGTCAATCATTCGCGACAGCTGGATGGAAGAAAAAAACTGCATGTACGGAGGTATTTTCTGATGCGGGTATATGGTGAAGTTGCAGCTGAATTATAGCTGTATTATTGTTAAAAAAAACCTAAAAAAAAATTTTTAGGACGTATAAATGACTGTATTTTTACATGAGTTTTAAATTATAGCGTACTGTTTCTGCGTAAAGCGAGATGATCATTACAAAATGGTTTGTTTATAACCTAACAATATGAAATAGCGGTATATATCTATCCTTAATTTGCGTTTTATCTTGCAATTTTCTTTTTACTCCCGACGTATAGAGTAATAAGGAAATATCAAGACAAATGTTTTAATTATTTATTTGTAGACTTTGGTGCGTCAGGTACGATATAACCTCTTTGGAGCAAAAATGTAAAAAAAAAAATTTTTATTTATACTTTTCAAAAGTGTAAAGAAAAAAATATCTTATTTGAAATTCAAACAATTTATTAGATATACTTATAAACAAGTAATTTTTTGATAATGACGTTATGGACTAATCATTACCTCGAAATAGTAAAAATGGTCAATAGTTTACCATAATTACTTTGTTGTATCTTTTTATACCTAATTTTTTATTTTTATATTTTATAATACATTTTATAATCCATATTTTCTAAGGGGTATAGATAATTATTCGATGTAAATTATCTTTAACCTCAAAATATGAAAAACAGTAAAATTTCAATAATTTTTTATTTCTTATTTCTACTTTTGGTCCGTATAAGCTGTCCATTGTAATATTTCAGAAATGGTCGACTTTCTAAAAAAACAAATTTTTCTTTGATTTTATTATTTACTTAAATTTTTATAATTTTACTACTTTTATTTGGGGTAAAATTAATAATAGAAATTGATGATTTTGAGGTTAGCTGAAACCATGTTTTGGCCATTTATTACTGTTTTATTGATTTTTCTTTGTTAAACAGCTAGTTTTTGGCCACTAAATCGTTTCATAAATGTTTCGTCTGTATAGTGTCTATTTACAACCTGAAAATATTAAAAAATGATCATATTTCTCGAATAGTCCAGTGGTCAAATGTCTAACTAATTTATCATTTATTTTACTTTGTCGTATCAATGTTTATATTTGAACAACTTTTATTTTGCATAAATTATTTCTCCTTTAACATTAAAACATTAATAATAATCACATTTAAACAAATTGTATTTCCCCTCTCTGCCACGTAAATTTTAATATTTTGAAAATATCGACCATTTCTTGAAAATATCGTGATAAATGTATGATAGACCCGTATCCCTAATTTCCGTATCCCTAAATAATTTACTCCAATGTCCCATAACAACATAACCAAATGAACAAAAAAAACCATAAAATTTTCATCGACATTCCATCGTAAAATTAGTAGTCGAAGCAACAAACATACTTTCTAGGTTACACCTTAAATCCAAACAGGTTACTTCCGTAACAACGCTGCTCTTTCACGGAAAGCTTTCATCCACGCCGACATTTTGGCGCCATTTCCCAAACAATAAGAAAACAAAAAAGAACGTCGTTTTTTCGTGCTTCTCATACTAATCAACCTGTGTAGAAAGTCATATATATACCAATGGACGTTGCGTAACCAACAAATATTAATGTTTTTCACTTGCGAAAACCTAACCTATTTTTTAGTATCAGAAAATACGATTTATACAGATATTGAGGTTTTTAGTAAAAAAATATCATTTTTTTTTTACTATTTTCAATTTATATTCAATATTTTGGAATAGATTGCTAAGATTTATTAATAATTCTTAGTTTTTTCTTTTATTTAAAATAATTCTTGGTTGAATGGATATTAAAACGTATCACTGACACGGAAGTTTATACTGGAAGATAAAATTTTTGGTTTGATATTACCAGTCAAACATAGTTGATAGTTTTTGGAATCTGCGACTATCGTGTTTCTGGCAATTCGTGTACCTTAATAAAAATCGAACGATTAATGGAACACTTACTTAATCAAAAACTAGCCATTTAACCGAATGCTATAACCATTAAATATCCGCAAACAGTAGTTAAAAAATAGTTTGAACTAACCTCCCAATCTTCATTTTCTACATATATACCCTAGTAGAAATTAAACCATTTGTTAATATTTTCAGGTTAGACATATCTATTTTATAGGTAGTGATTAACCATACTTCCTACCCATTTTTTTTCAAAAAGTGGCTATTTTCTACCTTAAAAATGGTTTACATTACCACGTATACACCGGCGCAATGCGTATATACAGTACGAAAAATAATTTTCATTTCTTTAATCACATCCATGACAAACACCATAAAATTCCAAAGATAACATCTGTTTCTCACACGACAGTCACTTTCATTCAAAAGTTAGAAAAACATTGATTTAAAAGAAAAAAAAATTGTCTTTTTTCGTGGTCTATCTTAAAGACTGAATGAAAATCATTGATTCGTTCCTTTTTTTGTGAACGTGCAAGCGAATCACGATTGTAATTAAGGAAAAACGAGACGAGAGGCTCTAAAGTTAGTATATTGCCCAATTAGCGCTGATGGAGGAGAGAGAGAGAGAGAGAGAGAAAGAGAAAAGATATCGCTTGTAACATCTGTTGGTAATTTTGAATATCAACGTCGAGACTAGAGAGAGAATCATCGTTTTTACAGCTGTGCAATATTCGCGCGTATTATTATCGTTAATTTCCTCCCTATCAACGGGTCTAATCGCGAGAGACACCCGATTTCGATATTGTTGAGACACTTATTTATTTTTATTTATGGAAACACGCTCGGAGATATGTATAGTCAATTAGGGAATTGAGAATTTTAAGATGCCACTTACATCGAGTACATCAATCGAGAGATGGTTATCGGGTATGCGTATTTCGACGGTGATGCGGTAAGACAATTTTAGACGATGAGGTTGATTTTTTTCTTTTCTTTTCGGGTTGATTGATTTTTCAGTGGAATTGTTAGGGTTTATTAATATTTTTTTAGGGTGATTTTTTTTTATTAATTTTGGGGGTTGATTTTTAAAGTATTTTTAGGTGGTGTATATATATCCTATAGGATGCGTTGAGTTTTTTAAAATTTAAGGTTGGCCTATTTGTGGATATTGTTGTTGATGTATTGTAAGGTTGATAAATTAAGCATTTTTGTTGATGATGATAGTTTAATCGTGTTTGATGTTGATACTTTAATTTTTTGTTGATGATGAAAGTTTGAATATTTTTTGAGGTTGATACTTTTATTTTTATGGTGGTGATGAAAGTTTGAAAATTTTTTTAGGGTGAAATAGTACATTTATATTTTTTAAATGAAACTCAAATTATTTGTTTGTATCTTTTTTAATTTTTTTTTTTGATACTTTGATTATTTTTTGATGTTGAGTTTTCAAAAAATCTTTGTCATTTTTAGATGCTTATGTGTGTAAGTTAATTTTTCGAAATATATTTTTTACAGAATATTTATGGTTTGAAAATGGTCTAATTATGTTATATATAATATATATAATTTATTACAATATATAATATTAAATATTATTATAATAATATTATTATAAATATTTATAAATATATTTATTATTTTAACGTCGCTTTATTCATGCTCCCAAATGGGTGCTAATCAGCGACGGAGGTCATACGATGTCTTTGTTAAGAAAGCACTTGTTGAAAATACATTTCATCAGTGGTGCTTGTATCAATCGGCTGGGGCCGGGAATCGAACCTGGGACCTCCAATTACGAGCCCGACGCCCTACCGACCGAGCCATCGTAGGCCTCGAATATTTATATATATGTTGTTAATACTACGTTGACTTATCGACTTTGATATATTATTTAACATTGTTTAAACGTTAAAGTTCTACATGTAATTTTACGAAATGATTTTTTAAGTAGCTTATTTGCTGCTGTAATCGGGTATTTGTTTAAAAACAATAGGTTTAATCATTAGTAGATGTTGATACTTTAATAAATATTAGTGGTTGATTTTGTTATCATTTCTAGACTTTAAAGAATTGAATTTTGTTTTTTTTTATTAACATTTTGGTGAACACATTTTATTTTATTAAAATTTTTTGATATTTGATACTTAAATCATACTTCGACGTTGATTATTTAATCGTATTTACGAGGTTGAAGTTAATTTTTGAAATCAATATTTCACACGAAATCCACATGTAATTCACAAAATAATTCTAAAATATTGTTTTGTCTTCGCATTCCCGCTACAGTATTAAAACAGCTGCATCGCGCAGAAATGTATACCAAAGTTTTAAAAAAAAATTATGACAAGGAACGCGCTTACATATTTGTAATTGATATTTCAGCTCGCGAAACTCAACACCAAACGTGAACCGCGGGAATCCTCTGAATAAAATGAATTTTCGAACATTACCTCAACGTCCAAACGAAAGTAATCCAAATACCAACACCAAAAATTTGTACTTGCATACATCACTTTCTCATTTTGAACGCGTGACGATATTATTAACCCCTGTACTGAACCAGTTCACAATTATCATTAAAAAAAAAGTACAATGTTGGAGTTGACAAATAGTTGTGCAACCACTTATAGAACTTGTTCCTCTTCTTGTGTACGATGCCAGGAGTCAAATGAGACACCGAGCTAAGATTATACCACCACTCGATATTCCAGATTTTCGCGGAGGCGACGCTGTAATTGATGATCCGCGTATTCATAATTAACCTATATTATCCGACCAGACTTCCTCGATCGTTAAATCGAATGTATGTGGTATTTGCCTCTTTTTTCTTTTTTTTTTCAATTTTTGGAATCGTTTGATTTGTAGATGATTTCATTTTCATATTAAGTATAGAAATTTCGACAATTTAAGGTTAGGTAAAACGATTTTTCGTAGATTTATGGGCCAGTATTGGTTTGAGGTTAGAAATTGATATTTAATAGAATTTATTACTCGTCCTGTTAAAAAAAAAATCAATTTTTATCCAAAGTTTTGATTTTTACGAGAATAATTTTCGGCCAATAATTGTTAGTAATCGAAGTATCTGAATATATCACTTATATATACTCTTAACATTTTGAACGTTTCAACGTTTCAAACTTACTTTTGATTTTACATTCGGAAAACTTCATAATAACGACAACAACAACAACAACAACAACAACAACAACAATAATAACCAAATAATAATAATAATAATAACAATAAAGAAAAATAATTGTGGATACATTTCTAATAGTTTTTTGGTTATGAAAATTACATTAACCAATTTATGACCAATAATTGATAAGATCTCTGTGACCGAATACTGTCTAACAAACTATAATCTCTCAGCAACATTTTTATTTAAAAATTCAAAATTTTTGAGAGAACAAGTTTATGATAACCTATATATTCAACCAAAATAATGAAGAGCGATCGTAACACTTCGAATTTTGGAAGAAAAAAAAATTAAATTTCTGACATATTTATACGTTGACCAGTCTTGTAAATGAAGCCGACACTTATTCAGTTTTTTCAAGTAATTTCGAAAATAGCCCATAACTCAATGTGTATTTCAGAGGTTCGGTGTAAGTAATCCTCTGGATCGTGTAAGGTGACGTCACTTACGTCATAGCGTTCTAGAAGAAATTGTTGTAAATCATCGGTATCGCGTGAAAGTTAAAAAAGGAATAAAGAAAAGGGAATGTGAAACATTGATGAAATCATTTATTGGCCAGAAATTGGCTATTTTACTAACAAGTAGCTAATGAATTATTATATGGCTTAAAAGTAGTGAAAATATTCAGTACATAGACCCTAGTATAATTTTCGAGGTTAAGAATTGCTATATTATAGGTTATAAATATCTAATTTTTTTGGCAATTTTTAAACGAATAATTAGTTTTTGATCAATAAATCGCTTTAATATATATATCTATGCGGAAAAGTAGAGTAAGAAAGTTAGAATTAAGTCTAGTTTTGGCCAGAAATTGGTCAGCATATCGATAATAGACAATTTATAAATGTGATTAATACCAATGAAATCTTTCAGACTAATACAGATTAATATACAGATATTCGTAATTAAAGAATCAACTCTAGTAGAAACGAATGTATTTTTTTTGCCAGTATTGTAACAATAAAATCTATATTTTATATGCAAACAAATGGATAAACCTAGCGTAAAATATATTCAATATGGAATAAAACACATTTAACTATTTACAGTATAGATCAACCATAAACTAGTAATTTTCGAATTAGAAAAAATTATTCTTCTTCAATGTCATATCAATGTCTGGTTTTCACCTAACCTCAAAATTCTTCTTGAAAGGAAATAAAAAACTTTCCGTAGTAGAAAATTACCATAATTTAGCCAATTTCTGTTTAAAAAAAATCATACTTCACTATATGTATATAGATATACGTTTTAACCAAAAAGGAAAAAACGAAAAATTGACACTGCAAATTAATTATCAATAACTGTACGTACGCAACCTCGTCATTAACATCTGACGACATTAATATTCACTATAAAAATTAGATTAAATCCTTGATTAAAATTACTCGATAACCGCTAAGTACTGCTAATCTCTCGGATAAATGTCAAGTTCTTAGATTATCCTTAGGAAATTTCTAAGTATGGAAAAAATATACGCGTTCTCTGTACGCACGTACGTATTAAACTATTTAGGTTATGTTCGTATATTTTCTTTACATGCTTCTATGTGAAATTGTAAAACCAGCTGGTTTATATATAAGTATATACAAATATTATATATAGTTATTTTTTAATGCAAATTTTTCTGGTCGGTGTTGCAGGAAAATTCTTGCGCAAGTTTGGTTAAGTGTATATAGATTGTGAATGTTTACGTAGATTTCGAAAACGTTTTATAAGGTTGAAGAAGTGATCGGCATTTTTTTTTGTGAGAGTAGTTTTAAAGTGTAAGGTTTGTTTGCTTTGTACGGATTGAGATGTGATGATTCGATATTTGTGTAAGGTTATGTATATCGCATTCACTTTCGTTTTTCTATTTATTAGAATGAAATTTTGAGGATTTTATTTTGTGTATCGGAGTTTTTTTATAAAGTAATAGTGATTTTGAATTGATGAGTTGGATTAAGGTTGGGGAAAAATGAGTTACATTTTTTGCGTAAAGATGCGAATTGTTAGAAAGCTTGTTTATTTATTTTAATAAATAAATTTTTAATAAAAATATATTTTTAGTTTTAGAATCTCTGATGATAATAATAGGGTTAGTTATCAGATAATAAAAATGTAGATAATTTTTAATAGGTTAGTAATCGAACATTTGTATATTGTTTAAGAGTTTTAACTTCTTTTTGGGCATAAAATTGGAGATAAAAATGTTTGAAACGTAATAAAAATTGTTCAATCTAAAACGAAGAAATTTGATTATAAAACTTGTATCATAAAAAATTTTTCAACAGTGCTTCATTCAAACGAAAATGGCCAATAAATTGCCATCAATCGATTTCCCGTGACTAATCGATTTCCAATGACTGAAATGCAAATTAAAACTATAAGCTTTGTTAATCAATATTTATTAAATTATATGAAAAATATTTTAATAAGCAATTGGTTATTTGCCAAATCTGGGCTAGTTTCGTGACCGAAAAAGGGTTTGACATAACCTCACATAGATTAATGTTAAAAATCGTCTTAACAGTAACGATAATTAACAATTTGAATCTAAATGATGTAATATCTCCAAACTTCTTGACTATTTGTAAAAAACCTACCAATTTATACGCAACATTTTTAGGTTACGTACGCTGCATCAAAGTAAGAATTTGAAATTGAAATGTGGATGGACAATATACAATATTTAATAATACGCATTGTCACTTGAAAATCATTTACGTAAAGTTTTTTTTGGACAAAAATTGATTAAACCTAACCTCATAATATTTAATTTCCATGGTAAGTCCAATACAAATTTGAATATGGATTGTCTTCTATATTCATCGCGTAATTTATGTAACTTTTTCATTCGCGTAAAAGCGGTTCGATTTAATCTCAAAATCCTTAATATCTATAGTAAAACGAAGATAATCAAAACATAAACGAAGACTCGTAGTAGATAATAAAATTTTTCGCTGGCGAACAAAAGATAATGCTCATTAATTTGCATAACCAACCGATTACCATCTACACGAGTGGAAAGTGATAAACACAGATATTAGAGAAAACTTTAGAAACTCAATTTCAACTCAATTCTCACTTTATATCATTATATATATCGTGTTTTACAAAACTACGGGGTGCTGTGAGCACTTTGTAATTAAGCATGAAAGAAAATGAATAAATAAAAGGCATCATTGAAAAATTCGTTCGAACATTTTTATATCTTATATGTATATATTTCCTTTTTTTTATCAATGGGCAAGCATCGGTGTGTTCCTCATGAATGATGCATACGACGTGTCTGTGTACTTCTTGCACGCTATTCACTTTGCGTGATAGCTCTTTGTTTCTCTCTCTCTCTCTTTCTCTTTCACACTTTTTCTTCTCGTTTTGGTTAGGTTAACAGTAACGGCCGATTTCCGTTACGAGTTGCGCAATTGTGATTAGAAAATTAATGGGTGTTAATTGAAATGTTTCGATTCGAAGGAATCAGATTTTTTTAGGTCAAGGGCGCGTTATTTGAATTGCAGGGATTTGCTTTTATCGATAGGTTGATTTTACTGAAATTGTTGATTATAAGAGAAGAAAAAGTTTGTGAATTTAGAGAATTTAGAAGAGATTCGTGAACGTTTCTTTTTCTTGTAAGGGTATAGGAAAATTTTTATTTAAATCCAATAAAGAAGTCAGTGTCGATAACAAATATCGGTAATTCGAAGATTGTATTAGTTAATTATTGAATTATAAATTTGAAAAAAAGTTTAAACGAGATGGAAGCAATTCACGTGGCTGTTAGTTAAGAAAAAATCAATTTATTGAAGAAAACATGTAAAATGAACTAAGAAAGTATCATTTTTTTCAAATTTAAAATTAACAAGCAATAATACCGTGTCGGTAACGAAAGATGAACATTGTTGGTAATAAAAAAATTGTTACTTTAAAAAACGTAAAAAATTACACGGAAAGACAAACGCTTATAGGAAAACATGACGGAACCTACATTTTAAGTGCAAATAGAATATTTTTCTCCAAATTAAATATACAACACAATGCCTGTAAAGAACAGAAGAGAGTCACGGTAACTCAAAAATTATTCTTTAATAAATAAATTAAAAATCTGAAAAATTCACAAAAACATTCTGCAAAGCACATTAAACTTGCTGATAAGAATATATTTTCTAAAAAAAAGTAATAAATTGTTACTACCCTAGTAGAAATCTGACCATAAATGTAACGTTTTTTAAGCCAAAAAATGGCCAAGTGTCATAAAATACCGAATAAATGCCCAATAAATAGCAAAATTAGAGTTTTATTTAACCTTCAAATGGTAAATTTCTATTAGGGTAATAATTACTTTGATTAATATTTAGCTTATATTTGCCTTCGAACAAATAATTGAGACAACCACATAAAAAAACATATAATTACGAAGGTATTACTTAAAATTAAGTAAACAATGCCTAGTCAATAAAAAATTGGATACTGTTGGTAACTCGAATTATTAATGTAAATTAAAAAAAATTGAAAAAAATCAAGAATACAATTTAAAAATAAATTTGTGCATGAAATAAGTAAATAAAAAATTAATGAATAAAATTACATAAATAATACCTTGTCGTTAAAAATACTTAAATACTGTCGGTAAAAATTTTCAAAAATTTACGAGTGTGATTTGGAACATACAAAGCAAAATGAAGTAAAGGACACGTTATCGATAACAAAAGAACTCAACTCCCTCGATAACCCAAGTAAAAAATTAATTACTATTTCAAACCATTCTTCAAATACAAACAAAAACCATCTCTTATACTCATAAGAACTATAATTTCCTGTAACCTAACCTAAAAAAAAAACTACTGCTTTCTCGCTCCTAATTACAATGATCATAAAATCGAAAAGACGATAAATTCAATACATATACGGATACAACTTCATAATCCTTACATTCATTCGCACAAGATCTCGTTATGAAAAGTCGATACGAAACCTGAATCCGGCATATTTACATGTATTATTCATTACCACGTTGCGCGGCAGTTTATAAAATACAAACTCGACTTCTCGATATAATCACCAACAGCATCTGTAACGATAATTTTCTAAAATTTACTTATAATTAATACAAACGACATAAACACACGGTTGATAAAAAAAATGGAGATAATTAATCGCGACGATAAATAACGATTAAAGTTCATAAACTAACCTATCGGACATAATCCTGCGATTAAATTTTTTTTTTTTGATTTCATAAAATATTATGTTTATTCGATACGCTTGATAATTGACGTTACAAAATGAAAGCACGTCACGTGCTCTCTGTTTATGCATTAGTGAAAGCAGAACAAAAATAAACAAAGAAATTTTTTTTAGGTTATGAAGTTACTTATCTGATTTGTACGAGGCGATGATTGTGCGGAAAAATGTTTCAAATTTTTATTTGCTTTTGCATGGGTCTACCGAGGGGACGTTCACGTGTTTCACATGGATTAATTTTAATGAGCGTTGGACATCTCGGAATATACGTCTCTTAGGTTGATGGTTATTTATGGGTTTTATACTCGTTTCTCTCTTTCTCTTCGCAATTGCAATGGTAATTTTAGGTCAAAGTTTCGTCTTTCCCTTGTTACGTACATTTTCTTTATTTTCTTTGTTTTTTGGTTGGGGTATAAGTTTACTCGATTTTGAGGTTAGGTGAAACTAGTTTTTAACCCTTTCAGATTCAATGATACATTGTAATGTACATTGTAATGATAATTGCAATGATGATCTACATAGATACAAATTTTAAATTAAAAAAATTATAACGTAAATTATTAAAACTACAGTAAACAAATGTTTCGTTAATATTTTTATATTAATCAGATAATATTATACTATATGTTATCTGATTATATTATATATTATAGATAAAAAAAAAAAATAAAAAAAATTCTAAATTATTTTTAATCTGTATTGGTTAAATAATGATCATGATTGAGTGGACAGTTTTTAGCGTGTTATATATTGCATTTTTTATATCTAAGTGGAAATTGAGGAATTTGAGATTGGGTAGGAATAATTTTTTGGACTTTGGTCTATTTGATCAGTTTTTGTCTAAAAAAATCTTTTCTTAATTGTTCACATTGAAGATTTTGAGGTGAAACCAGTTTTTTGGATATCAATTACTGAAATTGGATAATTCCATAGTTTGTAGATAAAAACATTTTGTATTATATTTAATATTTTGAGATTAATAATTACTAATTTCATAGATTATAACTAACTATCTATTTCCTATTAATTTTTTTTAATAATAGCTAATTTTCACCTGAAAAATGTTTAATTTCCTACTAAAGTAACTAGCTAGGTTTCAAAAAGAAAAAAATTGTTTAGAATTATATACACTTATTTCTCAAAAAATCCCTGTTGTTTCATTACTCAAAAATATTTGCTTTATAGTTCATAATGAATTCTTTTCCGCGATTTCCAAAAATGGTTACAGATATTTTATCAATGATTAATAATTCACTTTTATATCGACTGTCCAATTCTACAAATTAAAACATATAATTATTTCGTTGCAGTCTATTAACCATAAAAAAATAAAATATTATTTTTATTAAAGTAAAAGATATTATAACATTAACGGGGTGCCATAGTCAATATTTATCCTCCCTACCTTATCGGCAATCGTGATTATTAGTAATAAATTTGTAAATAAAACAGTATGTGAAAAAATAAGAGAAGAGGCGCCTTCGTTTATTGCTAATCTAATGTGTGCTAAATTTGAAATTGAAATATTATTGCGTTTTCGAGAAAAGTCTTACCAAAAATGTGAACCTAACCTCAACAAAGTGAAAAGATTTGATATTTTTGGTAAGACTTTTCTCGAAAACGCAATAATATTTCAATTTCAAATTCAGCACACATTAGATTAGCAATAAACGAAGGCGCCTCTTCTCTTATTTTTTCACATACTGTTCTACTTTTTTATTAATTAATCATCAAAAATTGAGTATGGAACCCCCTTAATAGATCTAATAAAAAAATATATTTAAAAAAAATTGTTACAATTTCTACTGCAAGGTTGGTCACTTTAGTTCAAGGTTAAAAATAAACTATTTTGTATAAGTTATCACTAGGCATTATCAACTAATTCTTCAAAATGTCTACAGTTGATATACCTAAAAAATTGTTAATATTCCTATTATATCCTGAAAGAAAAAGAAAAACAGAAAAAACATATCTGAACTTTACTAAAAATCCGCATTTTGAGGTTAACCCAAGCCAATTTTTCTTTTTATAAAAGACCCTTAAAATTGTCTATATGCACGTCAATAAAATTTAACGACAACAGCGAAATTGCAGAGAGTCAATAACATTTTCTCTAACGGGGGAGTAGAAACGAAACGATTTTGAATATATACCAAGCAATTATATCGTGTGTATAGAGCGATGCCCATTGACAAACATGGAGATATACACATATATATGTGGGTATGTGCACAGATGCTTAATGCATTAAACGTTACCTATATACATATAGAACCATTTCCCCGTATAGAGAACTTTGAAAATTCTCCGATTCGACTGTGCAAACAGACTGATAGTTTTTTTTTTATTCCTTTCATTCGGAAGTTGGATGACTGATATGTTGTTTTTCCGGTAGTATTTCGGGGTCTTTGTTCGATTCGATGAGAGGCTGTTCCGAGTTTCAATCGTTTGATATATATACCTTTGTTTTGATTTTACATCGGTATTGTTTATGGAGAATTGATGATTTTACGTGTAATAATGTTAGGTGATTAGTTACTTTCAGTGAGAATAATTTGTCTAAATGGTTTTTGGCGAATAAATCGGTTGCTTATATGTTCATTACATGGTTTAATGTAACGTTAAGAAGATTCATATTTGATAGGTGCAGTGTAATCTGATGTACGTTTTTCATTAATAAACATTGGAGTATCTCTAAAGCAATTTATGGCAAATAAATCGGTTTTCTATGTGTTTATTATATGGCTTAAACGTAACATTACGAAAATTAATTTCAAGTATGACACTTATTATGTATTTAATTTTATACATTTATGAATATCAGAGTATTTGTGTTAATCTATATGTAGTTTTCGTGAAATTTACATTGCGGCCCTTATCTAGCCAATATATAAGTTTGCAGATAAAATGACTAACCTACAAAAGTTGGCTACTTGTATTTTATTATTATTAATATTTGATGATAAATTGTCGTTTACAATATGTTTCGTGTAAATTAAAACATTTAAGAAATTAAATATTTTTTTATCTACAAAAATAAGTATTTATATACCAAACATTAACGATTTATGCCCAATAAGTGGTTAGGTCTAACCTCACAATGATAAATTACGAATACAGGGATAATGTAAAAAAATCTTTATTTTTATCATTGATATGCGTGTTTAGTTCCATTCACTTGAACTAAATTCATGAAATATAACTAATAAATCGCTTGGTTATGCCAAATTAATGGTTTCACATAATGCAAAATACTTTTTTAAACTATCAAAATTCGATGTTTTATATTTACAAAAACAACTGTTCTTATCTAACCTCAGAGAGACATCAACAATGAACGGAACGTAAGAAGATATCAAATCATTTATCCAATGCATATTTATAGCCAAAAGCTAGCCATTTTAGTAAAAAAAGACACGACAAATCCTTAATAAAACATAACCTCAAATAATCGAGAACTACATGGAACAGTATACAGGCTTATAAACTATACGTTTAACTTCCTTAGTAGAAATGTAACATTTGAAGGTTAAATAATACTCGAATTTCGCCATTCATTTTTAAACTTAAAATACGTAACATTTATGTTAAGTTTTCTACTAAGGTTTAAGAAATTTCATTGACCAGAAAATAGAGCCATTTCACAAGTATATAACCCAATAAGCCTTAACCTCACATCGATCAATTTCCACGAAGCAATAATATTAATAAACGCTCTCAATCCAAGTTTCCCAACTCATATATATATATATACATGTATATACTTATCAATTTAATAGCTACAGTAATTGATTTTGTATATTAATACGATGTAAATTATTAATATCAATTATGAATAATAATATTAAACCATCGAAGCTTTTTCTGCGATTACACGTTCGCTTCGCATATTTCCAATCATGTGGAATAAATAATATTCGATGACACAGAAACTTCTTCTTCAATTGTAATAAAACGTTTTCTATTTTTTCCCCCTTTACGATTTTCTTAGGAAATTCAGCGATATTTGCATTTTAATACACACAAGTCGAGCACTGACTCTTCGTTATGGATTTTAATGTATTCAAAACCACTTTCTATTAATTTATGGGGTATTCGATACGATAAACAACTAAATGTTCTTAGTAACATTTAATTATTAGCCACGTTTATTTCTTTTCTTTTTATTTCTTACTCATTCTGAGGTTAGCGAAAGCGTTTTTTAAATAACCTGTATAGTTGAATTAATTTTTTTTTGGAGGGTAAAATGTGGTGGTGTGAAACGGAAAAATGGTGAGTTATTTGTAGTTATAATTGTTTAGATTAACCTAAAAATGATTTTTAACGGTACGAAAAGTTCCTTATTTTGGGCTAAAATTGAAAAATGATATTTTAAGTATAAAGTGACCACTTTCTTTATAAATCGGATGAAAATGAGTACAAAGTGTTACGTTACTCATAAAATTACTATTTTTAACCTCAAAAATATTGCGAAACGCCAAGTTTATGCAAATAGAAATCGTATAAATTGGATAGGTAAACATCGTTATGTTTATAATATTTGCGCGAACACTTATAAGATATAGTAAGAGTTTCAAATTTTAAAATGATTTGTAGTATACGGTTTTAACCTCGAAATTAAAAAAAATTAATTAAAAAAGAAAATAATAGTGTACGTCGAGCTTTTGTTATAATGTTATATATTTTCATAGTTCTAATTAGCAAAAAATTATTTCTTTAAAAGTTTTTGTAAGTAATAAGTTATATGTACATATGTCCCTAGTAGTAATGTAATTAATGAAATTAATGTAATTTAAAGGTTAAATGAAACTCTAATTTTGCCATTAATTCGACATTTTTTTCGGTATTTTATGACATTTGGCCAATTTTTGGGTTAAAACGAGATTATTGTCCGTAATACAAATCAAAACATTTTGAGGTTAATTGAAAACAATTCTTGTAGCTTAATTATTGAATTATTCGCAATATGTAGGATTGAATGGCAATTTTTTGCCAATACACATTTCATAAATCTTTTGATTTGTACTAGAGATTATTGATTATATTCCCTAAATATTTAATTATAAAATTATTCCGAAAGTAAAACAACTTTTAACGTATGACACGGAAATTTTTTTTAAATTTGCCAAAAATCGCTATTTCAAACAATAATACGTTAAAATTAGCTTGATTTCTAATTATCATTAAAATAATTCTTAATTTTGAAATTCTTAAAAATTATATACGTTATATTCTTAGATTTATAAAAATGTAGCGCATTCTAACATGAGAACCATAAAGAATTAGTACGTTCTAACCTCAAATTTGCAAAAATAAAGTACGTTCTAACCTCGAATTTATAAAAAATAAGTATGTTCCTTCTTTAAAATTATGCAAATTACATACACTCAAACCTCTAATTTATATTTTATACACGCTAATCTTAAAAATTTAATGTTGTAAAAAATAATAAGATTCCTATAATCCTAACCCCAAAATTGGAAAATGTAGTCCAAAAATCTATATAAAAATCGTATCTTATATTACAAATAAATTGAAAACATCGACTTCTCGAAACCAGATCTCTCGTATCTTCTCCACAAACTCTTAGAATTTACAGGTTAAGATCTCTATCAAACGTAATACGGCTTCAATAACTTTCAACACTCTATTACTTATACAAACCACTCGGCGCGCAATAATTAAAAAAACAAAAACCAAAAAAATCGTAACCTCATAAACAAGCCTCTTTATACGTCCCTATACAAACCTAACCTAACCCAACAACGTTATTGTCAACACCCCTCGATAAAACCACAAGATAAAGATACATAAAATCGCAAATTTATTAATAAGAAAATCCATTCGCAGTAATCGGTTAAACTACTAATCGTAATCCATAAATCCGGGGGAATCCCCGGGTTGTACGTATATAGATATATCTATAAGAAAACCGAACAAGGAACCTATAGTCCGAATAAATTAACCTCACTTGGTAATTGCGGTCGCGCGTATAATGTGCACACATATAAATCATACTTTATTACACATATACTCAACGTTTCTCGGTTCCCTTTCTTAAAATAGAGCGAATTCGTTTTTTTTTATTTTGCCGTTTCGTTTTAAATTTTAACACGTTGCAGAAAGTGACGAAATGTATCGTGAGAAAACGCGGTTTGCGTTCGAACAATGCGACGTTCGTTATTTTTCGTCGATCACGTGGGCTATACCGTATTTCTTCTTTAATAATGTCATGTGTATATATATATATATATATATATATATATATATATATATACACTTTCGTAATGTCGCATGGAAATATTTACACGACTAGCTTCATGTGTATTGTGTATTTTTTTTAAACGTGACTAGCGGAAAATTTATTTAAATGAATATTAATTTTATTGTGGAAAAAATAAAAGATGAGGAAATGTAAGTGAAAGGGATTATTTATAGAATAAATTGATCGAATTTTTGTATTAAATCGATTGTATTTGCGTGGGGATGAATTGATCGATGTATTCAGTGATCATTGTAGGTTATGGTTATGGTTATGGTTTTAATTTAATTTTAACGGAATGTCGGTCCTAAATTGCAGAAATCTGCACCTTTCAACACAAAATTTATACATAAAGTATTGAAATAAAAATCTGAAAAAGTCATAAGGATGATAGCTTAAAATATGAAGAAGGTTGATTTTATAAAGAAAAAATCATTTTTTAAATAATAATTGAGTAAAGAATTTTTGGTCGGTAATTATTAATCAAAAAAGGCATAAACTTTCAACCCAAACATCGTAATCAAATTTCGGATTTAAAAATCTGGAAAAATTTGGATATATTATTTGAAACATGTCTGAGGGCCTGTTCAGTTTTTTTTAATTTATTCATTTGTTTATAAAAAGAAAAATAAAAAAAATGACCATTTTCTGAGTTCGACATCCCCTTAAGTTGAACATTTAGTTTTGAATGAAAGGCGATCATGTAGATAAAGAGTGTAAGAGAAAATAGGATCAAAATTACTTTTTTTCTTAACCAAGAAATAGCCATTTTTACTAATACTAACCTAAATATTCCGATTGTTTTAGATACTTTAATGGAAAATGGTATCGTTTTTTTATATTGATAAATATATCATTTTATATTTTTCCAATATTTTCCGGACGAAAATTAGCAAAATATGTCATTTTTCACCATAAATTAACCAATTTATGGTAACGTTTTTACTAGGGATATGTTAAATTATTACCTTTCAAGAATTTAGCATTTTTACACTAAAACTAGAAATGTTACCGCTTCAAAGATTTCACAAAATAATTTTTTAAAAACATAAATATAAAACCTACAAAATAATCTAATAAATTTGAAAAAAAAATCTAGTAAATATGACTAATTTTTTAACATTACATTGACAATAATGACTATAAATTTATAATTTGAAACGTATCCACGCAATTGTTTTTATAACATGTTAATATCAATATTTTTATTTTGAAGATATTATAATTTAGATAAACTTTATACATCTAACTAGTTCTTGGTTATTAAATTAACAATAATTCCTATGAAAGATGTCTACGTAGCGATTACATTATATAGTAATATTAGTATGATGTATACGAGACATATTAATTAATACTAACTTAAGATTTTTTGACTAGTTTTTGTCAATATATATCTCAGTAGTGATTTTCAAATGGTATACAGCTAAATCAAAGTAATCTAACGTTTCAAGAATCTTTTAATTTTTTTTTTATAACGTTTGTAATATTTTGAGGTTATGTTCATTAAAAAAATTACGTTTTTTCACTATACCCTGACACAATCCTACTATCCTTAACAATCCAACCACAATTAAATAGAAAAGAGATAATACAAAAATCCTAACTTTAACATATCCCGAAAACTGTCTCAGTAAATTAATAAAATTAAAGCGATTCAATCCGCATGAGACTTTTGTATTCTCTATAGCTCTCTCTACATATACCATAGATAAAAGTCACACGAGTCACATATTTTTTTTCTTTCTCCACGTTCGTGCATCTCGTTAAAATAAAAGCCGTGTGAAGTCCGTTCGTGCGTGGGATATAGGATGGTTTACGAGGACACGCGTTTTAAACGCAACGGTCATCCTGATAGAAAATTCTAAACGTTGCATTTTTTTTCCTCTTTTTACCGTTCGATATAGATGCGCGGAATGAATTGATCATGGGTTTCGGACGCATAGTTGTTGGCTAAAAAATGTTTTATTTACGCAGTGAATTGGATCGAATTTTGATGAAGACATTTTTTGAACGTTTATTCAACAGTATTTTTTAAATAAAAAAACGTTATACGTTTTTAGAAAGATTTGCATATTTTGAGGTAAAACAAAATGGTATTTTTGTTCATTTTTTGTCTAATGTATAATTTTTAGTTAAAAGAAGAAAAACTAACGATTAATTGGGTTAGTAAAGTTACAGAATTTTTAGATCATATATATAACTATTTTTTAGATAGTTTTGCATTAACAACGTTTCACAATACTAATGGAAATTGAGTGTTACGGTAAAAATGTAATGGAAATTGATATTTTGGTCAAACCAAACGTTCTATATTCCTAATAGAAATGGGGAATTTTGGTTAAAATAACATTCCATGTTTTTAATAAAATTGAGAAATATGAATACTAAACTTTGTATGTTCCTAACGAAATTTGAGTGTATTGAGGTTGTTTATAACCATTTTTAAATCACTTTCGGTTCAACAGTCTGTTTCTGAAGAAAAAAAACATTTCGTAACCCAACTAAAAATTTAGATTTCAAGGCTAGTTCTTCCCAACGTTTCCAAATGGCAACCAAAAGGGTTTCATAATAGCATCGGTGTAAAATAATATGGAGGTTAGGTAAAACCATATTTTGACTAGTTCTCGACCAAAAACATTTGATAATAGTATCAGTGTAAATTAAAAATTTGGTGATTAGGTAAAACCATCTTTTCACAAGTTTCTAACCAAAAAATATTTCCATTTGATGTACCGCTCAGATTATTAATTAATTTTTATTCCAGTAATAACCACCATCATAAACAAAAAGAAAACTAACCAATTAATCACAATCTCAAACTGGAAGACAGATGAACGAATGTTCATTTTTATATCACGAAGCTTACTTACCATGTGCTATCAATCAAAACATCACGAAACATCGATCAACATATCATCACACGGAATATATCCGATAAATTATTAAAAATACAAACAAAATCATCGACTCGTATAATAACGAAAAATCAAACCATTTTTTGGCCATAAATTGCCTCTCCGCTTAGAAAACAAATAATATCAATCAAGCTTAATAATAATTTCGCAACACGTGTTCTCTCTCTCTCACTCTCACTCTTTGTCATTCGCGATGTATCCTAGTCACACGTTTGTCATATTAGGTTATGTAACGATCTCTCGGGCATTGGTCGCGGCGTTTTCATGAATGAAAATGCAAAAGCTGCAGTTGTTGACTCTCGTTAGCGGTAGCTCGCTAAATCGTTGAAATCGCTTTCGTTTTGCAGCGAAAGTTGTTCATATACATATATATATAGATACGCACAAATTACTTAGTAAACTTTGCCAAATGGGTTTATCTTGGCGTTTATGTGTTTGTGCATATATAATACACGTGTGTCTACGGGGTTATATTTAGTTGGATGTGCATTCCGGTTATTATTGGTCGGTTGAGTCTGATAATAGCATTTTTTGGATATCTTTAGAATTTTCGTGTACTTTGGGGATACTTCTTTTTTTTTTTGTTAAGTTGATTTGGATGTGGGATGCATGTACAATCACGTAGATTTACAAACAGACGAACAATTTTTAGTGAAACATTGAAAAAATGGGTTAAAAGTGGTAAAAAAATAGTCGAAAATTGGAGAGGAAATGTCCAAAAAATAGCCAAAAAGAAACTTGTGTAGTACGTAAGAATATATATATTATCTGAAAATCTAGAATAAATTATCCTTTATAAAGGACCAGTACGGTTTGTGTACATTTATTGGCCCCAAAAATTAGTTTGAAACTTTTATATTATTTACGAAAATTATGAACATAACCTCCCTGGTAGAAATCAAAGCATCAATACAACGTTTTTTTAGCCAATAACTGTCGATTTGAACGAAAAATATTAAATTTTCAATTAATGGTCAAATAATGGTTTCGACCAAACTCAAAATACTCAATTTCTACTGTAAGAATATATGATATATAAGAATCTTAAATAAATTGAATTTCGGGATTAACTAATATTTTTGGCAATGTTATCTACATATGTATATCGGCGCAAATGTGGTTAGAAAACTGTTACAGTACTTAAGAAATGTAAGTATTGACCTATCTTATTTAGAAACATATATCGTACAGTAAATAAATTTATATATATAAATTAATGTAAAATTAATATTTGGTCAATAAATTATCAAATAAATATGATACAATTCGCACAGAGAACAAACAAAATGCTAATTCATGTTAGCGGTAACATGGTTGAACCAAAAGAATAAATACGTAACAAGGTGAAATTTACCATTTTACAAATAAAAAAATGGCCAAAAATAACCATAAGAATTTTCATATTCGAGAACAGTGCAGACTATATTAAATCATTAATTCGAATAATGTCGTCAAGTCAACGTATAAAATATTTCTCACAAGAAATCGAGTCGTATGTGTCAGTATGTATGTGTATGTGTGTGTGTGTGTGTGTGTGTGTGTGTAATTATCAAGATAATTACGATGAGCGTAACATGCAGGTTCAACTTTATTGATTTATGCGAGTGGATAGACGCGGCATCTTTTGACGTTTTCAACGAGTCCAACCAGTCTTTTGACAGATTCTCATTATGTTAATGACCTGGCCGAGTTTTCTTTTTTCGCAAGGCGTGTGTGTGTGTCTACACTCGGAATTATTAACGAGAAACTGATAAATATATATATCGCAAAGAAAAAAAATATTGGTTATGGTGTGTCTATATGTATGTATATGTGTATACGGAAATTTTGTGTCAAGATATCTTTTTTTTTTGCTCTGAAAATGTCTTATTACGTGATTTAAATTTATATTTTATAAGAGAGAGGAGGGTTAATCAAAATTTGATTGTAAAATTTGAGGTTACGTCGGCGTTGGTTACCAACGAATCGTAAAATTCATTCACTGGGAGTCAGAATATCTTTTTTAGTTGGAAACTGGATGATTGATATACAAATATGGCCAATAAAGTGATAATTATAGTGGCTAGTTATATTGGCTTTAAACTGGACAAGAAGGTATAAAAAGACCATGGCCAGTTCTTAGTAAAATAATGTCCTATATACCAATAATTAAGTTCTATTTCTTTTACAAAAAAACATCTTGCATAGCTAGTAAGAAAATGACCAATAATTGATTAATAATGGGAACTCTTTTTTTTATTTTATGATTATGACTTTTAGGTTAGGAAATTATTATTTTAAGAGTAACTATAACTCTATTTTTTTAAATCGTAAAATTTATAGTTTTAATGTAAAATGGCAAGAAACTGGCTGGCTATTAATGGAACGTTTTTTAGAACTATGCAATATTATTAGCTTTGTAAGAGTTTTCAGGTTTCAGGTTAGGAAGTTATTCGTTCGTTAAATACTTTAATGTAAAACATAGTTAAAACTGGCTAATGATGACACGTTTTTTCTTATAAAATTACAAGTACTGTGTAGGTTGTAAATAACATAAACACGTTGAATCGAAAAAATTAAAATTTTTCAATAATTTTAGGTTAGATGGAAGATTTTTAGACTAGAAAGCCATTCTATTAAACTCGAATACTACTTTCATTTATTGTAAATGGTGAAATTTTAAATGCCAAAAAATGATTTCATTTACCCTCATAATAAGAAATAGTAACTAAGAATTTTAAAATATATTTTTCCTTCAAATTCAACTGATGAAAAATTGAACTTCGAGCTCTGTGACGTACGACGTATCTATACATCATACTGTTCACTCGAAGTAATTAACTTGTTGTCTCCATTTATTTTCTATTGAAGGTTAAATATTTTCTAACGTCTGAATCGTCGGTGTGTTAAAAATAGTTTACATGAAGTATGCGAAAAAAAATGTAATTTTAATTTTTTTTCGCCAAAATTTGACTAGAAATCACAAAAAATAATAGTTTAACATAACTCATATTTGATTCGTATTAAAAATTATTTTTTTCTAATTGTTATTATAATTGACGCAAATAATCATTTAATGAGTGTACATATATATAGTATTCGAAACCTTTTAGATTAACAGCTGATCATTTAACCAAACCCCAATTATATACACGCTTCGTTTAAAATGTTTGCGGGATCGTTCAAAAGGGTTTCTAATTAGCCAAATTGGAAATTTCAAATTACCGATTAATATTTTAATATCAAAATTGCAATCGGAGGTTACACAAGTTCCTTTGTAGTGGATGTGATGAGCATTTCATTCGAAATCCTGAATTAATGCTGATTAACTATATGAGTAATCCATGCAACGAATTAAAATCATCGGTGGAAAATTGTAACGAACGATTGGGTTTGAAAAAACAATTGGCTAACACTAAACAATTTTTGGGTAGTAATTGGTCATTTTGCGTATGATTAAACTTGCAACATTAAAAAACCGTTTTCGTAACTACATGAACTAACCTAAAAAATCTAATTAATTTCAGATTTCCTGGCGGAAATCGTAACGATTTTTGAAGTATTTATTGGCTAGGTTAGACATAAAATAGTTTGAATTGTAGACAATTTTCAGGTAGTACATGTATATTATAAAGCTTATAATAAGCATTAACAATGTTTCTAATAAATAAAATTAACTTGTAAGAACGTTGTCTAATTAGGCTAGAAGAAAGTGGGATAGAAATGTAAACAGTTATCGGACAATTTTACATTACAATTATGAATCTTGCTTTCGAAGATCAAACGTAACCTATATACCTATGTATTTGACTAGTTTCTGGACATTAAATTGATATTAAACAGATTCTCATTAATTATTAAATAAATCCATTTAAAAAAAATTATTTTAGTATGTTGTAATTGCAATGTACAAACAATCGACTTTTACGAGACTCTACAAGTATTCTTGACGAAACTTACTAAAACATTGATTTAAAATGAATTTAGAGGTTAAGTTCATACCAAGAAACCTATTACTCATTAAATACTCCCTATTTTCCATTTTTATCCACTAATTTCCACCATCGATGCATACCTTCAACGACAAAAGAAACTCTTAATGAAAACACATAACCCCTAGTAGAAATTTAAAACTAAGAACTAGGAATTAAAAATTGGTAGTAAGTACCTTGTGATGAAACGCTTTTTCTCCCATTTTATTAATAGAGGTACCTCACCAATGCATAACCTAAATTAAAATATTTCTTAAAATCGATTTTCGTTCTTAAAAGAAGTATTAAACGTATACTGTCCACCTTGAAATTCACTCGAAAGTATTCTTTATTAATATGAATTGTACGGTAGACACAATAAATTCGCACTCGGCAAAACGTGATCCTCATGAGAATCGTACGCGTTTTCGTTCGAGGAAATTTGTCAATACTCGAATTTATTACATTTCTTTAACCGTTGGCTATATAAGAATCGTTGGGGACGTCACGTACCATAAGCCACACGGGAAATGATTCTGCACGTATCACGCAACGTGCTTCATAAAAATTGTCCATTTTCTACTTTCCTTTTCTCCTAGCCAATAAAATCGTCTGGAACTATGCGTGTTCAATTTTCTTTTTTTTAACAAGAATTGGCGATCTTTTACAACTGAAACTAATTGCAAACTGGAGTTGAGTTTGAGAACGTGCATTTCTAACCTAAAACGTTTGACTGCTTTAGGACATGGATTGAAAATTTATATCTACAAGAAGATTTTCATTTTTGTATACCTACAGGGTTTGCAGAGGTTAGATTTTTATTTTAAGAAATACTGGATTATACTGTAAAAAGAGAAAACATTACTAACTAGCCAAAAATTGGTCATTGTTAATTGCAAACTGTGAATTTTACATAAGAACTTTAACATATATGATTGTTCAACCTAGAAAAATTGCTGAAATTTGAAAAATTGCTACAAAATCAGACTTATTTTTATATATTTTATATAGAACTTCATTTAGAGGTTACGTTCATTGTACATGTATGAACTCTTACATTATATTTTAAAAATATAATATTGAATAGCTAGTGTTTCATTACTAGCCAGAAACTCGCTATTTGTACAATTAAAATTATAATTTTCACCATTAAACAAACTAGAAACGAAATTGGACATTTGAAAAATGATTTCATAACCTAAAAAAATACCTAAAAAAAATCTGACTATTTTTTTAACATCTTTTTTTATATTACAGAGGAATATAGGTAGAAACTAATTATTTTTAAACTTAAAATTATTAATTTCACTACTGAACAGATTTATAACCAGAGCCTATTTTAAACAAATATTTCCGTAACTTAAAAACTTGACTAAATTTTAATCTTTTCTTATACAGAACAATATATTTGAAAATAATTCGTATTTTAGAATATTTTTCATTATTATGTAACGCTTCAAAATCCTAGTACAGAAATTGATCATTTCGAGGTTAGATCTAACCATTTTTAGTCCTCAATCACGAACGCTTATTGTTCAATATTGATCTCAAAAACAGTTTTTCACCACAAACACTACATTAATGATATGTTTTCTACTAATGATTAAAAAACAAATAAAAAAAAAAAAAGAAAAATTGGAAATGGGTCATTTTTTTACTACCAAAACCGTGAATATTACCCAAGCTCGAAATTTAAATCTTACCTAAAAGAAAAATAAACGATGTGTACCTATATACCTATACATATCTTTGACACACACACACATTGTCGTGACCGAGAGGTTAAGGGTTAACGGACGATGATGATAATACCTCTCGCGTTACCGGGTGCGATTACCGGGTATATACCCCCTCCCCCTATCGTGACTGGTAATCTTTTTTTTTAGTTTTATTTTTATAATAACTTCATCAGCCGCGTGAGGTAAAGAAATATATATGTATATATATTATATATCTTATCGAAATTTTTTTTAATTTCAGTCATAAAGGAAGTTTATTAAGGTGGATGTATATGCACATATCGCGTATACGAGATCCGATTTGTTGTTAAAGAAAATGCGGGTCGCGAAGGAAGTAAATAACGAAAAAAAGTGAGGTTATCGTATAGATGTGTTATTAAATGCGAAGGTGATTGGAGAACATCCAAATCGAATTTGTTACTGACCTTATTTTCAGTCTAAAATAGCATTATAGGAATTCCGTCTAGGACTAGTTGGTCATCGTTTCAAAAGAAATTCATCGTTTGCATTCTTTGACGGATGCTCCGCGTACTTAATGAAAGATGAGGAAATTCGTCGAATTTTATACGGGTTCGTTGTCGCGTTATAGGTGAACGAAATATAACGAAATTTTTGACGGTAAGGGTTACCGTGCGTAGATTGGTAAGAAAATGGCCAGTAATTGGTTAGTGATAGACTGATTTGTCAGTTTTTTATTTTATGACTGTTTTTTAGATTAGGAGATTGTGTGTGGTGGAAGTTTTTTACATAGAAATATTTGCAGCTTTAACATTAAGGAGATGTGAGACTAAAAATTGGAATCTTTATTTATTTTTTAATTAACAATGGGTTGACTTTTTTCAAAAAGTCTCTCTGTAACGCGCTTCTATTCGCTTTTAATAGTACGTATGATTTTTTTCAAAATTTTTTATCACTAAATGATCGAGATTTTCGTGCAGCCGCAAGGATCATTTTTTTACCTAAGCATTACCAACGAAATGTGGTTATTAATTTTTAAATAATTTATAATTAATTATTTCAAAAAAATTTCTGTCCGCTTCTTCTATATTACTCAAGTGTCGAATATGAATTTTTCCAAATTTTTAGTTCCGTTTTATTTACAGAAAATTTTTGAGTTTTTAAAAGTAGATCCAATTTGGCTATATCTCCTTAAAATAATCAGAAACTAGCTAATAATGGATTGTTTTTTTTATAATCGTATGATTTTTAGATTAGGTAATCGTTTTTTTAAGATAATGTGTAGTTGAAGTGTTGTTTAATTGGACAAATTTACAGTTTTAATGTTAAATTAGCTAGAAATTAGCTAGTGATTGGAAGTTATTTATTATTACTAAAATGCAACAATTTTAAGTTTTTTTGGGTTAGCGAAGAAAGCCCACATCGAGTAGATTTTTACCTAAAATCTTCGTAAAATACTAAATTTAATACTAAATTTTCATTAATATTTTGTCTAATTTTTATTTCTTCTGTAACTTTTTACCAAATCAAGATATTTAATCTTTTTTTTTAAATACAATCTACTCGATCTAGATTTTCTTCTGAACTTAAGTTCGAATGTATATCTTTATTTGTATTTGTGTAATAAGCGACCAAAGTCAAGGGTTTTTGATGGATAAATCCCGAAGATCAAGTATTTCCCTTGTGAGTCTAATATACTCAATGGTAAAATTTATAGTTTTAATCAAGAAATGGCCAAAAACTGTCTGGCTATGGATGGAACTTTTTTTTCGTAAAAATGAAATATTTTTAAGTTTGTAAGAGGTTTTAGGTTTTACGTGAGAAAGTAATTTTTTCATGTTCAAGTGCAGTTTAAATCTTAAAAGTATAATTAAATTAACTGTTTTAATGTAAAAAATAGCCAAAAACTGGCTAGTAATGAAACTTTTTTATTTTATAAAATTACATTTTTTAATATGCAAGATTTGTATAGTTTAGTAGATTATATAAACATGTAAATAAAAAAATTTACAGTTTCAATATAAAAATATTTACCGGTAGGATATTTTTCGATAATATTCTTCGACAATCTATGCCCTTTGTTTCAAAAATAAATAGACAAAGTACTAATAACGAGTTTTAACCTCAAAATTTTTAAATTGCTAGTTAAAAAATCGTTCGAAAAATTTAGTTCGATTTACTAGTCAACTCGTATTAAAATATTTATATCAGAATGTTAACAATTTCCTCAGCAACAATTATCCAAAATGAAGAGAAAAGATAATATCGCGTTATACCATAACGAAAGAAAAATAGACGAAGAATAAAGGTTATAAAATTTATGATTCATCTCGATGAATGACCATGCAAATCGGAAGTGTACGTCCTCATCGTTTACCCTCGAGGCTCTCATGCGTACGATGCAAATCGGAAGCTATATAGGAGGTCACTCCAGGTAACTTTGCATAATCCCTTTAGGTGATTGATCACTATGCACCTATAGTCCTTTGACAATTTGGTATAGGTTATGTCCTTTGATGTCTACCGTAGGCTTTGATTTTTTGTTCTTATCTAAATGAACCTTTATCGTCAAAGATTTCCAATATGTCAAGATAAATTAGTTAAATAATGGTCACTTTTTAATATTTTGAGGTTAGTAACGAGTTTGGTAATTTTCTTTCTTGTCTAGCGATATAGCTTTTATATTTTGTTCTTATTATCTATAGATGAATTTTTTTAAATGTTCTCAAAATAAGAGGAATTAGCCGAGTTGTGGTTAATTTTAGTGTTGTGAGGTTAGGAATAATTATTTTATAATTTTAAAATAATCGAGACAGTCATTTCAATTTCTATTAATTTCATTTAACGGGATGTCGGACCTAAATTACAGGAATCTGCACCTTTCAACCCAAAAATTATATCTAAAATATTGCATTAAAAATTTGAAAAAATTCATACGGACAGCTGAAAACATAAGGAAGGGCTTGACGTTTTGATTTTTTTAACGAAAAAGCATTTTTTAAATAATAATTGAGTAAACAATGTTTGGTCGGTAATTATTAGTCCAAAAAAGCATAATCTTTTAACCCAAACATCGTGATTAAATTATGGATTTAAAAATCTGGAAAAATTTGGGTATATTATTTAAAACATACATAAGGGCTTGACGTTCAGCTTTTTTTAAAAACTTTATTCATTTATTTATAAATGAAAGTACAAAATGACCATTTTCTGGGTCCGACATCCCCTTAAACATGTTTTAGTTGTATTATTATTTTTTGAAGTTAGAAATAAATTTTTATACTCAAATTCAATCGTTTTAAAACTTCTATTCGTTTAATCAGACCATTTTTCATATTATGAGGTTAAAATATCTGTTTCATAGGTTACAACAGCACATTATTTTTTAAAATGGCTGTTACGTACCGAAAAACTCGTTTTACCTTCTATTTATATGTGGAGAATATTTTTTATATTTTGAGATTAGAAATATCTATGTTATAGGTTATAACATCCCAAATTAAAAAAATGGCTAATTTATTTCTAGAAGCACGTGGTAATTTCTATTTGTTTTATTAGACCAATTTCGATATTTTGAGGATAAAATCATCTATTTTGTAGGTGACAACAGCCTTTTTTTAAGTGGCTAGTTTCTATTGAAAAAAATCGTATCAAATTCTTCCAGTAGAGTGATAATGTTATACTGAAGCTGATGAAATTAAAGTGACGTGTTTAAAGGTACGCAGATCCAGTTTAACAAACTTAAAAATAGCCAAGTGGAAAAAAAGAAGGTGTAATTAATTTAACGTGTGAACGCACTTTTATCACTTTCCATAACAAATTTCCTTAATGCAACTTAACTGTCATTTTAATTAGGCTTATTCAAGCTAATAACGCGCGTAAAGTGTTCGAAACTAGGTTAACTGGACTCGATGTGAATTATAAAAAAAAACATTACAAATTCAATAAAAATTATTATTTATCATTTTTCAAAGAACGCTACGAAAAAATTGGAAGTATATAGTAAAATTATACGACTATTACCGTAACGATTTTAAGCGATTTTCCTTTGTGCACAAGCCGGTAAATCGAGATTGATTTAATCTTCTCATCTTAGACAGTTCGTTTAAGTCATTTTAAATAACGGTTATTCGCATGTTCGAACCTATAATTTGATTTAAAATTTTACGGGTTTTTTTCCCCTTGTATTACGTATATTTTCGATTGAATTTCTCCACGGTTTTTTTTTTATTTTAAGGGTTTTCGAACCTCATTTTTATCCTCTCTGTTTTACCGACATAGGAAATTAGTTGTAATTGAATAAGTAGTATAATTTTATGGATACATATATTGATCGTCGATTATGAATAAGCTATCTTAAATTTTAGGCTGAATTATTATTTATTGACTGATCTTCCTCAAACATTTTGTACGATTAGAGTTATGTTCAATAAATTAAAATTTATTTCAATATTTTTTTATGTAAATTTAGTCGTTACCATTTTTTTCAGTCATTAACATAGAGTAGGTGAGAATTCGATCAATTAACCATTTTTGTTACTAATTTTACAATTTTATTGATTACACAATCCAAGTATATAGATTCATTTGCATTTACTCGAAAATCTGCAATTATGTAGAAAAAAATGAAAACACAATATTGCGATACAAATTCTTTTCTTACAAAAATGAACAATTTACATAACCAATAATTAGTCGGATTACCGACTTTTCATCATACAATAAATATATGATAATTGATAATCCCCTATTTTTAATTAATGAGTAATTAATTGGTGGCCAATTAAACATTCGATGTAGGTAATGGTAAAAGATAATCAATAATTAATAATTACTGGATAGCTGAATATTTAATGTAAATGATTGATAATTGTTTATATGCTATAAGTCAATTATGACTGTTTGATAATACATTAATACTTACAAATTACTAAATATTATAGATTTTAATTATAATAATTAATTGTCATATCTATACTGAAATGCAATTGTTCATAAAAAACAAATATTTAAATAAGAATTATTTTGAATATTATCAGTTTAATAATTACCAATTATTAATTACTACATATCAATAATGTGTACTACATATGCAATTGTCCAGTCATTCCCAGTGACCAATTGTAAATAATTTACTTCCATAATATTTTACAATCCGCCAATAATAAATAATAATGACTATAAATTATTAATGATTATACTAATTACCAACAATGAATATTAAATTATCCGTCAAAATTGTCTTTATTATCAAATCTGAATTATAAATAAGTGATTATCAAGTATTGAATAATTGACGGTTATATGTACATTCCTAATTATCAATCAATTATCACAAACTACCAATTCCCTATTCTTTGAATGTTCAATAATCAATTATCAAATGTCAACAAAGAAATAAATTATCAATTATCTCTTAATTATTTTCATTCATCAATTATCAAGAATTACCCATTAATTATCAAGTAACTAGAAATTATAAATTACTATATATCAATCACTAATTATCAATCCTTAATCATCAATTAACGATTTTATTTATCAATTACGGATTACTTTATTTATTACCCATCCGTAATCGTTAATTACTTATGATCAATCATCACTAATAAATTAGCATCTTTCTTTATTGGGTATCAATTACTAATTATAAATCCACGAATTGTATAGTTACATATCGGCAATTCCCAATTGTCGATTAGTGATTTTATTTATAAATTATTATACACTAATACCTATTCTCGGCCATTAATAATTACCTATTACATATCCAGAATCACTGATTTACAAGTTTCAATTATCAATTATCAATCTTCAATTATCGATCAACCATTTTCAATTACAAATTATTAATAACCTGCAATCTTCGTGCATGAATAACCAATTACCTATACAGAATATTCAATTATTCAGGAAAAAAATTTGCTGATTTCATATGCACTTCTATCCTATATCCTCGTCAAAAATTCCTACACTCCCACACCTCGTGATTACACCGAGGTGAACGTACGATATCTTTACAAACCTAAAAAAACCGGGAAAGCTCTGAGTTTCCTCCCGCGGGATGAATGAAAAAGGATGAACCGGTCGTCGATTCGGCATGGTCGATCATCCCCGCGAATACGCGGAAAAAAGCTCGAACACGGTAATTGCGCAATCGTGCACAGTTGAAATTCCCCGGCGGAAGCGCGTTCGCTTCCCTCGGGGCCTTTTGAAATACGAGCTTCCTCTTGCCCGGAGGTTTGGGACTCCGCTTGTTATTATGCAAATGTTACCCCTCAGACTGTCAGGGAGGAGGAGGAGGCGGAGGAAGAGGAATTCACAAAGTCGGGTTTGTCTAGTGCGGTGGTGGATGTGTTTGTTTTTGCGGATAAACTTTGTTATCTCTGCCTCTGATGTCGTGGAATATTTTGGTTACGGTAATATTTTTCGTTTTTTTTTTTGGCCGAGGACTTTTCATTTTTTTTTGTTTTAAAAACGGTTACCAGGAAAAATTTTGGTAACGTAATGGGAAGTATGTTGGGTATGTACGGGGTGATTTTTATTGTGGTGGAATTACCGATAAGAAATTGTAAAATGTACATAAAATTATTAATACTGCGAAGAGAATCGGTTGTAAAATATCAATTATCAATTTACTAATCATTACTTAGTAACTACGAATTGTCATTAATCTACATCGATCATCATCAAATTATCTAACAATTACTAATGTTCAGTTATCCACGCCGACTATTCAATTATCTATTAATTACCAGGGACCATTATTTATTTTTCTCAGTAAATGTTTATCTATCAATTATCAATTACCTACACCTTATTTTGAATATTAAGTCAATTACCAATTATTCAGATCGAATATTATTACCAATGACTAACAAACAATTCTCATTAATTTATATTACATGTACAAACACCTTTCATTTATAAATTATCAATTATCTACTTCGAATGTTCATCAATATACCAATTACCAATAACAAATTATGTGTACCAAATATAAGAATATTCATGAATTTCAATTATCAATTATCAATATCAAATATTTAGTTACCTAAAAATCACCAATAGTAACTAATAATTTATACTTGAAACCCATTTAAGAACTTTACCATAATTTAGCCAATTTTCGGCAAGACGCGTTTTTAACCACATTTTGTAGTACAATATAGTCTCTTTCCATTCTTTTCTTATTTTCTCTTTCAATTCGTTTTATCAATTATTTTTACATATATTCGTATATGAGGCAAAATATTCCAAAACGCGGTACCTAAAATCAAGAAAAATTGTTTTCAAGACACACCTTCTGGACCTCACTTTTCTTCATCTTTAGTATGTATATGTGAAACGAAATTTTAACACAACAAATAGGCTTGTGATACACTTTTATTTTAATTTTGAATTTTGAGATTGAAACCGATAAATGCATTTTTTTAGAAAAAAGCTTTTATAACTTATACAATATTTCATATTAGAAAAATAATCTTTTAACTGCTATTTTTATGTAGCTATAACCTATAAAGTTATATATAATTTGAAAATAGATGATTGGAATGTTGTGATCTATGATAAGTGGTATTCTGGACTAATTGTTAGAATTGAAAAAGACAGTTTAAAAGTTAATTTTATGAACCAAAATGAAAAACAATTTTCTTGGTCAAAAAACCCTGATATTCAGAGTTCTAATCCCCTCTCAAGTGTTATAAAATTGATCCGCCGTATGAAAATACGAATATATATATTTAGGATAAGAGACAAAACTTATAATTCTATATAAAGAATAATCAAAAATATTTATTTGTATAGTGATTAAGCATTTCTTAAATATTTTTTATGTATTTTATTTATAATTATTTCAACAATATACTTAAAATATTTGGTGTTTTCAACGAAATAGCGTAGTAACTTATTAAATATTTTATTAACTAATAATAATTATTTTAAGTAGAACAACATAACATTAATAATATATATATAATATAAAATTATCATATTATAATAATTAAATTCAACATGCTATAACATTTTTGTCCAAACAATATACTGTAATAAAAAAAACATAAGTAGTTTTCCCTTAATTTAATAAATATTCACTTATTAGAACCTAGTGGATTAATTATATTTAACGAAATAAATTTTGCTTTTCAAAAAAAATTAAAATGCATTTTACCATTTTTTAATTTTAAATTTCAAACTTAAAAAAAGTGTGTCACAAATCTTTTTTTCTGTGTTCAAATTTCATTTCATATATTATATAAAGATGAAGAAATGTGAGGTTCGGTAGGTGTGCCGTAAATATATACCTATATATATATATATATATTGCAAAGTGATGATTTTTATGAAATGAACTGAAATTTGTCAAATTTCGTAAATATTTTTTGATTACTGAGAACCTGATGATACGCCGGGAGAATATATGTCTGTGTCTATGTCTGTATGCGATTGAATTACGCAACATTTAACGTGTGAATTTGTAATACACGCGGTAATGCTCTCTTTAATGAGAATAATCTTATCAATTTTAGTCGCGAAGTTTATTCTTGTCGTTCGTGTCTTATTGATGGCTGCACATGCGATCTTTTTCCTTTCTCTTTTCTTAGGTTAGGTTTTTTGAATTAACCGTTTTTAGTTTCGCGCTGATATACGTTTATTTATTTGGTTTGGCTAGTTGTTAACAATGCGATGTTAGCAGATATCGAATTAATGAACGTTAGGGATCAATTGCGTATGTAGTTTTTTCGTTCGAATAAAAAATATTGTGGTTTCATGTGTTTAATGGACTGTCCGTGAGTGTAAGAATTTTAGGTAATGTGTAAGATAGGTAATGGTAAATTGTAATATTGAAAAATTATGATTGTCATTTTACAGTGATATGGTGGAGAAATGTTTTTATTATTTTATATTAATTTCATTTTTTTACTTAACAATCTTAAATTAAGTTTGAGTTGTGCGATTTTTTTAGGTTATAATTGAAACTTTACCATGACTTGATCTGAAAAAAATTGATTTTAAAAAAATATTGTATATTTTCAATTGTGTAAATATTGCACCTAAATTGTATATAATTTTAGGTTATAATCATACTCTCTCTTTTTCTGTCAGTAAAATGAGAATGTCAACTTTAGCTACTTCTCCGACGAGTGGCGATTGCTAACAATTAAAGAGAAAAAAGAAGATCGTTTCTTTATTAGATAAATATGAACCAAGTCTCCGATAAAAATTCTTTTCTTACAGTCTGCACGAGACGCTCATTATCTAAGTTCACTCGAGTTGTTGTCTATAACGTCCAAATTTCACGTTTAATCTTACATAGTGTCAAAACATTTATCGCACATTCGTCTCCCTCTCTCTCTCTCTCTCTCTCTTTGAGCTTGGCTGGCTTTCAGCGAAACGACGGCGTCAATTTCTAACTGCCATGCAAGCATTCAATACTTTATCATGTTGTCGCCCTCAATACCTGCTCAATGAAATTAAAGTAATAGGCGATACAGTTGTAGTTCGTAGCTCCAGTCGTTTACCACAGAGAACGTTAATTTATAAGCCTCCTAGGACGGAAATTTGGAAGAGATCGTTCTCTGTATCTGCTTCCGAAATTATCAACCACCCTGTTACTTTCTCCATGGACTGCTTGTCCGAATTCAAGAAGAAATTACTTGATTTCCTGCTCACCAAAGATCGGCAAGACTGGGAGAACAGAATTATCAGTGAAGGATTATTTGTGCCAACTATGCTAATCACAAACTAGAGGATGCCTCATTTTAATTGTATCACTTGATCACTTTGCTTATTTATTTGTTTTTATGTTTTGTCGCATTTTCACTGTATATTTCTTCTTTGTATTATATTTTATATTTATATCGTTACATTTTATTTTACGCTCTCACATTGTACTCGTATATTTTTATTTATCTGCCCGAGATGTTACTGCGATTTTATTTTATTTTATTTTACCACAATGTATGTCCTTTAGGGTCAGATGGGGTCACACCCCAAGATCTCAATAAATCTAAATCTAAATCTAAATCTCTCTCTCTTTTTATAAAATGTATAACGATTTTTCAGCTATAGTTGTCCATAAATGTCAATGTTATGATTGTTTTGACTAGTTATTTATTATAGAAATCTCAACGGTATACGTTTTTTTTCTCGCATGCTACTTTTCAATCTCAATGTTATTTTTTTTTTGGCTAATTTTTTAAGTAAACTCACGATTTTTTAGATACTTATTTTCTAAACTCAACGTTACGTTAAAAAATTAGTCAAAAATCATAACGTTGAGGTTAGAAAATAACTTATCTAAAAATCGTACAAATGAGTATATTTTAAAAATTAGCCAAAAAATTATAATGTTGAGATTTAAAAATAGCATGCGAAAATTCTGACTAATTTTTTAATAAATGTGAACATTACGATTTTTTGTGTATTTTTTTTTTCTAATTTCATTACGATTTTTTGGTTAATCTTAAACGTATTAAAAAGTTTCGTGAAAAGGTATGCCGAATTGGCATATATATATATAAATACAAATTACTGTGCTTCAAAGATATCGACTAAAATTCTTATATATTAGACGCTTTTTTGTCTAATTTTTAATAAATCGCAACATTATACGATTGTTTGCCTAGTATGTGTAACAATTCTGAACATTACAATACTATAGGCTAGTTTTATTGTCAAAACCTTATACCTTTTCAATTTTTCGACTAGTTTTTTTAAATAAATCTCAACGATCCGTGTAATTATCGACATTGCCACCGCGTATATTTATACGAAAAAGAGAAAAAAATCTCCAAACGCTTTTGAAATCCAAGGTGGGTAGTCGAAAAAAAGGAGAAGCGAAGACACGAAGAAATGCAAGGCGTATCTCGGTCGGTCGGGCTGCATCAGACTGATAAGAATACCTCGGGATCGTTTCTCATTCGTTAAAAACGCGTTTCTCTCTTTCGAAGCTGCGCGGGACACTCAGGTTAGAAAATTTGTACCTGCATTTTTTCCTTCAGACCCTTTTGAAAGTAAGGTTATACATACAACGTAGAATGTTTTGTTACATTGTTTTGACGAATTATTTTCGATTAATTAAGGTTAGGTCACATTGCTGATTCATTTTTTTTTATATTTGGGTATTAGGTTACGGACGATAAGGTTATGCGTTTGTAGTGCGTGCAGACGAGCGGTATTTATTGATATATCAACAGTGACGGGATTAAATTTTGAGATTACTATGTTGGCATACCATTTTTGTGGCAGTTTGTTTTTTAAATGGTGCTTGATGTTTTTTTAGTCTAATCAACAAACTTTATTGTTTTCATTTAATTGTATGATAAAAAAGTGTATATTAAAGTAATATTACTAGTTGTTGCCCATTAAATTTGAATTTGATGGACGATTTTTTATTTAAGTTAGCTTGTTGTTTAAGGAAAAAATTGATTAAATTGTAGTGAAATAATTGTTTCGACAATTCGGATGAATAACCTAAGAAGATCTGACAAGTTTTGTGCTATAAAATTGATATTAAGAATTCTATCCCAATAATTTGCCAATAACTCTGACAAAACTTAAGCCATTTATGTTATGAGTCAATCAGTTAATGCCTAAAAAATCTTTTCAGTATCTATGAAAGAAATTGTCACTGTTTGTGTCAGAAAATGTATACTTGCACATCGTTTACAATCTCTATTTTAAGTTAGAAATTTATTTTTCAAACTTGGGTAAAAATTACTGTTTTAAAAGTAAAAATGCCTTAGTGCTCAGAAAGCATTTATCTAAAGTATAGACCGAAAATGACCGTTAAATGTCCGTAATTGATGAACAAAAAAATTACACCTAACCTCAAAATGCTCAATTCTTCCCCTGAGTCTTCCTATGGCATGACTAAGAATTATTTAAGATTCTTTTGGTTGTTAATTTTTATTTTAAGTTTTAATTATTATTTCTAAGATTAAAGATTCGAAGATATTTAATAATTATCTTTAAGATTTAACACTTCTAAGTTTTTTAATGATAATTTCTAAAATTTAAGATTTCTCAGATTTTAATGATTAATTCGAAGACTTAATATATCTAAGATTTTTAATGATTATCTCTGAGATTTAAGATTTCTAAGATTTTTAATGATTATTTACAAGAAAATTTCAGGACCATAAACTAACCAGATATTTATAGGCTAGAAACCGGTCAGTTTGTCCCTACGAAATATCGTAATAGTATTCTAAATAAATCTAAAAAAAATAAATATTTCTTAAACTATAATATTTCTTCGACAACCAAATTCTAAAATAGAAAAAAAAACCAATTTACATAATTTAAAAATGATTATTTTATAGGTTACAATAAGCCTTTTCCCATCATTAAAAAAATGGCCATTTCGTACCCAAAGAATCATTGTTCGAAAACTTTCAATTTCAGGTTAACAATCCTATTTTACAGTCTAAAACACGACAACGCGTGAACCTTCGAAAAAATTGCAAAACTTAATAAACATCTACAGGTGCGCGAGACTTATACGTGTATATCTTAAAACAAACTTTTCCCATATCGTCTGGCTTCCCTCCTTATTTTTTTAACTACCTAAAAAGAGAGGAAAAAAATTCTCAGGGTATACAATTTAAATCGGCTTATCTCAGTTAAGCTTGTTTAACGAAATCACCCGGTTTGTTAACTTCGGACAATCGTCGTCTTGTTGGTTAGGCTCTTCCTGGAGCGCTGCGCTTGCGTAATGATAAACAGTTTCTACAGAATCCGCTCAAACTTTATATTCCAATTTACGTGCGTATACGGTATGCAGATTTTTGACTTTTATTTTTTATTTTTTTGAAAACTTCATTGTTCAATTGGATTTTAATGTTTTTTTTTGTATGTATAAAGTTAGATATTGATTTTTTTTAGAAATTATGTTTTTTATTCTATACATAAACTTTTATATTATTGGTTTTTTACCTTTTTGTATCTAACCCTAATATCCATAACCATTTACGTTTTTTATAATATTTTTCGTATAATATCCTCTAATAGTTTTGTTCTTTTAAATTGCGCTTTTTTTATTGTACCATAGTATTTGTAAAGATTATTTTCCTTACAGATTTATCGTGAATTTCTCTACGTATAATGACCCTTTTAATCTCCGAATTTTATGAGCCTTTCTTATTTTCATTTTTATTATACATTTTTGTGGAAAAATTTGTCGTTGTGAAAGTGTCCTCTTCTGCTTCCGGTACGTCTCCGAAATCGTTGCGTATCTACTATTATTATTATTATTATTATTATTATTATTATTATTATTTTTTTTTTTTTTTTTTGTTTCCTCGTAAACTTGTTTTCGATGCAGAGAAATGGTTTGAAAAAATGCGATGACGAATTTATCAGAGCACGATTGCATCACGGATTTTCATTCATGGATATTTTTAGATATCGAAGCTGCATTATGAATTTTTGTTCTAATGAACCTTCTAACAAAATGTGTGTGTTAGTGTGTATATATATATATAATATATACGACGGACATTGGACTTTTTCTGTAGTTTATTTACAATATTTCACTTTAATAAGAATAGATCGATACGTTGATAAAAAAATTTTTTCATGAAATCTGTGAGAGTAATAAAAAAATATTATTTATTAATTCTCATGACTTAAAATTGAAGTGTTTTAGATAGCAATTAATGACCAATAATATTGTATGTACCGATTTTCATCAATAATATATACGCATTATTGTATAAGGATGAATTGATGTTCATCTATAGATGTATTAAGATTTTCTGGTAAATAATGTCATTTATCGCGATAAGTTGGCCAAATTATGGTAAATATTTTGTAATTTGTATTATAATTAATATTTAGTAGTTTTTGTTTCATTGGAATAGATTTAACATATTGAATTGAATATGAATTAATTAATTAACAGATTTGTACAATTTTTGGAGCAAAAAATGCGACGTCCAAATTATGGTGAAATATCTACTAGAATATTTAAAGATATACGATGAATTGATAGTATAATATAATTTTAAACGATTATCCCAAGTTGAAATTGAGTAATTTTAGGTTAGTCCTTAATAATCTTTTTGTTCATCAATTACGGACACTTTATTCTTCATATTTTTGGTCAAACAGCTAGTTTTTGGCTTTAAACACGTTTGATTAATCTACTAGGGATAATAAAATTGTGTGATAATAATAATCCTTGCTCTGTAAATCGCAAATAGTACAAATGTGAGCACTTTTTGTCAAAAGCGAAGATACTTTTTTGCAAAGTGGATGTATACGCTTTTGTCAAACATCTGATTTTTTGAGAAAGTGTATATTTCCATTGGAGAAAGTAACAATTCTCTTTTGAAAAGTACGTATAAACTTTTTTTACAAGTTAAAAATCACTTTTTTGCAGTGACTGGATTTTCGCTACAGCAAAGTGATTATTCACTATTTGCAATTTAGATAGTAGGGTTTTAATTTTTGCGATTTTTCGATAGTTCCTAGCCAATTTTCCTATCGACTTTATCTCGCGAGTTTCGAAAAAAAGAATTTCTATACCAAAATATATGTATAAGCACGATGACAAAAATGTAGTGAAAATGACAATGTCGTTTAGTATAATGGTGAGAAATATTTGACAAATGATAAAGTTACTATTTTGTTGTAGAAAAATGTTATTACATATCTATATAATATTTACTGTATGTCTCGTATATTGTTCCTACAACAAAATAGTAATTTTTTATCATTCGTCAAGTCTGTCTCTCCATTATTAGACAACGTTCTCATCTTTACTATAGAAATATTTCTCTGTGTACCAAACGTGACATTCTCATACACCATCATCCAAAATAAAAAATGTCCAAAACAACGGGTGTACGCAAAAATAAGAAATAATATAATTAACCATTAATTTATAATTAAACAAACCACGTATAGTCGAGAAATAGTAGATCTTTTCTTTTATCAAATTAAAAAAATTCCTCCTTCGAAATTCATATTCATCTGCAGGGAATGAAAGAGCAGACTATCTAGCAAACGAAACAGCAAACAGCGATAAACAATTATTAAATTATTACCCCCAACATATTGTAAAATGCTACAAAAAAATATAAAAATATCTGTTAACAACCTATGTAATCTATCATGGAAAAGAAACCACAAAAATTAGAAACGATATATTTGAGAAAAGTCCATCCTTTTTATTTACGAGGAAAGAACAAGTTATCTTTAATATGTTTATACATATTATTACAAAGATCCATGTAACAATTGCTTCTGCAATTTAATAGTCAACCATATTTTAACTGAATGTCCATTATTCCAAGCGTTTAGAACGACTAATAACACCATAAATGAAGATATAAAATAGTGTCTTTCTACTGTAGAAAACTGAAAAAATATTTCAGTTTATCTCAAGAAATATCGATATGTTACACGAAATATAATTATTATGATACTGTTATGCAAATAAATCAGAAAAATTATGAAGCCTAGGAATTTACATTTTGGCGACAGTATCATTGAATCTTTTTTCCTTATTTATTACAAAGCTTAATGGTTCGATTAATTTACATGTCTCTTGCATTTTCATTACAATCGCGATCATTATTAACAATTATAAAAATGTCATTAATGTAAACAGCAGATATGTAACCATTCAATCTTAACACTTGTAACACGGGTTTTTAAAGTTTTGTGAATAGAAAAGGAGCTGCGGAAAGACCAAATGGAAGGACATTAAATACAAATAACCGATTTTTAAATCGAAATCTAAGAAATTTCCGAAAATTTTTATTTATAGGACTTAAAAAATAAAAATTTTTACATCGATCGAAGACATAAAGCAGTATAATTTTTTATAAGTTTCAAATTTTAAAATTTTAAAATTTTCGAGTTTAAAATGCTGCGTATGAATAAAGTCATTTAACTTTTTGAAATTAAGAATAAATCTGTATTCGTTATATTTTGGTTATTTTTTTGCGCAAAGAGTAAGTGGAAACAAATTGATTATTTGTAACTAAACATTTTGAAATTGCACCTATTTTCTTTAAACTATTAACAGCTTTTTTACAAGCTAATTGTTCATCCTTAATAAATTTTGGCTCGATTGTTTCATACGATTGACGCGCTTTCCTTGAAAAAGGAATTATATATACATATATACACTTACGTCGTCTTATTTTCATTTATTTTGAGTCTTAACTATCACAATATTAACTTATTAATAGTATAATTACATAGATTTTTCATTTATATATACACACACATACACGTTGAATAACAAACTGAACCTCGACGCTCGTCTCGTTATACATATCTCGTTGGTAAACAATGACGCGCACTGAAAAATTTACAACGCGCGTCGAGATAATTTCAATAACATTAAGAAAAAAAAAGAAAAATAGTTAATAAAGGGAGGGAACGTTTGTGAGCGGAAAATTTAAAATCGATGAGCGCGTTGTGTGCGCAGTTTCGAAAAGGGAGTAAAAGGAAAAATTGCAAAAGGCGCAACCGAATAGAGAAAGAGAATCCTCTCTCGTATACTAAGTCATGGTCAATTATTGGGTGCAACGAAGGGGAAGCCAAATGACCGGTAGTCCCTTGACGTGTATATGTATATACACATATAACCTATACCTGCGAGTGTCGAGGTTGAAAAGGAAGAGAGAAGACGCGGACGCGCGCTTCTGCATCTCGCGACGGGATTACTGTCGATTCGTTGAAAGGGAGTCTTAAATTGCTTTTACGATCGAGGAATTTTCGTGGTTGCGTTCGATTGATTTATTCTCGGTTTTTTTTTCTCTCTCTCTCTATCTGCTACCTTTTACACGCATCGGTGAATGAAACGAAATGTTGCGAATTTCTTGGTGATCGCGTGGTGGTGGTTTATGGTGTTGGAAATCGTTGAAAAATTGTCGAAGAACGGTATGAAAATATGGTAAGAAATATGATATAGAATATTGACAAGATACGGTGGAGGAATTGGTTTTAAAAATGGTAAGAATTTTGTGGAAACGTGATGAAAACAATTAGCTAATAATGGTAGATAAATCGCCAAAAATAATAAAAAAACGATGAAGAAATGGTAAGAATTTTTTATAATAAATACTATAAAATTTTATACAAAAATTTTTTTTAAAATTGGTTAATAATGGTAATTTAATTCATCAAAATATTGTACGAAATTAGTCAAAAATAACGTAAAGCATGTCAAGAAGTGATAAAAAGTTTACAAAATTTGAAAAAAATGGTAAAATAAAATTAGTAAAAAAAAATAATAAGACTTTTTTTTAAAATTACTTAATAATTGTAAACGATTTACACAAATATTAAGAAAATTATTAAACGGTAAAATGGTGTTGTAAAATGGTTAATAATAACAAAAATGTAATAACATAAATAAAAAAAATGGTGTGAAAATGTCCGAAAAATAGAATGAATTTTAATATCTTAATAAAAATCAAAGTATTTACATAAATTTGACCAATAATTAATTTTCAAAAAATCTTTATTAATTTTTTCTTAAACATATTTAATTAAAGAAAAAGAAATTTATTTCGCAATTAACTCTTAGCGCTATATAATGATAGTTAAAAAAAGCAAAGTGCAATTTGTTAAAAAACCGTATTTACGTGTACTGAAAAACCCAGAAGAAATGACAGAATTAGTACAATTTGTTATCAACTTGTTGATAGAATAGGTTCAAGGTATTGACCGATTGAAACTTTTCAAGATAGTTTCATTTACATACACGCACACTCACACATATAACGGTCATTATCGATGCATTATCATACATATAATTTTTTATTTTTAGTAATTAAACTAAAATTATTATAAATTAAGCTATTCGCTAATGTTTTAAATTTAATTTTGAATGTTTTACAGATATAGATCGATATTTTTTTACCAAAAAAATCGTTTAAATATTACCAGGAATTATATAATAATTGACTATCTTTATCAATGATTAAAAAATTTCTGGTCAGTTATTGGCAATATAACGGTGATTAGAACGTGTCAAAACGCAATGTAATAACGTCCGAAAAAATATTTAATCTATGAATGGTAAATAAAATTTTTGTTATCAATTGCATATAATTATTGATTGTGTTTATTAATTATTAAAAAAATTTTTGACCACTTATTAGAAACTGTCGTATTGTTAGAGAAACATTTCTAATCTATGAATTAAAAAAAAAATTTCATTTGTTAACAAATTGACATAAAATTATTGATTTTGTTTATTAATTTAAAAAAAATTCAGACCAATTATTGGCTATATAACGGTCATTTAAGCGTGTCAAAGCTATCGTATATTGTTCGAGAGAAAATTCGTAATCTATGAATTGTAAAATCGTTAATCAAAAGGACTTCGTAGAAGCAGCTATTGCCAATTTTAAGCCTATACACCTTGAATCCTGGGGGGTTACGAGAGAGAAGATGGGGGTCCACAACTATTGTACGAACGGCTTGGAATTTTTGTGCCCTAGGAGTTTTGACTTTTACTTAAAATTAGGGGCGTTTCTTTCCTTTTGTTGGCACACTGCGAGTACAAATTTTTTTTTTCTTCTCTCAAAAATATTTTGTATACTAAAATTTTTGGAGTGTTATTATGCACGTATAGCTTGTTGAGGTAGGATTAAAATTCAATCCTTTTTGGGAAATAAAAATGTGGGATTTTTCGAGTAGTGCGCAGGAAAATAAAGACGAATCGTGCTAAAAAATAGGAAATAAGATAAATTTAAATGAAATTTCTTTTTGAAATTCAAGTATAGGTTATTATGAATTTTCAGTTTTATTGCTTAAATTAAAAATTAGATATTTTGGAGATTTATCGTTTTTATGCTTTTTTAATTTTTATATTTAAGATAATATAAATTTTGATAATGTTTATAATGATTGTCAAATTTTCTTAATTTTTTTTGGATTTTTTTAAGGTTATTTTATTCTAAAGATATTTCAAATTTTCTATTAAGACTGTAATTTTTTCAGTTTTTTGTACGTTGATATAATATTTAGGATATTTAATTTCTATTTTTAACATATTAATCGGTTCTTTTCGGTTTGTAATATTTTCAATTTTTATGTTATTATTTTCGCCATTTTTTAATAAATATTCGACATAAATTTTCTAGTTATATTGAAAATAGTATTGAAAGGTTCTTGTAATTTTTAGTTTATTGCTAATTATGCCCAAAAACTAGGGACATTTTTTGAGTAGAAAAACTGTATTTGTAGGTCTGTTTTAAGCATTAACATAAAATGTCAAACTACGTTTTTTACAGGTTAGTAACCCACATTTTGACGTTTTCGTCTAATTCTAATCTGTTTCGAAAAAACAATTACATAGTTTTTAGCTAGATAGGTATGTCCAATTGCAAGTCAAAAACTATTTACAATGTGTGCCAATTTTTTTTTGTGTTAAAATCAAGCCAATTATTATTTTGGAAATATTGATAATTTCCATCCGTGAATCTGAAATTAGCTAAATTTTTTAAAGTTTGTCTTATTTATCAAGAAAATTACTAACCAATAAATATCTATATTTTTCAGGTTAGTTTTCATTATTATGAAAACTATTGTATATAGTGCCATAGTTCTTAATGATACAAATGGCCACATATTGTGCTAAACAAACTAATACATTATCCCGAAAAAAATCAAGATACATCCCAAGTAAATACACATTATCACAAACCTGCCAATATAATTTTCCAAATTACCAATTATTATCCAATAAACACTAACACTCACTCGACGTCAAATCAAAATTCAAAATAATAAATTAAATCCTAAGAAAATTTTTGCCGACGCACCTCCAACTCTATAATTAACCATATATTTAAAAAATAAAATGCCAACATTCGCGTGAAATATAACCTATACGCGTATTCTAATAATCAGCAACTAATTTAATCCCATATATATATACTATTTCAATTCTGTCAATTCAGCTTATATACCATATACTATCATATACGGGACCACCTGCTACGTTAAGTTTTTTTTTTGTTTTGCGTGCTCGTAAATCAGTTTCGTTCCGGGCTACCTGACCTCGATGATTAGTAGCTTAACAACTTTGATGGAAATTGATCTCTTCGATATTATAATATATACACGCCGATCACCGATTCCTTACCGAGAAGTGGGATTTTGATTTATTAGGTGTTGCGGGCCACGTTGATCGCTCTATTTTATATACTACGTACGTTTTCACGGTTACAACTGTGTTACGTGTGCAACGTTTTGACGTTCGTATGAATTTGATCATTTTTTTATTATCGTTTTACATTCATTTTGTAATAATTTTGAGGTTAGGAGTACAATTATTGTTTTGTAACTGGTATAGTTATATACCGATTTGTTTAGAGATACGTGTATATGGACAGTTTATGGGAAAAAGATTTAATGTTAACGTTAAAAGTTTATTATTGGCTAGTTTACATATATATAGTAAAAAATTACTTTTCAGTTTCTAATATATTTTTTAAAGATAGTAAATATAGGTTTTATAGTAATTTTTTTATGGGCCTCTTTTTACAATTATATACATTATTTAATTTTAAAAAAATTGAATGGTGTGTATCTAAAAAATTCATTAAATTAGTAATTATAATAACTCTATTATGGTTGAATTTGATTATTTTCAATATACATGGAGGTTGTTAACGATAAATGTTTGCCATTTTCGATGGACATTTTATTTAAAAAACATACCGAGAAAAATATCATTTCTATTAAAAAAGTGAAAATCTATTAAAATCTGTATTTTTATTGGTTCACAAACAATACTCATGTCTAGAGATACATAATGATTTCCTGTGAATATATTAATTTTCATTTATAGAATTCTATAACGCATAATACAAAAATTCTAATATCGATCGAAATCGTTAATCTTTTATTTTTTCATTTTTCTTCAAACTGTGGATTTTTTTTTATTATTACACGCATCATCAAATTTTATTATCTACGTCTCGAATAATTGATCGATAATCGATTATCATATATATCCACTAAATGTACGTGTAGAAAGTTATCAACGGCCACTTTACATTAATTTTCTTATTATTTTAATAAATCATTAAAATTAAAAAATCATTTATTACAAATTCTTAGATTTTATTATCAATGTATTGAATTATCCATCAATAATCAATAATTAAATAAATCCAATAAAGTTGCATACAAATTTATTATTGGTATCAGGTAACTATCAATTTTCTATTTTTTTTAACGGGGTGCCATAGTCAATATTTATCCTCGCTACCTTACCGACAATCGCGATTATTAGTAATAAATTTGTAAATAAAACAGTATGTGAAAAAATAAGAGAAGAGGCGCCTTCGTTTATTAATAATCTAACTCTGTGCTGAATTTCAGATTAAAATTATATTGCGTTTTTGAGAAAAGTCTTACCAAAAATGTGAACCTAACCTCAACGAGGTGAAAAAATTTCATATTTTTGGTAAGACTTTTCTCGAAAACGCAATAATATTTTAATCTAAAATTCAGCACACAGTTAGATTGTCAATAAACGAAGGCGCCTCTTCTCTTATTTTTTCACATACTGTTCTACTATTTTATTAATTAAACATCAAAAATTGAGTATGGAACCCCCTTAATACATCAAAATTAGAGCGATTTTTTTATCATTACACATATTTATCATATTTTATTGTCAACGTCTCGAATAATTGATCGATGATCGACAACAAAATATATCTATTAAATTATACGTATAGAAAGTTATAATCTATGGTAACTTTATATGAATTTTATATATTTATTTAAGAATTGATCAAACTTAATAATTGTTTGATGATTATTACACATTCGGATAATAAATCGATAATTAATAACCCAATAAATAAATTCACACAGAACGTTACCATTTGTAACCATTAGTTATCATTTTATTTTATTGATTAACGAAAATAATACTTTTTCTCGCATACATTAATGTCAAATGATCGATATAATCAATAATGAAATAAACCGAACGAACGGTCAGTAAAATAACGATTAGATCGTCGTTCGAATGTCCAATCGACTATATATATACATATATAATCAAGTGTTAAATACTATTATTGGAGAGCTTGCGTTTTAAACGTTGACCAAGCGCGCCGTTTTAATACGCGAATCAAACGCGCAACACCGATCGTAAACCCATTTTCTTTGAATAATTTTCAACGAATACACATACGTAATAATCCACATAAAAAGAAATGAATATGAAAAAAGTCAATGTTACCGCGTGGTCTTTAAATCAAATCGTAAAAGTGACGAAATTTCGAAAAAAAAAGAAACCACTGATGATGATGATGATGATGATGTGTGTGTTACGTTCTGACTGCACGAAAATAAATACGAAGGTGAGAATGTTGAAAAGTTAAAAATATATAATATAATATGAAGATGAACTTACCGCGATACCATCAGCTTGCGTCCCGTCTTCATCGAATTCATCGAGACTCTTCACCTTCTTGGTCTTGATCGTTTTCCGATGGTCGTCGAAAATTTTCAAATTCCCGTAAGGATCGTGATGCACGTGAGGAGCAGCCTTCAAATAATTGGTCGGTTTGGTTGTCGGGGTGTCCGAACGATCGTCCTCGGTCAATTTCCGTATGATATCGTCGTAAGTACGAAGTGCCGAGGTCTCGTCGTTTTTGTAAAAATCGTTATCGAGCTCTTGCTCCTCCTCGTCGGACCAAAGATTCTCCTCATCGTCGTCGTCGTCGTTGTTGTTGTCTTCGTCGGACGAAGATCGCGAGTCGTTGATCATCCTCGATCGATACCGATTGCGCGCCGATTCCTCTCGGTCGTCTTGAATCTTGTAGCGCCAGTGCCTCGATCTCGATCGATCGGGGATCCGTTTGCGCGAGTGCTTCGATCGATACGACTCGTAGTCCTCGTCGTAACGTCGCCTCGGCCCGCGGATGTAGGAGGTGTCTTCGTCGGAGTCGTGGTCCTCGTCGTCGTAGCGTCTTCGATGTTTCGATCGGTAGCGATGGTTCAATCGATCGTGCGATCGAGACGCGTAGACCGGTCGATGATGATACCTCGCGCGTCGACGGTGACTCGGGTACAATCTTCGATCTTCCTCGAGGGAGTCGTCGTCGTCCTCGTCGTAATCGAGATCATCCTCCTCATCCTCCTCGTTGTAATCGTCTTGGTGTTGATGGCGGTGCCGGTGAGGTTCGTACCTGCGAGCCTCCGCCAGGACCAACAGCAGGATTATCGCCAATAGGGTTGCTCTCATATCGATCTTTTCTTCTCGGTTTTTTTTTTTTTTGGATCTTCAAGTCGCGCACCACCACATTTCGCGGCACTCACACGCGTTACCCGCACTTAACAATTAATTAGTGGAAAAAAAATTTTTTTTTTTATTTCGTTTCTTCGATCTATCGATCTTTATGTATATAAGTATATATATGTATGCAAGTATGAACGGATGGATGTGCGTTGGATGTATCGCGCGCGCCGAAGGTGTCGCGGACGACTGAACCGGCTTATGCGGTGAGCTTAGTCGACTCGAGGTTCGAGTGGCGCATGCGTATCCGGATTCCCCTCCTACCCCCTTCCCTTCCCTTCCCCTCTCCACTCTTCCTCCTCCTCCTCCACCGCCGGTTTTCCTTCTCTTCGTTCGGGATGCGATATGTATTATATATACTCGGAGAAAGAGACTCAGAGAAAGAGAGGGAAGTGGGATCACGTTTAACGATGGGGTTGCTGCCCTTAATGCATTTTCGAAATTTCGTTACTTCTTTTTTTGCTAATCAACTGTTTCGGTCTTTGCGCTGGGGAATCAACTTTCGTTCTTTTCTTATATCGCTAATCAACTTTAGTTCCTTGCACTGTTCGAGGGATTCAGTGTCAACTTTAAGTTTTTTTTCCTGGTAGTTTTTTCTGAATTTCCCTTTTTTTAATAGCTTCATCTTTTTTTCGAGGGAAACGGGATCAGTTTTAGTTGCTTTTTTTAATTCCATTTTTTCTTTTCGCTAATCAACTTTAGTTCTTTGCACTATTCAAGAGAATTGATATTGAATTTAATTTTTTTGTAGATTAATTTTTTGCATTTTTTTAATCAACTTTTGTTCTTTGACCCGTTTGAGGAAATCGATACGATTTTTTTTAATCAAATTCATTTTTTTTCATAATTCAAGGGAATGAACAATCATGTATCAACTTTTGTATCTTTGTTTTGATTTTGCTTTTGTTATTCAACTTCATCTCTGCACCATTCGAGGGAATGAACAATCATGTATCAACTTTTGTTTCTTTGTTGGTTGAGTTTTTTAATTTCGGTTTTTGTTTTAATTAACTTCATCTATTTACACCATTCGAGGGAATGAACAATCATGTATCAACTTTTGTTTCTTTGTTGGTTGATTTTTTTAATTTCGGTTTTTGTTTTAATTAACTTCATGTATTTACATCATTCAAGGGAATGAAGAATCATGTATCAACTATTGTTTCTTTGTTGGTTGATTTTTTCAATTTCGTTTATTTTTAATCAATTTCATGTTTTGAACTGTTTGAAGGAATCAATTGTTAACAATTGCATCAACTTATGTTTCTTTGTAGATTAATTGTTCTGAATTTCATATTTTTAATGATCTTATTTTTTTGCGCTGTTTGAAGGAATCAACAGTTATGTATCAACTTTTGTTTTTTTGTAAAGAGATCAAGAAATGTTAATAATGTTTATTTACACCGCTCGAGGGGATCGCAATCAACTTAGGCTTTTTATAGATTAATCAGGGAATGTTAGTGTCATCAATAGTCAATAGATTTACTACAAAATAAATAAAAAAAAAATTTTTATTTGAGTCAAACTTTAAATTGAAATTTTTTTAAAAGCAAAAAAATTTTAGTAACATCCACTGATACATAGAATTCATAATTTTAACTAAAATTAATTGCTAAGATAATTGGTATTAATTTAGTAACTTTACAGTGCAATACTGTTCACGAAAATATTAGAATTATGACATTTCGAAAAAATTTATTAAAACCAACTGATACAACGTTTAATAAAAGTCTTACCAAAAATCATTTTTATATCGTGAAACTGTATAATAAAATTATTCTCTGCAAAAAAATTAAAAATATAACGTTGCAGCATATTTTAACTAACTATGCAACTGCTACAACATTCAATAAAAATTTCGCAAAAATTATTTTTGTATCACAAAAGTGTTTACTAAAATCAACCGTCCACCACTTTACACTATAAAAATTTTATTGCCAAACCAACGATCACAACATCAATACAAAAATTTTACTAAACTCAACTTCAACATAATATTGTTAAAACTCACCACTAATTTCTAAATATTTCAACAAAATGTCTAAATTATTCTTAAAACCTTGCCTCCAAAATCTCAAACTCAAAAAAGGGAAGACGAATGAATACCTCGATCAAGTTCTTCTTCTTCTTCTTCGCCTTTTGAAATATTTCAAGGTAAGAAAGATATGGAATTAAACGCTTCCGTATGTATCTAAGGTACGAATCAGCGATTCCATAATCCGATAAAACGTATTTCGACCTATAAGAGTATCGCCATATATATTTTTTTTTTCTTCACATTTTTCCTCTCCGATTTTCGTAGTTTGTTGTCCTAAGATTCTTGACATATTTTGCGTCTCTTCGATTTTACTCTGCTCGTCGTTTGCCAAGATTCACCGAAAATTATTTCCGTATGTTTACCGAGCGCGGTAACAATGCTTTGGATCTTCCTAGAAAACTGCATGAGCGTTAGAATCGCTCGCGCTTAAAATTTACTGCAATTTTGTAAACAATTTTGTTGCGAATTTTGTTTTCGTCGATTCATACCCGAGATATTTTCAAAAATCCCGATGTTATTTAAAATTATTGGGACATTACAATCGATGAGAAGAAAATTAAAATATGGTGAATATGTGAAAAATTGTAATTATTTTGGAAAGTTAATGTTATATATTTACGCGAAATCTGACGTGATTCCAAAAAATTCACATTAGTGTTTATAGTAATTTTGGTTATTAAAATTGCAATGACAGTACAATCAAAATTATAGCGGATTTGTTTTTCTTTTGCGAACTTTTAAATAACCGATTAATTTCTAAATTTACTTTGACGTCATGGTAATTATCATAGGATAACATCATTTTAATCTTGTGCGCACATATACCATTATTTTATTATAAAAATTACCGTGACGGAAAATCATCAAAATGGTAACCATTTTCTTAGAAATATTATGAAATTTTAGAATAATATTATATTCTAGAACAGGTGATAATTTTTAATTTTATCTTTATATAAATGACGTATACAAATATATTTTATATATATTATAAAAACTTAATAATGTTAATATTATATATAAAATATAAGGTATAAAAGTTTTAATGGAAATACCATGACAACAGTATCATAATTGTGTAACAATATTTTTAAATTTTATATTTTAGGTCAAGTTTTGTTTAATATCTGATGCTTCACAATTTTACTTGGATATCGCGGCGGATTTCATGTTAAAAAATGTCAACCACTTAAAAATTTAATCTTACACAAATGTAATGTATATTTGATTATAAATTGCCGACACTACACTATTCAAATTACAACTATAATCTTAAAAAAATTATAATTTTTTGGTTAAATTATCTTTAACAGCAGACACTTTCCAATTTTATCTTCGTGTTACATGGTAGATTTTTTTATAAATAATAAGTTTTATGTTTATAAATATTTTTTTTTAATGTTAAATAATAAAATTAACGCAATAATATGATAAAAATGATAAATTTTCCCCAGAAAATATATTATGAATTTTTGGTTTTCTCGATCACCTGCAACAACTATAAAATTTGATGAATAAAAAAAGTCTAAAAGTTTCTTTTCTATCTAACTAAAATTTATAAAAAATTTACCGTAGCACCCGCATAATTGAAATTATAGCGACCTCCTCATAAATATTATCTTCTTTTAATTTTTTTTGTTTTTTAAGTAGAATGCGATTTTTTAAAAAAATTTAGAGTTACCCTTAAAGATCGCGTTCTACTTGAAATCTACATAATGGAGGGTGAATTCACAAAAATTATCCACTTTAAGTTAATTTTTCTCAAACAGCTGATACACGCGCTACTGAAAATTCTCATTCCTCATAGAAAAGAGGCAGGAGTCCATGTCAATCGCAAGACTGAGAATCAACTTGCAATGAAATTTTTAAAGACATTTTTTTTTCGTCGGCAAATTGTTTCGCGCACAAGGGTCCATTCACTTTCTGGACACTATACGTATATAAGCTCTCTTTCTCTTTCCTTTTCGTGCGCCGACTTTTTTTCCGGAGGTGTGCATCCGAAATAATCCGGTGTCGTTTTGTCGCCTCGGGCTGATACGACAAAACTGGTTTCCAACCGAGAGAGAGCGAGCCTCTTTCATATATTTTTTTTTTCGATAAGGCGATCGAATGGTTATATAGTTTTAAAAAAACGGCAGTTACTTCGTACTCTTTATTTTTTGCTTGTTTTGGTTCGGCCATTCATTGGCACTTGTTGAAGGAGATAAAGAGATAGGATTGAGGTGATTTTTTTTCTATTGTGTGGATTGACGTGATGATGTTTTGATGAGGTTACGTTTTCGACTAATTTTCCATCGTAGTGTTTTGTACGAGACATGTTTTAGTTGCGAAATGGGTGTATTTTGGTGAATGGTTGTTAACCTCAATGTTTAGGTGAAGTGTGTATGCGGGGGGTTATTGAAGATTTCGGAGACATTTTTTTGAACATTATAATGGAGACAGTTATTGGCGAAAAAGGAGCTTTGCAAATATGTATTGTTTTACCACACATTATCAAAACTTTAAAGTTTCGCATATACTAGTCGTAAAAACTATGAAAAACAAAATTGTTGCTTTTTTTATCCGAGAAATCGAGTACAAAATTATAAAGTAATCGAAATTAATTTTTTTTTTAATTTTTTTATAGTGAAATTTTTAAGATCTTGGCAAAAATCTTTACGATGGGCATCCGCGAGGTTTTTTTATCATTATTGTAAGTGCAGATAAAAATTTTGTTGTTAAAATTAAGAAATTTAAGAACCTTATTTCTTTCTGTGTCGTTCCAAATCTCTTTTATGCGATTTAATGTGCGGGTATCCGGAAAAATTTGGGCATACCAGAAAATACTCGATTTACCGGAAAATTTTGGACTGCCGATAAATTTCGAACTATTTCTATATACGCAACCCTAGTAGAAATTTAAATCTAAGAACCAGGAATTAAACATAGTAAATACCTTGTGATGAAACGATTTTTCATCCATTTTTTTAACACTAATGACCATAACCTCAAGACATTGGAATAATGTTTCCAGCTTTCCGGTAACAGTAAACTTCAAAATTCCTATAGTTCGGATGGATTTTTAATGTTTTCGTCTGATTTACAACTAATTTCTGTTATATTTCAGTATTTACGAATATAAATGCGATTTTATTATATTTTTCACTTGTAATAGGCGCTTAATAGTACATACTCTGATAAAAAGTAATGAGTAGTAAGTAAAATATTGTTAATCATGAGGCTTAAAAAACAAAACCTATAATTAAAACTATAATTGTTAAACCAAATGTATTCATTGTATATTTTTTAAATAAAGGTATAGCCTGAAGAGGACGACGAAGAGTCATCGAAACGTCGCCAGTTAATTAAACTTGTGGTTTATTCACCAAGATCGAATATATTCCTTCTAAATAAATACTGCGTGGATGATAAAGAGAACAAAATTTATCTATAAAAAATTTATTATAATTCTTGTAATATTTACTATAACTTTTCTAAATTTTGATATAAACTATAATAATTTTCCCCAGTTTGTCAGTCTGTGATTTCTTCACTATAGAAACTATAGTAATTTTTAATACAAAATTTCTGTACGTGTAAATAGTCTCAAAATTGTAAGTGCAGATAAAAATTTTGTTGTTAAAATTTCTTACCTTATTTCTTTCTGTGTCGTTCCAAATCTCTTTTATGCGATTTAATGTGCGGGTATCCGGAAAAATTTGGGCATACCAGAAAATACTCGATTTACCGGAAAATTTTGGACTGCCGATAAATTTCGAACTATTTCTATATACGCAACCCTAGTAGAAATTTAAATCTAAGAACCAGGAATTAAACATAGTAAATACCTTGTGATGAAACGATTTTTCATCCATTTTTTTAACACTAATGACCATAACCTCAAGACATTGGAATAATGTTTCCAGCTTTCCGGTAACAGTAAACTTCAAAATTCCTATAGTTTCGGATGGATTTTTAATGTTTTCGTCTGATTTACAACTAATTTCTGTTATATTTCCAGTATTTACGAATATAAATGCGATTTTATTATATTTTTCACTTGTAATAGGCGCTTAATAGTACATACTCTGATAAAAAGTAATGATTAAAAATTACTATAGTTTATAATAAATTATACTCTTCATCGTCCTCTTCAGGCTATACCTTATTTAAAAAATATACAAATGATACATTTGGTTTAACAATTACAGTTTTAATTATAGGTTTTGTTTTTTAAGACTCATGATTAACAATATTTTACTTACTACTCGTCATTATATCAGATGTTATTAGTGCGACGACTCAGTGATGCTACGATATAATGTCGATGTTAAACATCTGATATAATGACGAGTAGTAAGTAAAATATTGTTAATCATGAGGCTTAAAAAACAAAACCTATAATTAAAACTATAATTGTTAAACCAAATGTATTCATTGTATATTTTTTAAATAAAGGTATAGCCTGAAGAGGACGACGAAGAGTCATCGAAACGTCGCCAGTTAATTAAACTTGTGGTTTATTCACCAAGATCGAATATATTCCTTCTAAATAAATACTGCGTGGATGATAAAGAGAACAAAATTTATCTATAAAAAATTTATTATAATTCTTGTAATATTTACTATAACTTTTCTAAATTTTAATATAATCTATAATAATTTTCCCCAGTTTGTCAGTCTGTGATTTCTTCACTATAGAAACTATAGTAATTTTTAATACAAAATTCCTGTCCGTGTAAATAGACTCAAATTTGATCTACGTTAGACAAGCTAAAATTTAGCTCAAAACAGAAAATAATTTATATTTTAGTTTATATAATAGTTAAAAATTGGGAGAAAAAGTATTACACCGGAAGGATAAAAATTGACACAGTATCGCCTATTTTCCACCCTATTTATTTCCAATTCTATTTAGAATATCTATATATATATCACCTATCTACTAAGTAACCTTACCTCTTATTTCTTACCAATATTTGTACTATTCCAGACGATTGTTATTTTAAATCACTCGTCAAATTTCACCTATATAACCTGTTTGAATAATTTGATTAAAACCTCTTAGTCTCCTTTTTTTTCACAAATGTACCATTTACATGTAAGTTGTACAAAAAATTGAGAAATATTTATGCGCTGAGGAAGTAAAATAGGGGTTGGTTCCCGTGGATAAAAATTGACGCAGTAATGCATCCAAGGGAATACTAATCGTCTGTATATATATATATATAATTCGTCCAAATGTTTATCCTTGCAAAAGGTGACTATTTGACATCACCGACAATTTAATGTTTTTTTTTCTTTGTGTCTCAATTTTAATTTTCCTCATACTTTTACATATTTTTGACAATTATGTGCTAGAAAAATTTTAAGTCTTCATTGCAAATTTTTTTGTAACTATTTTTATGTTAACGGAAACGTGAACATGCGAGGACTAATAAGTGAGTCCTGGGACTGGAAAATGACTAAAAAGTGAAAGGAGTAAGAAGTACTTTTTTACCCTCATCATCTAAAGTCTACTTTATTGACCTCTACGAAACGAGCAAAATTACATTTTATTCCTTCAATGATTTTATTCTCCGTAGACCCATTTTATTTACCGTAGACTTACTGTTTTGCTATGTGTTTGAAGCAGATAAGCGGAATTTTAACATCGAGGTAAGCATTGCCTGCTTGTTCATTTTCATCAATTCCGCAACGAGAAAGCACTCATACGAAATTGATTTTATGTACATGGTTTTTAATAATAAATTCCAGGTATTATTTTTAATTTCCAAAATATATGGTTTAATTGTTATATCTATTTTACAGTTTTCGAGAGTTTCCAATACGCTTACGAAGTCTGAAATAACATATACATTAACACGACTATTTTTCAGAGATATGACCATTGCATTGTTAATGGTTAAATATTCTGCTGTGAATATAGAATTATAAAAGCTTATATTATTTTCAACAGTTTTATTTAATGTAGTGCATATGAATAATGTACCGGCTCGGTTTTCATCATTTGTTTTACTCCCATCTGTGTAAATTTCAACACGATCTTTAGTAACTAAAAGTTCCTTTAAGCATTTATTCGGGTTTTTAGCTTTTCTCGAAGTTACGCCAATTGTTTTTTCGATGGAAATTGATGTTAATAGTATTTCATATTCGTAATTGTAAATAACATATTTACTATAGTGGCAACATAAATGTTGCACATTGCTGAGCGAGCTAAAAGAAAAGTATCTACGTATTCTAATAGTCTAATTTTTTAATTTTGATTATACAGCTTTTTAATAATCTCTTTCGTTTTATTTTGCATTTTGATAATGCTCTTGTAAAAATAGTTATTTACAGTTGAAGTTATTAACTAATACTCATTACTGAGTATTTTTGTTAAATACATCTTAGATAGATACTTAACTCTTTCATTTAAAGGTAGGAGTTTTGACTCAGCTAATAAGATACATAATGGAGTAAGTTCTACGATATCCATATGCCAAACGACATGTTTGCTCACTTTTAGACTATTTCTCACTTTTTCTCGTCATTGTCTTATAAATTCTTTTCTTTTGAAATTTGTTATTAAAGAAAAAAAATTGTTTTTCATACTACAGCTTTCAAATTTTTCTCGTGTAATTAACCTGAAATAGCATTAGAAAATATGAGCTTATGATTTTTTCAAAACTTTTTATGTAAAACATCATATTAAATAACGTAAACTTGAAATTATTCAAATAAAGTTATTTTATAAAAAAAAAAATGTAAGATATTGAAATAAAAATGTTTCAAATCATGTTTGCAAAAATGGAACTTTATTTTTCAATTTCTATAAATAATAATATTTACTTTTTAAATTTATAAATAAATTTTTAATATCAATACGTAGTTACAAAAACTTACTATTATTGTAATACAAAATGTGAATACTTTCAATTAAATATTTTTTGGTAATTTTTTTGGTAACCTGTCGACATTTTTGGTGTTTGTTTTCATATCTCAGTACACGAATAGTTTACTCTATTAGTTTTGAAAGAGAATCAGAGGCTTGCGCGTCAGTGCGAATATACTCTACCAGTCGATGGTACGAATATGCAACTTAAGCACGGTTTAAAACGCGAATAAATATAATAAATATAAATTGTCTTTAGATTATACATTAATCGGAAAGGTACTTTTGTTACGCCAATCAAAAAACGCCTTTTTTAACTGGAGCGGCTCACCGACTACGCTGACTACAAAAGTCTTTATCTCAGAGTATTTATAAGACACAGTAATAAAAAAAATTGCGTTAGATTGATATTTTGGAGTAAAATATGTTCTATATTTATATATGAGTTGCAGAATACTTCTTATTGTAAAAAATTATATTTATGAAGTTTTCGAATTTTCACAAGGTAAGAAACATTTCTATTAATATTTTTTATTTTTTGCGTGATCGAAGCACATTCTTGAAATTTATTCAGTTCAATAATACTTATAAAAAATTTTTAAAGTAATTTGTGCAGGACTTTTTTTACAATGCTGAGGAACAAATTTTTATAGCGAGTTATACAACTTAAATTTTTGAAAAAACCCGTACATTTTTAATTTATAGCTGTGTAACTACTGTCACGGGTGATGTACAAGCGCGGTCGAATTAAAAAACCGCATCTTGTGACAATATGAGGACGATTCGTAATGAAACGTGCATAGGCATCGATAGCTCAGTCAGACAGAGCACCCCTCGCGAAAACGGAAGATCCCGGGTTCGAGTCCCGGCCAAATACGCCGTGCCGTTTTTTTCCGTCTCTTCCTCCGCGAATAAATATTTAATTGTAATAATTATTGTTGTGACACATAAAAATCGTAACACTACAATCGATGGTCCAACATAAATTAGTGGCAACATAAATGTTGCATATTGCTGAGCGAGCTAAAAGAAAAGTATACAAATTTTAAAGTTTTGACGATTTGGTGCTTTTTGATACTGCTCTTGTCAAAAATAGTTATTTACAGTTGAAGTTATTAACTAATACTCATTACTGAGTATTTTTGTTAAATACATCTTAGATAGATACTTAACTCTTTCATTTAAAGGTAGGAGTTTTGACTCAGTAATAAGATACATAATGGAGTAAGTTCTCGATATCCATATGCCAAACGACATGTTTGCTCACTTTTAGACTATTTCTCACTTTTTCTCGTCATTGTCTTATAAATTCTTTTCTTCCGTTCTACCAGTCGATGGTACGAATATGCAACTTAAGCACGGTTTAAAACGCGAATAAATATAATAAATATAAATTGTCTTTAGATTATACATTAATCGGAAAGGTACTTTTGTTACGCCAATCAAAAAACGCCTTTTTTAACTGGAGCGGCTCACCGACTACGCTGACTACAAAAGTCTTTATCTCAGAGTATTTATAAGACACAGTAGTAAAAAAATTGCGTTAGATTGATATTTTGGAGTAAAATATGTTCTATATTTATATATGAGTTGCAGAATACTTCTTATTGTAAAAAATTATATTTATGAAGTTTTCGAATTTTCACAAGGTAAGAAACATTTCTATTAATATTTTTTATTTTTTGCGTGATCGAAGCACATTCTTGAAATTTATTCAGTTCAATAATACTTATAAAAAATTTTTAAAGTAATTTGTGCAGGACTTTTTTTACAATGCTGAGGAACAAATTTTTATAGCGAGTTATACAACTTAAATTTTTGAAAAACCCGTACATTTTTAATTTATAGCTGTGTAACTACTGTCACGGGTGATGTACAAGCGCGGTCGAATTAAAAAACCGCATCTTGTGACAATATGAGGACGATTCGTAATGAAACGTGCATAGGCATCGATAGCTCAGTCAGACAGAGCACCCCTCGCGAAAACGGAAGATCCCGGGTTCGAGTCCCGGCCAAATACGCCGTGCCGTTTTTTTCCGTCTCTTCCTCCGCGAATAAATATTTAATTGTAATAATTATTGTTGTGACACATAAAAATCGTAACACTACAATCGATGGTCCAACATAAATTAGTGGCAACATAAATGTTGCATATTGCTGAGCGAGCTAAAAGAAAAGTATACAAATTTTAAAGTTTTGACGATTTGGTTAAAAATATGTATACATACATAAAAAATCAAACTTCCTCTATTTCTGATCATATCTATAACAATCTACAAACTTTTAAAAATTAAAATAAAAACAAAATAAGTTTAATATTATATTATATTTCATTAACAAGGCATACCGTCGAAACCTTATTACAAAAAAAAGAAATATAATATCGCCAAAAAAAGAAAAAAGAGAAGCGTAACAAGAAACTTTAAAATCTTGCGTGATAAAATTAAAGAAAAGAAGAGAGACTTTGTATAAGTACGGTTAACCCACGCGCCTTGCGGTCACTCTCATAATGACGAGGATCGCAGGGTGGTTGCAGCTGTTTTGGCGCCCTCCCTTCTTATTGTGTCTTCAACAAAACCTATATAACCATATATATATGGTTTTATATGTGTATATATATATATACGTGTTACAGCCTCGTATTTCACGGGAATTGAAACACCATTGAAGTAAATTTTCGGTTTACGTGTGTGCGTTTATGTTTGTGGGCGTGTGTGTGTGTACGTGTGTTCCTGATGCGTTTGTGTGATTTAATACCTGATGTGATTTTTTGTTCGCGTAATTAGTGTAATATTGTGTTTTGTGTGATATTGTGTTATTTTGAGTGTGATTCAATGTACGTCCTTTTGTGAAGTGATTACCTGTCATTGAATGTGCATGTGAATAAATATATATGTGTGTGTGACTATGTTTAGTGTACGTGTGCATTTGTGTGATTTTGCGTGTCGTCGGTTTACTTCAAAAGAGTACCGATTTAGATTTTAGATTTTATTTTTGTGCGAGGTGACGATTGAAATTATACTGTTTTGAGGTGTCGAAAAAATTGAATTATTATGAGTATTATAATTAAAATTAACGATGAAAGAAGAAAAATATACATTTAAGAAAATTAACATTGATTACTTGAAAATGATAGTTATTAAAAAAATATTAAGGGGTTCGTCGCAAAAGTTGTAAAAGTAAGAAAAGAGTATTTTTTTGGGGTTTTAAAAAAGGAATTTTATTTTGCACCTTCTTAAAATTTATTCAATCGGCACTTTCTTAAAAGAAAATCTCGAGTCGACATCTTCTTAAAAAGAATTCTCAACCGGCACCCTTTTGCACTAAAACGACGGTGTGTATAGTGCAATGTAAATTGTGTGTATCTGTGTAGTGTGCTGTAACGTGTATGATTGTGTACATTTGTGTGTACGTATAAATGGTATTGCGATTTAGTGTGCGCATGTTCAGTGCATAATTTAACATGATGTCTGTTTTTTGTGTGATTTTGCTTGTTTTTGTGCGAATTAATGACATGTATGTGCGTGTGTATCGCGCATGCGTGTGTGTGAATGTGTGCGGTTTTTTATGAAAATGTGTTTGCGCGTGTGTGTTGGTGTACATGTTTTAGTAGGTGCGTGCGTGTGCCTGTTCGGTTGCGTGTAATTATTTTGGGCAACTTGTGGAATCGGACGCTTCGAAATTAACGCTCATTCGGGTATATAGACGAGGAAGGTGTTAATTAGAGCTCTCGGTCGGGGGAGTGTTTGTTTACCGTTGTGGTTCGTTATATGTTACCTGGTCTACGTTTAGACGAATTTCGAGGTGGTAATGAGAGGAGAGCATTTTTTTTGGGTTGTTGGATTGGAGATGGCGAGTCAAATGAATTTTCATGATAGGTGCGTCGATGTATGTTCATTATAACGATATATTGTTGGCCAAAATTGGCCAATCGGTGCGGGTATATATAACGTAATTATCAATGTCAAATATGGGGTATTTGGGTTTTTAAATAAAAGTAACCTTAAATATTATAAATAATAATTTATGTTGAATGACACGTTTGCACCTAACGACACAATTAAATTCTATATAGTGATTGGATCTTTTTGACAAAAATCTAAAAATTAAAGAATATTGATAATAATTCAAAACTGTATGTTTTTTTTAATAGACATTTATAAAGCTTTTTGATTCAATTGCTTTGCCAGAAAATAGATAATAAACATGTTTACGCTTAATATCACGATTATCAATTTTCAATAGGAGCATAAATTCGAAACTGTATGTTATTTTTTGATCGATATATCTAAATCTATATATCTTATGAAAAACACTTCTTTGTCCTTAATAAGGCCAATAAATGGTTTTACAGTTAAATTATGTATCATAAATAACAAGTCAGTGTAGCCATAAATATTTAAAAGTCAACTGAAATCTTTTAAGGTTATACTGCACTTTTCATCCAGAAATCCATTAATATTCTATCCATACGCGATAGGCAGCAAAATCACGAAAAATCATAAAAAGAATAAAGTTTGATAGTAAATGGACTTTAGTAAAAATGTGTATATTGTCTATAGGAGCCAGGATGGTTCAGTCGCAAACCCAAGTATTATAAAACTATTTTAGGTGGCTGATCACGAATTTAATTGTTTAAATGCCTATAAAATCGATATATTTGCTTAAAATTGGTATTTAAGTACGTTGAATTATGGGATATTACCATAGAATCAAGCACGTTCTTGAAATTTTAGAAAAACATTAATTAGAACTCGAGATATTGCAAATTCAGTGAGCAATGTTATAAACTTTCGCTCCAAACAACGGAGCAAGTATAGTGAACGCGGAACCGTGCGGACCGTTTATAAGAATTTGCAATATCTCGGGTTCTAAATAACATTTTCCAAAATTTCAAAAACGTGCTCAATTGTAAGTTAAAATCCCATAATTCAACGTAGTTAGAAACCAATATCAAGCAAACGAATCGATTTTATAGCCGTTCAAACAATTAAATTGTTAATAACTTTTTGTAGACGGATTTTTAAACAAAACACCCCCGCAATTCGTGATCGGTGAACCAAAATAGTCCTGGAACACTTGGGTTTGTGACTGGACCTCCATCGGCCATGGAAACCCCCCTGGCTTCTAGACTAATATGTATGTATAAGATGACGCGAACCGAAAACGTAAAAAAACGAATCAGGTATATGTACACTCGAGGACCCTTAACAAATAATGACGTCCAAGTAAATTAGCCTGAGGGTGGGCCTAACTTTCGAGTGTGTGAGTGTGTGTGTGTGTGTGTGTACGTATATGTGTGCGTATGTGCGTGTGTGTTCGCTTTTAGGTTTGCGCACATTTGCGTATGTGTGTATGTATTTTATATACATATATATAATGTGTGTGTATGTGTGGACTCAAAGTTGCATGATGATTAATCGTAAAAAAAGCGTGAAAGTTTGACACGACAAAGAAAAAGATAACGTAAAAAAAGTTAATTAAATTTTAGATTTTCTTTTATTTCCTAATTGAATTTCTTATATATATATATATATATATATATATATATATATATATATATATATATGGAAGATTGTTTGGTAAGAAATTTTTTTCACCGTGTGTATGTGTGCACCTTTTTTTTTATAAATACGCGTTTTATTAATGGATATTTCGGTTACGAAAAAAAATGATAATGACGTTTTTTTTGTCACGGATAGCAGTTACGCGTATTACACTCAAGAAGTATAATTAATTATTATTATACGTAACTGATTTATTTAGCCTACCAGTATATAAGTTTCACCATTATTTGGAAATAAGATTAAAAATTTGTAAGTTTCGATAACTTTTTTTCACCATCGGTCGGAATGAGGGATACCATACAGGATTATGTGGAAATAAATAAAATTAAAAAATGAGAAAATGAATACTACATCGCAGGAATTTTCTCGAAGGGAATAATTTTGTGGTTAGGTTACCTCCAATGCGCATTATGCAGGCGCTTTCAAGGGATTCACAATTTTTCCACACTATAAATTCCCACCATAATTTAGCCAATTTCTGTCGATAAACATCATATACACCTTTAAAAGAAAAAAGTAATTTTATTAAAATACGCGATATTAATTGAAGTAGTAGTTGCAATTATTGAACATTGCGGTTTTGATAATCTTCCATTCGCCTATTAATAATTTTTAATGATCGAACATATTAATTAAGGTTATTTTTTCTTTGCGTATTTAGTGTGAAAAGGAAAAAGCGGAGGGCAAGACGTGATCCTTATAATTTCTTGTGTTCCATGTACTTATGTGAGATTGAATACGTTGTTTCGTAAATTATAATACGAAATAACAGTCGTACAATTCGTACGAGTCAATTATTTGTATGCGTGATCACGTAAATTTTATTTTATTTGTCATCATAAATGCAACATTTTTTTTCTTAAAGAAAATATTGTTTATCTAGCTAGTAGGAATTTCACGATAATATGACCAATTCTATTCGTGGTGCAGAATGTGATATTTGGATGTAACAAAATTACAGAATCCGAAATTGACTTACCTATAATTATATTACAATTTTTTTACGAATGTTAATATAATCAATTTATATTATAGTTGGTCAAACAAGAAGAATCAACAATACAATTTTGTTCACCATAAATTGGCTAAATCATAGTGAAAAATAGATATAAATTTTTATTAGAAGAACTCAAAACAATCTGAATAAATATTAATGCAGATAAATCTAACATTTTCTTACATGTTCTCCTACATTTTTGTTCAGTACAAATTGTCCAATTTTTAGTCGAAAGAATTTTTAATTTGAAAATTTTCATAATTCAAAACTTACCTTTATAAGTAGCTTATTGTTTTCATCATAATGTGACCAATTTCTGGAAAATAATGTCACACGTCGTTAAAAAAAGGCAATATTATTTATAATAAAATAATTTGAAGAATATTGGGACGAAAAAAAATAGAATGTTAATTGCATTATGCATCTTGCTATAATTTTGTTTACTGTAATATGGCCAATTTCTACCGAAACATTATTATCGGACAAAAGAATCTTATTTCTATCTTGAGTAATCTGACAACTTTATACAAAACATAATGATTCGAAATTTTTTCCCTCATTTATCACGACAATTTTTGTGCGTATAAATTGGGCAAATTTTGTTGAGAATTATCAAGTTTGGTCGTATAACTAAGAACATTGTAACTGCAGAGTACTCTGAAGCATTTTGGCAAACCACGCAATGTGAAATCTTTCTTATCAACCTCACTATAACTTTTACACCATTATATGGCCACTTTCTATAGTAAATAACATCATACGTCAAAATTTCTATCAATGTAACCTCAAAAATTTCAAAATCCACATTCACGCTTTGTCTACTGCACAACAATTCTCTTTCAACATAAATTGTCCAAATTACGTCTACATTTTTTTTCTAGGCTAAAAAATCCGAGAATTTATTTTAAACTCAAAATTATGACGAACGTGTGACATTATTGCGGTGTAAATCGTCGCGGATTTCACATTCTTCAATTTTTCGAGGTTATACGGTTCACGGGTTATCGACATCCAAGATTTTGCTTCTGGGTCACACAAAAGCATAGTAAAATTTTCGTAGGTATATATATATATAATTTCGCATCGAATTAATCCGGTTTAGAGTGTATATGGGATATTTCACGTTGAGTGCGTCGGGTCGAAATTTTAAAATCCACTAAATTTTAGATATAGATTAGAAATATTTTCCAGTAAGAGAAAACATTTTTAGGTTAAAAATAGTTATTCTACAGGCTCTAATATTTTTAAAAACTGACTACATTCTACCTTAAAAATTGTTAATATTTCTATCAAGACAGCTGTTCTTGAGAAACACTTGGAAAAAGAATCATTTATTGCGGTTAAAATAGCTTATAATTTTCTTGTTCTAAAAAAAATTCGATGCATATTGAAACTTTGATCCGACCAGTTATTGACATTAAATCACCCCTATATATGTGTGTATATGTGTGTATGTGTGTGTAAATTGAATGTTGAACTTTCATCGTAATTAATACACGGTTTAATTGACGTTGTATAATATGCTGGTATATAGGTTATCATAACCTCAAATTGATCGTTTTATTGCGAGTAATTAGGATTCCTCATTGTTCAATCAACACGGGGTATTGAGTTGAGAATTTTTTTCTTCTTTGTAATTATATTTGAAACTTGTGTTTGCGTAGGTGAGACGAAGTGACAATTTAATGGAGTATGCGATGTGTATATAATTCATTGATGTCGATTAGAGAATTAATATAAAAATTTGAAGTACATTTGATGAATTGGACGATTTTTGGGGGAGGTTTAGGTTAGATAATAATGGGATGAATTTGTAAACGGTTTTTGAGCAGTTAGTTGATTATTTTTATATGGTTAAACATTTGAAACTAAGCGTTTGATTATTATTAAGAATCATCGTTAAAAAAGGTTATGATAATGAAGGTAACTAGCCTAAATAATTTTTTCTGCCCTCCGGCCGGAAAGCAGCAACTACCCGGCCGCTGCACGAATTGAAGTTGCCGTTTTCCGGCAACGTCGAGCAGAAAAATAGTATACACACCTTGGCCAGTAAAAAAGAAAGCCTCAGATCACATGATCGTCCACCTCGGCTTCGCCTCGGCCGACAATTACATGTGATCTGAGACATTTCTTATTTTACTGGCCATGGTATGTAATATACTATTACTATTTTTTTTGGACGTGAAAATTGGTATTAGATTCGTATTGCGTTCACATTGATGAATTTTAAGAGGGTAAACAGTTAACGGATTGGATATGCAATTTTATGAAAATGAATGAATTTTACAAGAAATTTTGAGCTTGCACAAAAAAACTGGGATGAAAAAATTAATGGTTTTCTAATATGGAAGCACATGCACTTTTGGATAAGATAACCTTTGCATTTAAATTATGAATCTATTACCATTTTAGATAAAATTGAACATGATTTAATGAAAACCAATCTAAAAATTTGATTAATTTGTATTTTATGATATTTATGGACTAATAATAACTCATTTTTGAAAAGAAATATAGGTTAAAAATGTTTACATTTTCCATACAGTAATAAAATGAGTTATATTTATCAAAATTTCACCATTTATACATCAAACTTTAAATTTTACTAATTCACCCTTAGAGTACCGGGATTTTAGAAACTTTCAATGCGTATTGTTTGTATGAAAAAGTGATGATAGGTCCCCAATTTTAACCCAAACTAAGACTAAATACCGGTACTCTAAGTGTTAACTTCTGGATCATAATTAGAAAAACCGACTGAGGAAACTAACCTAAAAATTCTTATCAGATTTTAGACATAATTTGATACTAAAAATTTTTTGCTGAATAATTTATTAATAACTTTCACAGAAATTTGACAATTAGGAATCCTTTGAAATTAAAAATAGTTATCTTTATCCACTTATAAAAAATGGTAATATTATGGTTTAAAAATCTCTATAAGAAAATTCAGTGTTCGTTACATTTTTGCAGAAAACAAAGTGATACCATAGATAACTTTAAGGACATGTCGAATACATATTACAGGAATGTACCTTTTCCAACTCAAGAATCACGTTTAAAAGATGCAATTAAAAATCTGAAAAAAATTCATAAAGATACTTGAAAATATAACAAAGAGGTTGACCTTGCCACATTTCAGAAAAAAATTTGTTCAATCAATTTTATATAAACAAGAGTTGGTCGGTAATTTAATAAACACAATTTCCGAAACAAAAATTGTACTGATATTAGTAATTTTTAAATTTAAAAAAATACATATTGTATACATATTGTTTAAACCAAAAACAAAAGCCTGACATTGTCAAATTTTTCAAAATAATAACCCATATTTGTAAACCTTTTCAGGGTTCGATATGCCAAATTACAGGGATTTACACTTTTTAACCCAAAAATTCTATCGAAAATATTAATAATGAATAAGGATTGATTTTTTTAATAAAATTAATATTTTTATGCAATGTTATACAGTAAAAGTAGATACATTTTGAGTAAACATTTTAACTAAACACAGCTAGTGTTGAAAAAACATTAAATAATTTAACGTTTTGAGGTTAGAATAGCTTTTAAACAAATAGATTCCGGACTTTATAAACTTTTTTCTGTTTTGTGAAAAACATTTCCAGTCTGTACCTAAAATTTAGTGCATTTTATAATTTAGATCGGACCACACACCTATATACACACACACACACACTTTCACTTCTAAAGAAAACATCATCACTCATAATCTTAACCTCAAAAACAAAAACTCTTTCTTTTTTCAACTATATACATATATTATACAATCAAAACACATACATACACACAAACGTTCGATCTTCTACGTCTTAGTGAGAATCTCGTTTCCCAAACTAAAATGAACACGTCAAAAATTCCCCTCGGGAAGAAGAAAAAAGGAGGTATATTCGAGTATTATTTCGACAAATTGACTTGTCAGGTATTCGATTAGATACGGTCGCATCCGAACGCATATAAGATCTATTAGGGTAAAAAATCTTGATGGAAAAAACAAACAATCCGTATATATATACAAAGGGATTAGTCTCAAAAGGTTGTAACCTCAAAATTATAATAAAATTTCTTAACCTGCAAATGTATATAATCTTAATTAACCATACGTCACGTATATATTCGCGTTACACAATTTTATAATTATAATTCGTCATTAATTAATTTCTCACGCGCGTGCTCGCGCACGGAAATTTAATTAAGAAACTCGGGTTTAATAATTATTGATTTAATTAACGAAAATGAAAAAATCGACGGTTATTATTATGAAAATGTTAATAGACGATACGATTTATTGTATTGTACGTGAATTGAATTTTCTTTTTTTTTTAAGTTGTAATTAAAAGTGTCTCGAAAGAATAATTGCTAATTGTTCTTTAGTGTATGTAATGGGTTTGTAAGTATAGAAAAATCTTATTTTCAATGAATAATAATTGAGTGTGATAAAAAGTATGAGAGATTGATCGACTAATTAACATGGTAAGTAGATGTATATAGAACGTGTTTAAATGTATTATACACATTATCGTGTATGAACGTAAATTACGTAATTTCCTAAGAATTTTTTGTATTTACTTGTTTTTTATTTTTATCTATTTATAATTTATTTAATTTATTTATTTATTATTCTATTTATATTATTTAGTTTTTAATATATTTTGTATTTTAAGTTTTTTGATTATATTATATGTAGGTGTATATATTTATCTTTTTTAGAGTACAATACGATTTTTTAGGTGAATCTAGAATGTTTGAATAATTGGTAGATAAAGACTTGCTATAACCAATAACATATAGCTATTACTGTAACATCCTTTAAACATTTATCAAATAGCAAAATTTCTACCAGGGTTTTTTATTTATTGAATTTAATAATTTACATTATTTTATTATTTATTAATTTACTTATTTATTTTTTTAATGGCAACTAATATAATTCTTTTTTTATTTATTCATTCTATTTACTGATATTAATAAATCTTATTAATTATATTTACTTAAGAATTTTATTTATTATTTTAAATTTTCGTTTTTATAATTAAATTGATTTCTTATAATTAAGATTTTATGATTTATAGCTAATGGACTGTAAGACCAAAATAATTCAGTTTTAGTTCATATTGTTAGACAGTCGACATAAACATTTTATTAAATTTTAGAACCTTATTTTATATTTTATATTTAACAATTTAATTATATATTTTATTCAAAAATGCTATTTGCATTTTTATTTAATCCATTTTTTTATTAATTAATAGAAATTGAAACGATTTTTTAGGGTAAAAACACAACTTCGTTATAAATTATTAGAAACTGGCTAATTGTAAACATAAAAAATTCATAAAGTTAAAAAATGTATTAAAACATTAGTAGATGCATATAAATATTTGTTTTTATATTTAATTATATAAGTAATTTTTTACTAATTAGTTATTATTTATTAATAATTTTACATTTACTGTATTTTCTAATTTTGTACACCTATATATATTAATTCATCCAATGCATAATAATATCGTTGTAAATTTTGACAAAATAATTATATTCGCTGTGTGAGAATATTGTTTATTTACGGTTGAACGAAAAGTTTGTAGTATGGAACAAACAAGTTGAAATTGCACTAATTGATTGATTGATTGATTTACGAGTGTTGCGCGAGATAATCAGGCAATTACGCGATGTGTCAGCCTCACTCTCGCATTTACTACTTGTATTTATGGGGATCTTTTTTTTTTCTTTTTTTTTTGGTTATCGATGTTTCGTTTTCTTTTTGGGTGAACTTTGATATTCGCGTGATTTTACCAATGTCGTCGTAGATTTTGTGGAATCTAGTTTACGCGACGTTACGCGATTTTGTTTCGAAGGTTCGGTAGGAAAATGGGGAACGATCGTTTCAGTGAGGATACGGGTTAAATAATTAATATGGGACTGTTTTTGCACGATTTGTTTAAGAAAATTAAATTTTTTCGATGACGAATATAATAATATGTATAATTAACTTTTGTGTATTTCTAAAAATAATGATTTGAAAATGTAGGTTTATGTTAATTACTATTAATTCGCCGTTTTCTTAATAATTAAGATTAACCTAAAAGGAACTTCAGATTCCCTGATTGAAATTGTAAATATTTTTCAATATTGTAAGTATAGGTTAAAGAGAATGAGCTGAAAATTTATATCACTATTCGACTAGTAATACTGGCATTTTTTTCGTTTTACATCTGCATATTATTATTATGGGACTTAGAATTATAGACTTAAACTATTGAAAACCGTTGCCAATGCATTGAGACGAGCAAACATTATTCTAACATTAAATTTAATTAACTGTAATAAATTTATCAAACACTAGCAAGAATGGTATGAAATCATGATTGAACGTGTCAGAATTTAAATATCACGATTTTTAAAAATAATTAATTACTAATCATTTGATTTCAACGTCAATCTTGATTTTAGATGGATTTGTGCATTTTCCTTTCTTAACCTCTCCATATTAACCATTCTTTTTTCACCTAGAATTTACCATTTATAATATTATTATAAATGGTATTATATGTGGTATTATTATAAAATTAATACCATTTAATAAGATAAACTGTGACATGTAATAAAATTGGATTCTTAACCAAAAAAGAGTGTTGAGTTATTGGTCATAATATTCGTATTAAAAATATTTATTGTCAATTCGACATTGTGTTTCTCAGTATAGAAATGCAGTATAGAAAACTATATTTGTTTCGAAATCTTCGATTTTTAAAATAAGGTATTTTACAGCGAGACAATTCTTTTTCTTCGAGAATTGGGTATTTTCATATTTTAACTAAGTATTTAAATATAAATGTAACTAATAAAAAAATTTTCGAGCGAGCAACTTGGAGTTCTTAGAGAGTCGTATAACGTTAGCTTAGCGAGACCGACAAAATTTCTATAAGTATTAATCTATATAAATGTATCTATATTAACTCCGAAATTTTAATAATTTTTAGACGTAAAATGAGTATTAAATATATGTTTATATTCAATTTTGTAATGTTAACGCTAGTGTAAATAAAATATATGAAAATTTTTTCTCTAACAGTGGCAGGAAATGACCAATACATGACAAATTTAAAGGTTATGTAGGTTTCATTGCATTTTTACATTTGCTATTTCCTCGGTTGAATTCCACATTCACGGAATCTGACAACACTGACATATTACCTATGGATAAATCACATAATCGCCCTAATAAAAATTCGAGCACTTTTTTAACGTTTGAGGTTAGAAATAAGGTAACTCGTCATTTTCCACCGATATTTAAAAAATCTCACTATGGTCTACACTGAAAAAAAAATCGTTTCAATCTCTACTGCTGGGTATTCTTTATATATATATATAAGATTTACTTAGGTGTATATTCAAAGACACGCGCAAACGGTTACAACATGAGCGGCCACCTCAATGGCGGATTACAAAGAAAAGCCACCCTCGTATACCCGGATTCCATATAGACGTGTCTCACCTTTCTCTCATTTTTCCTCATTATGTTGACAATACTTTGGAATCCGAATGGTATACGTACATCCTAACCTTAAAATTTTCTTTCGTTTGTTTTCTTATACGTTTGTTTGTTTCTTCTTTTCTTTTCTTCTTAACTATCAGCATAATTTATTGATGATTAACTTTTTTTTTTTTTTTATGGCATTGTGTTTATAAAATGTATTCAAAACTATAATAATGATAATAATAATAATAATAAAATATATATACAATAATTATAGAATATATAAATAAAGAAAATAGGGAAGTTTTGAGATTATAATAGCGAAATTTTTATAGTATTCGGTTTTTGAATAATTAATTGCGGGTGATATACATATATCCCATTGGATTTTTTGCAAGGGGATGTCGTACTTAGAAAATGGTCATTTATTACTTTTTTTTATAAAAAAATGAATAAATTTTTTTAAAAATTTTGAACGACAGGCCCTTAGGAATGTTTTAAATAATATACTTTAATTTTTCCAGATATGTATCATATCCGTGATTTGATTAGAATGTTTCGATTAACAATTTATGCCTTGTTTGTTAAGTTAAAATTAATTTAAATTTGTTTACTCAATTATTATTTAAAAACTGATTTTTTCTTAGAGAAATTAAAACGGCAAGTCCTTTCTTATTGCTTTAAGGGGATGCCGTATTACCGACATATTTGATTTTTCAAATTAAATCTTCAGTTTATCTTTTATTCCAATTGTGCGTGCATAGATACATTCTACATGATTTGCAGATTGTGTGTCAACTCGCAGAATTTTAAAATTCGACATATTCATTTAATTAAATGAAAAATAGTTTGTAAAAACTGCAATGTCGGTAAACAGTTACAATTTTTAGTACATTACAATTTTTCATTTAGACAAGGAAATGTATCGAATTATAAGATTCTGCAAGTTGACGCACAATCTGTTAATCGTACAGAATGTACCTATGATCGCAAAATCGGGATAAACGAAAATCTCAACATTTAATTTGAAAAATCAATTCGGTAATTTATACTGTGTGGCATCCCCTTAAGCTATATCCTTATGAATTTTGTTTAGATTTTTAATTTAATATTATAGATATAATTTAAGATTTGGAAGGTGCAGATTCCTATAATTTAAGTCCGACATCCGGTTAAGATGACTTTTTCATCGCAAGCTCCGCGAAAATTATAATATGCTTAATCTATTTTACACTATTTTTTTCTAATTAAAAGAGAACTTAAAGCTGTAGCGCTGAATTGAATTTTATATGAGTAGTAAATATTACCATTTTTTGAATATTAATTCCAATTAGCCAGACTTTTTAAAAATACTGCCCAAAGGTACCAAAAAGATTTTTACTTTTTTTAAATATTGTATTGACAAAAAAGAAAATTGTTTTTTTTCCCTAATAAGTGAATATTGATGATTTAAATTAAAATGTTTTTAATGTGTCTATATAAAGGAGAGTCGATCAGCATCAAGATCTTGAACATAAAGTACTGTCATCGATGCTAATTTTCGGTTTCTTTTAACAATTTTTTAGTTTAATGGATGCAAACTTTAACGTATTGTTTCAGAGGAATCCCGCGACTTAAGAGGGTCAATTTTTATATTCTTTATAGGTTCCATTCGTCTTTCTTTACGGGTACAAAATATAATATAAGTATAATTCCTAGCAATATTAAATTCAAATTTATTTATTTAAATTTCTGTTATAAGTATAGATTTACATTTCAACCGAATATCATTTATAAATTAAAATATAAAATGTATAATTAAAAAGATAATTCAAATATTTGTACAGCCACCAGAATTATAACTGACAATAATTGATTATTTCTTACTAATTAATTAAAAATCAATTATTTAAATAAAGTTATTTTCAAATCTTTTCAACGTCGCCTACAAGTAATTCGAAAACGTCCGTTAGTTTCTATTATAATTTTAATCTATTACATTTATAATTTGTTTTCGATGGAAGATCCCTGCAATACCACCTATTATACTACCTTTATCAATCCAAAATTATAGGAATCTACACCTTAGTATTCAAAAACTACACAACACAAATTTACAGCACAAATAAAAGCGTAACTATTGATATTTTTGGAAAAAACATAAATTTTGTAATAATTGAATAAACAATTTTTGCGTGTAAACTTTAAACCCAAGCATTACACGCTAATTACAAAAATAACATTTTGGTTTATAAAAAATATAAATGCCCATATTTTCCGAATTCAACATTCTTTTAAGGGGGTGGCATACCCGTTGGATTATCGATCGACCAAAATTAATAATTATTATATTTATTTTTATGCAAAATACAAATACAGTAGCGCTCGATAATTAAATAATAAGTCCTTTAACAAAGTTTTAGGTCAATACTATAAGGACACCCTAAAAAATTTCTGCACCGAAGAATCACAAACAATCGTACATTTTCGGTGCAGAAATTTTATAGGGTGCCTTCTTTGTACTGAACTGAAACTTTATAATTATCTAGTGCTTCTGTGTTCGGCTTTGCATAGCATTGCGTATTTTTTTAAATAAATGTAATAATTATCTTTGTTTGCTCAGTCGGTAACCTACTGGGTAAAATAAAATAAATGGAAATAGAAAAAAATTGCACTTGCGATTTCAAAATTATTCTCACACTTTCGACCAAACGTCCAAATTTTTCAAATTAAAAGAAACGCTTTAGCATAATAATCTTAAATAATAGATTAAATCTGCTCTAATAAAAAAAAAGAAACGCTTGATTAACCGATAAATAATCAATATCTCCGCATATACTGTTTCAAAACATTTTAATGCAAAAATTTATTACAACATATTTAAGATATGTAACTTACAATTCTCATTTAGTTACGTACAGTGGATAATACAATATAGCCAACGGGATTCCTATTTTACCAACCGACCATTACTATTCCCATCACAACGAAGTAACACCGTTTCATTTGCACGGAACCAACGAACATCATTAACCTCCCATTCATCGTCGGTAAAGTAGATTTCGCGTCGTTATATAAATATATAATAATTGAATTCTTAATATTTAATATTTAAACAAGAATTATTTTTTCATATATATATATATATACTATATATATGTATGTGTGTCTATATTTCCCTTTTTTCAATCTAATCAAAACGTATCATTTAAACACTTATGCAAAAAATTTTCGAATCTATCTTTTATATATTTGTATGTATATGTCGATACACAAATTCTAATATATTTTTTTCTTAGTAAGTTTCATAGAATTGTAACAATTTTCTTTCTCTCTCTTTCTCCCTTTCGCTCCTTATCTGTCGCTCTGACGTTCTTAAAAATTAAAGAATAAACATACATCAATGCAATACAACTGATCCAAAACTGAGGTGTATATGAGAGAGTGTCATATTTAATTTTTATAATTTCTACTTTACCGACACGTTTGAACATAGCACATACAAAGTTGGCATAATTAACAAAAATACAAGTACCGTTGATAAATTTAATTTTAAGAGTTTAACAGTGTGCTCGCGCGCCAAATTTTATAATAAAATTCGAACGTAACAGGAAATCGTTGAAATTTGGCACACTAATGGATTACCGATCGTCGGTAGCTCAAAGTTTTCTAAGTTAATCCCTTTCTATTACATCAAAGTTCAATTTATTGTGATACATTTAGTATCACAATATTACAAAATAATATTCCACGTCGGTAACGTAGGAATGACGAAAATTATGCTCTTAAAAGAAAGAAATAAATAAAATAAACGGCGATGACAAAATTTTCATTTTCTTCATTGATATACAATATTTGTTTCTTCTTATTCCCTGTCACGTTTTTTTTCTTCTTTCGTATATATCAAAGATTAAATATGTATATATGTATATATTTATATGGACAGTGTTATTTTCCCTTTCATTTAACAGCCTGAGCGCACCCTTTTTTATGTAGCTATAAGAAAATTTCGAATATATATCATTTTTGTGTGTTGTGTAGGATTCAGAAAAAGGAAAAAAAATGAAGAAAACGAACATCGGAAATTTTTTTTTTTACTTTCATATTTTCTTTGTTAATGATAGTGACACACACACACGTGCGCACGCACGTACTCGCACAAGCACACGCACAAACATACACACTTGGATCGTGTAAAAAGCAAATTTTTTTTTACATATACATGTATATATTATATGACACTAACATATAAGCACACTCGTGTGTAACTTTTTTTATTCCTTAAATGATATTTATTTTTTTTTCCTTAAATGATAATGAAAAAAAGAAGAGCAATAAATTAACCTGAGAACTATTTTTTTTTATAGAAACTTAAGTATTTTATTATATATATATTTGTTTATTTATGTATGTGTATGCATGTATATAATAATTATCGATAACCACCGTTTTTGTTTATTTTTTGTTTTTACGTTTTTTCCACAACGAGTTCTATCTTTGAAAAATGAAAAAGAAGGTTGATCGATCAGACTTACCGAGAAGGATTTTGGAATAATTTTGTGTTCGATTACTTTTTCTTTGTGTGGGTATATAATAGTGCTACTGAACGGTAAAATGAAAATTGTTCTGCTGTATTTAGTTTATTTTTCCTATCTTTTTTTGTTTTGGTTTCAAATTAAAATTAAAAAAGAAAAATAAGAAAACGGATTCGTTCACAGGAATTTGCAAGCGGACAAACCAAGGATGATCGATGCGATAATAACAGACATTGAGCTTTTCGCGGTGAAAGCCGAATTAGTTAAGTTGAGCTTGTTCCACAAAGTCGAAGGTACGTCAACGTAAACACGCTCGATCCCGATCGATTTGATCACCTCGGACAATTTGGCGGGATCGACCTTGTCACCTTCGCTAGACCATATGGTCAATGTCGGATTGGTGCTCTTCGTGTTGGTAAGCAGAGTTTTCAATACGTCGCCGTCGTTGCTCGCGTAACACGCTCTCACTGGGTAAGTTACCGACTGATTCGTCTTGCTATCCTGCACCGTTTTTACCATCTCGTTGATCTGCTCGCTCGTGTATTTACCGTTGGTTACATTTTGACTGGTCTCCTCCAATCTGAAAGTGAAATTTATTTTATTGTTATACAGTTTCGTTTTCATTTTTTTAATTGAGATACTATTTCGGTTTTCAACAAAATGTGAACCCAAAAAAAAAAATAAAAAAGTGATAGATTTTTATTAAGCTAGAAATTCAATTTATCAAAAAAAAAAAAACGCTCTGTAACGGTATTGCGTTTCCTTTGAAGATAATCTGTGAATTTTTTAAAATTTATTTTATTAATAAATCAGCGAGATTTTTCAGTAACCAATAATCATTGTTTTATAGCTATATATTACCGACCTAAAATGGTTATTTACACATAATTAATTAATAATTAATAATTTCGTAAATATCTCTATGTCATGGTATTCTATTAAAAATTAGTAACAAACAAATAAAATTAATTTGGATACCATCGCACATAGGAATCCATGGAAACGAAGTCGCAGACGTACTTGCAAAAAATGCGACCGCCGAAAATACGACGAAAGTATTCCTATCCCTTCACTGACTTAAAACAAAGTTTAAAAGAATAATCCAAGAATCAACTAATAAAAAAATAACTAACTTGTGAGAAGTAAAGGGAAAGGAGTACTTTCAGTACTATTATAATACGAAGAACCATGTTTGGTTATAATAATGAAAACAAATAGAGAGGCTATTGTAATCATTAATCGATGTCGTGCAAACCACTATAATCTGGCAGCCTCTCTGCAGCGTATAAAAATTATTGATAACTCACAATGTAATGCGATGAAGAATATCAAGATCTCGACCACATACTGTGGCAATGCAAATTGCTTGATAAAGAAAGAACAATAATGTTAAAAGAACTCCAAAGGCAAAAAATCTTTCTACCGAATAAAGCGACGTCTAACAGTATCTGCGATTTTCTTAAGATTTTTCGTACAACTAGGTTTTAAAAGTTTTGGAATTTTCTAGGTAGATCTCTGCAATTTCGGATTCAAATTACAGGACTGTAATTGTAATCATATTTTTTTATTCGAACTTGTAAAAAATTGTGTATAAAAATTTGTAAAAGCATAATTTAGATTTTTAAATAATTTGTTACTTGAATCTTTAGGAAGATTGAGTATGCTAAAATAATAAGCAACATTGGATGTCGGTCTGAAGTTGCAGGATTCTGCTATTACCCACACAAAGTTTTATTGCTTCAAAAATCATCTTTGAATTGAAAAGAAATTAATTAAATATTGAATCAATGAGATGTTTTGGATATTACTCATGATTTATAGGTAACTGCTATTACCGCTATTAATAACACATTGTCGGTAATAGTAGACGTAAGACTTTTTCGATCTTGCTAAATGAAGGAGTATTCCAAAAATCGCAAAAAGCATGTTTACTATAGACAACAGAGGAATAAAATCATCAAGACTTGTATTCCAATAAAAATTTATAAAAATTCACAATTATGTTTGAAACATAAGGAAGAACATAACCTTCGTGACACTTTGATAAACCAAATATCGGTACCCCCAAATATGAAAAATTAAAAAAATTTTATGTTTACGAATTTTTCACATACATAAAGAAAAAAATGAATGAAAAAATTGAAACTTTGAAAATTACAATGATTAATACAATGAGAGTATAAGGAATCCCGATCGATGTGGTGATTTAATTAAGAATTATTGAGGTTAGCACAATATTGAATCATGCACCAGATGGGATTCCCATCTCATATTTTTTTTAATTTTTTCTTTTTAAACACTTCAAGTTTATACATGACGTAAATGAAGAGACATCGTTAATAAATTAATATTGCATTAATTTATTCGTTAATATAAATAACAACGCGTGTTAACCTTTTACGGTTAAATACACAATACCATTTTTCGGTTCAACGGAGCATAGTGAAATGCATTTTTCGGATTTCCGTCGATGATGTGTGCATAGGAAAAAATAACCCAATTTTCTTAACATAAAATAACTATGATTTTTTAACGGTTACCGACGGTCGATAAGAAAATAATTAATGTTTTCATATTTATTCAGCGTAACATATAATTTAAAAAATTATATAATTCATTTTTAAATAAAAAATAAATTATTTTCTGTAAATTAATAACATAGCCCGGTTCTATTGGGTTACACGATACGTTAATCCAAAATAGAATTGAATTTGATAGAGCGAACTAATTTGATTAATATACTACATTAAGTAGGATCCTTATTCTTTTGAGATTTAAATAAATCGAGTACACTTATTGAATTATGTAATACTACAATTATTCTTAAGGGGATGTCGGACTCAGAAAATGGTAATTATTAATACTTTTTTATAGATTAAAGAATACATTTTTTTTTAATCCTGAACGCCACGCCCTTAGGTATGTTTTAAACAGTATACTCAAATTTTTTCAGATTTTTAAATTTGTAATTTAATTCTGATTTTTGCGTTGAAAATTCATATTTTTCTAGATATTAATTACCGACCGACAATTGTTTATTCATTTATCAATAACAAATTTATTTTTTCTTAAAAAATCAAAACGCCATGCTCTAGCTTTTGTTGTAAACTACCCATATGAATTTTTTCAAATATTTAATTCAATATTTTCAAAATAAATCTTATGTTGGAAGGTGTAGATCCCTGTAACTTGGGTCCGACATCCCGTTAAGTATCAATAGAGAAATAAATTAATAAATTGATCTTTTATGAAAAAACAATAAATTAAAAGTTATAATAAAAATTGATTTAGTAAGATATCGGTAATTAATTACTGGGATCTACTATTATCTACGGAAACTTTGACAAAAATTGAATTGACAGTCCAAAAATGACAATTGAAACAATATCTTTTAAGATAAAATAATTCTTTAAATTATTCATTTTTTTCGGTGATTCTAATACAAACAAGAAATGACAATCGGTATCTGTTACATACACATAACAGAGTTTGAAAAAATAAAATCAATAAAATAAAATAAAATAAAATTTTATTATAAAGAAGTACTTAACGTACCGAATTTTCTAAACAAATTATAGTTGCTTTTGCATACAAAAGACATAAAAATATAACTACAACATCAATGTTCGCTTAACTCCTCGGTCGGTAACGAAATATGTTAAAAAAAATTACATTTAAATAAAAATTGATCTTATTCTCAATTAAATATTGTATTTACATCTTTCATTTCCAAAAGAATTGAATTTTTAAAAATCGTCTAACCGTTTATTGTTTATAAAATCATTAACTAATAAGAAAAGATGGCAAATTTTTAAAGAAAACTCAACATCTATAATTAAAGGTATACATAGCCACTTCAGTAAAATAAAGTTAAGAACCTCTCCGTTATCGGTCAATTAACCTCACCACACAGACATCGACTAAAATTTAACCTGCTTACCTAGTGGTCCATCCGATCGATAGTAGCGATTGCGGTAACTTTGCTGCCGCAGCCAGAAAGCCTTTAGGATCAACGGGGCCTGGCTCGACTGCGTTCACAGGTCCCTTGAGAATGTCAGCGTTCAACCAGACTGGCACTGTTATCTGAGTGAAAAAAGAAAAAAAAAATAAGTATAACCTAAAGAAATATATATATTTTCCAATTATATTATACAATTTTAAATTTTCGTTGGGTGTAATCCTGCGCGAAGAGAAACATTAAATAAAAATTACCGAGATGTTCAGATTATAATCACGATGTATTTGAGGTTATGTAATTTTTAATGATGATGAACGAATTTAGATGGTCAGTTAACTAGTGACTCGACAGTTTAAAAAATCAATAATAGGTGTTTCAGAGAACTTAGCCTCAAAATCACTGTCTGAAAGTCTACGGCATGATATTGATTTTGAACTTTCTACGAAGGATTAAGAAACAGAGAAGAATATTACCATGTTGGATAGTAATTTTTCCACTAAGAATATTACAATGCATGACTAGTATTATTGTTCCAAAATTTCTTTTCAAATGTTATGCTATATAGTAATTTTTCTCAATGGGAATTTGACCATGTTGAATAGTATTTTACCTAAGTAACAAGTACTTTTTTCCAAAGAAAAATGACAAGCTGAAAAGTAATTTTTCTTAAAAAGTAATTTCATTCAGATGAAAAGTATTTTTGCCAAAGAAAAATTACAATAATAGCTGGAAAGTAATAGTTTTTAAACGCATGTTTTACCATGATAGAAATTAATTCTTTCTAGTTAGGAATTTCACAATGCTGGACGGAAATTTCCTTTCATCAACTTGTAACTGTAATTTTTAACATTCTAAATAATAACTTCTTTTCAAAATCAAAAAGTAATTTTTTACTCAGAACATTAAAATGTAGATTATAAAAAAGGAAATTATCATCTTGTGTTAATAATATTGATTATACAGCGAAACTTACATTTTTTAATTCTTGAAGTACGATCACTCCTTTCTCGACAGCTTCGAGACTTTTGAAGTCGAGCTTAATGCCTTGATCTTTTATGAAAAAACAATAAATTAAAAGTTATAATAAAAATTGATTTAGTAAGATATCGGTAATTAATTACTGGGATCTACTATTATCTACGGAAACTTTGACAAAAATTGAATTGACAGTCCAAAAATGACAATTGAAACAATATCTTTTAAGATAAAATAATTCTTTAAATTATTCATTTTTTTCGGTGATTCTAATACAAACAAGAAATGACAATCGGTATCTGTTACATACACATAACAGAGTTTGAAAAAATAAAATCAATAAAATAAAATAAAATAAAATTTTATTATAAAGAAGTCTTAACGTACCGAATTTTCTAAACAAATTATAGTTGCTTTTGCATACAAAAGACATAAAAATATAACTACAACATCAATGTTCGCTTAACTCCTCGGTCGGTAACGAAATATGTTAAAAAAATTACATTTAAATAAAAATTGATCTTATTCTCAATTAAATATTGTATTTACATCTTTCATTTCCAAAAGAATTGAATTTTTAAAAATCGTCTAACCGTTTATTGTTTATAAAATCATTAACTAATAAGAAAAGATGGCAAATTTTTAAAGAAAACTCAACATCTATAATTAAAGGTATACATAGCCACTTCAGTAAAATAAAGTTAAGAACCTCTCCGTTATCGGTCAATTAACCTCACCACACAGACATCGACTAAAATTTAACCTGCTTACCTAGTGGTCCATCCGATCGATAGTAGCGATTGCGGTAACTTTGCTGCCGCAGCCAGAAAGCCTTTAGGATCAACGGGGCCTGGCTCGACTGCGTTCACAGGTCCCTTGAGAATGTCAGCGTTCAACCAGACTGGCACTGTTATCTGAGTGAAAAAAGAAAAAAAAAATAAGTATAACCTAAAGAAATATATATATTTCCAATTATATTATACAATTTTAAATTTTCGTTGGGTGTAATCCTGCGCGAAGAGAAACATTAAATAAAAATTACCGAGATGTTCAGATTATAATCACGATGTATTTGAGGTTATGTAATTTTTAATGATGATGAACGAATTTAGATGGTCAGTTAACTAGTGACTCGACAGTTTAAAAAATCAATAATAGGTGTTTCAGAGAACTTAGCCTCAAAATCACTGTCTGAAAGTCTACGGCATGATATTGATTTTGAACTTTCTACGAAGGATTAAGAAACAGAGAAGAATATTACCATGTTGGATAGTAATTTTTCCCACTAAGAATATTACAATGCATGACTAGTATTATTGTTCCAAAATTTCTTTTCAAATGTTATGCTATATAGTAATTTTTCTCAATGGGAATTTGACCATGTTGAATAGTATTTTACCTAAGTAACAAGTACTTTTTTCCAAAGAAAAATGACAAGCTGAAAAGTAATTTTTCTTAAAAAGTAATTTCATTCAGATGAAAAGTATTTTTGCCAAAGAAAAATTACAATAATAGCTGGAAAGTAATAGTTTTTAAACGCATGTTTTACCATGATAGAAATTAATTCTTTCTAGTTAGGAATTTCACAATGCTGGACGGAAATTTCCTTTCATCAACTTGTAACTGTAATTTTTAACATTCTAAATAATAACTTCTTTTCAAAATCAAAAAGTAATTTTTTACTCAGAACATTAAAATGTAGATTATAAAAAAGGAAATTATCATCTTGTGTTAATAATATTGATTATACAGCGAAACTTACATTTTTTAATTCTTGAAGTACGATCACTCCTTTCTCGACAGCTTCGAGACTTTTGAAGTCGAGCTTAATGCCTTTCTTTTTATTATTCGTCACCTGGTTGACAAAACTCGACAAACTGAGATCGCCAGTTTTATTGGGTGGATGTCCCATTATTGGAATGTTGATTGTTCCTTCACCGGCGGTGGTCAAATTACCGATGATCACGTCAGCTTCGATCATCATGACCTCATCTTCAATCATTTCAAATTCAATTATTAGTAAGATTATATATCTACATAGTACAATACTCGTATTTCAATTTAATAAGTAATTAATTCGTGGTTATTTTCTAGCGATTTTTAAGTTTCGGGTGAAACGCTCTTATGTCCCATTTTATTGGAAGGAAATTCAATTTGTGTATCTATGAGAATTTGTTTAGGTAAAAAATAGTGTATAAATTGGGTATACAATTCGATATAAAATTGTATAATTGCGTAAAACTTAGATAAAATATTGTAAATAAAAATTAGTATATATATAAAATTGAAATTAATAAATGTATAAAAAATTGATTTAAAAATCTAAAATTGCATCAAAATTTGTTTATAAAATCACATAAAAAAGTCTGTAAAAAAAATTCTATAAGAAATCGTAAATTATTCAAAAACTTTGAGACGACGATTGAAATGATACACTGTTTATAAAAAGCTGAAGAAGTACTTCAAATCTATTGAAAAATATTATCATCAAACGCCAAGAAAACGGACAAAGAAGCATTTAATCGCAGCTTAATTTTAATACTAACATAGTACAAATTGAAGCATTATTTATTTACCCTACTAAAAATCAAACAATTTTGAGGTTATGTGAAACCATTTTATGGACATTAATTACTCAGTTATTGTCCAGATTTCGGCCAAAAAAACGTGTTATTAATGTTTCGATTTCCACTAGGGTATAACACATTTTTTCCTTTATATTATATATCCTTTATATATTTACCTCAAAACTCTCATTTTTTTTCTACAATACGATCATAAACTATAAAAAAAATAATTGTCTAAACATCACTCGTTCGACCTACAATTCCTACAAATTCGAGTAAATAATCATTTGCATTAAATTCTATATATATATTAATATGCCGATGAAATTTTAATTCAATAAACAGATATTCCTATTATATTTTTTCAAAAGACTTTTCAATAAACCTTCACAAAAAAGCCAAATTTAATGAAAACGATCCAAATAAAAAACTATAATTTTCATCATCGCTATAAAACCAAAATTTAATCGGAACGACCCCATAAAAAGGAAAAGTATATCGCGTGCACATACTGTTATATGTCGTTTGTTTCAGAAAAAAAAATCATGCAAACGAGAGAAAGAGAGAGAGAGAGTGAGAGAGTTGATCGAGGGAATAACGAGGTGCTCTAAATTTGCGAAATTGTCGAAAGAAATTCAAGTCGCGTGGGCACACATCACGAGATTGTTGACGTTTTTCGTTTCTACAAGGCCGTCGCTTAGTTTTTCGGTATATATCTACATATATAAACCCAACCTCTCTCCCTCTCACAATGGAATTGTTTACTTTGACTATTGCTCCAAAACCCGCCAATTGCTTCGTCCTCGCAAGTTTCGTAAACACAAAGAGGGTTACCGAGGATTTTCGGAGGTATGGCTATATATACAGATCCCATATATTTTTAGCGATTTTTTTTATCCAAAAAATTTTTTTGGATAAGTGTAAGCAATATTAAGAAATAAGCAATAATTATTTATTTGCTTGAAACTACGTTACTATATAATAAACTACGATTTATTAACTACGTTATTTATATAGTTCCGTAATTGTACCTTATAGTGTCCAATAATTATTAACCAATAACACACCTTGCCTGTTAAGCCATTAATTACTTATTATCATAACGAAAATATTATTTTGCTATAGCGATATATTTTTTTAAACTTAAATTTCATTACATTCATTTACATATTTTATCCAATGCCTAATAATACGTCCAGAACCTAATATATAAATCAATATATCTAATGAACGATTCTACATTTCTTAAAATAATTTTTATATATTCTAATAGTATTAATGTAATCGTATTTTTAGTCGTGTTTTACTCGCTTCGTGAATTTCCATTCAATTTTAATTCTCATACTAATAATTATTATATTAATGTATTATTATATCTGAGTAATTGTCCACAATAATATCCGATAATACCCGCGTAAAAATCCGAAAGTTTGGGCAAAACTTTGCCCAAGTATAAACTTGGGGCAAACTTGGGCAATGAGACTATGCCAAACTTGACAACTCACGCATTCCAAGTTTGGGAGAAGTTTGCAAAAGTTATGCCAAACTTCCTACAAATTCGAGTAAATAATCATTTGCATTAAATTCTATATATATATTAATATGCCGATGAAATTTTAATTCAATAAACAGATATTCCTATTATATTTTTTCAAAAGACTTTTCAATAAACCTTCACAAAAAAGCCAAATTTAATGAAAACGATCCAAATAAAAAACTATAATTTTCATCATCGCTATAAAACCAAAATTTAATCGGAACGACCCCATAAAAAGGAAAAGTATATCGCGTGCACATACTGTTATATGTCGTTTGTTTCAGAAAAAAAATCATGCAAACGAGAGAAAGAGAGAGAGAGAGTGAGAGAGTTGATCGAGGGAATAACGAGGTGCTCTAAATTTGCGAAATTGTCGAAAGAAATTCAAGTCGCGTGGGCACACATCACGAGATTGTTGACGTTTTTCGTTTCTACAAGGCCGTCGCTTAGTTTTTCGGTATATATCTACATATATAAACCCAACCTCTCTCCCTCTCACAATGGAATTGTTTACTTTGACTATTGCTCGAAAACCCGCCAATTGCTTCGTCCTCGCAAGTTTCGTAAACACAAAGAGGGTTACCGAGGATTTTTCGGAGGTATGGCTATATATACAGATCCCATATATTTTTAGCGATTTTTTTTATCCAAAAAATTTTTTTGGATAAGTGTAAGCAATATTAAGAAATAAGCAATAATTATTTATTTGCTTGAAACTACGTTACTATATAATAAACTACGATTTATTAACTACGTTATTTATATAGTTCCGTAATTGTACCTTATAGTGTCCAATAATTATTAACCAATAACACACCTTGCCTGTTAAGCCATTAATTACTTATTATCATAACGAAAATATTATTTTTGCTATAGCGATATATTTTTTTAAACTTAAATTTCATTACATTCATTTACATATTTTATCCAATGCCTAATAATACCCAATAACCTAATATATAAATCAATATATCTAATGAACGATTCTACATTTCTTAAAATAATTTTTATATATTCTAATAGTATTAATGTAATCGTATTTTTAGTCGTGTTTTACTCGCTTCGTGAATTTCCATTCAATTTTAATTCTCATACTAATAATTATTATATTAATGTATTATTATATCTGAGTAATTGTCCACAATAATATCCGATAATACCCGCGTAAAAATCCGAAAGTTTGGGCAAAACTTTGCCCAAGTATAAACTTGGGGCAAACTTGGGCAATGAGACTATGCCAAACTTGACAACTCACGCATTCCAAGTTTGGGAGAAGTTTGCAAAAGTTATGCCAAACTTCCTACAAAGTTTTTATAAATTATTTTGTTATTGGCTGAAATATGGGACAAATTTGTCCAAAGTATGGCGCAAGTGTAGGATTACTTTTGCTACACTTTATTTTTAGGGTATATTAATTACAAAATTTGAAAAGAAAATAAATTAAAAATAATTTAATATTACCCGGTTTACACCTGAAAGAAAATGCATACATATTTTTCCAAAAGATTCCAAGGTCCTAGGTGAATTTCATCCTCTTCATCTAAGTCGTCGGAGGACGTCATTTCGAGTCGACGTTGAGGGTTAGACTGATGCATCGGCGTCAAGAAAAATTTCTTAGTGACCAGTAAACAAGAAGTCATTTGTTTGCTGGTCGTCAAGCAAATTTCACAAACGTTCCTTAGTAACCAGCAATCAAATGACTTCTTGTTTACTGGTCACTAAGAAATTTTTCTTGACGCCGATGCATCAGTCTAACCCTCAACGTCGACTCGAAGTGACGTGCTGCGACGACTTAGATGAAGAGGATGAAATTCACCTAGGACCTTGGAATCTTTTGGAAAAATATGTATGCATTTTCTTTCAGGTGTAAACCGGGTAATATTAAATTATTTTTAATTTATTTTCTTTTCAAATTTTGTAATTAATATACCCTAAAAATAAAGTGTAGCAAAAGTAATCCTACACTTGCGCCATACTTTGGACAAATTTGTCCCATATTTCAGCCAATAACAAAATAATTAATAAAAACTTTGTAGGAAGTTTGGCATAACTTTTGCAAACTTCTCCCAAACTTGGAATGCGTGAGTTGTCAAGTTTGGCATAGTCTCATTGCCCAAGTTTGCCCCAAGTTTATACTTGAGCAAAGTTTTGCCCAAACTTTCGGATTTTTACGCGGGTAACTACATATTTTGAAAACCAAAAAAAAATTATAATTACAAATTTTTGTTTACGTTATTAATTTTTAGGCCTTACCACTACATGGGAGATCCTTATTACAATATGCAATTACTTAACGGGGTGCCATAGTCAATATTTATCCTCCCTACCTTATCGGCAAACGTGATTATTAGTAATAAATTTGTAAATAAAACAGTATGTGAAAAATAAGAGAAGAGGCGCCTTCGTTTATTGATAATCTAACTGTGTGCTGAATTTCAGATTAAAATTATATTGCATTTTTGAGAAAAGTCTTACCAAAAATGTGAACTTAACCTCACCGAGGTGAAAAGATTTGATATTTTTGGTAAGACTTTTTTCGAAAACGCAATAATACTTTAATCTAAAATTCAACACACAGTTAGATTGTCAATAAACGAAGGCACCTCTTCTCTTATTTTTTCACATACTGTTCTACTTTTTTATTAATTAATCATCAACAATTGAGTATGGAACCCCCTTAAGTGAATAATACCCAATGTATAACGTCCAATAATTATAATTTTCAAAAAAAATTATGCACGTTATATTCATTGATCATATATATATATATCCCGTTAATTAAATTTCATTCTTATATAATACTGACTTATAATGTTGGGTACTCAGATAATACCCAATAATCACTAAAAATTAATTAAAAATAATATAAAATAACTCAATATATATCCTCTAACACGATCAATAATGATTAAAACAATACAAACAATTTTTTATACATTTTTTTCCTTAATTTTCACAATGTAAACTTATACGTTAATACCAAATATTACACTGAAAAAAAATTCTAATAAAATTAGTAATGAAATTACAGACAGTCAAAATGCAATAAATTACTGTACTGTAAAATTTACGGAACTTATGAAAAATATTACAAAAATTGTAGTAAAAGTTAATAGACTTTTAGAAAATATTACTGTACAGTACCTATAGTGTTTTTTGAATTTTGACAGGCTGCAATTTCATTATTAGAGATTATTGTCATTTTTACAACTTTTTTTTCCAGTATATCTAATATTACCCAATATTATCCAATAATACCCAATAATATATTACCTATTAATATCACCGATAATAACACATTATCGAAATAAAAAGTTATTTTTCCATAAATTTTTTTTTCACATTTATCGATTGTCAACCCGCGTAACGTACATTTACATACCGGAAAAAAATGTTATAGTAAAAATATGACAATGTTACTGAACTATCGAGAGACTTTCTTTTCGATGTGTGTAGTTAATTATACCCATTAATAAAATAATAATTTTTTTACTACTACTTTTCTATCCGTGTATTCACATGTTCCAACATTAATGCCCAATAGATCTACTTCTACAAACCAAAAAAAAATTTTTTTCTATAGTTTCTTTCCATTTGAACGTAACCCTCGCACTATATATGTCCAACAAATATATCATCATTACCGCTAATAACCAACGCACATACATAGAAAAACATATACTTTATAACATATATATATCAATTAACTGACGATCGAAAATTGGCTTTAACTTAAAAAAGTGACGTTAACACGTTATCCAAGAAAAAAAAAACCAAAAAAAAATTATCGTACAATTATATATACATTACGTGTCGAACAAGAAGATGAAAAAAAGTAAAACAGCGTTAATAAGTAAACTCAGTTTATCCTCTTAAACACACCCATGTATCACGTGTATATACATAGGTAGTAAGCTACTTAGTTCTTTTACTCTCTTGTATTATTTTTGTCTCGCTCAGCTAAAAATCATGGAACATTGATTATTCTTAACTTTGAAACATTAATATTTTTTATTTTAAAATAATCAATGTTATAATATATATATATATATATATATATATATATATATATATATATATATATATATATATATATATATATATATATGCGTGTGTGTGCTTACTTGATGCAAGTGCAGCTATCAAAATGTAGAAATTGGATTTTCTTGTTCGTCTCATTTTAAAACTGCACTTCAACCAAACATCGGAAAATAATTTTATAAAAAAAATTGAAAAGCTTGAATCAAGAGCTTTCGAACGCACTATATTAACATTGTTTAAAGTCCTTTTTACGTTTGACTGGTGGTTTTCTTTTAAACACGTCTTTTCTTCAACTTTAGTATCTCGGAAGGATTAAATTTAAAAAAAAATGTCTAGGAGAAAAAATGTTTGATTTTATCTTAAGATTATGTACAAATTTTTTCAGATTATTTAGAATTTTTTTTTTTTTAATTTATAGTTATATATAGTTTAGAAAATTCTTTATAATCAATTCATTTATCATATTAAAAAAAAAAATTTTTTCTATAGTTTCTTTCCATTTGAACGTAACCCTCGCACTATATATGTCCAACAAATATCATCATTACCGCTAATAACCAACGCACATACATAGAAAAACATATACTTTATAACATATATACTTTAAAGTTTTTGTAATTTTTAGTTCGTGAAAATACCGTCCTTTTTTCGTGCCAATAGTTATTTCCAATTAAAAAAAAAAGATTTTTGTAAAAAAAATTATGTTGAAAAAATTGGAACAAGCTGTAAAATTATTTATAGTTAAAACGCTTAAAATATTGGTATTGATACAATTAATAGAGAAAGTGTGTGTGTGTGAGAGAGAGAGAGAGAGAGAGAAAGAGAACTTAAAGTTATTATAATGTTTAAAATGCTACCCGACGGATTTTTCTGTACGTTAATTTTCAAGAGAGATAATACGAAACTTTAAAGTTTATTCCATTATTATATCGGGCCGTAGCTAAAAGTTTATGGACACGAGTATTTTTTTTGCAAACATTTGGCCAATTATTTTTTGACTAATGAGACTGCATATTTGATAAAAACTAGCCTATAGATCTCAAATGATTGGTAAAAGCAAATTGGTTTTTCATAACCTCAAAATATCCGTTCGAAAATTTCTTTTCCAAATATACATCGTAATATGTACAGTTTCTATTGGGGTTATTAAATGTACTTTTAGACCAAATAACTTATATCCGTTTCAGAAAAAATGGTCCAAAATTGCATAATTAATAGCCAATAAATAATTTGATCAAACCTCATAATGTATATTTAAAAATTCCTTTCCTAAACGAGCTTTAAAATTTTCAGTTATATCCTAAGATTCTAAAATGTTTTTTGACCGAATACTACATTTAAAATATCCAATAAGAGACAAATGTTCAAAAAATAGTTTCATCTAACCTCAAAGTTAGAATTTTGCTTATTCAACCCACTGCGAAAATAGATTTTGAGAAGCTCACTTCATTGCTCTATAAATCTTGAACTATAAAGTATGTTTTAGCGTGTTCGACGTTCTCATTTACGTCATAAACCTTCCATTTCATAAAAAATAACCTACAAATTCGTGATTAATGGCAAAAATAATGCAATACTCTAATAAAAAAATTTTTTTTACTATAAATTGTCTACAAAGTGATGTTGCTTAGCCGAAGACACCTTCTATATTAGCAAAATCAACCTACTAATCCCTAATTACTGATAAAAATATAGTATCACCTAACCTCAAAATATACATCCTTGGAATTTGGTTTATTCAACCCATTGCGAAAATAGATTTTGAGCACCGCGCTTCATTGATCTATCAAAACATGGAATATAAAGTGTGTTTCTTGCGTGTTTGATTCGCGTCTTCCAAGCGTGTATGCGTAAACATTTATGAAAGCTCAGTTATACCACGTGCACTTAGTCGTTAAACCGATTTAAACAAACGAAACATATAATAAACGTGCACTATAATTGGATCGATAATTTTATTAATTTTTCACGATCGAATCCGAATTTAAAATTCCCTGCTTTATCGATCGATAATGTTACATAAAATTAGACTTAAATATTGAAATGTTATTTCAAGAGTTCGTTGATCCTGGTTTATTAATAATCGATTCGCGGGCTAAGTTTGCGGTAGAAATATTTATTGATTCTCGAGAATTCACCAACATTTGTTTTAAGTTATATTTAATATATTAAAATTAAATTCATAAAAAAGAGATGTAAAATATTTATTCAATTAATTATGTTTATTTATTATTTCTAAAATTAATGTTTACCCTTCCTACCTTATCGATCAATAGTATCACGTAAAATTAAACTTAATTAATAAATGTAATTTCAAGGGTTCATTGATCTTCCTTTATAAAATAATCTATCTTAAATATTTATTGAATTTCGAAAACAAACTACCACGAACATATTTTAATAATTTGAGGTTATGTTCAATAAATTAAAATCTTTTCATAATTTAACGTTATGTACAATGAATTACAATTTTCTCACAATTTAAGGTTATGTACAATGAATTAACATTTTTCTCAAGAAGTAATAATTTACATGTAAGAAACATTAAAAAGTTAATCTACAAACTGTTATCGACGTATTTCTAAATAATAAAGACACATCGCGTTTTAACAACCCATAAAAAGGAAGATAACGTATAACCACGTAAATCATAATGATTACTATTACCTTTCGAGTAAAAGAAAAAAAAATATCTTTCACGCAAATATGAGATTGAAAGATCGAGTGATTAGTAAAAGTCGTAAATACTACAATTTTCGTAATAACCTGGTATTTAATCAAAAATTACTTTGAATTCTACCTGTTTTACCGATAATCGATAAGACAATAATAGAATATTATAAATTTTTTGCGAAATTTACGCTCTACCGATTTGAATTGTAAAATGCACGTATTACATCTTTTATAATATATGCACGATTATCGATTTTGGGTTCTATCTTAGAAATTTCTCATTCACAAAATGTTTTAAATTATTTATACGCCGCTTATAAGTTATTAATCAATTTTGGATTCCCTAGGAAAGTTTCAGGGGGTTTATTATAGCGAGGATAATGAAAATTTTAGATGGCTTTATCTAGGCTTCAACTCGGGAAGATGAATATTGATTTTCATCAAGGTATACGTAGATTTTTCAAAATGTGAAGAGGTTATGTGACATTACAGTGGTTTCGGTTGAAAAAAAGATGAGATTAAGTAGTTCTTCTACAGTTTTCAATAGTTATTGAAAATTAACGTTGACGAAAATTCGTTGTAAAGATCGGTTAATTATTATTTTTTAATGATTATCGAGATAAGTTGGTAGATTCCTACTTAAATCGACATTTAGGAAATCATAAATTTTCAAAATGATTTCGACATTTTGTAAGTTGTAACTTTTATCAAAATCCACACGTAAGTATCGAAAATATTTTCGAAAAATAAAATCGAAAATAAAGTTACAATTTATTTAAAAAAATGATATTTTGTTTTAGTGTTGATAAGGAGAGTCAGTATGTATCTGAAGTTTCCATCGTTGGACTCCAACGAATTTTGAAAATTCTAAATTTCCACCTTTTAACTATGAGAATACATTAAAAATCATATAAAATGATAAAAGTAAATGAAATACACTGAAAAATCTCACAAATAACCCCAGGGGGTGCCTTAAAGGGGTAAACGGCATATACCCCATTAGCGATATATGCGTAAGGTAACGTAATCACATCTACCTCAATAAAATGTCTTTTATAATACCTCACATAGCACAACTAAACGTGAATCGGTAACACAAGACAGTATAGGCATTACACATGCCCGGATGAGGAGGTGGGTTAGGTATAAGGGTAACTATCCCCCCACATGCAGCCAAAAACACACTTTCGTCGGTTATATCAAAATTTCAAACTGTTGTAATATTTTTATTTTCTTTATATTTGGCAGTTAAACTTGTATCTATATTAGAAAGATGTAGGAAAAGTTTGATCGTGCGGAAAAAGATAGAAGGGTGGCTACGGGGGATGGAAAGTGTCAATTTCGCCGTAAAAACGCTTTTTTCATCGATTATCTCGAAATTTCGTACTGTTGTCATATTTTTATTTTTTTTATATTTACAAGTTAAACTTGTATCTATATTAGAAAGATGTAGGAAAAGTTTGATCGTGCGGAAAAAGATAGAAGGGTGGCTACGGGGGCTGGAAAGTGTCAATTTCGCCGTAAAAACGCTTTTTTCATCGATTATCTTGAAATTTCGAACTGTTGTCATATTTTTATTTTCCTTATATTTGGCAGTTAAACTTGTATCTATATTAGAAAGATGTAGGAAAAGTTTGATCGTGCGGAAAAAGATAGAAGGGTGGCTACGGGGGATGAAAAGTGTCATTTTCGACGTATAAAAACCATGTTTTCATCAATTATCTCAAAATTTCGAACTGTTGTCATATTTTTATTTTCCTTATATTTGGCAGTTAAACTTGTATCTATATTAGAAAGATGTAGGAAAAGTTTGATCGCGCGGAAAAAGATAGAAGGGTGGCTACGGGGGATGAAAAGTGTCATTTTCGACGTAAAAACGCTTTTTCATCGATTATCTTGAAATTTCGAACTGTTGTCATATTTTTATTTTCCTTATATTTGGCAGTTAAACTTGTATCTATATTAGAAAGATGTAGGAAAAGTTTGATCGTGCGGAAAAAGATAGAAGGGTGGCTACAAGGGATGAAAAGTGTCATTTTCGACGTATAAAACCATGATTTCATCGTTTATCTCAATATTTCAAACTGTTGTCATATTTTTATTTTCTTTATATTTGGCAGTTAAACTTGTAGCTATATTAGAAAGATGTAGGAAAAGTTTGATCGTGCGGAAAAAGATAGATGGGTGGCTATAAGGGATGAAAAGTGTCATTTTGGACGTAAAAACGCTTTTTTGATCGATTATCTCGAAATGTCAAACTGTTGTTATATTTTTATTTTCTTTATATTTACAAGTTAAACTTGTATCTATATTAGAAAGATGTAGGAAAAGTTTGATCGTGCGGAAAAAGATAGAAGGGTGGCTACGGGGGATGGAAAGTGTCATTGTCGCCGTAAAAACGCTTTTTTGATCGATTATCTTGAAATTTCAAACTGTTGTCATATTTTTATTTTCTTTATATTTGGCAGTTAACTTGTATCTATATTAGAAAGATGTAGGAAAAGTTTGATCGTGCGGAAATAAGATAGAAGGGTGGCTACGGGGATGGAAAGTGTCATTTTCGCCGTAAAAACGCTTTTTGTTCGATTATCTTGAAATTTCAAACTGTTGTCATATTTTTATTTTCTTTATATCTACAAGTTAAACTTGTATCTATATTAGAAAGATGTAGGAAAAGTTTGATCGTGCGGAAAAAGATAGAAGGGTGGCTACAGGGGATGAAAAGTGTCATTTTCGCCGTATAAAACGCTTTTTTCATCGATTATCTCAAATTTCGAACTGTTGTCATATTTTTATTTCTCTTTATATTTGGCAGTTAAACTTGTATCTATATTAGAAAGATGTAGGAAAAGTTTGATCGTGCGGAAAAAAGATAGAAGGGTGGCTACGGGGGATGAAAAGTGTCATTTTCGACGTAAAAACGCTTTTTTCATCGATTATCTCGAAATTTCGAACTGTTGTCATATTTTTATTTTCCTTATATTTGGCAGTTAAACTTGTATCTATATTAGAAAGATGTAGGAAAAGTTTGATCGTGCGGAAAAAGATAGAAGGGTGGCTACAGGGGATGAAAAGTGTCATTTTCGACGTATAAAACCATTATTTCATCGATTATCTCGAAATTTCGAACTGTTGTCATATTTTTATTTTCCTTATATTTGGCAGTTAAACTTGTATCTATATTAGAAAGATGTAGGAAAAGTTTGATCGTGCGGAAAAAGATAGATGGGTGGCTATAAGGGATGAAAAGTGTCATTTTGGACGTAAAAACGCTTTTTTGATCGATTATCTCGAAATGTCAAACTGTTGTTATATTTTTATTTTCTTTATATTTACAAGTTAAACTTGTATCTATATTAGAAAGATGTAGGAAAAGTTTGATCGTGCGGAAAAAGATAGAAGGGTGGCTACGGGGGATGGAAAGTGTCATTGTCGCCGTAAAAACGCTTTTTTGATCGATTATCTTGAAATTTCAAACTGTTGTCATATTTTTATTTTCTTTATATTTGGCAGTTAAACTTGTATCTATATTAGAAAGATGTAGGAAAAGTTTGATCGTGCGGAATAAGATAGAAGGGTGGCTACGGGGATGGAAAGTGTCATTTTCGCCGTAAAAACGCTTTTTTGTTCGATTATCTTGAAATTTCAAACTGTTGTCATATTTTTATTTTCTTTATATCTACAAGTTAAACTTGTATCTATATTAGAAAGATGTAGGAAAAGTTTGATCGTGCGGAAAAAGATAGAAGGGTGGCTACAAGGGATGAAAAGTGTCATTGTCGCCGTAAAAACGCTTTTTTCATCGATTATCTCGAAATTTCGTACTGTTGTCATATTTTTATTCTCTTTATATTTTGCAGTTAAACTTGTATCTATATTAGAAAGATGTAGGAAAAGTTTGATCGTGCGGAAAAAGATAAAAGGGTGGCTACGGGGGATGGAAAGTGTCAATTTCGCCGTAAAAACGCTTTTTTGATCGATTATCTCGAAATTTCGAACTGTTGTCATATTTTTATTTTCCTTATATTTGGCAGTTAAACTTGTATCTATATTAGAAAGATGTAGGAAAAGTTTGATCGCGCGGTAAAAGATAGAAGGGTGGCTACGGGGGATGAAAAGTGTCATTTTCGACGTAAAAACGCTTTTTTCATCGATTATCTTGAAATTTCGAACTGTTGTCATATTTTTATTTTCCTTATATTTGGCAGTTAAACTTGTATCTATATTAGAAAGATGTAGGAAAAGTTTGATCGTGCGGAAAAAGATAGAAGGGTGGCTACAAGGGATGAAAAGTGTCATTTTCGACGTATAAAACCATGATTTCATCGATTATCTCAATATTTCAAACTGTTGTCATATTTTTATTTTCCTTATATTTGGCAGTTAAACTTGTATCTATATTAGAAAGATGTAGGAAAAGTTTGATCGTGCGGAAAAAGATAGAAGGGTGGCTACGGGGGATGAAAAGTGTCATTTTCGACGTATAAACCATGTTTTCATCGATTATCTCAATATTTCAAACTGTTGTCATATTTTTATTTTCTTTATATTTGGCAGTTAAACTTGTATCTATATTAGAAAGATGTAGGAAAAGTTTGATCGTGCGGAAAAAGATAGAAGGCTGGCTACGGGGGATGAAAAGTGTCATTTTCGACGTATAACACGCTTTTTTGATCGATTTTCTCAATATTTCAAACTGTTGTCATATTTTTATTTTCTTTATATTTGGCAGTTAAACTTGTATGTATATTAGAAAGATGTAGGAAAAGTTTGATCGTGCGGAAAAAGATAGAAGGGTGGCTACAAGGGATGAAAAGTGTCATTTTCGACGTATAAACCATGTTTTCATCGATTATCTCAATATTTCAAACTGTTGTCATATTTTTATTTTCTTTATATTTGGCAGTTAAACTTGTATCTATATTAGAAAGATGTAGGAAAAGTTTGATCGTGCGGAAAAAGATAGAAGGCTGGCTACGGGGGATGAAAAGTGTCATTTTCGACGTATAACACGCTTTTTTGATCGATTTTCTCAATATTTCAAACTGTTGTCATATTTTTATTTTCTTTATATTTGGCAGTTAAACTTGTATGTATATTAGAAAGATGTAGGAAAAGTTTGATCGTGCGGAAAAAGATAGAAGGGTGGCTACAAGGGATGAAAAGTGTCATTTTCGCCGTAAAAACGCTTTTTTCATCGATTATCTCAAAATTTCGAACTATTGTCATATTTTTATTTTCTTTATATTTTGCAGTTAAACTTGTATCTATATTAGAAAGATGTAGGAAAAGTTTGATCATGCGGAAAAAGATAGAAGGGTGACTACAAGGGATGAAAAGTGTCATTTACGACGTATAACACGCTCTTTTGATCGATTATCTCAATATTTCAAACTGTTGTCATATTTTTATTTTCTTTATATTTGGCAGTTAAACTTGTATCTATATTAAAAAGATGTAGGAAAAGTTTGATCGTGCGGAAAAAGATAGAAGGGTGGCTACAAGGGATGAAAATTGCCATTTTCGACGTATAACACGCTCTTTTGATCGATTATCTCAATATTTCAAACTGTTGTCATATTTTTATTTTCTTTATATTTGGCAGTTAAACTTGTATCTATATTAGAAAGATGTAGGAAAAGTTTGATCGTGCGGAAAAAGATAGAAGGGTGGCTACGGGGGATGAAAAGTGTCATTTTCGACGTATAACACGCTTTTTTGATCGATTTTCTCAATATTTCAAACTGTTGTCATATTTTTATTTTCTTTATATTTGGCAGTTAAACTTGTATGTATATTAGAAAGATGTAGGAAAAGTTTGATCGTGCGGAAAAAGATAGAAGGGTGGCTACGGGGGATGAAAAGTGTCAATTTCGCCGTAAAAACGCTTTTTTGATCGATTATCTCAAAATTTCGAACTGTTGTCATATTTTTATTTTCTTTATATTTATAAGCTAAACTTGACTTATCATAAGAACTATTCCTACATCTTTCTTATGCTAATACAAGTTTTGCTAAGAAATATAAAGAAAATAAAAATATGATAACAGGTTGAAATTTCGAGATAATCGCTGAAAAAAGCGTTTTTACGGCGAAAATGACACTTTCCATCCCCCGTAGCCACCCTTCTATCTTTTTCCGCGCGATCAAACTTTTCCTACATCTTTCTAATACAGATACAAGTTTAACTTATAAATATAAAGAAAATAAAAATATGACAACAGTTTGAAATATTGAGATAAACGATGAAATCATGGTTTTATACGTCGAAAATGACACTTTTCATCCCTTGTAGCCACCCTTCTATCTTTTTCCGCACGATCAAACTTTTCCTACATCTTTCTAATATAGATACAAGTTTAACTGCCAAATATAAGGAAAATAAAAATATGACAACAGTTCGAAATTTCAAGATAATCGATGAAAACATGGTTTTATACGTCGAAAATGACACTTTTCATCCCCCGTAGCCACCCTTCTATCTTTTTCCGCACGATCAAACTTTTCCTACATCTTTCTAATATAGATACAAGTTTAACTGCCAAATATAAAGAAAATAAAAATATGACAACAGTTTGAAATTTCAAGATAATCGATCAAAAAAGCGTTTTTACGGCGACAATGACACTTTCCATCCCCCGTAGCCACCCTTCTATCTTTTTCCGCACGATCAAACTTTTCCTACATCTTTCTAATATAGATACAAGTTTAACTGCCAAATATAAGGAAAATAAAAATATGACAACAGTTCGAAATTTCAAGATAATCGATGAAAACATGGTTTTATACGTCGAAAATGACACTTTTCATCCCCCGTAGCCACCCTTCTATCTTTTTCCGCACGATCAAACTTTTCCTACATCTTTCTAATATAGATACAAGTTTAACTTGTAAATATAAAGAAAATAAAAATATGACAACAGTTTGAAATTTCAAGATAATCGATCAAAAAAGCGTTTTTACGGCGACAATGACACTTTCCATCCCCCGTAGCCACCCTTCTATCTTTTTCCGCACGATCAAACTTTTCCTACATCTTTCTAATATAGATACAAGTTTAACTTGTAAATATAAAGAAAATAAAAATATAACAACAGTTTGACATTTCGAGATAATCGATCAAAAAAGCGTTTTTACGGCGAAATTGACACTTTTCATCCCCCGGAGCCACCCTTCTATCTTTTTCCGCACGATCAAACTTTTCCTACATCTTTCTAATATAGATACAAGTTTAACTTGTAAATATAAAGAAAATAAAAATATGACAACAGTACGAAATTTCGAGATAATCGATGTAAAAAGCGTTTTTACGGCGAAATTGACACTTTTCATCCCCCGGAGCCACCCTTCTATCTTTTTCCGCATGATCAAACTTTTCCTACATCTTTCTAATATAGATACAAGTTTAACTTGTAAATATAAAGAAAATAAAAATATGACAACAGTTTGAAATTTCAAGATAATCGATCAAAAAAGCGTTTTTACGGCGACAATGACACTTTCCATCCCCCGTAGCCACCCTTCTATCTTTTTCCGCACGATCAAACTTTTCCTACATCTTTCTAATATAGATACAAGTTTAACTTGTAAATATAAAGAAAATAAAAATATAACAACAGTTTGACATTTCGAGATAATCGATCAAAAAAGCGTTTTTACGGCGAAATTGACACTTTTCATCCCCCGGAGCCACCCTTCTATCTTTTTCCGCACGATCAAACTTTTCCTACATCTTTCTAATATAGATACAAGTTTAGCTTGTAAATATAAAGAAAATAAAAATATGACAACAGTTTGAAATATTGAGATAATCGATGAAATCATGGTTTTATACGTCGAAAATGACACTTTTCATCCCTTGTAGCCACCCTTCTATCTTTTTCCGCACGATCAAACTTTTCCTACATCTTTCTAATATAGATACAAGTTTAACTGCCAAATATAAGGAAAATAAAAATATGACAACAGTTCGAAATTTCAAGATAATCGATGAAAAAAGCGTTTTTACGTCGAAAATGACACTTTTCATCCCCCGTAGCCACCCTTCTATCTTTTTCCGCGCGATCAAACTTTTCCTACATCTTTCTAATATAGATACAAGTTTAACTGCCAAATATAAGGAAAATAAAAATATGACAACAGTTCGAAATTTCGAGATAATCGATCAAAAAAGCGTTTTTACGGCGAAATTGACACTTTCCATCCCCCGTAGCCACCCTTTTATCTTTTTCCGCACGATCAAACTTTTCCTACATCTTTCTAATATAGATACAAGTTTAACTGCAAAATATAAAGAGAATAAAAATATGACAACAGTACGAAATTTCGAGATAATCGATGAAAAAAGCGTTTTTACGGCGACAATGACACTTTTCATCCCTTGTAGCCACCCTTCTATCTTTTTCCGCACGATCAAACTTTTCCTACATCTTTCTAATATAGATACAAGTTTAACTTGTAGATATAAAGAAAATAAAAATATGACAACAGTTTGAAATTTCAAGATAATCGAACAAAAAAGCGTTTTTACGGCGAAAATGACACTTTCCATCCCCGTAGCCACCCTTCTATCTTTTTCCGCACGATCAAACTTTTCCTACATCTTTCTAATATAGATACAAGTTTAACTGCAAAATATAAAGAAAATAAAAATATGACAACAGTTTGACATTTCGAGATAATCGATCAAAAAAGCGTTTTTACGTCCAAAATGACACTTTTCATCCCTTATAGCCACCCATCTATCTTTTTCCGCACGATCAAACTTTTCCTACATCTTTCTAATATAGCTACAAGTTTAACTGCCAAATATAAAGAAAATAAAAATATGACAACAGTTTCAAATATTGAGATAAACGATGAAATCATGGTTTTATACGTCGAAAATGACACTTTTCATCCCTTGTAGCCACCCTTCTATCTTTTTCCGCACGATCAAACTTTTCCTACATCTTTCTAATATAGATACAAGTTTAACTGCCAAATATAAGGAAAATAAAAATATGACAACAGTTCGAAATTTCAAGATAATCGATGAAAAAAGCGTTTTTACGTCGAAAATGACACTTTTCATCCCCCGTAGCCACCCTTCTATCTTTTTCCGCGCGATCAAACTTTTCCTACATCTTTCTAATATAGATACAAGTTTAACTGCCAAATATAAGGAAAATAAAAATATGACAACAGTTCGAAATTTTGAGATAATTGATGAAAACATGGTTTTATACGTCGAAAATGACACTTTTCATCCCCCGTAGCCACCCTTCTATCTTTTTCCGCACGATCAAACTTTTCCTACATCTTTCTAATATAGATACAAGTTTAACTGCCAAATATAAGGAAAATAAAAATATGACAACAGTTCGAAATTTCAAGATAATCGATGAAAAAAGCGTTTTTACGGCGAAATTGACACTTTCCAGCCCCCGTAGCCACCCTTCTATCTTTTTCCGCACGATCAAACTTTTCCTACATCTTTCTAATATAGATACAAGTTTAACTTGTAAATATAAAAAAAATAAAAATATGACAACAGTACGAAATTTCGAGATAATCGATGAAAAAAGCGTTTTTACGGCGAAATTGACACTTTCCATCCCCCGTAGCCACCCTTCTATCTTTTTCCGCGCGATCAAACTTTTCCTACATCTTTCTAATATAGATACAAGTTTAACTGCCAAATATAAGGAAAATAAAAATATGACAACAGTTCGAAATTTTGAGATAATTGATGAAAACATGGTTTTATACGTCGAAAATGACACTTTTCATCCCCCGTAGCCACCCTTCTATCTTTTTCCGCACGATCAAACTTTTCCTACATCTTTCTAATATAGATACAAGTTTAACTGCCAAATATAAGGAAAATAAAAATATGACAACAGTTCGAAATTTCAAGATAATCGATGAAAAAAGCGTTTTTACGGCGAAATTGACACTTTCCAGCCCCCGTAGCCACCCTTCTATCTTTTTCCGCACGATCAAACTTTTCCTACATCTTTCTAATATAGATACAAGTTTAACTTGTAAATATAAAAAAAATAAAAATATGACAACAGTACGAAATTTCGAGATAATCGATGAAAAAAGCGTTTTTACGGCGAAATTGACACTTTCCATCCCCCGTAGCCACCCTTCTATCTTTTTCCGCACGATCAAACTTTTCCTACATCTTTCTAATATAGATACAAGTTTAACTGCCAAATATAAAGAAAATAAAAATATTACAACAGTTTGAAATTTTGATATAACCGACGAAAGTGTGTTTTTGGCTGCATGTGGGGGGATAGTTACCCTTATACCTAACCCACCTCCTCATCCGGGCATGTGTAATGCCTATACTGTCTTGTGTTACCGATTCACGTTTAGTTGTGCTATGTGAGGTATTATAAAAGACATTTTATTGAGGTAGATGTGATTACGTTACCTTACGCATATATCGCTAATGGGGTATATGCCGTTTACCCCTTTAAGGCACCCCCTGGGGTTATTTGTGAGATTTTTCAGTGTATTTCATTTACTTTTATCATTTTATATGATTTTTAATGTATTCTCATAGTTAAAAGGTGGAAATTTAGAATTTTCAAAATTCGTTGGAGTCCAACGATGGAAACTTCAGATACATGAGTCAGCTACCGATATTCGTCAAGTCAAAGTTTCAAAAAAGAATTTTTAATAATTTTTATTCTAGAAGGTAATATGTTCAATTCCATAAAATAGTAAATTCGTTTTGCAGAATTTTGCATTTTGTAAATGCCGATTTACAAAATTTTAAAAACTGGTCTATTTACCGACATTTATGTTAAATTTTTCAAATAAAATATTTTATCTAATGTTTTACTCAAATCTGACGATAAGAACGCAAATAATTTTTATATAATGATGAAATTTGTTTTGTAAATGTCGGTAAGCGGACTACTTATTCTTGAGAGTATTACCTACGAATTTTACTTTTTGCAAAATGACTTAGCTAATTTTTTATGAAAATCTCATAGAATTTCGATAAAATGATATATTACTTTATAAACTTCGGCATTTTGTAAATGTCGATAAGAATCATGTAAAAGAGCATAGGATTATTTACCGACATTCACTAAATCAAGCTTTTTAAAACGAATTTTTCAACATTTATAAAGTTATTCTCGGTAGTATCTTACCAAAGTAAAATGATATAAATTGTATTGTGAAATCTCATTTTTTGTAGGTATCCATAACATTCGCTTAAGAGGTTGTCGGATTCAAAATTACAGAGACCTACACGTATCAACCCGAAAAATATATCTAAAATATTGTATTATCATCTAAAAATTTTAGACGGATAGCTTAAAACATAAGAAAGGGTGTGGCGTTTCGATTTTTAAAGAAAAATTAATTTTTGTCAATCATAATTGAATAAATTAGTTTTTATTAGCAATTATTAATGAATGAAGACACAAACTTTCAGTCCAAACATCCTCATTAAATTATCTATGTATAAAAATCTGGAAAAATTTGCGTATAATTATTTAAAACATGCATAAAGGTCTAACGTTTAGGATTTTTTTTTATTAAATTATGATCTTTTTGCCAAAATCTGAGATTGACAACTCGTATAAAATTTCACTGAAATCGCACACTACGCATGTCATTTTCTAGTATTGGTATTTTTACAAGTCGTTAAACAATTTTCAAAAACAACGCCCTCACGGACCAATTACCGTCATCTACCGAATCATACGATTCAAAATGAATTCTTAAAAGTCTTTTTGTCAAAATCAAAGCATACGACTAAAATGATGAATACGTCACGTTGTCAGCAGAGAATCCTCTTTGTTACACGTTTTAAAGACACCCTCATTACCAACGTCCACCAAATCAAACAGTAAAAAGTAAATTTTTTTTTCGCAAAAATAAACAAAACGATCCAATACGTTTTCAACTCGATCGGTATTCCGTATAATTATTCCAGTCGAAACAAAAAATTCAGCATCCACTGACCTAACCTGCACATACGTAAAACACATCAGTATTGTACTATCTCGTTTAAAATATATATATAAACGTATATATATATATATATATATATATATATATATATGCGCACAGGTATATAGTCATCTCAAAGCGAGAGAGAGGAGAGTAGAGAAACGCGCCTGCCCAGTGACGTTCTCCAATAATCCACACGTACGTGACACGACCACCACCAAAGCAACCCTTACCGACCTCCTGGCCTTGGGCGTAAAAATATAACACCCGTTACCATCTCTCTCTCTCAAATCTCCCTGAACTTTGACCCGATATTTCGGACCTCCTTTAAATCTAACTACCTATCCTAACCTATACATGTTTAAAAGGTAGATTGATCAGCGGCATCGTGCGTGTCCTAACCAAAAATTTACTGGTTTGCCCTACTCTCCCTACCTCCCACCCTCCCTCTCTCTCTCTCTCTCACTCTTCTCCTCTTGATACTGGATCAAGGATATACATGCTTATTTGAGGTTAACTCCGAAAATTAGAATGCGGTTTTGTAATTTCGAATTGAATTAGTATGTCTCGTTTTCGTGATATTGCTTTCTGAAATATACTGTGATTTTTATGTTAAAAAAATTAATTTCGATGAGAAAAATTTTGTTGTTTTCGTTATGTAATCAATTTATCTCCGATTTATCGAAATGATATAATTTTTAACGCAGTTATCGAAGTGTACCCTTCTTTCTCTTTTTAGTGCGAATTTGAAGACCGAAGTAATTTACCTGAAAACGGTTAAAATTATAGTTTTCAAATTCCATTAGGAAATATGTGTGTGCGATGTTCTGTTCGTTTATCTAGATGTAAATTGCCAGTTTCTTTTTCTTTATCTCGGAGATGCTCGTAATTTTTATAATTATCAACGGGAAAAATAGAATAATTATGTTTTCGACGGCGTCAAATTGATATTATAGGAATCTGCATTTACCGACGTAAAAATGATGTAAAACACGTTGAATCCAGAATTTAAAAATGTTTTACTTTGTAAAAAAAAATTTTTATTTATATTTAAGATTTGACCTTTCATTGAACGGATGTCAAATCGAAATTAAAGGGATCTACTTTTATTCATTTGTAAATTATGTTGGATTGTAAGATTCTGAAAAAAAATACTAAATGGTAGTATGTAAGCAGTAGAAGAATCTACTGAAATTACTTTGGAAAAAATGTTTATTTTTTTAATTACACGTAGTACGGGCAGTAAAACATTTGATTAATGTCGGTAACTCAAATTTTATAATCGAGTTATCAATTTAAAAAAATCTAAACATTGTAACACGTGTGAATTTCTACCTGATAGGTTTACATTTCGAGAAAAAAATCTTATTATTTATAATAAATAACTAAAAATTATAGTAGGTAAAGAAATTTAAATAATGTCGGTAACCCAAGTGTAATGTTCATATTATTACTATACTATAAAAGTTTAAACCGACTAATTAATTAAAAAAATATATTCATGCGAATTTTTAAAACCATTTATAAGAAACAAACACGTAGGTAATGTCGAAATATACATTCTACAAGAAAATTACCGTGGCACTGAGAAAAAAAATTAATTCGCATCAACTGTTCTACAAGAGTTAACCTCAAAAACACTGTAATATAAAAAAACTAAGAAATTTTCTAAAAAGAAAAAAGAAATATCCAACACATTTAACCATTTTCCACCTAATAATCTCTCAGTTAAAAAAAGATCCTTAAAAATGTCTCCTCGTATATATATACACCCCGTAAAATCGTAACGATCGCCTATATAAAAATTTTCATATCCGTGACACACGCGTTACAGTGAAATGTCACTCGTCTACATATTAAAACCGTCATCGTCCAGGCCATTAGTAAATTTTCTTATCGTGCAGAAACGATATATGACAGATGTGTACCATGTACAAACACACACACATACGTATACACCATGATGTTATCGAAAACGAAATTTCGAGGGCTCACTCTGTTGGGCGCTCGATCTTTACTGGCGACTTAGCGAATTAACCTCGAGAACGTGAGTTGTGGTAATGGCTTTTACGGCTTCGATTCGAATTAGAATGTATAGAGAGAGAGTAGTGCTGGCTCTGATTTGATCACACACTGTTTTACTTTATTTCGGGAGGAAAAATTAAGATAGACAGAGAAGTCAGGAGGAAATTATTTTTCTCTTTATTTTGCCTTTTGTAATTTTTTTTTATTGTTTTAACGTTGCTTGTTTTTATGTTTTCAAATTGGCGCTAATCAGCGCGATTTGCGTGAAGAAAGCGTCTTTTTGTAAATTTTACATTAGTTTTCAGTATATATTTTTTTTAGGTTACGAATGTCAGGGTTGAACGAAGTGATTGATAAAGTGATATGCTTTTTCGTTTCGATATTTGATTGTTTTTGAGGTTATGATTAGGTTGTGTTTTTTATAGATTATAATATCATATTGATGGTTTAGACGACTAGATTGAAAATGATTATAGATTTTTGGATATAATATTGGTTATTGCGAATCTTTCTTATGATTTAAGTAATAATATTTGTAGAAATGGTATACAGTTTTTTAATGTTTTTTTGTTTAAACTATAAAAATGTTATTAAAAATTTTTGTTCGTAAATTTGCTAATCATTCCCGTAAATGAAATACATCGTTTTTAAGTTTTTGAGGTTAGAAATAGCTATATTTTATAGATTCAAAATACTTTCGATCTAACATATAAAATTGAAAATATTTATTTTATAATTCATGAAGAGCTCTGTTCTAATTATTATTAAAAATGGTTAATTTATACCTAAAAAATTGTTTAATTTTCTATTAGATAACACGTGAAGTATTCTTTCACTAGCCGTGTAATAATGGAAATTTAATCATATACAATGTTTTAAGGTTACGTTTTACTAATTGTGCAAATTGATTAATTTATTCCAAAAATTAAATATTGTTCAAATCATTTACATTATGTAAGGTAAAAGACACAGTGATTGGACACTTAACCTTACCGAAATGATGGAGTAATTGAACACCAAAATTTAGTATTTATTTTAAGAAAATTGTTTCTAGCCGAAAAAAAACTATGAAAAACAAAAAGTTACTTAAGGGGTCAAGCCTGGGTTAACTGCTCAAAAAATCGATTTTTTTTTTATTAACTTTTTTTAAAGTATTTCTTACATAAAACATTATCCCAAAATTTGAAAAAAAACAAAAAATTTTTTCGCAAGTTATAATTGAAATAAAGTAAGCATCAATAGACATTATTTCTCTAAAATTATTTTTGCAAAAAAATACATTTTATTTTAATTTAACTAAAATAATAATTGCGAGGTTTTCGACGTTTACATACAAGTATATTAAACGAAGCAACTATCAAGCGTAGAGTTTGGTAAAGTAGAAATCTACTTTACCATACGATTCAAATTTAATAGTTAATAAATAAATGATTCTTTTTACTCTAATATATTGCACAAATACGTACAGTTCTATTTGAAGTAAATATTGCCTGCATTGATAAAGTATTTACATTATTTTAGTAAATACTCAGTGGATTTTAAATTAAAAGTATATTTTTAACTTTAAATTTTATTAGTTTTAAGAAATTAATTATAAGTTTATACAAAAAACGAGCAGTAAAACAAATGCCAGACTCAAGTAACAGAATACCTGGTATATCTGCTCATAAAAAAATTATCAACATCAGTAAGATCCAACTACGATGCACTTCCATCAACATTGATCTAGATCAAGTAAAAAGTTAAAAACTGATACCATTGAAGAAAGTAGCACAGAAAATAAAATTATAGATATATCACTACTTTTCCCAACATTAGAAGAATTTTTAGTTTGTCAGAATTGTCATGGTACAGTTAAATTTTCTGAAGTTGATGTGAGAGGTTTGGGAAGTAAAATAACAATAACATGTACAAACTGTTTTAAGGTATTTGTTATTGATTCAAGTAGAAAAGTTGGAAAAAAAGTAACGCTTATGAAATAAATAGATGTTAGTGTACACAATGAGAACTCTTGGTCATGGGCATGCTGGTTTAGTTACTTTTTGTGGAAATATGGATTTGCCGAGTCCAGTTTCTCACAGTAATTATGACATTATTAATACAGAGATAAAAAATGTTTGTAAAGAAGTTGGTAAACAGTCTATGAAAGCAACTGTCGAGCAAGTATATGATTCAACAAGTCAGAATTGCCATATAAGTGTATCAGGTGATGGTTCTTGGAGGAAGCGAGGATTCAATTCTCTTCAAGGTGTTGATACTGCATGAGAATGAAAAAGTAATTGACATTCCTCCAAAGCAATATTTTTGCAGAGCATGTGAATTGCGACCAGAAGAAGAAACAAAAGAATATAGAGAGTGGTACTTTACGGCATGAAATATACTAATTATATTGGAGGTTTGAAACACTTTCACAAATAAGTACACATAAAATAACTTCAACCACATAATATCGCACTAAGCACAAATACACTGAGCATAACAAAACACTTGTTTATAATTTTATCTGTATTCTGCAAATATTGTATATCTAAGTGTTGACACATTGGTTATGCTGAAATGGAGAAACAAAGAATCAATTTCTTGACATAAACAAAATATAAATTTAAGGTTATGCAAATACTTATCTGATATAATTTGTTCATGCAGTTTTATAAACCACTAGTTTTTTTTACTTATTTTATTTAGATATTATATAATATAATATATATAATATATAATTCTACTTGATATTATAATAGCTTAAAACTGAACTACAAACGTGTGGCTGGTGCACACTTCCATTAGCAGCTGTAACACTATCTATGCCTCTCTCTTTCTCTATCACCTGACAAGGCTATTCGAAAAATCAATAATCTTATGGAAGACTTGTCATGTGAGAGAGAGAGAAAGAGATATTGTACACAACTGTCAAACAGTATTTGTTTTTACTGCATTCTTTACATACTTTTAATTAAATTTAATGCTTATAATAAAAATTATAATCATATAATATAATATAATAATCATAGTATAAATATTATTATATAAAATAGTCATAAACTATATATAAAATAATCATGTATTAATATTCAATAATAGCTAAGTATTCTTTTAGTTTTAAAAAATTTTATTCCTCTTTTTATAAAGAAACTGATTCTTGAAGTTGACTTTCTGTTATTTTAGATAATACATGTATATTAAAAAAATATACTGAGTATTATATTAATAAAACCAGAAAAAAGTCACTATAAACCTATTAAATATACATATTATTAAGATTACACATACAAATTGTACGATACCTGAAGAATATGGTATTAGAATTATAAAATAAGTAAAACTTTAAATCTAATAAGTGAAACTTTGAATGCATTTATCTCATTAATGCTTTTTTAATGATTTTAGCTTACTTGCCGCAGGATATTTCAGAGCCAGGTTGATGAATCACTTTGAAATTTTGGGGAAACTTTTAAAATATATATTTCTACGGACTTATGTTGCCCAATTTTTAAAAAGATAAGTTTTAGGTGAATGTTATGTACGTATACGTACATAACATTCACTATTTTTCTTGTTATTATCAACTTTTATATTTAATACATTGTTATTAATTTTTTTTCAGAAAAGGAAAAACATAAGTCTGTAAACGTATATTCCATGAACATTTTAAGCCTTATTAGACATTAAAAGATGCATTCAATGCTTCAATATCCTACGGCAACTGCAAAAATTAATCAATTTTTTAATATCATTATAAGTTTAATAACCAGGATTAAAAATGCATTATAAACATTTTTTATATTGATAAATATAATGTATAATACATATATATTATGTAAAAAAAATTAATATGTGAGAAGAATTAAAAAAAAAAAATTATTCTAATAATAATTATTTATTTATTGAAAACATTTAACCCAGGCTTGACCCCTTAATTAAATCAGTATTCATAGTCGAATTTGTTTCCTACATATTTTTATATAATAGATATTAATGATTCTGTCCAACAACTAGGACATGTCCAATTACTGCAGGGTCTTTTACCTTAATTTTGACTTTTCAATAATATTAATTTTTTATCCTCACCAGTTCAATAAATTATTTTCGAACAGCGAGTATACGTCTAACCTTAAATTAACCTGAAAAATTTGCTCAGTTTTATCTGTTATTACATTGAAAAAATATCTCATCATTTTCTCAATAATTCCAAGACGAATTCAATTTTTAAAGTTACAACTATCCGACTTTAAAATTAAAAAAAAACTCGCCAATTTCTATCTAAAAACTCGTTTAAGACATCCTTTACCTTCAAAAATTCGTTCACAAACCTATTTAAAACTCTCTATCCCCTTGTTTCTCTAAGAGTTCTGTCGACATCTTTTGAAACAAGAAAAAAAAAGAAAGAAAAGTAGAACTACTCTGCATTAATATGTTTTAAATTATTCTGCATGCGATGTCGTTTTATATATGTATATATTTGTGTCGAAGGTAACAGTTTTCTCGAGCTTATATATACATTTATTATTCATTTTAATTTTACGTAATAAGAATATATATTTATAATTTCTATTCGAGTATAACAAATCGTTACATTTTGACAATAGATGCGTTTATAAATAAGAAAAGCAAAAAAGGAAAAATAACTCATTGATTTATTAGATAAAACTTAATAAAAGAATTATTTACAAGGGGAATTTTGCACGGAGTTTATTATAATGCAAAGTGTATATTTTTACAGAATCCGTTTTAAGTTGCGTTAAAGATATTTTTATTCAAGGCGTTTTTTACTCGTCGATGTTGGGTATATATCGTCACTCTTGCGCGATACACTCCTGTGTGTATATACGTCTCGCGACAATGAGATACATATTGTTGTGTTACATTTTTATAAATTTAAAATTTATGAAAAATTGTAATTTTCAAAAAAGAATAAATGAATTTTTGTTTTATTAGAAAAGGAGGACATTTGAAAAATTGTAATTTTTAAAAACAAGTAATGATATTTGTTTTTTTAAAAAGAAAAATTTTTTTTTGGTTAATTACTTAGCATTTGGACAAAAAACTGTGATTTTTAAGAACCAGTAATCATTTTTATTTCATTAGAAATTGTTCATTCTGAGGTTAGGTGATATAATTTTTGAGTAGATTGATTAGTTTTCAGGCAGAAAAAAATGTATCCCAAATGTTTAAAATTGTACTAAAGCTTCTTAGAAAAAATGAACATAAAATGTATTTTAAAAACTATATTTCTAGAAATATTATCGAATTTAATTATATGAGCATTTAATTGAATTAAACTGACTAAAATAGATGAAATTTAACTGGTTTAAGTAAAAAAATATTTAATTAAATTAAATTTATTTTATTTAGTTCAAATGACATCAACTTAATGCTAATAAATATACAATTAACTTACTCCCTATAGTATTTCTTCGTAATCATAACAGAAAAAAATTAAGAAATTTCTAAGTAACTTTAGAAGTTAGTATTGAATTGAATCCAAACAAATATTTAAACGAAATATATTCGCATAAAATATACGTGTTTTAACCGAAAAAATATCCGCTCGAATTATTTGCAGTAAAGTTTTATTCAATTCAATGTTGTTGATTGAAATTCAATTTTACTTGAATTTATAAATTCGCAAATATTATTAAATTATTTTCTAATTATTTAATAGTTTCAGAATAAACATTAGATCTTTTGATTTAAAAATATTTTGAGGTTATGTTCAAAATTCACCCTAGCTGTATGTAACAGCTCAAGATACCCAAGTAGAAATTTCAAAACAATTTGGTATGGTTAATACGAACTGGTTGAATTTTAAAAATCGTTAGATACTATGAATAATCAGCTATAAAATACCTAACCTCGAAACATTAGAAAAGTTATTTATTTGCTACAGGTATATCTATCTATCCATTTCGACTTTAACTTTTTGTTTTATAGTTTCCGCTCCATTTTCCACCTGATAAGTTTAAATGATAAACGCACATACGTATATACTTAATCTCCATCTTAAAAACTCTAAAAAATCTCGTTCACAATCACACTCTAATGAAATAACACCCCTGTCGTCGACACATCCTTAGAAAACACAAAACAATAATTTTCGAACGTGAATTGGCCTGATTACAGTTATAAAATATCGATCGTGACTTGTATATAACCTTAGCAGCATTTGACACATCCCAGACGGATGGTGTACGAGGGTTAAGTCAAGTACCTATAAACACTCTCACGTACGTACATACATACGTACATACATAGATGTTATATGTCGCATCCCCCCCCTTGGTTTTCCGATTAACGTGACTCGCGAGATAACCAAAAGCGGTGGACTATCATGATAAACCCTTCTGTGTGCGTGTGTGTGTGTATCGCAATACTCGAACGCTGAGCGATAACGACCGTGGGCGGATTCGAGAATATTTTGGATACAGTGTGTGTATACATATATATATAAACATACAGACACCTGGCAGTGAGTTAAATTTCCGATTGGATGTTGAAACGCGAATTGGATGTTAATATTGGTCAAATTTTCTAGGTTATATATTTTCGTTTCTTTTTTCGTTTTACAAGGCATAGAAGAAGGTTACGATCAAGATTCATTTGTAAAAGAGGATAAACCTGATGTTCATATTTTCGCTCGTCCAGTGTAGGGATGTAAAGTATTCAATCAATCAAATATTTATTAAGACAAAATATATTGAATCGAAATTAATAATCAATTTCATAGATTTAAATAAAGTCAATTACATATTGATTCGACGTACAATATTATCTCCTACATTACGTATTTAACAATTTAATTTAATACTATTATCTTAAAAATTTAATTTTTTTTAATTTAATTCAATTTTGTTTCTTTAAATATTGATTTCGCTAAATTCAATTCAATTTTATTTCCTAAAATTTTCATTTCTTCGAATATAAACCAATATTATTTTTTAATATTTTCATTTCGACAAATTCAATTCAATATTATTTTTTTAAATTTTCATTTTTCAAAGTCAATTCAAATACTAATTCTTAAAATTTGTACATCTTCGAATTGAATTTAATATAAATTGCCAGAATACTCTTTTCTTCGAATTCGATTTAATACCAATTTTGACTACTTTTTAATACAAAATATTAATAACCACTGAAACACATAGTTATAAACATTATATTAATTATTTATAATAATGTTCATTGTTATATGTAAACAAGAATAATAAAATGCCTCATTAACAACAAACATTATAAAATCAAAACTTCAAATTTACGCGCTCATCGACATATTGAATCACGTGTTTAACCTACATAATCACGATGTACACAGCATCCAGTGCATTCTTTAGTAAATAAATAAAAAAAAACGACTGACACAAGGAAAAACTAGATACACAGCACTAATATGAAAAATATGTGTGTGTATGTGTGTGTGTATACATATATAAATTATTATATATCAAGGCTACATATTTTGAATTTAATTAGATCAATAATTTATTAATATTTATATTATACACGCATCTCTTACTAGTATTCCGCAAAAAATGTTTATAACATCGATTATCGAAAAAAAAACAATAAATTCTGTGCTTCGTGACGTAATAAAGTTTAATTACAAAGCATTTTAAAAACAAACCGACTATTAAGTAAGTTACTCGTTACAAACACTTATTCGATCTTACAATAGTTTCGAATTCAATTATAAAAAGATTCGAGTTATCGTATTGTTTAAATTTTTTACCACGCTCGATACGATTAATTAATTTGTCTGCTTATATATACTTACATTTTCACAGTTTATTTTGTACTCGCGTCTCTAAGTCTGTACTATACACAATTTTAGGTTAGGACGTAACTGAGGCTGTCATGTGTATATACAAGATTGCCATTTCATTAATGATTTATCATTGCTTCGAGATATTCGTTTGAGTGTTTAGTAAACTGTGCATAAGTGCGATTGATTTTCATTAATTGTCACAATCGTGTCCGATAAATTTATAAATATATACAAAGAAAAAATTTTTTTGTATCTTAGAGAATGATGAAATATTGAATTGAAATACATAGAGACGTTCGTAGATTTAATAAATTTTTATATTAAAATTATATACGTTTTTAATCTCGAGCTGAGGCTGTTTTTTTAACGAGATTTTAAATTGTATTTTAAAAATTTTTTCTGTAAGTTTTGAATGTAGTAAAATGTTTCACGAAAAACGATGCCGAATTGGTATACATCATATAATTCTTATTCAAATACATTTTTGTTTAAATCACTTCAATCAACTTTATTTCTTCAAAATTAATTTTTTAAAATTCAATTCACTGTTGCTACTTCTTAAAATTATTATTTCTTCGAATTTAATTCACTGTTACTTCTTAAAATTCTTATTTCTTCGAATTCAATTCAATGTTACTTCTTGAATTTCTTATTTTTTTGAATTCAATTAAAATTTTTTTTAAATCGAGTTCTATAAATTCAATTTAATTTTTCTTTTTGAATTCAATACGATATAATTTCTTAAATTGCAATTCTTTAGATTCAATTCAATATTATTTCTTTGAAAATACAATTGATTAACATTTTCCCTGTGTTGTAGACTCCAAGTAACGAAGTAAATGTAAATTCGAAAATAAAAGTCCTAAAGTATAACCTCCAAATAGCTACACCTTGAAATATTGTAATACCTGCATTATCCTGCGATAAAATCTCAAGGTATTGTTAAAATTGTCACTATTCTTTGAAAATAAAAATATTGCGCTACATTAAATACACATGAGTTTCGAATTTATGTATGAGTACGTAAAGTAGAATAAAAAAAGAGACGTTTTTCAATGACATCGAATTTCTTTTCTTAAACCTGCATATTTAAATTTCTACGCTGATTGTGTAAAATTTTCTAACGTTACGTCTTTATTATCTTTTTTTTTAAACTATTGTTCAATCAAAAGTGCGGCATGCGAGGTTAATCGAGTCAGTCAATAAATACGTGACAAACAGTATAATAGAAAAAAATTAAAATTTATATTTTAATGGTAATGACAAACGTGTTATAGATATTATTTTTTTACCTTTGTAGATTCGATAAAGGAAGTGATGAAAAAAGTAGGTAAAAATAATATACAATTATTGCTTCGCTTTATGTCGATAGTAATTGTTTTTTAAACGATACAATTATTAAATTTTTAAATGATTAACGTATTGAAATATTTAAGTATAATATGATATTTGTCAATTATTAAAAATGATTAGTAGACAGATAAACGGAGAAGAGATTTAGTGAATTGCAGAATTGTATTTTGAAAAATAATATTGAATTGAACTTAAAAAAGAAACCTATAAAAAAATTCAGTGAATCAAAGAAAGGGGGTTGTCAATCAAAGAAGACATAATATGAAATTGAATTTAAAGAAATATATTCGAAGAAAATGGAATGGAATTTTTTCGAGTAATAATATTCAATTTCATTTAGATTTTTATGGAAATTTGATGAATTAAATACTTGTATCTGAAGAAATAATACATTGGATTGTATTAATAATAAATTAAAATGTAATTGAAACTGAATTCTTAGGAACATACTTCGGGTTATAATCTTGAGTCGAATCAAGAAGTACTTATTAAATTTTCTTAATACTGTAAAAAAATGAATTGAATCGAGTTGAATCAAGATTTATTCAATGTTAATAAAATGCATGAATAAAAAACGATAGTAATTGGATTGAACTAAAACAACATTTTTAAGTATGTGAATGTTTAAAGTGAAGATTTAGTCAATTATATTTGTAAGTAAATAATATGATATTGAAAATCATTAAATATTATTTTACTCAAAAAATATGCACAAAATCGTGCAGAAGTATTTTTCATGAAATTTCAATAAATTTCATATCAATTCATAAAATACTAGAAAAAAATTGCTTAAATACTACGAGTATTATACATATTAAATCCCCAAACAGAAAATGATTACACCTAACCTCAAAATTTTCATTTTCCAGTAGGTAAGAAAAATCACTAGAGTGACAATAATCTTCCAAAATTAAACACATATATAATAGAATAAGCATAAACGAATAAACTAAACTTACAAAACTTAATTTTTCCCACAGTAAGTAATAAAGAAAAACCACTCCTCCTCCGGCGTCTAAAAATAAAAGAAAAAATAAACAAGTTACAGTAAAAATCTCTTTTTTTCACACAAAGGATTAAAGGAAAAAAAAATTGTCGTGTGACAAAACGACTTGAGACGTCGCGAATCGAAACGACGAATTATCTTCCGGTCGCTTCTTCTACTTCTTCTTCTTCGTCTTTCTTGTCGGTGGTTCTCTTGAAAAGATATAGGGAGAAAAAGAAAAAGGAAAAATTCCCGCGGTATAGAACGAAAAGGAGATATGCTCTCCTCCTCGTCGTCGTCGTCGTCGTCCTCGTGGTTGTTCGTTCGTGCACAATGGCTCTGACCGAGAGCTATTTCCGGTCTACTGGTCAGGGACACACATCGCGCGCGCCTATAAGCCGCCCCTCTCGCTTGAATATATATCGTAGACGCTGCTGTGTCGCACGTGTGCATAATTACACCTCATCCTCCGACTCTCCTTTCTTTTTTTTCTTCTTATTTTGTTTTCTTTTTTTCTTTACGCGTGTACACTTTTGTTGCTTTAATTAGTTCAACGGGGTGGTGGTGAGAATTTTCGTGTCAACTTGGTGTTTTTTTTCTCTTTTTTGAAAATTTACGAAAGTGACGACAGGGTTTAGAATTTGAGCGATTTTATTGGAAATTTTAGCGAGTTTTAGGTTGGTCTTTTTTTTTGAGAGCAACTGATGTGTAAAATGAGTGTAGTTAAATTTTTAGATTCATTTTTTTAACGCAGGTGATTTATTTGCCAATTTTTTCACTGTGAAAAATTACCGTGACAATGCAGTCAAAATTACAGTGATTCTTTTTTTATAAAATTATAAGTTAATTTTTATCTAACAGCTTATGCAACTATTAGGTTCACGTTTTAATTCAAACAATTTTATTACAAAAATTTTTGTGATGTACAAATTACCGTGACAGCGCAGTCAAAGTTATAGCATTTTCTTTTTAAACTATACAACATTGTAAGTTAATTTTTGTCTAGCAGGTGATACAATATATTAGGGGCATCTTGGAGTCAAGGTGATTTCGTAAAAAAATTTACTCAAAAAATTATCGTGACAGTACGATAAAAATCATTTAAAGATGAATTTTTACCTTTATTTTTCTGAAGTTAATGAGTAGATTTTTGTAACTATAAATTACCGTGACTGCACTATCATTTTTTTTTCTGTTTGTTAATCATCGGATCATTGTTAATGGTTTTAATCATCGAACATTTAATAATTTTACCTCGTTGTTACGGTAATTTTTACAATTTCGTTATTTTAATTTATCGAAAAAAAAGACTACCTTGACAACCCTATCATAATTATATAGCGAATTTTATATTTTATTAATTATTATTAACATTAAAGTTTAGTAAATGAAGATGAAGACAAAACCGTTTTCGAAACGTTGTCGATTCACATCATTAAATCGAAAACTCGTACGAAGAAAAGCACAACTCAGATTTTGTAATGTTATGTTACATGGAAAAATGTGAGTTGTGCTTTTCTTTGTTCAAGGCGTCGAGATTGAGTCATTAAATTGATCATCAAACCAATACAAATTACAAATACACGAGTGTAAAATATAAAAAAGTAATTAAGGATTATTAGGAGACTGAAATTGAAACGAATAAAGAAATATTTTTATTTAAAATAAATAAAAATTAAAACCGGAAGTTCGTTTTAGCTGTATATAAGGCTAGTGCAGCGTACCCATACTTGCGTCGAGTGCGCGACACGCGCCCCTTGATATAACATAACGAATTTTTTAGAAACTTTAAAACATTTTTGGTTTATGTTTCTCATAACTAAGACTTTCATATTTTTTACTTTTTTATCCCGGTAATTTTTTAATTAATTTCTTATCGCGTTAAATTTCTAATAAAGTTGAGTAGAAAATATTTTTATAAAAAAAAATACCGCGATTGAACATCAAAAAAATTTTAAGTACAATATTTAGGTTCTTTATTTCTCAAACACATTTTACCTTGGTATCACGGTAATTTTGATCAGAACACTCTTCGCTATAAAATATATCGACATTTTGGAAATTTTCAATTCATTTTTCAGCTTGTGCTGTCTGCACAGATCGATAAGCGAATTCCAATTTTAACTTGGACGTTTACCAATTAGATAATTAATTCAATCGTTATAGATTATTATACTCTCGAATGAATAAAACGGTACGTTACATAAATTATCATAAATTACACGCGCATTATTAATACGTATATTACGGATTATTATTCACATAATTATATACATGTTATTTAAAATATTGGTAATTCATCGAACGAATTAAAATAACTTACGTACATTTGCTATCGATCGAGGAGCACATTATTACCTTTCGTTTAAATTTTTTCAAAATTGTATATCAGCTGCAGTTCGAGTAAAAAGTAATCAAAGAATGTAACTTAAAAATCTTTTTGGCTTACAAGAATTCATATGGTATGTCTGAGAAAAAAAAAACAATCGTTACGAGAGAGGTTATGTAAGCGCATTAACAAAACTTAACCTAAAAAGTCATAATATTTGTAAGGTAATATTTGTCATTGAATTTTTGGAGAAAATTTCCTTTTAGAAATATCATCGTCACACCAAAGTAAAATAGAGTCGCAATAGTACATTTTTTTCTCTATAAGAATTAATCTAAATTTTTTTTTTAAATTTATAAAGAAATAAACATTGTATATACTGTTCTTTTAAGAATTACTCTGACAACGTGGAAAATTTCGGAGTTTTCTTACCTGTACGAGAAATATTAATTCACAAAAAATTCGTAATATTAGATACAAAATCATTTTAATTTTAATATTATTATATTTAGAAAGTAATAAAATTGTCAGTTATTTTGTATTAGATGCAATATTTCGAATTCCAAATAATAGATGAATAATTTTCTACATGTTACTGTTATCAAGGCGTTAATAGACACATATTATAAAAGTTATTTGTCTACACTTAAACGTTCGAATTTTCGGAAGAAATATATAAAAACTGAAATAATCATGATATTTCTATTTCGCTTGGTTCGATAAATAATAAAAATGCATTTCATAATTTTTGAAATTCAAAACAATGCTTTTAATGAGTTTTCGACAAATCGGACCTCACCTTTTTTATTCCATTGTTACGGTATTTTTGTAGGATTCTAGTAGCATCACGTTTTTTTCGCCGGTAATTGGCTGAATTGTAACGAAATTCGAATAGGTTATGTTACAAAAAAATTTAGTTATAATCATTTTCTGTTTTTAGCATATAGCGATTTAATTGTAATTTGGCAATTTTTGTATTATTCTTTCTTTTATTTTTTCTTTGCACTGACAATAAGAAATTTGCAAAAACCTGCGTATATTAAAAATAATCAAATCTAACTAAGAAATCGGATTAATTTTATAACGTAAAATTGACAATAATCCTATGGTACAAATTTTTTAAAATAGAATCAGCGAAAAGTGAACAAAAATATATTTTAAATAAAAAAAAATATATTTTAGTTCCAGCCATACACTTTTTCTCGCATCTTTGAAGCATCAAATTAACTTTAAATCTAGTTCTAACCCATAAAAGTGCCATTAAAAATGGTCGAGATAAGAATGTAATAAAATTGTATTTATCTTCGTAAGTACTGTAACTATGATAAAAATCAGTTGTAAATTACACTAACACTTTACGAATTTTTTAAGTTGCTCTCGCGAGAATGTGATAAAGTTAGTTGTACGTTTTGAGGTTATGTTTGTTTCATCATGAGCTGAAAAATGGACCAAATAGCAATTCATCACAGGTTTGTCGTTACCAATTTTTAATATATCGGTTTCCGAGAATGAAATTTTCATTTGATATAAACATTTAAAAGATTAAAATGTAAACGATTGTTATTTAATAATTTGCTAACTTTTCATTTAAGGAACAAAACACTATTTAGTCTGTAAAATTCTTAAAAATAAAAAATTGTTTTATTGTATATAAACTCGAATACAAAAGTACCAAATAATTAAATAACTAGTAATTCTGTAAAGTTCCAGGTCAATATATGAAGGACACCCTAAATTTCTATACCGAAAGTATACAATTTTCCGTGATGCCGCCACCTTAATAACTTGATATTCATGCTTTTATAATTATATTTCATTTACATTCTAACAATTAATTTAAAAAAGCTTTTCCCAAGATTTTAGGCCAATTTAATTAAACTTCAAAAATAGACCATACTTAATATCTTATTTTATGCGCATTAACACAATGTTCTGTATTACCATGAAATAAATTGTTCAATTGAAATTTTTGTTTTGAATTTTTACAGGTCTAAAGTGTCCGGACCCCTTCAAATCTCAGACCATACCACTATGGGTAAACCAACCTAAAAAAAATCCTCTTACCCCTTTTCGATCATAAAATGGACACTAATGATATTAATCAAACACGATAATAAACCAACTTTTCCTGCACCACTCTTCAATATCCTCGTTCAACGAGACATTTCGAGGTTATGTTTTCCACGAACGTGTACACAACGTATATAACTCTCCACCGATAATAATAATAATCGAATCGAACGAAATGTGAAAAGGAAAAAAAACTAAAATAAAAGGAGAAGCATCAATTACGAAATTTTAACGTTATATACCCTTCGACTAAAATGCAATTACCGACACCACGCACACACATACATGTATACTTTATCAATTAATCAGTTCACTTGGCTCTTACAGTCTGAGTATATAGGGTTTAAGTAGACACGCGATATATTGTACATCGTGCCACGGGTTGGATGGGAAAGGTTTAAGTGCCTAGAGTCTAGGCAATGACATCGACACATATAGTGTCGCTGACCGTTCGAGTGGATTTTCTTCGTCGTGTACACGCGCGGCACTAAGAAATAATAATTCGTTTTATGCTTCGCCCACCATTTTTTTTTCTTCTTCCTCTTTTTTTCTTATGCTTCAAGTATTTAAAGAGGAAGAGAGCTTTCTAATATATGGAGATATCTCGATCGCCGCGTTTACATGAAGGGGAGAAAAGAAGAAAGAGAGAGAGAAAGAGAGAGAGAGAAATAGGTTAGGTTAGGTTATTTTCGGGATGAACAGGACGATTTTAATTTAATAGTATTTCTTAATATTTTCATTTCGTCGAATTTCAAAGTCAATTCGAATACTGTTTCTTGAAATCGGTATTTCTTCGAATTCAATTCAGTAAAGCTTTTTAAACTGTTCATTTCTTCTTGAATTGAATTCAATATTATGAGCTTTCGAGGAAGGGATAAAATTATGGATAATTGATTAAAATTTGGTAGACATTTGGTTGATTTTAAGGTTAGGAACCTATTTTACATCGGTTATAACTCTAACCATTATCTATCGAGTTTTAAAAAAAAGACTACTTTTGCAATGGAGCTCGCTGATCGGTATCACGTTTGCACAAGAGTGGTGAAATAGTATAAAATAAAATATGAAAATGTGAGGTTAGGTCATTCTACTTAAAAAGGAGGATAGGAGAATTATGAAATTTATGAAGTTGAGATATAAAATTGAGAGAAATTAATTATGACTTTGAAGATATATATGGGTTGGTTTTAATGTTTTCATGTTTGGAATGTCTATTTTTTACGTTATATAATTAGTCACTTTCTACATTGACCTTTCAAAAAAAACTGCAACTTTACCTAAAAAATCGTTTTAATATCTACTTGGTATGGTCAGGTACGATATAATGTTGACATATGCATGTGCGAGGTTGTCATTATTTTACTTCAGAATTGTAATATAAAAAGTGAGAATAGGATTGAAATGGTTTAAAAAATTAATAATAATCGCTCAATAAAAATTAAGCTATTTATTTATATTGTGAGATTAGAAATATCTGTTTTACAGGTTATAATAAGGCACGGTTTTTAAAAAATACAAGTTCTTATGTCAATAGAAAAAATCGGTTTGTGAAAGAAAGCTATTAATTCCAGAATATTCTCATCATTTCCAAGCAATAATTATAGGTTAATTATAGAACTGTATAGTTATTTGAATTCGAATTCCCCTAGATTTTATAAAAACGTACACACACTTTTTCCCGCATAGGTTTCGTTATTAATTTTTTTTTCTTTTTCATTATTGCGAATAACGAGTTATCGTATAAAAACATTAGACGACTTTCGACTTGAATTTCCGTATATATAATATCTAAAAAGAAAGAAAAAGTCACCTTAACCTCAAATCACTGTACAATACGCACCGCATTCGATAACGAAACAAACAATAATTATAAATAAATTAAATAGAAGAAAAAAAAAATTATTTTTCCCGCGTTTCTTCTTTCGGATTGTCTGTATCACTTTTCAATGTAACGTACGCGTTTGAATAAGTGCTGTATTACAACTTGCTCGAAGAAAAGAAAATCTCTGTAAAAATATACACAACGATTGGCATGCAACGCGAATAAGAAATAAAAGTGCGAAGCGTGAATGAGCTTTAGACGAGAAAGAAAAAGAGAGACGTTTCAAGTTTTATATATAAATATATCCAATAAAAGTCGGTGACAACTTTATTATATATATTATGCCGTAATATATCGTGTGGTCGGTATACACGCAAATAACAGTGCAAAAAAGATGGTATAAGGAAAAAAAAAATATCGCGTACTATATATTGTCATTATTTTATGAATTAACGTCGCGACGACGCTTTCAAACAAATGGAAATGTGATTAGCATTGTGATTACGAACGATTGACATATATGTGTATATATACACATATAGTCGTTTTTCTCTAGGGATTTTTTCTTTTCGATTATTGGAATTTCAGAATTTTGAAGAGAAAGAAGAATTTTGGCTACATTTTTTCTTTTGTGTTCATTTTTATATAAACAACTCGTGTGCGTGTGTGTGTATATATAGGTATTCTGAATTAAATCTTTATAGTGATTTCTAGCACATTTTTTTTTAATTTCTGAAGACAAACGAACTTAGTCGCGTTGACTTAGTTTTTAGTATCAACGCCTAAGTTTCATTGTTTAATTGAAAGAATTAGCAATCACGTAAATTTTACGTTAATTTAATCAATAAAATGTTTATAGCAATTTTTAACATACTTTTTTTCGAATTTATAGCAGTAAGTTCAATCAAATAGTTTTAGTTCCATTTTTCTTATTTTAATAAACAGCCCACTCGAGTTAAATCATAAATTTTTGATAGAAAAGTCACCAATAGAATAAAATATTTCTAGTGATTTTTAACATATATTCGAATTTTAGATGATAAATCGAATTAATTGCTATTGTTCTATTTTTGGTATGCTCAAACTGCCTCAAAATTTCAAGTATTGTTCGCATTGCACAATAGTGTAATGAATTATATCTAGTGACATCTCAAAACCTATTTTCTTTCAAATTCTTTTGTTAAATCGAAAACTTTCGAATATTGTAACGATCCACAATTGAAATTAAAGGTGTATTACGTTTTTTTTACATTTGAGTTTGTTCATTGGAGGTTGATTGAAACTCGAGTTATTTTAATTTACGTAGAACACCTCTTCCCTATATTACAAAAAAAAAAGTTACAACTAGTAAAAAAACCTCATATATCATTTTCAGACCAATCGATTTCCAATATTAGATCTAAATTATTTAATTCGTGAGAATTTCACTTCGTATTAACAAACAAATATAAAACGACTATGATCGTCTCTTAAGGACAAACATTATAAATATTAATAATGTCTGCGAAAATTTCACTTGACACGTATTAAAGATGTCATCGTAACATAACCTCAATTATATTTACAAAGTATTTGGCATCCGTCCTGGTAGAAATTTAACCTTTTTTAATAATTTGAGGTAAGAAATTAACTTTATCGCGTACTCAATGATATTATTATAACCTAACCTCAATTATATTTAGAAAGAATGTAACATCATTCCTAGTTAGCAATATACCCTTTTTCAATACTATCTGAGATTAGAAAAACTATTTCTCAACTAATATATGGCTATTTTCTACCATTTCTAAAGAAAAATGGCAAATTTCATGCCTAACAAATCGTTTTAATACCACATTCGTCACTTAAAATACTCGGAATAACCTATGCACACTAAAACGAAATAATATATATATTTTTACGTTTAACCTCAAAATTAGTTAAGTATCTTACCCAGACTACGGCAATATACGAAAAAAAAGAAAGAAAAAATAAAAGTATCGTAAGTCACGGTACATGCTCCAAACTGGTGATAAAAGAAGATATACCAGAAGGCCCTTAATATAAACGAGAAGAGGAAAAGGAATCGATCGTTAGTCATATACTCTCACATGTATATATATATATATATATATATATATATATATATATATATGCTTCCCTCGTCTCTCTCTCTCACCGAGTTGTATACCCCAGTTTTCTCCTTTTCGTTACGCCCAACACACACACCCGCACATACCGGGAAATCGGACTCGATTTCACTTGTCTGGTTTTTCGTGTGTGTGTGTATATATATATATACACACACTCACGTAACACGTTGTCCCTGGAATTCGTTGCGCGAAATCCCATTTTTCTTACATAGATGTTTATTTATTATCCTTGGCCATTTTCTTGTTACGCGTACAATTTTTTTTCAAACGGAACGAGCTAGCGGTGTGTTGTTTGCAGGTTTGAATATATATATAGGAAAATATATGGAATTACCGCCGTGTTCATTCGAATATATTTTTGAAAAACGATTAATGTATTTGTCAGTGACGTGTGTTGCGTTACGGTGATATTTTCTTTTAGTGAGGTTATGGGCTAGAAATATTAATTTTTTTGGGCACGATCCGTTATACCGAATGAAAGTTTAATTGCTCATTGTTAATCAATTAAAAAAGACATAATTTGGAAAAATAAAATTGAAGGTTAAATTTTTTTTATAATATTATTTAGGGGGTTATACTTAAGGTTTCATAATTGTATTTTCAATTTTTTTAATCGTCGATGAGGTAAAAATTTGGATTTTGGATCCAATTGTTACCATCAAAAAATCATTTTAAAATTAGTTATTTAAAAAATAATTGTTCTTAAAATTTTTTCCTTTTAATAATATTTAAACTTTTTCCGAAATTTTATCACATATTTTTAGTTTCATAATTAAATTAGGATTTTAAAAATAGATAGATGTATTATGACTGTCACGTTACCTTCAGAACGTATATTAAAAAATTAATAACTCAATTGATTTATTATTTAAGGGTACATTCACCTTTTCTATTTGCTTCGAATATCATCTTTGAATTTTTTCAATATTTTCTATTCAAAAATCATTGAGGATATTAGATAGCTATACAGAGTTCATTTCTGACATTAAAATAATTAATTATTATTATATAATTATAGGAGTTAATGATTTCGTGAAATTCACTCTGTACCTTTTTCTTGTTTATTCAAGTACCGTGTACAATTTTTAATTTCACGAGTTAATTCGAAGTTTCGATTTTTTTAAGGAAGATCCCTGTAATTTGACTGTCACGTTACCTTACACAGACACCGACAAAATTAACATCGTATTTACACAGGATTATTCTCCTTTTATCAAAAACTTTGCTGATATACTGAATATCATCTATCAATTTTTTTCGTGTCATAATCATTGTGATTCTTATAAACCGACAGACAATCATTACTTGTTTAAAATTATTACGAAAAAAACAATTCGCTCCGTGTAAATGTATTCCACGTCGTTAAAGCGTTACTTAGAAGATTTTTTCAGAGTTATACATCCATAATTGAGTTACGATTTTCCGATCTTATTTTAAAATAGATCCCAGTATCTTGACAGTCTCATATAACCTCAATCAAATTTTCCTCATACAAAATACAATGAAGGACATTATCTCTCTCATCTTATTAATTAATTATCGTTTGCTTTCAAAAATAAATAATCCATAAACGAATTATACGTATAATATCAGGTTATATACTTAATAAAATCAAGGATTATCGATATATTATACGTTCTATTATGTCGCAATATAGAAACGATAATTTCGTTACAAACAAAAAAACATCCATTTGTTCTTTGCAATTGAAATAAAAAAAGTAATAATAATCCAGATGATATATACGAAATACAAATTATCCACGTTATTTACATAAATAAAATCCAAATATATATATATATATGAATAATAAGGTCAAATCAACTTTGTAGACAACAAATCGATCGACCTAACCTACAACGATAAATTAACCGCGCGTATATTTTTTTTTATCTCTTCGAAAAACAAAAAAGAGAATGAACAGCGAAATCTGATACGTCAAATTAATATACCAAACGATCTGGAAAAATATTAGAATAAATATAATTTTTTTCCCAACCGCTTTGAGCTCATTCTTACGGAAAATCCCCTCTTTCTCTCGAAAAAGCGAAGAAAAATAAAAAAAAATTTTTTGCCGAAAAAGGCATGCGTAATGCACGAAAATGACTTTTCTTCGGATATAAAAATCGAACAATCTCTTATAAACGAATAAAATTTTTGTTGAGGTCGTTTCGTATAGCCAACAACAAATTCTTAGATGATAGGCACGATCTATACATCCAATTTTAGTTCGACGAAGCTATTAATAACGTCTTGGCGAATTTTCTATAAATATACGCATAATTAAGTAACTTTTTTTTCTTTCTTTTTAAATTAAAGCGTATCGAACATTTTGTGTTGCGAGTGATGAAAAAAATAATAAAGTAATGTGTACGTATATATGTAGACAAGAATACAAAAAGAAAGAGAATTTTTTTTTGTTTTTGCGAAACATGAAATGTGCGAATCTCACAACGTTGGAAACCTAGCGAACTGTATAACAAAGTTAAATAATGCACGGTTGAGTAGATTCCGAGGGATGAAAATTGTACAAACTTTGTTCGAGCTGTATACACACACTCACACTCACACACACACACACACACACACACACACACACACACACATATCACAAGCGTGGAGTATGATAATTAAATTTAATGTGTTTTCCGCGTATACACCAAGAAAATATCATTTTAATCATTGTTCAAGTTTGCGTACCGGATATTTTTGATCATTTTTGTCTTTTCTTTTTCTTTTGGACAATAAAATCGAGCGTTTATGGCCAACAAGTGGTGAGGTTCTTCTATTTTTAATTATTTAAAGTTAGCATTATATTTTGTTTAATGTGCACTTACAATGTCATTGTAACCTAACCTCAATTATACTTACAAAGTATTTGGCATCCGTCCTAGAAATTTAACCTTTTTTTTTAATAATTTGAAGTTAGAAATTAATTTTATCGCGTACTCAATATATTGTTATATTCTAACTTCAATTACATTTAGATAGTATGTAACATCATTCCTAGTTAGCAATATACACTTTTTTAATACTATCTGAGATTAAAAATAACTATTTCTCAACTAATATATGGCTATTTTCTATCATTTCTAAAGAAAAATGGGTACTTTGTAATGGGCATATGGTACAGTTTTTTTTAATAAAGTTAAGAAACTTGTAGGAAGTAAGAAACTGGCCAATGAGTGGCTAATATATATGCCTTATATGTGCGTTTGATATAACATTATAATCTTTCATATTCAGTATTACAGAATTACAAATTATATATAATCGATGTTTATCATAGAATTTGAGAAACATTTTTTTATGTCTAGAAACTGTCCAATATATGGCTAACATGTATGCCTCATATATGGTTTGATACTTTTTTATATACAACTTTCAAAATAACGGGTTTAAAACTATTTTTGTTCTATCTTTATTAATAGTTCTAAATAACCTCGTAATCCTCAATATTTTAGTAGAGATCGTAGAAAATGAAAACTATTTATAATTTATTTATCAAAGAATTTACAAAATATTTTTTAGCATAGTATAAGTTGTATAATAAGTCCTTGGTTTACATGTATTCCTATTAAGTCTACGAAAGTTACATTTTTAATGTTAATATACTATATAAATATACTATAGACCTATATGAACTACTTACACACATAGAATCTAACCTCAAAAAGTCTCCCTAACCTCCAAACATTTACGCAAAAAAATAAATAAATGATAAACCTAAAACTCCAAAAATTTTTGTAAAATAGATATTTCGTTTTATCTATATCTTCTCGCATCAATTTTCACATAATAGACATGTGTACAACCTAACCTTAAAAGCCTTTTTTTCTATCTTTTAAAAACGTAAAAATGTACTTTTAAAAAAGTAAATGGAAATACGGAGCTCGAATTTTCAAAATTAGAAATTCTCTTCTCTCTATCTTACTACGTCGATTTGCACGCGATACAAACACACGTGTACTATAACCTAACCTCCAAATGTTTCTAGAAAAAAATAAAATCACAAACTCTACGCCTTTCAAAATCAGAAATTTCCTTCTCTCCATCTCAATTTTCGCACAATACAAACGCACACACAGAACCATAACCTAGAAAAAAAATCTCCCTCTCTCACCTCGAAGCAAAGAAATGAAAAAAGGAACTCGAGCACCCCCACATACATTTTCAAAACAACAAAAATCATCTCAATTTTCACACCTTTCTACAAACCTACACACATCCCAACCAAAAACCTAATAGCACCCCGAAAGCTTACACCGAAAAAGAAAAAAAAAGCAAATTGAAGAACCGCGTACTATTTTTAACGTCGACGTTCCCGATCCTCGATGCATCGATCGCTCGGTCAGTAGTTTTTTTGGCACTCGTAAAATATAGTCCGGGTCTCTATACACATATACCTGGCGGAAAAATATGTCACATTCCGCGTGGAAAACAAAAATTTTATCGTTATTAAATTAGACAAAATACGTACACTGCACAAAAATGTATATCTTCGCATGTTTTGTGTATAATCGATATAGGTACTGCACACACACACACACGCATATCTCAAGAGAAAAGTTAACCCCGAGATTATATATATTATATATACTGTGTGTGTGTGTGTGTGTGTGTGTGTGTGTGTGTGTGTATTGCAAAGTTCTATTTATATATATAGCACATATCGTATACACAGCATCAGATTTACGCTCTATGTCATAGTTATATATGTGTGTCTGTATGTATAAACGAACAATTTTCAGGGTTACACGTTAATCGTGTGTGTGTGTGTGTGTGTGTGTGTACGGATATATCGATCCGGCTCCTTTTTTCTTTTTTCTACATTGCTAACCTTTTCTTTTTTTTCTTTTACTGTATATCGACGAACGGATTTTTCTCGGTTACCGAGGATTTTGAATGCGCAAGTCGAAGGATCATTGATCCGCGCCTATCCACCCGGCGAGGTCGGGGTTTTTGGTTAACGAAAAAAATTTCTCCTTCGTTTGTTTCTTCCTAAAATAAAAAAATACTGTTCTTACTAACAATTTTTTTTGTTTATTGTAAAGAAACGATTATAGGTATATAACCAAAGTCGTCGTGGTTGCACAGTACATATACTACTAATTTTTATACTAAAAAAATGTTTTTCTTTTTTTTATTTATAAGAATGCAGATAAGATATAACTGTGTGGTTACACAGTGCGTACTATTAATTTTTGATATAGTTGTCAAGAAAAAGTTTATTTTTTACTTATTTTCACAGATTGCCGACCCGCGACTAGTTTTTTATTCGTCTGGTCTAAAATAAGAAAGGTTAGCACGGTTGTATCATGATTTTTTGAAAACATACTTCAATTTATTGGTTTTCATGCATATTTTTTTTAGATTTCTCTTTATTATACGGGAAGAGTCGTTAAATTTTTTTTCTCTTTATCGGTGTTTTTACAACAATACAAAAACAATGGTACACTCATTTTTATAATTTGTTTGTTGAAAAGAAAACGCATCATTTTTTTGTTTCCTGTGATTTTTTTTCAGCAAAGTTTTTAGTAGCTGGATTTTAATAATTTTATATATATATATATATTTTTTAATAATTATAGGGATTCATGATCAAAACATAAAATGTTGTAAGTAATATCTAAACTTTTTATCTCAAATTTTGGTTTTGATCGTCGAGTTCAAACAGTGTACGTATATATATCACGAGATTTACATAGTAATTGTCACGGGAATTAGTAACGCTAATTATTATTTTTAATTTTGGTTACCATCACTTTTTTTCGAAAAAGAAAGAAATGATTTGTGGAACGTAAATACTTCAATAAGTCAATTTTGAACTATAATTTATTGAAAATTTTAAGTGCTTATGTAAAGCAATAAGTAAAGCGTTTATTTTCCATTAACCGATTAAACAATCATGGTTTCAAAAAATTCGTCTATTAAAATTTTCTTTTAGTTGAATGTTTAGTATTTAGAATTTTCCGATTATTAAAGGTAAGTCCCTGTATTTTAAGATACACACGAAAGTTATTTTTTAATATTAAATGTTTGTTTACTTTTTTTAGAAACGTCCTTCGACTTCCTCTAAATATCATCTGACAGAAATTATCAAAATTTTTCGGTTTCACAATGTGCCAGCAAAGTTCAATTTTACATCCATCGGTTCGAAACGAAAGGTCATTATTCATTTATCATTTAATTTAAAATTAATTATTATGAAAAATTTGTTCAGGACACTTCTTTTACATTATTTAACCATGCGATACTTTTCAGGTTTTTAACTCTACAATTTACCTAAAATTTCGCTGTTTCCGAAGGTAAATTTTTTTTTATCAGAAAAAAAAACAAAATTCAAAATTCCAAATCGAAACTCTCTCCGTACTTTAACATCACAAAAAGATATTCAACTTCTTATTTACTGCACGGTTTAAAATGTTTTTGACACTCTTCCAACGTACGCATATTTCTTTTTTCCACGTACACTGTAAAAGTATGTCACAAGTGTAACGTTACGCAATTTCTCAGTTTTCTAATGCACACACACACACACAATCACCTGTCATAAAAGAAAAAGAAACACTCGCATTCAATCCAGTTACAACTAATAAAATTTTTCAATCCACAATTACCATTGATTTGAAATGGTAATCATCGTATTATTAATATATACACCCATAATTGCGTTATGCAATAGAAAACGCAAGTTTAATGACCGTCACTACTGCGCTACCCTCCCCCCACTGTACAAGATGAATCAGTTTTCTTTTAACTTTCTTAAACTAGCCTTGAAGGAATTTCGCTTCAATTAATTACAACCGTATATTAACAAAGATGTACTTACTAAACTTAATGTATGAATCATTGAATTAAACTACGACCCTAGAGTAGAAATTCCGGTATAAACGAGGTGTAAGAGCAGACGATTTTTAAACGATAAAATGGCAAGTTGATACAAAATTCCTACATCGCAGCGAAATTACATTTTTGGATATAACCTCAAAATTCTTAGGACTTCTAATTAAGTATATTTTACCTAATTCATTATTAAGAGACAAGTTTGGGTTTGAACTGAAAAAAAACTATTCAATATTAGCAATTAATAAATCTTTTCGTAATCATTGAAAAGATTCCTTAATCTTTTATAAAACTACTTTAATTAATTATGGAACTTCGTACTCTACATCTTAGATACCGCTTTTGCAATAATTTTACAAGTATAATTTTGCAACGATTTTACAAGTATAATTTTTTTATTGCAATATTACTGAAGTCTGTTTGAGTTCAGTGGATTCAAATCGAATGTTGTTGTTAATGCTGAGATTTCAGCCTATTTGATGAAATACTGGTTCCTGAGATATCCTGCGATAAGACTATGAGGGAAAAAAAATTAAGAGTACGGACTTTTATAATTAACCTTCAGACGGCCGGCAACACCACTATAGTGGCGATGCCATAATTCGGACATATCTGGTGACCATTGGGGGATGGTTATATGAAAGTATCCCACCAAAGTAGGCATGTATCAACGAAAAAAATCCCGGCCGCTAGAAGATTAAAGGGATGTTGGACTCAAATTGCAGGGATCTACAGCTTTGCACCAACCAATTATACCGAAAACATTGAATTAAAAATCTGAAAAAATTCATAAGGCTAGCTTAAAACACAAGAAAGAGCTTGAAGAATCGATTTTTTCAAGAAAAAATATTTTTTTATCATAATTGAATAAACAATTTTGTGTCGGTAATTATTAGTGAAAAAAGGCATAAGTTTTCAACCCAAACATAGTAATTAAGATACCGATTTAAAAATCTGAAAAAATTTGGGTTTGTTGTTAAAAACATGCTTAAGGTACTGATAGATAGGATTTTTTAAAAAATTGTTCTCTTGTTTATAAAAAATATTAAAAATGGCCATTTTTGTGTCCGATATCTCCTTAATTAAAATAGTTATGTTACAAATACATGAGCTAAAAAATTTTAAATAAAAATTAATAATAATACCATATGTTTAAAAAAAGAAATATTTTAATCATTATGTCGATTTTCAAACAAGTGAGACTTCAGATTTTATGATACAGAGGTCTAAATACGATTTTTAAAAAATCGAATAGTAAGTAAAATAGCACATTACGTAAACTGTATAAAAAAATATTAAAAAAATTATTAATTGTTAATATTAAATAGTTTCTTCTCAATTTTAATTCAAGATTATCTGATTACACAATTTTTAACCTAAACGTTAAACAAACTAACCTAAAAAATACGAAAATTTCTTATAATATAGAATTGATGTAATAGCAAGAAGAATCTACAAAGAATCAAAATTCTTCAAATTCTACTAAGAAACATACATTTTTTCATTTAAGTCGAAGTACACGATACACTCCAACGTCCAAATAAAATTAAAATATAAAAAAAATCAATCGATGAAAAATAAAAGAGAAAGAATATCGTCGTAGGTTTAACCCAGTTTTTCGTTCGAGATAAAATGTGTATACGTCGTCGCGTCGAACTGCGTACATAAGGTAATTATCTGTTTACTATTCGTTAAAGCCGTAAAGGTACGACGATAAAAAACGTTTTACCTACGCGAAACTTCCTTATATTCAAGTTTTCCACATGTTAAAATTTTTATCAGGATGATTCACGACTATATGTGCGCGAACGCCGTTGTGAGTCAAACGAACAATCATTTTGGTGCATGTTAATTATATATTTTATATGGATATATTGATTTCTTTTTAATTTTTTTTTCGACAAGAGAATGTTGTTTTCTTGGTAAGTCAGATGACTATTACAAGGATGTTTTTTCTATTGATTGTTTGGAAGAATTGAGACAATTGCAGAATGTTTGGAATTTGTAAGCTTGTGTATTATTTCTTTTGTTTTTCTTTTTTTTTTTATTCGTGACTCGGATTGCAAAGGAATTTTTAATGTTGAGGAAATGTATTGTTTAAAGAAATCATAGCAGGTTTGTGCATGTGTCAAAATTGAATAAGAATAAGATAGAGAAAGATTTGTGGAAGAATTTCTGTATAATTGTTCATATGAATTGAATTCCGAACATGTCTGTAAAACACTATTACTGACAATTGTTCAGAATCCTAACAAAGATCACAAATGTCAGTTCCGGAATTCATATGTAATTGCATATCTGAATTTCATACACATATAAAAAGTAAAGTATTTTCGAACATGTCTGAATATTTACCTGGATAATGAAACTTTATTTTTCTTCATGCAAAAATTTAAAACAATCTCTCAATACAAAGTTTTGTACGTATTTAACACAAAATATCTATTTTTGTAATGAAACTGAAGTTAGCAACCAGATAGCAGCAGCCAGATAGATTTATCATTAATTGTGTTTAAAAAATTTCATGGAATTTTCTGAAATTTTATGTTATGTGTTTACATGTCTTGTTTGTTATTTTGCATCGTTTAAAAGGGATAAATATAAAAAAAGGTTTTGTTGAGAACCACTGATAAATCTATCTGGCTGCTGCTATCTACCTGCTAACTTCAGTTTCATATTTTTGTAATGCATCATCCAAATATTTTTCACACAAAACGTTGATCACACATTTTTTCGAACATGTTTGTTACATTGTTTATAATCAATTAGTATTTGCATGTTCAATATAAAATATTGTATATTATAATATTTTGAACATGTGTTATACAAAATTTTAAACATGTATATCTACCAAAGTTGTGGACATGTTTATAAAAAAATCTTTATACTTGGACGATACATTCAATGTATACTCGTCACTGATGAAACAGTACGTACACTGCCATCCCACACCTCTTACATCACGCTCGTAAAATTTGGAGTTTTTTCTTCATTGAGAGTAGCATCTTATACAAGTAGTAGCTTTTATTGATAATCTCTTTATGAGATTTTAATCGCAGCTGTAAAATTAATATTTGCGTTTTATACTAGTGTACCTCTTTCTCTTTAACATATCATAAAATTTATGAAGAGAACGCGATAAAAAAAATTTTTGTCAATTAAATATTTAACTTAAATGCATTATATTTATGACGGATTAGATGATAATCCTTGGACGTTTGAACGTTTATTACGCTTTTTTTTTGTTAATAACGTAACAAAGTGAAAATTAACTTTGCGAAAACTTTTAACGTACTTACGATTACGTCGGTACTTTATTAACCGAAACGCGAATAGAAATAAGGGAAAATTTATTAAAAGTTTTTGATGCTCGCTTCTTTTTTGTTCTTTTTCTTAATTTTACGGTGAGTTTGACTGTAAAATACTGAAACAATAACGTCGAATGAAACTCGGAGGACTTTCTAAAAATAGGCGTCTCCGTATATTGCGATATAATTTATTTCGCATGCAAAATACGAATTTTATCTCTTACCGTGTTTTTTTCAAATTAGTTGGATAATTGTTTATGAAATATTATTTATTACAATTAACGTTTTGCAAAACTGTTAGTGATTTAATTGGTTTTCGATTTCACGAATTATTTGCTTGGTTTAGGTGTACGATAGTTTTGAAGTTAAGTAAAATAATGATTACCTGTACTTAATTGTACTTATTGTTTGTTCGAACGTGCATATTGGCGAATTCAATGAAATATTTTCATAGTAGAATTAGGTGGAATCCATAAAAATACTTCATTTGATTTGATTCAATTCAATACTATTTCTTAAAAATTTTAATTTCTCGGAATTCAATTCAATACTAATTCCCAAAATTTTTATTTCTTTGAACTCAATTCAATGTTATTTTCTAAATTTTATAATTATTCGAATTCAATATTAAATATTACTTTTTAAAACTTTCATTATATTGTATACAATTAATATTTAAAAATTTTCAAATAAAGATAAATATTATTATGTTAAATTTTCTGCATTCAATTCAATATTAACGCATTAAAATTTCGTGTTCTTTAAATCAATTTTAATATTATTTCCTGAAATGTTCACTCCTTCATAAAATTCAATATTATTTCTTAAAATATTATTATTTCGTACCCAGTTCACTATTATATTCGAGATTATATTTCTTCGAATTAAATAAATTTTTTCCTTCACATAATATTTCTTCCTCATTTTGTTTTTTTGCAACTCGTTTTTAATAGTTACGATCGCAACAAAATAATCAAATTAATTTCCCCCCCCCCCATCCCCGACAAGGTGATTTAAACATGATTGCTAAACGGAAATTCACCTCAACAAAATAAATAAAATCACGAAACAAAGAAAAACAGGAATAACAAACGAAATATCCTCCCCCCCGCCCAAAAAAAAAATATTAAAATCCTTAATATCTCATTCTTACCACCCGCGTTTTAATAGCCATGTTCGATCAAGCAATCGTGCATATAATACCTACATATATACACACATACCAAAGGCAAACGCTCTTACACTCGTACTCTCGCAAACATCTGTTCAAATAAAAGCGTCAACGCAAAGTGCGTATCTGCCAAACGATTTTATTTTATTATTTTCTTTTTTTTTTCGTCCCCTTATCATTCGGCGCCCTGTCCCCTTAAAAAAATTTTTGTAAAGAGAGAAGGGGAGACGTAAACTGGCTTTTATGATCGCGTTATGTTTTTTTATTGTTGCCTCTTTCCACTCGGTGTCTATCCGTATGTGTGTGTGAGTGTGTGCGTATAGACCGAGTTAACCGACAAAATTAAATGTTTCCTTCCTTGGCGAACGGATTGGTACGAATCAATTTCGCACCACGTTCGATGATTTATATGTGTATTTTTCCTTTTTTCATACGTGTATGTGTCTTGTGACGTTGGAGATGAAAGGGTGTTTCTAACGTATTTTTTTTCTAGATAAATTTGAATTCAACGGTAAGTTCACGTTACGTTAACGATAAGAAATTACAATAATTGTTTACGTGTATATTGGATATTTTTTAAAAGTTGTTCAAAATGATACGTAAATAAGTTGTTTATATCGATAAAACGTTAATTATAGTCTTTTGAATTAAAGAAATGGCCAATTTTTTTTTTAAATTGGCAGGGATAATTTGTAAAAATAAATATTTCTATCGTCAAAACGTTAAATTACTAGCAGATAGTATGAATCAAAAAGGTTTTAATAGGTGTAAAAATTGACCACTTATCTTGAAAATAGATAGAAACTGGCTAGTTATAACCTGTAAAATAGTCTTTTCGTAGTTTATTTCTTTTTATTTGAATTAAAAAAACCTATACCTGACCCTCGAGAAAATAAGAAATAGTCCTATTAATTTTTAAATCAACAATAGACGCGGTGAAAGACAAATATTATACACAATTTATCAGTTACGAATTAGTCACTTTTTATAATTTAAGTGGAAAATCAGCAGTTGTAAAAAACAACATTATATCACTTTTCAATCTTGCGAACGACTTTTCAACATTCTAATAAAAATCAAAACGAGTTTAAAAACTAAAAATTTCTCTTCGGAAAAAATATAATTTTTTAAAATAATTTATTATTCTTTGCGCGAATCGTCCACACAATTATTGATGAAACGTGCATGCACGTCGAGTTGATAATGTTAATCGGTGATTATATTTACCGACTTATTAATTGACGAATGACTTTTCAAATTTTTCCACGAATTTATCGACACCGAAAATGTGCGGGGATAAATTATCGTAATATTTTTTTTATTTCATTGTCAAAGAGAACGTATCGTTACTTTATTTATAAAACAAACGCTAATTAAATATAATTCGATCGTTTAAAGCAAAAAATATTGTGTTAACGATCGAATGAGTGTAAGTGCATGGTATACAGGGAAAATAACGATAATCGCAAGCGAACGCTATTATCGGTATATAATTGTATAATTAAAAGTGAATAAGAATCAGTTATTGTAATGAGTTGCATTTAAATAAGCATGAAAAAAAAACGAAAAAGAATATTCTTTTTTTTTTCTTTGGGTGATATTTTCATTTTACTTCAGAACGTATACTGAGAAATTTCTCGTTGCGAGTGTAAAATTTGTCATAACTTAATAAAATTAATTTCAACCTAAAATAATATAAATTCAACATGGGTAACCGGTAACTGCATAATGAATATTAGATAAACTCACTTTGAATTTATGAAATATGCACGAATCTTTCATAATTATTTAAATCTACCTTGGTTGAAATATTATACCATTTTTCGGACAATTTGTGACGTTTTTCTCGTTGGAAATTGGCTAAATTGTGATGTTTCTTTTCACTAGAAATTTATTAAAATCATTTTGTGTTTTCTTTCTCCATCGGAATATCGACTAATGTTTTTCTTTAACCAGAAATTAGTTAAATTATGACCATTTTCTCGTTAGACATTAGCTAAATCATGAAACTATATTTTTCGCACTACATCGTAATGCATTTTACACCAAGATATCATGGTAATTCTCGAAAATCTCGATAATTTTTTATTTTTCTTCGAGTACAAATGTAAATTGTTCGATTTCGGAAAATACTGACGTATACGTTAAAAATTACCTATCACATTGTTTCGCCAACAATTTCCCACCGTTAAGTTTTAAAATGTAAAAAAAAATTTTCTTTTCGATTACATTACTATTTCATATTGTCGAAAAAAGTACTTTTTTTTATTAACGCGTGTTAAAATTGGGGTTATTACAAGTTCACATTCCGAGTGTTAATCCAAGGGAAAGAGAAATAGAAGTAGAAATAAGGTCATTGTTGTTATCATCAAAATATTGACGTTTCCAAATATTTCGGATTTTAAGCTTATATCGTACACGAAATTCCATCAATAATTTCAATTATTGAAATTTACGATGTTAGTCTTATTCTATTAACTGGTCGTCTATATTATAGCTAAAAAGCGTATGGAAATTCGAAATGTATAAAATCGAATAAAAAAAAAGAAGGAAATCCCGATGAAACCGTATTCTATATATACCTTTGAAAAGAAAAATTGGAGAATTTTTTTTAACAATCACGAGTCGTACTGTAGAATGTGCATACTTAAAATCCAGAAGTCTAATATTACCGTGAGTTCGATTGAACAAAAATAGAAAATCGTGAAATTCATACTATGATTTTAAAAGAACAAAATCGAAAATAGTGAAATTTTTATCATGACTTTTATAATAAAAAAAATAAAGAAAATAGTCTTTGTGCAATATTTCCGGCACTTTTAAGTAAAACGTATTATTTTTATAAATAATTCTATTTTGCAATACGTTGTGTATTAAAATTTCTGCTACAACGTCCATTGTCACAAAATAAGAGAAGAATAGTAAATTTTCTATCGCAACATTCATTGAAGAGGAAAGAAAATGGTAAAGTTTCTAAAATAACTTATTGAAAAGTAGCAAAAAATCGATACTTCTGAAAAGAAAAAAATATATTTTCATTTTGTAAAAAAAAATTAAACGGTAAAATTACTATCATAATTTTCTCAGAGAAAAACGGAAATGGTCAAATTTTTGCCCTAGCTTCCATCGAAAGAATCGTATAGATAAAATTTCTACCCCACCCTATAGTAGAATAATGTTAATTTTGCCATTAATTGGCCACCTCTTCAGTATATTTTACGACACTTGGCCATTTTTTGGGTTAAAAACGTCACCCTCATAGTCAAATATCTGCGAGGGGTAAATTCTATTAAAAAATGTTAAAATATTGACCATAACTTCCATTGGAAAAGGATGAAAATCTACCGTAAAAAAAATAAGAAAAGAATGGTAAAATATCTACTCTAGCTTCCTTCGAAAAGAAAGTTATAGATCCATAAAAAAAGGGAACATTAAAACGTCTATCACTAAAATTTTAAAACATAATATAAGTAACAATGAAAAAACACTTACTAATAATGGTGAATATCAAAAATCCCAAAACGGTCACGAGTCGCGCCATCGTCCCTGTGTATCTCTGTCTATATATTTATATATATTTATATATATGTATATTCCGTAAAACTCAAGTACAAACAACAGTAACAAGAATAATATATATATATATATATATCTATATATTATATATTTTTATAAACAAATCTTATCTATCCATACATACATACACACATATATATTTATACATGTACACGCACCCCCAACGCACACTCACACGCACACACAGTAATTTCGATGATATATATATATATATATATTTATATTTATATATATGTAGACACGTGCGGAGTTTAGCGAGCGCGATCCGTACGGCTCGAGAGACTGGAGGCAACTGCCGGCCGGCGGCGGGAGTATATAGAGAGAGAGAGACAAACCGGTGAAAATCCATCCGTTCAATCTTCTCTCCCTCTCTCGCGATATTCCAACAGACAGAGAGAGAGAGAGAGAGGGAGGTTATCATCTCTTCCCCTTGGTAACGCGGTGTACGTGCAGTAGTCCGTTACCCCCCACTGCTCTCTCTCTCGCCACTCACCGAATCGCGATTTTACCGACCGAGAGGGGGGGACACGTGTTCTACGATCTTCACCCCTTCGCGTTATAACCTCTCGCCAAATTGTTATATAGTTTACGTTGATTTGTTTTTTTGGGGGGAGGGGGACGATTCTTCGATTTCGAATTTTTATTTTCCATTTTAGTATAAACATATGTTATACTATTCTGGAATCCTGTCATTTTTTTTTGATATTTTTATTTTTAATTGTATTTCTAGTATTATTATTTTATTCGTGATTCTTCTCATTCTCTTAATTTTCTTTAATTTTCATTCGCATTTTATCTTATTTTTAAACGTATTTTCTTTATTTTAGTAATTTTCCTAACATTGAATCAATTGGATCCGGAGAATTTTTTTTTAGTTTGAACTATCTATTATTATTTTTTAGTGATTCTTTATTCTTTTTCATTCTTGATCTTTTAAATTTTACTTTGTCTTAGTTTTAATAATTTAATAATATTTTTATTATGATTTTATTACGTAACTTTTCTTACTTCAAATTGATTTTGGAGTTTTCTTACTTATATTTTGTATTTTTTGAAATTTTTCTGTCTCTCTTTTCATTCTTGATATTTCTTACTTAGTTCTATTACCAATACTGTGTTTTTTCTTAAATCATAAATTCTTGATTTTCCTTAGTTCTCATTATTGTTCGATTATCTCTACTATTTACTATATTCTATATTATTTCTTATTAATCATCGTTTTTTCCTTTTTTTATTGAGTAATATTATTATTATTATTCATTTCTTTCTAAGACTTAAATTTTTCATTAATTATTTTTGGTTACAAATAATTTTTTATAGATTTGTATTATCATAAATTATTTATATTATTCTTCCTTTTTATTTTTTCTTTATTATTTGTTTTTTATTTTATTATTACTCTATATCTTGATTTCTCTATTAATCCTTAACTTATCCTTAATTTTTTAACGTTTATCACCTTTATACCTTTCTTTAATTGTTTAACATTATTATTTTTCTTATTCATCTGTAATAATCTTTTTTGTTTTACTTTTTTGTAACTTTAAATCTTTTATTTTTTTTTATTATTATTTATCATTGTTATTATAATGTAAGGTATCATTATTATGTTTTTCGTATTTATTTATGTTATTATTACTTAGTTTCTATAAATATATACGGTTTTTCTCTTGGTTTTTGAAGAATTCATCGTTTAAAACAAATGTCTCAAAATCCGAAAAAATATCAATGCAATTATTCAAAAATTTTTTTTTACTTATATAACTATACGTCATGACGATTTTTCTTTTGACTAATTAACAATTTAATGTTGTTAAAAAAATAGTAGTAAATTATTCATTATCAGTAGAGACCCGCAATTTCTTCACTCGATAGTGCGTACACATATATAACTGTACATTCATTCCAAATTACAAATGCATACCATATTCTCTGTACGAACTGACCATTTTTTATTATTTTTTATTTAATAATATAAAAATACTATTGCTCAAAAAAGAAATTCTGGAACGTTATAAATTTGTATACAATTTTTTAAGGAAGAAAAAAAATTTTTTTACCGTATAACAAAGATATTTGAAAATCAGCAAATCGTCGTTTATATAAAATCTGTACATTCCTCACTCTATAGAACATATCCTCCTCCTCCTCCACCTCCTCTTCCACCTCCTCTTCATCATCATCTCTCTCGCTCTTCCAGAAGAACGAGAGTGGAATATTGATTTTTCTCCATTCTATGCATATATAAGCAACAACTATGCGGTTCAATTTTTTTTTGTTCCTTATGGATGAATTCGGTTTATCGGTACCTGGCTACAAAAAAAGTACCACCTTACGCAAATCTGGACAAAATTGTATTTAATCATGTGTTTTTTTGGAGGAAACGTTGGTTATCGTGTAAATTGGTTTTTGACAATTTTTTTTTTATTTGCGTTTTTTTGTTTGTAGAGAATATATGGTGGTAAGTATACTTTATTTATATATATACTTTGGACTAGTTTTGTACTATTTTTGGACATTTTTAGGACGCGATTGATGGTCAAAAAATAGTTGCGAGTACTATGTTGTAACTACAATGTATTATGTACCAAAGTCGAGTTTTATCCTCCCTACCTTACCAGCCTCAAAATTCATGGACAATGAGTTATAATTAAGAAAGGATAATAATTTACAAAAATTGAAGAGAACAGAGTCCTCTTTCTTTATTAATAATCGACCTCGGTTCAAAATTTGGAGCCGAAATATCGAATCGATTGGTTTTTGTGTAACCCTTTACCAATGTTTATGTTACTTTCATGCAATTTGAGGTTATACGTTCAACTAATTAAAAGATATGTCAAGATTTTTGGTAAGGGATTCCTTGAAAATTAGTTAATATTTTTCCTTCAAATTTTAAAGACAGATATACTATTATTTACGTAAATTAACTTTCTGTTTTAATTATAATTAATTGTATATAATTTTCGAGGTTAGTAAGGTAGGGAGGATAAAAATTGGCTTTAGCACCCCATTTCGAGATTTTTTAACAATTTTTTGAAATTTCCAGTTTGTATTCACGTTTTGTACCAGAATCGAATTTCTAAATTAGAAGCATTCTTATAATTCATAAAAAATAGTCTAATATAGATAAAAAAACTAATAATTTTATTGTACTATCCAAAATATGCAATTCAATTTTTTTTCAATTCATCAAATGACGACACAATATATTCATCGAGTTCAAACATACAAACACTGTCCAATTCTTGGTAAAAAAAAAATTTCCAACCCATTTGTTTTAAATCAACATCATATACCAATCGATCAAAATATCAATTAAAAAGAATATATGCTCAAGGATAAATTTAAATTTTAATGTAAAAGTTGAATTTTTTCGTTTTATCCCCCTCCCCCAAAAAATTGGGTGTTTCATTGGTAAATCGTAAAAAATTATATTAAATATCATTACCATGTACTTATTTTATTGGATAAATGTTTTTTTTATTATTTTTAATAATCAGAATTTATTTTTACCACAGTATTTTATTTATTTTATCCCACACAATAATAAGAATAATGCTAATTTTTAAAAAAAAATTTCTAATAATCCAATAACGTAATAACCCAATACTTCAATAACCCAGTAACCCTATATGGTTCTCCCACCCATTGTCAAGATGTGAGGGTTATGGAGCAAAACTATGTTATATGGAAATTTGCACGTACTAAATGTCATCGTTTTATTAAAAATGCCATAACTCAGCTCAAAAAGCTCGGCCACAAACCTGTTGGGGGTCAAAAGAAAGATAATATTGTTGGTTACAACAAGAAATTGGTTCATTAAGAACTATTTGGTCGTACATTCCTTTTTTTATATTTTAGGTCTTATTATGATTCTAAAGTATAATAAAAGTGATAATTAATGTATCTACAAAAATTTAACAGATTCTTCTTTAAATTTATAAGATATTCTCCATTTAACATATATAACAAAAACTTGATAGTTTTTGAGCTAAAAATTGTTAAAAATGCTAAAAACGGTTATTTTTCGAATAATTTCAAGTTTTGACTGTCTAACATTGCATCAACTTGAGATAAAAATCCAAAAAAATTTTTTTACTTTCTTCAAGTGATTTCCTGTAATTTGCAACTATTTGAACCAGTATTTATTTTTTGTCCAGATCACTTGACGTGGAATTCTCTCTCTATATATATAAACTTAAATCTACGGATTTATGGTATGATTTGGTATTTGGGTCATAGGATTTTTAATAAGACAGACAAGGACCACAAGGTTATGGAGCCGTGGCTCTGGAAACCTCGGCAATGGTTGATAGAAGGATAAATTTAAATTTTAATTATATATTATATTATTTTTCATTTAATATACTTCTGTTAATGTTAATTGTTTTTGGGTTAATGGATTATTGAATAAATGCGTTTCTCCATCAAAATTTCTGTTTTTATATATATATTTAATCAAACGACTTACCAAAAAAAAAACAATTTTGAGTTATTGGTTTATTGGGTTATTAAAAAAATGAATTTCTCCATCAAAATTTATGTTTCTATTTATATATTTAGTCATTTATTAACTGAAGGGAATCAAAGGAAAATGATATCAAGTCATATATATTAACGGCGACTTGTACTAGGAAATACTGATAAAATTACGAAAAAATAATAAATCTGTCATCGTTATACAGGTATAATTGTTCGAGGAAAAAATATTACTTACATATTACACACACACACACAAAACGCTGCACGCATTTATATGAATTATTAACTTTTATAAAAATTAACATTTTTTAATTATCTTAATTCTCTATGCAACATTACATAAACTTACTATATAGCAAATCAATACGCGTTGAGAAATTTTCCATTACATAACTAAACGGTATGTATGTACCTGTATACGAAAAAAAAAACTAAAAAATTCAATAGAATGTATACCTATACAGATTACAACCACTTAGAGAATATATATAATCTGAAGAAAATTTTTTTAAAATTATTACACATTTGCAGTGAAATAATCTTTTTTTTTTTGGTTATTATGTACCGTACATGTATTTTATAACTTGATTTATACCGATTTAAAATTCACGGATTTGCAGTTTTTGGCCACAAAACGTTTTTCTACATATATGTATATAATAATGTTTATTACAAAAAAGAAGATTACGACGATTAAAAAAAAAATAAATTAAAGGATAAATAAATAAACATTTTCTGTAAACCAATTTTTTCGTAACATATTTCGGAATGAAAAATAAAAATGATTTCGTAAACAAAGGTGCCCAACACAATTTCTAACTCCTGAGAATCTATATTCACTATTTACGCGAATACTCGTTTATTTACAGTATACACACACATGGTATTTTTTTTTTAATCAAGGTTAATGTTGTTATATTATATTTTTACTCAACGTCAGTTACGCCTGTTACTATAAATATTTTGTACATACACGTGGTTTTAATAATTCATCCTAATTTAGCATCGATGTGCAGAAGAGTATAGATTTTTCCGATAACCTTTATCTCGCGAGTAGCCTTTTAATTATTTTATGCATATCTTATAAACAATTTTGCCGATGATAAATTTTCTTGTTTACCTATAACGGAGGTATTCAAGTTTTTTGGCTAAATTAACCAAATATGGTTGGAGCTAACCTCAAAATGATTAATTTATTTTTTCTTAAATGTCGAGTAGTTTAAAAAATGGCTGATAAGTTCGTAATTCATAAGGACAAATGAAATGTTTTACTTAACCTCAAAATAATTGATTTCCATTTTTTGGTCTTTCAGTTAACAAAATTGAAATATAAACTTTTTTCGATTTTCTCGTTTTAGGCCAGAAATTACCTATCTGATAAATATTCGTTATTAAGACATAAGAACTACAATTCTTTGATGAAAAATTATCTTGTTTCTCTAGTTGAGAAGAAAGATTTTTTTTTCTATTATACCGTTTGAACAAAAATGTCCAAAAAATGGTATACAACTATCGAATTAATCAAAAATAACTTACGATTCTGTAATTAACAACAAAATAAAGTTTGTTACTATACCTAACCTCAAAACACTTTATTTCCCATCGAGGTTCTTATCGTAATAATTATTGAAAAAAATTCTAAGAAAAACAAAATATTAAAGAAAATTTTCTTTTGAGTCGTTCGACTTTTAAGTTCGATTCCAAAAATATAAGCACGTAAGGTCAAGATTAATAAAGATAGAAAAAAATGGCGATTTTTATATATTGTCACGTACACATATGTATATCTGTATTCACATATCTATATTGCAGGCAAACCCACGTAACAATATTGTTATTAAAAAATAATTTATTGATGGTGAATCATGGGAATGTAATAGTGTTAATGTTTGTTAATTTTAGTATAATGATTTTACAATATTTTTTGGCCAATAATTGTGTGCGTGTGTATTTTCGATAAATTTGACAAATCGTGTCTAGCAGCAATAGCTATTACGGTATAAAATATTATTGGAAACTTAGTAGAAAATGGCTAGTTGTAACCTATAAAATATGCTGTACCTAATCTCAGAATTCAAAATGAATGTTGAAAAAATTCTAACAGGCTTGGTGAGATTTGTAGTAAGGAATGAAAATTATAAAATGTAAGTCTAAATGTAAAAGATAGTTTTGACCATTAATTACAGACTTACTGAACATTTTTGGTTCGATAAACATCAAATTCTTTGACTTCTACTAGGTAAATAAAAATCACTTTTTGCTGGTAGAAATTGAGCATTTTAAACTTAATTGAAACAATGTTCTATCCATTAATTACTGACTTATTGGTAATATTTTTGGTTAAACGGATAGTTTTCGGTTAAAAATACGTTTCATATACTCCGTAACCACAACAAATTTTTGCCCACTTTCTATCCTAGATCTAATCAGATCAGTTGCAAGTTGATTTTAGCTACCGTATTAAAATACCTAAAATTCAATTGATTAAGAAGTAGCCATTAACTAGCCAAAAAATATTCAATGTATTTAACCCACCTTTCAATACCTCACCTAGCCAATTACTACACCAAAAATCGTAATAACAATTTTCACAAGTTTAAAGTTTCTCTAAACTTATTATACATGTCACTTAAAAAGTGTGTGTGTGTGTGTTTTCTTTCTTTTCACACCTCCGGGCATTCTAGTTTGCGCCAAGAAATTTTCGTTATCTCGTTTAACTTCTTGTGGCTCTTGGCAACGTATACATCAAAATATTTTCACTTAAGATATTATTATTATTATTAAAATTATAAATGAATAAATTAGTATTAAAATTGGAAAAAGAATTATTTTTTTAAATTATCATTAAAATTAAAAAAAATGTTTTTTTAATTCTTATCATGATGAAAAAAAATTGTATTAAAGTATTAAATTTATTAAATTTAAAAAGAAACGGTTTTTCTTTAATTATTATTTTAATTAAGAAAATTGTTTTTTTCTTAAATTCATATGAAATATATACAACTTTGTAGTTCAGACATTATATCGACCTAATTTTTATTATAGACGTCATTATAGCATTCGATTACAAGCAATTAGGACAATAATTATTAATAATACATATAGTGGACTCATCATTATTTGATCTAATTTCCTGTAAGCAAAGAATCAAATTTTATGAAAATCTGTATCTGCATATATACAGTGATAATCAAAGCATTTATTTAACATTTTTTAGCCCAAAACTGACGGTTTTATCAATAAATATCAATAACTCTGTAATTAAATTCCAAAAGTTGGTGAAGGACTAACCTCAAAATAGTTTTTTCTACTACGGTGATTGAATACAACAGTGCTTTACCTTAAAAATTTAACGATCGCTAATATATCGCTATTAACGATCAGCGATTATAAATTCGTTTAATATACAGGTATACTGTTACGACGAACCGTCTCTAATCGACGACTAATACAATTTAGTTTAAAAAGTTAGGTTATGTTAATCTAATGAGAAATTCATATTGATCGCTAATATATCGATAATCGTACGCGATTAAATTTGTTTAAAACGCTAATCTCACGAGTCGCATCAAAATCACGTCTATATAGGAAATATCAATAATTACACGCAGGCCGGACAGTATTAAAAAAGAAAAGGAAATATTTCATCTTTTAAAACATTTTCCTTAGTGTTGAAGTATTACTAAATCAAGAAATTGAATAATTAAATTTACACAAGCTAAAGCGTATCGTTTTCTTTTTCTTTTATCGTACCGACAATTTTTGAAAAATTGAGGTTATGTTATAGGTAACTAAAAATTTACTGATCGCTGAAATCGATTATATATCTCTCCTTTCTTGCGTTTTCGAATGGTAAGGTTATGTACGTTAGAGTACAACGACAAATTGACACTGATTGCTAATCACGGGCGATTAAATTCGTTTACGCTAATCTCACGAAGCATATCATAAACACGTCTTAATGCACGATATATATGTGTATATATATATATATATATATAATGTATATTTGTGATTTAGACAATTAAACGAATGATTTCGTTTTTGATATATATATATATATATATATAATATGCGAATTATTTTAATTATACCAAGCGAATATATTTTTCGTATATATATAAGGAACGTTTCCTTTTCTTACAAAAGAAAAAAATGTGAAGATGCCGACAAGTGAGAGAAAAATATGTACCGGTTTGAAAAATTCCCTGGGAAAAGTTGCACCTCGCTAATTGTCAACTGTTCCATTTGTTCGACGAAGCGTTTTTAAAGGAGTCGAGGGGAACGGACTCGAATCATTATGATGCGTGGGTTTTTTCTTTTTTGTTTTCTTCGCTTTTAAGAATTTCGACGAGTTCGTTGACTTGAAGACGATGTGGATGAAGATCGATTTGTTGTGTTTGTGGTAAAGATTCTTTTTTTGCGTTTCTCAGCGAGGTTATCCATTTGTTTACTGGTGTGATCGAGGATTGCGAGGTTAGGAAAAATGAATTATTGGAAATTTTTTGGTTAAAGAATTATATATATTTTTTGTGAATAATTGAATTGAAATTGTAATTTTCTGTATTTTTTTCGTACGTTCTGAAATTCGATTAATAAGTCAAAATTTCTTAAAATTAACGATGATATAACATTGAAATTCATGAACTTACGTTAAATCACTTGTCAGGCGTAATTCCTCGAATTAATTAACCAAATTTTAGTACCTAAAATATTCTTAAATTTCGTCACGTCTTTCTCGTGACATTTTAAATCTAAATTTTATATTCTAAAAGTAGATACTTATTGTCAAGTTTTTAGTCAAAAAACCCTAAGGAATATAGTGCTGCACACGCGATCAAAGCACTTATGAAACGATTTTTTAGCCAATAAATGTTCGTAACAATTTCTCCAAAAAATTATTTCGTCTAACCTCAAAACGCATTTTTTCCAGTACGGATTTTAATACCAATTTCATGTCGTAAAACAATAAACATTCATTCATCAAATATAAAACTAGTCAATTAAATAAAAAAAAATATTTCATTATAATAGTTATTGCAATATTTTTTGAACAGTTTTTACAGGGAATAACTGGCCAGTAGATTAACATAGTTTAAGGTCAATAAATCGATAAATAATGAATCGCTTATTAATATATTTATCGATTTATTCGCCATAAACTATGTCAGTCAACTGGCCAGATATTGCCCATAAAAATAGTTCGTACAATCTTAACCCCCATAATTGGCGTGCACTTGCAATCGCAACCTAAAAACATCTATACCCTCTCAAAAGAATGTTTGTATTATTGATAAACAGTGAAGCACCTCACTTCCATATCATATATGTATATAATTTCTTTTTACATATCGTTATACGATGAAACCGAAGAAAGTACATCCGAATATTGCTTTTACGTTTTTATTCATAATTCAGAGACACATAAAGGAAAAGAGAGAGAAAAATATGTTAGGAAATTTTTCCTTTGTACATGTACATATATAAACCGTGTACCATATGGAAATATTTTGTTTATAGTTATAAAGATAAATAAAAAATTAAAGCCCCTCCCAATTCTTACCATGAACAAGTCATATACCCAGTGAGTTACCGATCGAGCAAAAAAAAGTATTAATTACATTTATTTTAAAAAAAATATGCAATTTTATGCGAAACATATAATTTTAAATGTAATGTTATGTAATTATCTTTTTTTTATACTCGGTCGGTAATCCGAATACATAAGCACTAGATAATTAAATAATCAGTCATCCTATACAAAGTTCAAGGTAAATACAACAAGGAGACCCTCGAAAATTTCTGTGTCGAAAATGTACGATTTTCCGCGAAAATACAATCGGATAATCTATAATCATACAAAATTTAAAGATGATTGTTAGATTAATTAATAAAATTATTTTTTTTAAATTTTATTCGCTTGTGAACCGATACCTATAAATTTGTCAAATTTAAGTTTAAACCTCCCTACCTTATCAAACGAGTCACGCAAATAATTTTGAATACAAATTAATAAAACATAATAATATTAAAAAAAATACGAGAAGACGCGCGCCTTCGTTTTCAAACAATTAATCGTTGTACAAAATTTGAGACTAAAATTTAATCGGGTTCACGAGAAATTCCTTGCCAAAAAATCAATAATCAACACATTTTTCGGTGAGGAATTTCTCGGAAATCCGAGTGAATTTTACACGGAGGTCCATTTTTTGTAAACAAGACGCGTCTTCTCGTACTTTTTAAACAATCATATTTTATTAATTGTTAAGGGAGTGTCGTATAGGATATGTAAATACAGATTTATCTATATTACCTATACATATTTTTTTTCGATATTTAAATTTGTTGTTCATTTTGACATTATATATTGATGTCGTCGCACATTTTTTATATGGCGTGTTATTAATACGAATTAATAAATTATCAAATAAACATCAGGAAATTTGGTGTTACCACACACACACGCACACACACCCTTACATAATTATATATTCGCAAATAACAAGGAAACATATACATACACGCACAAAAATAAAAAGACACAGAAACGCACGCAGAGACATCAATACGCACACACACACACACACACACTTGCTCACACATAAAGCACGCACTCCAAAGGTGCGTGTATCACATAACCGTGCACAATCAAATTAACAGACGCACACGCAGTTAATAAGGTATATCACGCACGCACATTCGTTAAATTATAATAACGCACCCCCACACACATTTGAAACAAAGATATCTAAATTTGTAGCAGTGTGTATATCGTAATGTGATGTACACGCAAGGAATAAAAGAGGAGTGTCAACTCTAATCATCTGTGCACGGATTGAAAGAGATTGAAGCAATGCGAAAAACTACTCACGACGTGTATGTATTATACACACTTATGCATATAGGTACATCCTAGAAACAAGCGGTTTTGGCATTGTGACGTCAAGCTGCGACCTGAATCCGAAAAGGCCTCACACACATCTGTATATATATATATATATATATATATTAACGTTTTTTTTTTAATTTTCTTCTATAACTTATTTTATTCATTTCTTTTCTTGGTATACGGGAGCAATGATGATTTTCTTACGTATCTCTCTCTCTGTGTGTGTGTGTGTGTGTGTAATTTGAATTAACGAATGGATTTTCTTTTTTTTTTTTTTATTAAATTGTGTCGGAAACGTAGTTTTCGGAACAAAAAGAGAGGTGAAAAATCAATCTCTCTCTCTCTCTCTCTCTCTACAACGTATATATTTTATTGTAATAATTCGAAGCGTGTTGAAATAATTGTAATGGTTAACGATGTAATATGGATTATTAGAGATTGTGTGTTTGTTCTTTTTTGGAATTCTTGATATTATAGGATGAAAGTTTTCTTTTTTTTTTGATAATTAAGATTCGCCCATTATGACGTAGGTTATATATAAGTATCCACTATGTATGCAAAATTTATGCGCGATTAAAATATACTCGTGCACTCTTTTTTAAATGAACTTGTTGGTGGGTGTCTGTGTGTGTGTGTTAAGAAGGACTTGATAGTGCAACCGAAGTTACTCGTTTCTTTAATAATTGATTATTGCGTATTTTTTTTATAGATATTCAGTTATTGGATGGATATGCATAATTGAGTGTCAATGTATAGTGACTAATCGAAGCATATTTAAAACTTTGAAAAAGACTTTTTTTGGTAAGAGGGTTTTCACCGATAAAACGATTTTGATATAGTGCCATTTTGTTTAATTCTACAAGATTTTAAGGTTAAAATTATAATTCGTTTTTAATTTATAAAAAGTTCTCTTTATACTCACTATTAACAAAGAAAAAATAAAGAAAAAATTTAAATCAAGTTAAATAAAAAAATAATAACAAAGAGTAACACAAAAAATATGGTCATTTTATACCGAAATAATTTGATATCAATTGCGTTTAAAGTAGTATTTTTCGAAAATAATATGATCGGTGTCTACTGGATATACTTAAAATTAATTAATTTTGAATCTTTCGAGATAAATAAAAATATTTTATATTAATTTATTACTTATGAATTATTTTTAAATAATGGTCAGTACATACCTAAAAAAATTTGTCAATTGTTCTGTGAATATTTAATCATTGTTTTATGTTTTGAGATTATAAATACTTATTTTACACGATATAACCAGACATTATTGAAACTTGTCTATTTTTTTGTACCGGAAAAATTTTTTTTTTCTTTTTTATTATGTTCAACATTTTGAGGTAAAAAATAGTTATTTTGTAGGTTATAAACAATTATACCTTGTCATTTCAATTTCCAGTAATATAACCTTAGTATTACACCATTCGACAAGTGAAAAAAATTAGGTAGAGTAAGCCATTTATAAAAATGTATGAAAGTGTACGAAAATGCAGAAAATTGTATACATACGTTTTTTTACATTTTTATATCATTTCGTATATTTTTAATTATAGTAAAAGAAAGTAAAATATGATTTCGATGTATATTCTCTATAGAGGAAAACATACGAAAATGTGCGGAAATGCACAAAAATGTACGAAACTGTACAAAAATAGTTCACAAAAATTTATGAAAATATACAAAAACGTATACGTAAATTTACAGAAATTAATAAAACTGTTAAATAGTTCTAAATTACATTAAAAATTTTCTATATTTCTATACATTTCCGTACAATTTTCTCCCCCGAAACAATATTGCCATTACATTTATTAAACAAAAAATTTTTTTCATCCACAAAATCTCGGTGACCCACATACCTCTCTATCTCATTCGAAATAACAAAAAAAAAGAAAGGAATCGAGTCTGAAACGTATATCGCAGTGATTCATCGAAAGTAAAAGAAGATGAAGAATAAAGAGTTCCACTTGACAATTTGTCTCTACACAGACACACACACACAAAAGAGGTGGATCTCTCTCGAGCGTCACCGAAAAGTTGTGCGCAAGCGTCCAACGTAAGGGGTGAGGGAGGAAAAGCCCCGACCCTGACCGAAGAATAGAAATCGAGCGTGGAAATCCCAGGGCCTCCTTACCCATTTCCATATTTTCCGGAGTTACTCTCGGAGGTGGGTTCTACCTCTCCTCTCTTACGTTTAAACAGATGCGTCTTTCTATACTCCTAAGTGTTATTAAAAACCGATTTTTATTAACCCTATTTTTTTTGCAACGAAATGTTTGGTTTCGAAATGTGAACATTTCAGAAAAAATTTTTTATAATTGATTTCAATACGTTTAGTAGACCAGTTTTTCATTTCAATTAGTTTGAGGATTACTAAAAATAGTTCAGTAATCGTGTAGTAACTTTATCGTTCTTTTTTTAGTTTTATTTATAATTTCATTTTTTATCAATTAATTTATACGCGTGATATAAAAAAGGTTTTTAATTGTTGTAATCAATTTTTATGTACTGTAAGAATTTATTCTTTTCATTTAATTTATATTGAGCATATTAAACAAAATTAATTATGTAACTTTCTTAATCATAATTTTATATTACAATTATTTTTTAAGTTGTTATCATTTTTAATTTATTGATCCATTATTTTTATTTGGATTAGTATAAAATTTTTCATATCGATACGATTTTAGATTTTCTAAATTAATTAATTTATATTTTAAACATTTTTTAAATTTTATTAATTTTTATTTTTAATAATATTATTTTTAATTATTTTAATCTGAGTGATTTCCATACTTTAAGAAAAATATTTTTCATTTAATTAATTATAATTGTTAAATACAATATTTTTAAATTGTTTAATATATAACTTGTTTCTAGTATTTTAAGTTCATTAATAAATTTTAATCCTTCAATAATAAATTTTCTTTAATGTTTCTAGTTTGATTAATGTATAATTTTCTAACAGCGAGTTTATTTAAATAAAAATCACTATTAATTCCACTAATTTTAATTATTTACAGTTATTTGATTAACTTTAGAATTTGTTTATAATTTATATTTTTTATTTCCTTTTGGTATATTTTTTTCTTAGGAATATATATATAGTTGCGGAGAGTACGTTTTCACAAAGTAAAATTTAATTAACTGTTTTGATATCGTTACTCTTACAGTCTTTGGTTACCTTAACCCGATTGTCTTTGAATATTCATTTGGCGTACATAATATCCTTTCTTATCCTCGGATAATTGAAAAATTATAATTTTGGATTATTGGCGATACTGCATCGACCTTGGATATTAAAAAAGTTCTTGTTAATTGAAATTTTATTTAATTTAATCAGTAAAGTTTTCATTAGGTTTCTTTTTCTTTCACTTTTATTGTAATAACCTAAAATAATTATTGATTGATAATTACTATTATTTGTTTATTGGATTTTTGACATTGAGAGATGATTCTTCTTGAACTAGTGGCTCATACCTATTCACCTTGGAATATTTTTATTATTGTCAATATTCTTATTGCCAAGTAATTACCGCATTGTCTTGTAATTATTAATTTATAATAAATACTATTATTCATTTATTGAATTTTCAGTGTATGGTGATAATTATTCTTACGTTATCGATTCACCTTATATTATCCTCGATTATTTATAACTCACAATTTTTTATTATCGAATATTATTAGAGTATTACTTTTTTATTATTATTTATTTTGATTTATTGGGTTATTGGGTAATTATTGAAAAGCTGGTAACCTGATGATTATTTATTAGTTATTGATTATTGTCTCGCATAATCAAAATTTAGTACTTAGTATTTACACTAGAAATGTTTTACTCACTATTACTATTACTTTTTGCTTATTGGATTGCTAGGATATTATTACTATTATTGGAAATTTGGTAATTATTGTATCAGATCATTATACTTTATTTTTCATTCACTAGAAGAATTAAAGTCTTCTCTAGTTTATGAGTTTTATCGAGTAATTGAATTTTGATTTTGTTATTGGATTTTATTAATAGCTTATATTGTTATTGAATTATTGATTTATTGGTTAATTTGATCGGTAGTGAATAATCTTAAGTTTTCATTTTTTATTATCGGATAATTTATTATTTTGGTTACTATTGGTTACTATACTATTTTAGATCATTATTACTAGGTCTTTAATTGCATCGGGTAATTAATAGAGTTATTATTTCCTCTCATAATTAATATTATTATATGGCTATTATCGGGTAATTTATTAATTAGGTTTTATTATCTTATTTATTGTAATTATTACTGTTACTGAGTAATTGAATAAACAAATTAAATTTATATGAATTATTATATTTATTATTATTATTTAATATTTAAGCTATCGTGTTATATATAATGTAATTACTGTTAATTACTACCTAGTAATTGGGCAGTTTGATTATTAACATATAACTTCTTGAGTGTCCTTACATTTTGTTATTTTTTTATCTATTTATCCGGACCCTAGTAGAAATCTGACCATAAATGTAACGTTTTTTAAGCCAAAAAATGGCCAAGTGTCATAAAATACCCAATAAATACCCAATTAATGGCAAAATTAGAGTTTTATTTAACCTTCAAATGGAAATTTTCAACTAGGGGATAATTGAAATTCTATTGATAATGACAAAATTTCAGTTTCGACATATCAGTATTACCATAGCATGTGGACGTGTTGAGAAAAACCGTAAATGGCTTAAATAAATTAAATTAAATATGTCTAACCTAAGCGTAAACATTGTCAACTGGGTATTGCGCAATTTTTTCCTCCCCGTATAGCGCAAGTTTATTTAATCTTTAATCACGCGCGATCCCGCATTTTCTGGCTTAATATTAATGTATACAATACGTGCCCCACGCGCTAAATAATATCGTGTATATTTAGTCTTTCTCGTTCCTTGTTACGATGACCTGTAAATCTACGTTATATCAGATAGAAAAAAAAATAACGTACGCGTAATGAAAAATTTTTTTGTTCGAAATTTTTTTTCGTCGTGCCGATGTCGATAAATAAATAAATATGGTGTGGTTATTTTGAGGTTAGGTATACGTGTTTATAGACGTATCGATCGTACAGAATGATTATATGGAATTATGAAGATAAATATATGGGCCTTAATTGTTCATATTAAAATTCTGCGTTTTTTAATAGTGTATAAATGTTTTTTCGTAATTACAATTACGCGTATGTTTTAAATTACATAAAAATTGTGAACCCGCGTATATCAGAATGAAAATCCAGAATTTACATGAAAATTATGAAGTAAGTATCAATAAAATATACTTTCATAGAAATAAGTGTTAAATTCTTTAAGAAAAAAAATTAATAAATCATAGTCGACATTTACATATGAGAAATTCCATACGTTAAGTGATTGAGTCAAAATAAAATTAAAATCGTTTTAAAATTTTTTTTAGATTTTTATTTCATATTGTGCATTGTTACAGATAGTCAAAAAATCGAAATTTTTCGAATAATTAGCATTTTCAGCATTTTTAACTATTTTTAACTCAAAAACTATAATTTTTTGATAGATATATTAAATGAAGAAAATCTTATAAATTCAAAGAAATATCTATTAAAATTTTGTACAAATGTTAATTACCACATTAATTATACTTTAAAATCATAATAAATCTTAAAAAAAAAACAAAAAATATAAGACTCTAATTTTTTCCATGAACAAAGCGATACTAGTTGTGTAAAATCTTCTTATAAATATGACCGATTATTGGGTTTCTTCCTTTTTCTTTTTTAATTTATGGTCAAAATTTCTAATTATTAATTTACAGCTTATTATGCACACTTTTATGTTCTCTGATTCTATTTTTAATTGACGTTTTGTCTGTCGATTGTAAAACATACACTCATTACATCCAAAATACAATGCCACGCATATTCAATTTGTTTGTCGTGTCTTACCTAAACCTATGACTCGATTAAGTTCGTTATTAATATTTTGTAGTGCACCATCAATGTTGAATTTTTTTTGAACGTTTTTCATACATTTTTTAAAGCATAATAAGGAAAAAACGGTAAAATTCTTTGTTGGCCGTAATATATTTTTTCATACGTTACTGTAATTTATTTCCCACACTCCAAAATGTTTACATTTTTATCAATAAAATTTAGTGGTTAACCATTTTTACTAAGATACGAAGTGTACTGTTCTTATTTTAATCTTTTATAAAGTGTACATTTCTTTTTTAATCTTTATGAAAATGTAAAAATCGTTATTTATAATCTGGAATTTATATAGCAATAATTTATACTTTTATATAAATGTACGTGTAATTTACACGCTTTGGTCTTTCTGAAAGTTTAATATTCGTATTTTAATCTTTCACAAAATATTCTTATTTTCATATTTTTTAATTTTTTATACATTTTAATGTCATATTGATTATAGTATAAAGTTTCATATCATAATTTAGATTCTATATAATTATATTTTAAACTTTTTTTTTTATTAATTTTATTTGTTAAAATATTATTTTATTTTTATATCTGAGTATTTCCATACTTTAAGAAAAAAATTTATTTAATTAATTATAATTGTTAAATACAATATTTTTAAATTGTTTAATATATAACTTGTTTCTAGTATTTTAAGTTCATTAATAAATTTTTAATCCTTCAATAATAATTTTCTTTAATGTTTCTAGTTTGATTAATGTATAATTTTCTAACAGCGAGTTTATTTAAATAAAATCACTATTAATTCCACTAATTTTAATTATTTACAGTTATTTGATTAACTTTAGAATTTGTTTATAATTTATATTTTTTATTTCCTTTTGGTATATTTTTTTCTTAGGAATATATATATAGTTGCGGAGAGTACGTTTTCACAAAGTAAAATTTAATTAACTGTTTTGATATCGTTACTCTTACAGTCTTTGGTTACCTTAACCCGATTGTCTTTGAATATTCATTTGGCGTACATAATATCCTTTCTTATCCTCGGATAATTGAAAAATTATAATTTTGGATTATTGGCGATACTGCATCGACCTTGGATATTAAAAAAGTTCTTGTTAATTGAAATTTTATTTAATTTAATCAGTAAAGTTTTCATTAGGTTTCTTTTTCTTTCACTTTTATTGTAATAACCTAAAATAATTATTGATTGATAATTACTATTATTTGTTTATTGGATTTTTGACATTGAGAGATGATTCTTCTTGAACTAGTGGCTCATACCTATTCACCTTGGAATATTTTTATTATTGTCAATATTCTTATTGCCAAGTAATTACCGCATTGTCTTGTAATTATTAATTTATAATAAATACTATTATTCATTTATTGAATTTTCAGTGTATGGTGATAATTATTCTTACGTTATCGATTCACCTTATATTATCCTCGATTATTTATAACTCACAATTTTTTATTATCGAATATTATTAGAGTATTACTTTTTTATTATTATTTATTTTGATTTATTGGGTTATTGGGTAATTATTGAAAAGCTGGTAACCTGATGATTATTTATTAGTTATTGATTATTGTCTCGCATAATCAAAATTTAGTACTTAGTATTTACACTAGAAATGTTTTACTCACTATTACTATTACTTTTTGCTTATTGGATTGCTAGGATATTATTACTATTATTGGAAATTTGGTAATTATTGTATCAGATCATTATACTTTATTTTTCATTCACTAGAAGAATTAAAGTCTTCTCTAGTTTATGAGTTTTATCGAGTAATTGAATTTTGATTTTGTTATTGGATTTTATTAATAGCTTATATTGTTATTGAATTATTGATTTATTGGTTAATTTGATCGGTAGTGAATAATCTTAAGTTTTCATTTTTTATTATCGGATAATTTATTATTTTGGTTACTATTGGTTACTATACTATTTTAGATCATTATTACTAGGTCTTTAATTGCATCGGGTAATTAATAGAGTTATTATTTCCTCTCATAATTAATATTATTATATGGCTATTATCGGGTAATTTATTAATTAGGTTTTATTATCTTATTTATTGTAATTATTACTGTTACTGAGTAATTGAATAAACAAATTAAATTTATATGAATTATTATATTTATTATTATTATTTAATATTTAAGCTATCGTGTTATATATAATGTAATTACTGTTAATTACTACCTAGTAATTGGGCAGTTTGATTATTAACATATAACTTCTTGAGTGTCCTTACATTTTGTTATTTTTTTATCTATTTATCCGGACCCTAGTAGAAATCTGACCATAAATGTAACGTTTTTTAAGCCAAAAAATGGCCAAGTGTCATAAAATACCCAATAAATACCCAATTAATGGCAAAATTAGAGTTTTATTTAACCTTCAAATGGAAATTTTCAACTAGGGGATAATTGAAATTCTATTGATAATGACAAAATTTCAGTTTCGACATATCAGTATTACCATAGCATGTGGACGTGTTGAGAAAAACCGTAAATGGCTTAAATAAATTAAATTAAATATGTCTAACCTAAGCGTAAACATTGTCAACTGGGTATTGCGCAATTTTTTCCTCCCCGTATAGCGCAAGTTTATTTAATCTTTAATCACGCGCGATCCCGCATTTTCTGGCTTAATATTAATGTATACAATACGTGCCCCACGCGCTAAATAATATCGTGTATATTTAGTCTTTCTCGTTCCTTGTTACGATGACCTGTAAATCTACGTTATATCAGATAGAAAAAAAAATAACGTACGCGTAATGAAAAATTTTTTTGTTCGAAATTTTTTTTCGTCGTGCCGATGTCGATAAATAAATAAATATGGTGTGGTTATTTTGAGGTTAGGTATACGTGTTTATAGACGTATCGATCGTACAGAATGATTATATGGAATTATGAAGATAAATATATGGGCCTTAATTGTTCATATTAAAATTCTGCGTTTTTTAATAGTGTATAAATGTTTTTTCGTAATTACAATTACGCGTATGTTTTAAATTACATAAAAATTGTGAACCCGCGTATATCAGAATGAAAATCCAGAATTTACATGAAAATTATGAAGTAAGTATCAATAAAATATACTTTCATAGAAATAAGTGTTAAATTCTTTAAGAAAAAAAATTAATAAATCATAGTCGACATTTACATATGAGAAATTCCATACGTTAAGTGATTGAGTCAAAATAAAATTAAAATCGTTTTAAATAGTTGCAACCTATTTTTAGAATTTTTTATTTCATATTGTGCATTGTTACAGATAGTCAAAAAATCGAAATTTTTCGAATAATTAGCATTTTCAGCATTTTTAACTATTTTTAACTCAAAAACTATAATTTTTTGATAGATATATTAAATGAAGAAAATCTTATAAATTCAAAGAAATATCTATTAAAATTTTGTACAAATGTTAATTACCACATTAATTATACTTTAAAATCATAATAAATCTTAAAAAAAAACAAAAAATATAAGACTCTAATTTTTTCCATGAACAAAGCGATACTAGTTGTGTAAAATCTTCTTATAAATATGACCGATTATTGGGTTTCTTCCTTTTTCTTTTTTAATTTATGGTCAAAATTTCTAATTATTAATTTACAGCTTATTATGCACACTTTTATGTTCTCTGATTCTATTTTTAATTGACGTTTTGTCTGTCGATTGTAAAACATACACTCATTACATCCAAAATACAATGCCACGCATATTCAATTTGTTTGTCGTGTCTTACCTAAACCTATGACTCGATTAAGTTCGTTATTAATATTTTGTAGTGCACCATCAATGTTGAATTTTTTTTGAACGTTTTTCATACATTTTTTAAAGCATAATAAGGAAAAAACGGTAAAATTCTTTGTTGGCCGTAATATATTTTTTCATACGTTACTGTAATTTATTTCCCACACTCCAAAATGTTTACATTTTTATCAATAAAATTTAGTGGTTAACCATTTTTACTAAGATACGAAGTGTACTGTTCTTATTTTAATCTTTTATAAAGTGTACATTTCTTTTTTAATCTTTATGAAAATGTAAAAATCGTTATTTATAATCTGGAATTTATATAGCAATAATTTATACTTTTATATAAATGTACGTGTAATTTACACGCTTTGGTCTTTCTGAAAGTTTAATATTCGTATTTTAATCTTTCACAAAATATTCTTATTTCAATATTTTTTAAAGTTTTTTATACACTTTTGTAAAATGTAATTTTTGCGTTTTAATCCTTTCTAAAGTGTAATATTCATAATTTACTCTTCCTAGCAGCAATTTTTACTTTTTATAGACTTTAGAGTCGATAGGTTTCGGAATTGCAATTTTTGCAAAAACATTGACTTGTTCTACTGCTTTATATTAGACACTAATTTATAATTAGTTAGCTAATTATAACAATTTTGTATAGAATCAGAACTGGCTTAAACCTGGATAAAGGGAGGTAGGTACGTTAATACATATTCTAATCTCACCAACTGTACTTTAGTTTTGATATATTATACACTTATTTTTTCTACCCTTCATCACATTTATCATTTTCCGAAGAATTTCATTATAATGTGTGATAAAAATGATACCAGAAATTTGTAATAGAAAATCTAATATAAAAGTACAAAATAAAAAAAAAGGAAGTGCAAAAATTAGAGAATGCAGTTCAAATATTAAATATGACTGTTCACAAGAAAATACAAGTTCAAAACAATTGAAATATTATGAAATTTGTGTATATATTTTTAATTTGAATTATATTTTATTTTTAACTATAATAAATTAAACAAATATTAGAAAATAAATCGCGACCCTATCAGAAAAGTCAAGATGGAGCTATACATGTGCTTGATGAAAATTAACGTGTGGAATTACATAAGAAATTGCATGTGGAAAAAAGAATAAAGTATTTTTCCAAAAGTTAGAAAGAATTTCACCTGATTATTTTTGATAAAGCGTATTACAGAAGGAGATTTAATTTCAGGATTAAGTGTGATGTATAATGTATAAACTAGAAATTGAAATTTTCTAATATATTTTTAAAACAAATAATATTAATTACAATGTGATGCATAATAAAATTTTAATAATAATTTCAAACCACATTTGACCATAACCTCCAAATATATCATGTAAACAATATCATAATAAGTAATAATAAATAAAATCAGTTGAGAAAATGATTGAATGATGAAATTGCCGAATAATCTGGCGTGTCTCAATTCTGACTTGTCTTTTGCAATATACGTTGGTTTGCTAATTTTTCACCTGTTTTTGCCTACAAAACGACGTCCAGTTGACAGAATCGTAGCTAGTTTTTAGCGAGTTTCCTGATTTTGATGCCAACCCTTATAGGCAGCTTTAAAAAAAAGGAACTAGCTACTAAAAACTCGATAATATCTCGGGAACATTTGTTTCCTTTTTTCTTCCATCAAATAGACAATTCTTAATTTTAAAAAAATTAAAAAAAAATTTTAAATAAAAGTTAATAATAATATAATTTGTTTAAAAAATTAAGAAATGTTTTCAATTGTTATAAAAAAAAATTATTAATTGTTTAAATTGAATATTTTATTGTCAATTTTACCCCAGGATTGCCCCTTAAAGCTGAAAAATCGCAATAAATGTGACTTTTTCACATAATCATGAATCTGATTCAAAACCTGTTGTCAGAGGGTCAACATTCTTCCACCTATTTTATATGAAAAATTGTATAAAAGGTGCTTGCGTTTATGTAAAGAATAACGTGTGAATTTGTTTTAGATTATTTTGAGATTTTTAGATTTGTGGAATTTTTGGATATTTATAAGTTATCTGCAAAATTCTGACAAAAATTTGCACGCATTCTTTGCACGTTTATTATAAATTAATTACTTATAATTAATATACCTAACGTAACCTTACTTTTTGAATACATTGTCAGTAGAAAAAGAACGAAAGAACATACGTGTGAAAAAAAAGCCGAGAAATAATTAATCATTTATAATTAGCAATTTCAGCGATAAGGAATCTTTTAAAAACTTAATATAACCTCACGTTTTAAAAAAAAATCGCAGAGCAAACAAAAAAATAAAAAAAATTAACGATACGTGAGAAAAAATAAAAAAGAGAGAGAGAGAGAGAGAGAGAGATAAAATTCACCAGAGTGCGAATCACGTGCGACTAGTCTATATTGTACAATGAGTATGTGTTGATATTGAATATATGTGTGCGTCTGTGTGTGCTTCTATAAAATAAATCAGAGTGGATTGCTCGTCTGGCAGTACGCGCAACTTTTACCGTATGTGCATAACACCAGGGTTCACTCTATATTATAACCTTTTATCTTTTTTTTCTTTCCTCTTTTTGGTTATGTAATAAATTTAAAATTGATGTGTCGTTGTTACGTAAACTTTTAATAGAGGTTACGCGTAGGGGGGTGATTGATTTGATATTTTTTTTTATTTTGATCGATTTGTGAACGAAAAGCATGGTTTGTTGCAATGGTTAGAGGCTCGTATAGTGAAGTGTTCGTAGAATGTTTATTTTATAATTTCAAGGTTATTATGGAGTTCGGTTTTTTTTATCGACATTGTGAATTGTTTATTAAATATTGTCAGATTCAAGCTTTCTTCTTTTCGTAATATTTTAGCATTTTTAATTTTACCAATTTAATATTGTTACGTCTCAATTAATCATTATATATAATTCATTTATTCCTAATAAATGTTATTATTGTTTTTAGATTTTTTTACTCAAAGTAACAAGAATTAAATTTTTACCGACAGTGATGATTTTTTAAAAATAAATTTACCGACAAAATTTGGTTTTAATTACACGTTTGTATGATTTAAAAATGTAAAAACTGTTTCATAATTTTCTTTGTAGTTTTTGAGTCGATCAACGTAGATTCCTGCAATTTGATATCGTCTCATTGTTTATAGTGTTTTTGCTTTATGACTGAAAATTGCAGAATGTTCTTTGTTTCTCTATAAAGAAGCTACATTCTTTTCTTCAAAATTTTGTATTTACCTTAAACGGTTCCACATGTTTTTCAGGTCGATAATGGTAGATTCTTGTAATTAAATGTTGTTAAGTGGTTAAATGATAATATTTAAGTTTATTATTCGAAAAATAATGGGTATCCGTTACTCTACAGTTTGATATAAATTATTTTTTACTTATTACGTTGTATTAGTATCGATAATGGTAGATCCCTGTTCTTCCTTATTATCATTCCCTTAAATATGATATTAAAGATCAATTAGTTTTATAAATATAATAATAAAAATTACCGTTTCTTTCTAATTTGTTACAAATATTTTGTTTTTACTTTGATATTTTCCACATGTTTTTCGAGTCGATAATGGTATTATAATTCGAAACCAATAAAAAAAAGAAGAAAGAAAAATTCTTTCCGATCGATGGAAAAACGACACAACGCGTTTAAAAAGTAGGATAAACATTACGGATAACAGGCGTGACCGCGAGTCTCAGGTTCGCTGCGCTATGTCGCACACCGCTCAATAAAGTTCCATTGCAGCATCACATTTAAATGCATCACCCACCGACACACAACACACACATGTACGTGTTTAAAGTTGCGAAATTTAACGTATTCTTTTCACAAATTCCGTGCAAACTGTCATTATTTTTTCGTGTGATACATCGATTTATTGCGTATAATCGCACCCAGTTATTGTGAACGTTTATTGGCCATTAATTGATTAGACCTAACCACAAAAAACGTTAACTTTTGGCCGTAGAAGATGGTTTTCGTTTTACGTTAAAATGTTTAATGTATTAACGAAAGCTAGTGCAAAATCAAAATCACAAAAGTAGGCTCACCTAACCTCAAAACAATGTAAAAAAACGATTATTTTTCCCGTATCAAAAAATTTATTTCGCACCATATACGTAATTACGACAATCCCCAACCTATACAATCTTTCAAAATGTTCATCTTACACTGAATCCAAAAGAAAATGAAAACTATATTAAAAAAAATGCTTTTACCTAACCTCAAAACTCTATAAAAAAACTAATAATACTTCCCTTATCAAAAAAAAAGGAATTCCCATTCACCATATCGTGTATATAATCTCAGGAAAAACTCGACAATCTGTCGAAGAGCAAACATGATTTCGTCCTTCTCTGTAACATTATCGGTTAAACAAATTCAGCCGTCGTTTCGAGAGGCGCGCATCGGTTTCATCGATTTTCCAATGTCTCGTAGTCAACTTTTTTATTCATCCCCCCTTCCACCGGCGGCCCCTTCCTCGAGAGTTCAAAACAGTTGGATGAACCTCGACGTCGGTCAAATTAACGTATTTTACACAGTCGACTGAAATATATGTATATATCGCGTATTGACTTTGATAAAAAATCTTTTCCTTTTCGAGGTTAGGTTTGCATTTTTTTATACGTAAATAAATCTAGTTAGAATTAAGATTTACGGGAATTAACTTTCAAAATCCTTTTGTCCATCCAGAAGGAAAAAATATGATAATTTTAATGCGCGAAAAAAGGGGGGGGGAAGAGAATATATTATAATCCATGTGTGTACATTTCAGGGCTTACGAATGGTAATACGGACACTGTACGAGTGAAAAAGTGCCGCACCTGTAGTATCGACCCGAGGAAGGGTTTTTTGGGGATTAATCGGGTTAGGTGTAGAAAAAAAAACATTTAATTTTTAAGTAACAAATTGATAATATTGTCTTTAGGGAAAAGGTATAATTTATATATTTAAAAAAGCAAAAAGAAAATCGGAACATAATTGTATAAAAATATATCTCTTTAAATAAGGTTTGAAATGTGTGCGGTAAGTTATCGTATATACTGTTTTCGAGTTTTGGTCAAGCGGTTTGACAGAAAGTACTAATCGAGTATCATTATTACTTTTTTTTAAAGAATTATTCGATTTAGATGAAACCATTTTCTAGGCATAAATTAGACATCTTATTGGCCAACAACTGTTTCATGTGAGTATATTGATAAATATTAATTTGCAAAAAGAGCTTTAAAGTTGCTTTAAAATGCTTATACTAGAATTTAAGAATCATTAGTTTAGCTCAAGCCAATAATTATTGGGTGTAAATTATCCTAGTTATTGGTAAGATTTCGTTTCTTATGTGTATATATACTTTGACGAATATTGATCTGCGCGGAATGCAGTTTTAAATTATAATAAAAGTAAATAATTAAAAGATTATGCGAACCATTTATTGGTCTTAAACTATTCTATCTTATTGGTCAGTTTTTTACAAAAAAAATATTTTTCGTACATTCGCAGCGCAGTTTTAAATTTGTATTTTCTTCACTAGAAGTTGTGTATTATTAGATGTCACCATAAAACCGTTAGTTGGACATACACTTGGAATTTATTGGGTAATTTTGGTGAAATTTTATGATAACATACTGTTATTTAAAAATAATTCAATAATATATCGGTCGATGTACAATGCAATATTAATTTTAAACCATAATGCCTATACACTTAAAAACTATGTAAATTTAGAAAAAAAACCATTTATTGGACATTTTCTGGCCAAAAATACGATCTACGAATCCAACAATAAATTTAGATTAATGACATAATTAAAAGTTTGTGCGAATTTATCGGTATAAATAAAAAATATTAAACTCTAAATGTCATTTACAAAAAGAGAAATTTAACAGTGTAAGAATTATCGCATCATTTCATAATACTGGGGATATACTTGAAATATGATAAATTTTACGATAATTTATGGTAAAGATTTAGTATATACAAATATATTAATATTTCTTATAAGTGTAACAAATGTATTGGATTAAAAATTATTGTAAATTGTCGTGTATTTAAGGTATGTCTCGGCCCAGCGTTACTAGAAAATCTACAATAATTTTTAATAAATATTTTTGTTCGTGTAACAAAAAAATAATTTCTAATTGATGATATCAAACTCAATAGTTGATTATCAAAGATGTCGGAGTCGAGGGTGAATAATAAATAAATAAAACAACTTATTTATTTACACGTTGGTTGTACAACGTTTCGTCGGGTCGATTTCCAAACACGCCTCTTATTCATGTGCTAAATATATTACACACGAAATTTAGCAGATATGACTTTTTTAAAAGACAGATGGATTGCAGAGAGAATTAAGCAAACATAAGGCAATTTCTACATATAAACAAAAATATAGTTCACTCAACTTTTAAAAGGTCTATAGTCACCACGATAAAAGGAGTTCGTGTGTCACGCAAATTTTTTTAAAGTATTTTAATCTCTGAATCTAAAAATCTTGGGTGATTCGACGATATGTTGTGGAATTAATTGTTACTAATAATTATTTAGACAAATTAATAATCCGATCGAAATATATAATTTTTTCCTGCAATATATGTTTTATAAAAGTTGAAAATTTTTACTGTGTTATCAGTGACATTTATTACAATGATTTATTCAATCAAATATATTATTAAAAAAATTTTAAACAGAATTATTTCGGTAATACAGTCAGTTCGTTCATTATAAAAAATAAAATATTAATAATAAAAAATAATTCTGTTAATTTATTGGATAGTCGATATGAGAGTCGATTATTAATTAATAATATTTGTTTATACGATGAACTATAGCATTTTTTTTAATTTAAAAAAATTTGTAACATAGTGATTTCGACAGAAAATAATCTGTATTTTTAATTATACATTTTAACTATTATATACATTGTTATTTATACATACGATTAAAAATAATAAATCTGCTAATTATTTTTAATATTATTATTAATAAAAGAATATTATATATTTGGGATCTTAAACGCTCGATGCAAAGAATGGTAAAAAAATATCGTAGTAAATCGTTTCCATGATAATTAAAGTTATCAACTAATATAGCACTAATTGTGTTTGAATTATGGAATTTAATTAGTCATAATAAAATTATCCAAAAGCTACTTAAAATTGTTTATGTCTCACACTAATTAAATACGAGAATTGTTAATAAAAAAAATAATCTAATAAAATATTTGTAAATGTCTTGCTTAAATTGTAAAGCTTATGTATGACAGTAGGTTATAATGTAAGCTACACTCTCTAAACCTTAGGGGGGTACAAAAGTCAAGTTTTATCCTCCCTACCTTACCAGCCTTAAAAGTCATAAAAAGTGAGTTATAATTAAGAAAGGATGATAATTTATTAATAATATACCTCAGTTCAAAATTTGGAGTAAAAATATCGATTGGTTTTCGAGTAATCCCTTACCAATGTTTATGATAATTTCGTGCAATTTGAGGATATACGTTCGACTAATTAAAAGACATGTCAAGATTTTTGGTAAGGGATTACTTAAAAATTAGTCAATATTTTTGCTTCAAATTTTAAAGACAGTTAAATTATTAATAAATGAAGGGGGCTGTACTCCTAGATTTACGTAAATTAACTTTTTTTTAAAATTATTATTAATTTTATGTAATTTTCTAGGTCGGTAAGGTAGAGAGGATAAAACTTAGTTTTGGCACTCCGTTAAGCGGGTATCAAACTCAATTAAAAATTCAAATTTCGAGCCACAAAATAGCAGACGAAAAATTGCAATTTTCTTATATCTTTCAAGGTTTTCTCGGCGACATATTGTTATAATAACTTGAAACTCTGTAAAATGATAGATAATTACATAACGGAAGACATCTAACTCCTGGTTTTGTGTAAATTTGTTTTTATTAAATAATATAAGTAAATTATTTGTTTTTTTCGTCTGCTATTTTGTGGCGCGAAATTTGAATTTTTAATTGAGTATGATACTCCCTTAAGTGTAAAACGAGAGGATTGCACTTTTGAACAGTGTAAAGTCATAGATGTACACATTCTACCGTCAATTTTTACACTTTGGAGGTTATGTGTGCACGTTACTAAGAAGAAGCATTCTTTTATACCATAACATAAAAATAAAAAAAATCATTTATATTATAATATTTTTTTCTTGAACCACTTCATGATATATTTTGAATCTTCCACATGTTACAGCCTCCATCGTGTTTTATCGTCACGATTTTTTTCAATTGATCTGATCAATTAATTTCAGAGTTACAACATATTGCAAAAAAAATCAGTTTTTAGGCACGACCGTTATACGGGAGAGCCTTATATTTTTGTCATCGAAAAAAGTGTTGTTCCACGAATATCTCAAAAAGTTATTACCCGATTTGGCTGATATTTTGAGGGTAGTTTTCTCTACATATAAGAAGGTGCTGGTTCTATTTCCAGCCTTAACAGTGAAGCCATTTTAAAGTTATAACAAAGTTTACATGTCTTTAAATAACGGATTTTTTTCATTCTTCGTACAATATCTCGAAATAGACACGTTCTACGAAAAAAAATATAAAGACATAAAATGTTCATATTAAAAAGTCGCAGCTTTTTCCCATTTAACATAGTATATTATTCCCCGTATTTTTGGCGCTAGAGACTCGCAAATACGCATATATTATAAAATTGAAAAATAAAAAAATCGTTGTTCCACAAATATCTCAAAAAGTTATTACCCGATTTGACTGAAACCTTGAGGGTAGTTTTCTCTACATATAAGAAGGTGCTGGTTCTATTTCCAGCAACATCAGTGAAACCATATTTAAGCTATAACAAAGTTTACATTTATCTAAAACCGAATTACATTCATTTTCTGTACAATTTCTCAAAATATACATATCTTAGCGAAAAACTTACTATTGACAAAATGTTTCTATTAAATAGACGCAACTTTTTTCTATTTAACATAATACATGATTTTTGACTGTTTTGGCGCTAGAGACTCGCAGAGACGCAAATATCAGAAATTTGAAAAATAAAAAAATCGTTGTTCCACAAATATCTCAAAATGTTATTACCCCATTTGACTGAAACCTTGACGGTAGTTTTCTCTACATATAAGAAGGTGCTGGTTCTATTTCCAGCAACATCGGCGGAACCATATTAAAGCTATAATAAATTTAAAATTTCTCTAAAAACGACTTTAATTCATTTTTCGCACAATAACTCGAAATGTAGAACTTGTATCAAATAACTTTCTATTAACAAAATGTTTTAATTACAAAGACGCAACTTTTTCCTATGTAACGTAGTACATGATTTTCCATTATTTTTGGCGCTACAGACTCGCAGTCGCTAATATCATCATTTTGAAATTTAAAAATTCGACGTTCCGCAAATATCTTGAAAAATTTTCAACTGATTTAGCTGAAATTTTAAGAGTAGTTTCCTCTACCCTTCAGATGGTGCTGGTTCTATTTCCAATAAGATCGGTGGAATTATATATTTGTTGTGCTATAACAAGGTCGGTAGAACCATATTTCAGCTGTAACTAGACGAAAACTTGGTGCTATACTCAATAATCTGGATATTTTCTTTTGTATTATAATGTTTTATCTATTAGTTTTTTTATAAGTCTATTTTCGATTTAAAATATCAGTATTAATATTTATTATTGATTATACTATTATTATCTTACATGCTGTAAAAGAAAAGAAAAAACAATAAATTAAATGTTTTTAATAAAAAAAAATACTTGTTTTTTAAGGAATTGCAATAAATTAGTATATATATATATATCAATGAAATAATATCAAACCTTTAAAATGTAAACGTAAAAATAAATAACGTTGGTTGACTTACGATATCTTAATGACATTATGACGAAGGCGAAATCCAATTCGTTTATTTGGATGTTGATGCAGCGGGTTATTGAACCATCATAAGTATATTTTGGAAAATAGAGGACGATAATGAAGTAACAAGTAATTCCTTGTAGTAGGCACTAAATTCAGGTGGTACAAACAGACAAGTCAGTCAAGCAGTATTCAATGGTATTGATCCTGAGAAAAAGCCATTGTAAAACGCCAAGTAATAATCAAATTGAGAATCAGAAGAAATTTGTCAGCCATTGCCGCTGAATTATTACCTGCAAGTTAGTGAGCGAGATACGTTGAACGGTTACTTGCTAATTATGGTATGAAACCAGTTAGGAGATTCGGTAAACTGTGTCGTCTCAATGATGAATCGTTTTCCCTGTAATATATAGACGTTTCTTTTAAACTTATAATGTAATATAAATAATATATAAATTACTGAATTTGATTTATAAATTAGAAGACAGAGTGATAAGTTATATCGAAAGTCGATGTCATCAAATATACTGAATAATACAAAAACACAGGCAGCAAACAGTTTTAATAAAACATTCAAACTCCAGAGAAAAAAATGAACATTATTAATTTTTTTTTTATTTTTCAGCTTACCAAGAACCCGAAGAGGGTTCATACAGCTATAAATATTATTAATAATAATAAAAAAATAAAATATTATTTTATTATATATTACACATTCCAAACTAAATAAACATTAAAAGTAAATTCAATTGTAATAAGTAGATTCAAAGCAAATTATAGAAGTATTTTCAGTTCACTTTTACAATTTTATAACACATTTTCCGTTCGAACTATCTATTTTTTTCTCTGAAGTTTGAATTTTTGGTTAAATCCGTTTGCTTCTTGTGTCTTCATATTATTCAGTACATTTGATGACATTGATTTTCGATATATCTTTATCACTTTGTCTCCTAATCTATAAATCAAATTCTCTCATTGTTTTATTATAAAATTACAGATATATTATAAAAAAAAACAAACGAAAATGAAAACTACCTCGTGGTTAGAATAATTCTGGTATATGCCTCTGTAATTAGGCATTTCTTTATTCAGGAAATGAATCGCTAGATAACGAATACTTTGACTGAAATCATGACGGCTGTTGTTGTTCTAGTACATACAAACTAGTACAAACAGTATTATTTAATGACACAAATGGCCTCGTTGGTAATAGAGGTGGTAGCTGCTGCGATTGCTGTAGACCGGGACCACTGTTCGAGCTCAACGATAGTAATAATTGTAGTGATATCGAAGCACCCTGTTAAATTATAATGACCAAATTTTAAAAATTAGTAATGCAGAAAATTTTATCTACATGTGTTCTCAAAGTGTTCCATCATCGTTGACTTACCACTCGTAAGCTCATTCACTTTTTCATAGTCTTGACAACTTCTTCAGATTTACCCATAGTGTCCGAATCGAGTCTATTTTTCGATTACGCTTTTTGAAGTTGGTTCGATGACAATGATGTCTTCTGGGGTGACAGAGTCTGCCAGAGCCGATGTAGCCCGTTCTATTGCAATATTACGAGAGGTTTACGTTCTGTTTTTGAGCTTGATGAGGTTGAGCTTGCAATGTAGACGCTGTAGAATTATTTGCAGTCGGCAGTGTTACGCTTGCGCTTTCCAATACGCTTCTGTTGCGGCGGTTAGCAGCTAGTGATCTCGAGAATTCATTTGATTTAAGGCTAAAATTTATAAAGTATACAATTATGTTTATTTAATGATAATTTGGATAATCGAGATTTAAAAATTCGCAAATTAACACGAATCTTTCATTTAAAGTTTACTTAAAAAATATCCAATCTTAACATAAAATCAATAATTTCCAATAAATTATAGAAAATTTTTTAATAACTTAATTCACCTCTACTACTCTAAAATCTTCGATAGTTTTAAATTTATGGAGATATTCTTATAATTTAGTGTCAACAAGGGGTTGATCTAAAAGTACTTATAATACTTAAAAAACGCCCAGAATTTTTCCAGTCCATAAACTTGATCTAAATAAAATTAATTTAAATCTTATCTACCTATGTTTTATTTACAAAGATGATTTTAATCTTTACAGCAATATTTTTTTATTTAATTTTTTTTAATAATATAATTCAATAGAACAATTTCAATATATAAATTTTATTTGTAGCGTAAAATACAATTTCTATCTAAAAATCCTGAATATATATCTTACGTAGATAAATGCACTTACCACTTTTATAATTTTTCGCTGTTTCCACTTGAAAATCTTTATAAAGTTGTGGTCTGAATTTTTGTTATAAACCGTAATTATAAAAAAATTCAAAACAGAGACTTATACCCATAACAATATCCTTCATATCCTTCACATACATCTCCATAAGCTATTGTACTAAACTCTTTGTACATAGTGCAATTGAAATTCTTTAAGAGAAATGACCAAAATTGGAAGAGTGTGTTCACCTTTTTCTCCATACCAAGTTATTTACACATTATTTACACTGAAATAAAAAGAGATTCCATGAATTCTAAAGTGAATGATAACTTTATGTAAATTTTATAAATAATGAATACAACAACGTGATTTATGTCAACATGATTTCTTTAGCTAAGAAAAGAAAACATATTATAATAATAATCATCTCATCAAGCATTTATAACTTAGTTACAAAAAGTAAATTCAAGATTTTTTAATATCTTACCTTTCAAACAATGTGAATGATATTTATGATGCACTTGTTGAGTGAAACCGTTTACTTTCAATAACCAATGACTAGGATGTTGGAAAGTTGACAATGATTGCGGAGCACTACCGTAACTACTAGCTAAGAAACCTTTGTTTGAACTTGTATCAGCACTACTTCTGTAAATATTTGTTTATACAATATTACTGCACAAGAATAATTACAGGAGTGCAGTAATGCTATGTGCAGTGCAAGTTTTCACCGTGTGTGTCTGTAATGATAAGATTTGTCAATTCAACCACAAATTCAAATGGCAGGGACATATATTTAACAACAGTATTTAGTATATACAATGTACATTGTATCTATACGATTATACCTGAAAATATAATAATAATAATAATAATAATAATAATAATAATAATAATAATAATAATAATAATAATAATAATAATAATAATAATAATAATCCGCGCGGGGTGTCCTGTCCCCGTATGCGGCGCGTCCCCCGGGTGGCGGATGGGGGAATGCTCGTCACTCTAGCGTGAAGGGTAGAGGTGAAATAAAATAATCTCCGTGGACCAAACAGTACAACCAGAAGTATGAGCAAGCGAGATGAAAACATACTACCCCAAGCGGGCAACTCCAAACTAGGAGTGAATCCCGTCGTCGGTTCCGATCGGGTGAAAGCCCCGGTGGCCGGCGCTGGCCTCATGGATTTTGGGGGAGGCCACAAACCGCTTAGTTCTAACATCACGTCAGAGGCGGGGTCCTCGAAAGAAAACCCCCAACAGCAGCCGCTATCCCAGATGCTGAGTCTTCCTTCTGCAAGCAGGTTACGAAGCGGTAGCGTTACCAGCATTGGTAGCGCCATCAGCGGCATCTCTGCCTATAGCAGAGAATCTCAAGAGGAGATAGAAGTGTTCCGTAAGGAATACGAGAAGGTGGAGAAGGCGCAGGAGGAGATCGACTCCACTTACGACCATCTGAAAAAAGAACTTCAGGCAATGTTGGCAGCTTGTGCAAAGCAGCCAAACATTTCCATGGTTGTCAAAACAGGGTTGAAAACAGTAGACGCTCTTGTACAAGAGCTCTACGGGAAAACGAAGAAGATGTCTTTAGCAGTCGATGATTACAAGTGCCAAGTCGAGGATTATCGAGTTGGCCACGAGAATCGTCGGCGGCCTAAGAGAAGAGGCATCATTGCTAAAGCCGTCATCGCGGCTACAGCCAAGATACAGGCTCAAAAGAGGAGTAGGGAGGGCCCTCAAAGCCCACCCGAGGCCTCTAAAACCCGTAAGAAGAAGAAACCTCGCAAGGAGGTGCCACCACCTGGTAAGGACAAGGAGCAATCCAAGTCCAAGCCTGTGGTGGAAAAGAAGAAGCCGACGGTTAAGTCGGGACAGGCGCCTCTTGACAGGAGAAAGCGCCAGAAGGCGCCGGTATCCACCCTGGTGGTCACAATCGCGAGGAACCGAACGTTTGCTGAAGTTCTGGGGAAGCTCCGAAAGGAAGTGAATCCGGACGACAGTGGCGCGCAGGTTCTAAGTGTGCGGCCCACAGGGCGGGGGGACGTCCTGCTTCGGCTAGGCAAAAAAACCGATGCGGCAGTATTCGCGGAGAAAGTGCGTACTGCTACCCAAGGAATGGGAGAAGTTCGAGTCCGAGATCGAAGGGTTACCCTTGAGATCAGAGACCTGGACGCTCTCACAACGAGGGACGAAGTGGTGGCAGCCCTAAATAAAGTGCTTACTTCTTCGCCTGAGGGCCGAGAGGTGACGCTTTTGGGCCTAAACCGCAGTCAACAGAAGACAGCCATCGTGAAGCTGGATCACGAGAGCGCTGACAAGCTGAAGTCGATGCGGCATCTCTGCGTCGGCTTCGTAAGCTGTCGCGTTCGGGATCGAGTCTTGGTCGAGAGGTGCTATCGGTGCCTAGACTTCGGCCACACGAAACGGAATTGTAAGGGAGTGGACAGGTCCTCGTCGTGCTACAAGTGCGGCGAGCCTGGACACAACCTTAAGAACTGCAAGAGCGCTCCCAAATGCTTTCTTTGTCCATCAAAGGATGCTGAGGGAGTGTCTCACGTGGCGGGGTCCGGAGCCTGTGCCACCTTTAGGCGCGCGCTCGATACCGCCAGAAAGGCCGCTTCACGATAAGTGGCAGTCTCATCGAGGGAGGAAAGAAGAAACAGGACCGACCGAATTGACGCATGTCACAAGACACGCCTCCCAGCTTGAAGTAATGTGAAAAACAGTTCCGGGCTGGGCAGGTGAAAGCGTTGGGTTTGGAGTTTTAGCCGGTAAGAATCCGGCACTGGCGACGAGTGCGGACCCTCGTCGTCGTCTTATGTAAGATTTCTCCAGTTTCCCACGAAAAAAAAAAAAAAAAAAAAAAAAAAAAATAATAATAATAATAATAATAATAATAATAATAATATAATTCATAATATTATCTTATAAATTATCTTTAAATTTAATTATAATGTATTCGACAATTTAAAACATAAATAAAATGTAAAAAAATAAATGTTACTTAGTTATTGACAACTTAATGTTTTCAAAAATAAATAAAATATAAATCTTATACAATAAATAAATTAACTAGATAATAAATAAAAATTATTTACCATCCAAAAATTATTTACCATCCAAAAATAGTTATTATTCTATTATTTTCAAGCACTACCAGTATTGGACAAATACTGGACAAGAGCTTCCGCTATTTTGTAATGCTCACTTAACTTTATATTAGAATAACTTATATCACTCAGTAAAACTTGATGAAAAAACTATGTGTATACATAGTATAATATATATATACATAATTTGATATACACAATAAAATAAATAAACTATTATATTTATTGTCCGTTTAAATAGCACCATCAGCGCCATCATATACACCATAAGTATAATATATATCGCATTTTATGTAACCTGCGTCCCGTATCCAAATTTGAATTTCAAATTTCTTTTATTTTATTACAAAAATATTTATTTATAACAATTCTCTTTTTTATTTATTTTTTAATACAAAAAATCGAATAGAAAAAAAAGAAATATAATAAAAAAATTTATTTATTAAAAAAAAATAATATTTTTATAACAAAATTTGATATAAAAAAATATAAAACAATAAAAAATATTTACCACACACAACAATAAAATTTTAAAAGAAATCTAAACGTCAAACCCTATAAAGCATGTTTTTAATATGTCCAAATGTTTCTAAAATTTTAAATTAAAATTTAATTAAAATTTTTAAATATAATTAAACAAAAAACTTTGTTTTTAAACTTGAAAAATTTGGACTTGAACGTTAAATAAGCATAACGAATTTTTTCTAAATTTAAGCCTATCTTTAATATTAAATAATATTAACTATTTTTCTTAAATTAAATTTCAATTTCAGGAACATAATCAACATAAACAGTTATACCAGTAAATAAAAAATTAACAAATTTAAACAATATACATGAATGTTGCTCTATAACGAATAAATAAATTAATTATATGGTTTCATATAGACAAATTTAAATTGTACAATATTTTATCACATTTACTTACCTTTACTGTCCAAAATATATGTGCCATTAACATTGTTTTACCAAATATTCTTTAGAAGAAACATTAATGTATAAATACATTTTAAATTTATTATTAGAACATATATGTATATGCAAAATAATACTTCTGCATACTATAATTACAATTCTAATTTTTATTATTATTATTATTTTATAAAATAACAAAAACCACCAACGGTGCGAGCGCGAAGCGCGAGCTATATTCGGTCGTGCCTTATAAGTTTCGGTTCTCAGGCGCAGCCTGAGAACAGAAACTTGCGCGCGAGGCGCGCGGGGGGTTGGCGCGCGGAGGCGCGCAGGGGGGCTCGGCCCCCCTAGTTTCTTAATAAATTGAAAACTAATATAGATAATTTGACAAAACACCCGAATCAAAAGGGAAGATTTTCTATTCTACACGAGTACATTTATTCTAATTAAAAATATCATATGTAACATTCAAAATTTTCAAAAATAAATTTTTTAAAAATTGATATTCGACTTTAAAACATAAAGTAAATCTATAGATCGGAATTCAGAAGTCGAAAAGAAAACTTTCTACGTAAGCCGAGTGAAATCGATACACACACACGCACACATTCACAACGGACATGGTTTAAAAAAACACTTGATTTGACTTCTAGCATGTTTTTAACCAAACAAAAAATTTTACTATTTCGAAGTTTTTTAAGAAAATTAAGAAAATAATAGTAATAAAAATGTCAATACTGTAACGAAGTGACAGACTGTAAAAATGCAATTAAGGTACTATACTGTGTAATAAAATTTACATAACTTATTTTAATAAATGTTACTATACAGTATAATCATTTTTACAATTTTGACGCTCTGTAATTATTGTCATTTTTACTGCAACATTTTTTCTCAATGTATACATGTACATATAAGTGAAATAAATAAAATATTAATTTCCCTGGTAGAAAATAAAGCATCAATTATGGTCGGTTCGTCATCTATTGACCATTTCAGGGTAGTCAGAAGATTAGACCAGAATTTGACCATAGGTTGACCAGAATACGGACTACGCTCTTTAAATTTATAACCTCAAAGGTTGCCTTAATATTTCGTCATTAAACTAAATTTTAGCATTTTTGACTTTCTACGCGATTACAGCAATAAAAATTAAACTATTTAAACTAACAAGGAAACTATTTGCTGATAATCCTCAAATCTCTTGTATTAGTGTTCGTATGCTTAAATATCAGTTCATTACTGCTTATATGCTATTCATCGATGAAGCTTAAATGACTTTTACTGTTGTTCGCATGCAAAAATTTCATTTTTAGGGAAACTGTACTTTGAACATGAGCATACACTTAAAATTTATTCGATAAAGCTCAAATGATTTATTCTGGTATTCGTACACAAGAACAGGATTTCTGAAAAAAATTTTTTTTTCAATTGTGACACTTTATTTTTACAATTTTTCAAAATGGTTTATTTCATCTATTTTTTAACAAACTGTAAATATTAAAAAAAATTTATTTGTTAAAGTTGTTTTTTTAATTGAAAAAAGTGCTTTAGGTCATTTTAAGATTTAATTACTACATCCATATATGTTTCATATATACTTAAATACCTTCATATTTTGTTTATTTAGTTACAAACAATGTATTTGGAAGTAAATGTAAGATATGCTAGACAACTAATTATTATATTATTTAAATTTTAACATTAATGACTTTTTTGTAATCTTTCATTGTAAAATAAATGTGAAATGCTATTTTTAAAAAGAATAACATTTTTTCTTATTTAGTTGAACAATTAATCAGACAAAACTAAGTATAACTTATTTAAATGTCTAACCTCAAAATCATTCATTATACGCGTACGGTAAACTTATGGTGAAATTCCGTCGGGTGTAAGCGGGGTTTTTCACCAGAAACTACTCTATTTTCTGACCACTGACCATAAAATTGACAGACATTATGGTCAACGTTATACTCAAATTTCTACCAGGGTTCAAATTAATTATTAATTGAAAATTATATTTATATTTTTAATATCTGATATATATAACCTAATAGTGTGTATAAGAAGAGAAATTTAGCTTTGTAAGTATTAAGAATTATTTATGTAAGACGAATATGTAAGAATAAAGCTCTATAAGATATTCATCAGACATTTTGAGGCACTCCGCGTATATTGCTGACGATAAACATATAACTTACCTTAAAAACGTTACGATTTTTACATATCACAATAGTAATAATTACAAATACAATTACATATTTTATAATTTAAAATATCGAGCACCTAATCAGGACCGTAAGAGGTTGTTAAGGACCTTGCTATTGCCTGAAAAACATTGTCCGATAGTATATCCAAATAGATAGAAAATCCAAATTTTTTTCTCATTCGGAAATTGTTTATGTAGGTGTAGATTGAAACTTTCTAAGCAAAAACTAAAATAAAAATTAGTTTTCGAACTATAACAGAGTTCATGCGCTATTAAATGTGCGGCCTTTGACCTTAAGAACAAAAAAAAATACATTAGATAAATAGAATATGCTTACACCGGTGTAATAAACGTTTCAAACAGTACTTACAGACTTTCGAAAGACGACAATAAAAAAATTCTCATCGCGCTATCTTCGACGCACGCACACACACACACACCCATAAAAAAAACCGTAAAATAGGCAATTTCCGGTATGCAAAATGACAAATACATATACGTAATCCTATCAGCTTATTATTATTATAATAACAACTACACATACACATACAGGTATCGACTACATGGGTAATGGAAAGTGGATCAAGGTTTTAATCGCATGGTCTTTTTTAAAAGAAGCATCAGGATTTTATATATACACATACCATTGACGATAAGAAGAGACGTACGTTTCGTACATATATATGTCTACTTTGGTTACCAACTCCTCAAGGTTGATTAAAAAAAAAAAGAAGCATTATTGTCGCGTATCAAGAGAGAGAGAGAGAGGCGTCTTTTTTAGAGTCCTTGTCATCGATTTGACCGAGCACGACAATGTGCCTTGGACAAATTACCTAATTACCATCGAGTGTTTGATTTGAAGGAGTTTTCTCGTGCGTGTCGTTGTAGAATTTTGTAAATATACAATCGTCAATGGCTTATCGGTGGAAACAAAGATTTTAATGTTACTGCTCTTACTCTTGAATGGAAACGTGTATCTCAAATTTTTGATTAATCTGCGAATGATAATTCGCGTGACACAATTATTCAATTGTAACGCGTGCCATGTTCAAAGCGGAATATCGTGATATCCGTTTTTTTTTTGTTTTTTTTTGTGAATCCCATATTCACTTCTGTTCATTCAATCTTGAAATGTAATAAAGATAAAGATTATTAAAAATATAAGATCCTATAATGTGAAATAGATTAATTAAAATTATGTATTCAAATTTAGAGGTTGAAAATATTGTTATACGTTCAATTAAATCATAAACATACGGAATGAAAATTTTACTGTGAATTCCGAAGAAAAATAATTAATTGCGATGAATAAAAAATATATTAACTTTAATTCGAAATAACGATATAAAGTGGGGAACTGAATGGAATTGAATTTCAATACTATTGATTTGAATTTGAAGGAATTGAAGTAATAATATTCAAATGAATTAGAAGAAATGAAATTTGAAAAAAATTATTGAGTAAAATAGTAGAAAAGAAATTTAAAGTGTTTGAGTAATATAGAATTTATTTCAATTAAATCAAATTTGGAGAAACTGTATATTGAAATGAATTTTAAGAAAAGTATATTCATGATATGAAATGTAATATTGAATTGAATTGAAAGAAATTAAATTTTAAGAAATAAAGTTGAATTGATTTTGTATAAAATAAAATTAAAGTAATTAAGTAATATTGAATTGATTACAAATAATTAAATTTAAAAAAAAGAAGTATAAATAAGTTGAATAAGATGTTGAATAAAATTCACATAAATTAAATTTTAAGAAATAATGTTGAATTTAATTCGATGAAATGTAATACATGAAACTATGTTGAATTAAATTAATATAAGTAAAATTTAAGAAATTTGAATTTAATTAACGAATAAAAGTAATTTTGAGGCCTGCGATGGCTCGGTCGGTAGGGCGTCGGGCTCGTAATCTGAAGGTCCCATCAGGTTCGATTCCTGGCCCCTGCCGATTGATACAAACACCACTGGCGAATGTATTTTTCGACAAGTGCTTTCTTCACCAAGACATTGTATGACCTCCGTCGCTGATTAGCACCGGTTTGGGAGTATAAAAAGAGCGACGTTAAAATAATAATAAAAAAAAATAAAACAAATAAAAGTAATTTAAATTAAAAATAAAAATTCATGAAATTTAATGAAATAATATTGAATTGAATTCGATCAAACGAAAATTAAAGTAATAATACTAATTTCATTTATAATTTTAAACCAAATTTGTGATTGATAGAATTGAAACCAAAAGAAATAATATAAAATTGAATGTAATGAACTAAAATTTATTGTAACATCGAATAGAATCGATTGAACTTTGAGCTATAGCTTACAAAATATTTATTTATTTCGATTTAATATTTCGTTAAACTCACATTCTAATAATACAAAATGTTATTAATAAATGTTTTATAATAATTAGCTGTGTGAACCCTCCTCGGGTTCTTGGTAAGCTGAAAAATAAAAATAAAAAATGTTTTATAAATATTATGTGTATACAATTAAAGACCCATATAATAAATCATAGACTCCTAATTTAAAAATAATAATAAGTTTTTATTATACAAGCAAATACAAAATCTTGCGCATAAACAATCGATGTAATTTTTTTTTGTTAGAAATTCATCTTTTACTTGATAAAAATACAATTGCTTTGTCGAATTTTCACTTTCTCATATTAGAAAAATATTATTCTAATAATTTTTCATCGTATCTTAACGTAAATATATAATAATAATAATATAATAATAATAATAATAATTTGATGTATAGCTGCATCATTGTGACTTTATTTTTTAATAATATATATAACAATACATACAAATGTCACAAATTTTTACAAAAAAGAAAACGATCCTCTTATCATTCTCATTGAAATATAAAATATACATATATAATGATTATTTACCATTCGATAAAAAAAAACAGAATTAACTGGTACAGGCATTTCGTTAAACTAACCTGCAAAAAGAAATAATAGTACTTTGGTTTCTTACGGCAATAAAAAATATGTAAAAAAACAGCGATACCTCTTATATATAATCAACAAGAAAAAAAAGGATATTTTCCCTTCCTCGCTTGCAACAAGGAAAAATGTACAATATATAAATCTATATTTTCGTAACTTCAAACTTACATTTTGATCAAATTTTTTCGTCACGACCGTTGCAAGCGAGGTTTTGTCAAAAAATTTTTGTTAGTCGAGAAATTACTTAACATTATATATATATGGCATGGCACGTTGCTGAGAATGAACGAGTCATTCATATTAAATTTATATATGTATATATATGTGTGAGTGTGTGTGTGTGTGTGTGTGTGTGTGTGTATGTGTATATACGACATTGAACTCTCGCATTTATAAAAATGTAAGGCACGATTCAAGACCCTCGTAAGAACGGACCGGAAATCGGATACATCCTTGGACAAAATTTTTTTTCTCAATGCGATTTCTTTTTCTTTTATATATATATACATATACATATATATAAAAATATTTTTTATATTACAAAAGTTTCATTATGGCGATTTTCTTTTTTTTTTTTAATTTTAAAAAAAGTTATTGTTATAATACTTGAGAAGAGACGCTCCCAAAAGTAACAGTGTGTACAAGTATCTCGATATATTTTCTTTCATTTAGTTTGGAAAGTAAAAAGAATAATTATTCATAACCTCAAAAAAAAAAGAAAAAATCGAGAATACAATTGGTCCGCGATATATGAGTCAGATTTCTAACGTTATCACTAGATATAAAAAAAACAATTATCACTTTTGCCAATTAGTTGTTTACGAATACATATATGTTATGTTATATTATGGCAAAAATTTTCGTTGACATAGCTGATATATACGCTAAAACGACGTTTTAATGGTATTTTTACTTTTTTTTTTCTATATGACTAATAATAATAACTAAGTGCATTAAAGCAAGGGACGTTTTTTCTTTCCTCGTCAGTTATAATTTTTTTTTCTTCTTGAGTAAAAAATCATACTCCTGCACGTCTGACTTTTGTAAAAGTGTAAGAAAAGAAATATACTTTCTTTTTCTTTGTATTTATTTTTCCTTAGAGTTTCGTTGAATAATTCACTAGAGTTTAGGATATAGGCGACGATCGGTTCTCGTTTGTGGATCGTCACTGGCACCGGTTTTATCCATGTATACCATTTCTGTCTTCTTCTGGGACGAATCGGGTTTTGTCGTTTTGTTCTGAAAATTTTTCGGAACATTAGTATCATCGATTTAAAACCTTTTGATGAAAATGGTTAACAAAACATTTATCGGATTTTTGGTTAATATATGGATCTATTGGTCATTTTTCTCTAATGGTAATCAAAATATTTATGATACTTTTTTTATAATATAATTTTGACTAAAAACTTTTTCTGTTAAAAATTCCCAATAAAACCATTATCGGATTGCTGGCTATTTTCTCTAATGGAAATCAAAGTATATATGAAAATTTTTATTGTCTATTGTAATTATATTATTTGCGTTATTCGCTATAAAACCTACTAATTATCAAAAATAAAATTCAAAATTTTTTTCATTCGATTGATCGATCATTATACAATTATATAAATCAGCAATTTAACGACGTGTCGAGCAATAAAAATTAAATCGATTACAGTTCTATATACCAAGGCATAATTATTAACTACGACTGTTAATTGCATAAACAATCTAATCATAGTTGATTAGCAGTTACAAGATCAGGGAGTGCGTGTCAGTGTATTATTTGAATTTTTCACAATAATAATAAAAAATGTATATATTTACGAAATAATTATTACCTGTGGTAACCTGCGCCGATTGTTTATGTAACACATGATGGCGACGCTGAATAACACGAGCGACCCAATGAGCATTAATACTAATCCCGCGTACATGGTGATGTTTGGCAAATTCAAAAGCAATTTCAAATTGCCAACGACTTCGTCTGGTATTGTCACTTTCATGCTGAACCAGAACATTGGGAAGTAAAGTTTAGGAACATCTTTGAATAACCTGAAAATTTTGTCGCATGAATATTGTGTACAAGTTGATATTGCCATATACCCACAGGGTTAACATTGAAAAAGAACTATTCAATATTAACAAACATTAATTTTTTTCACAATTGAAAACATTTCTTAATTTTTTAAACAAATTATATTATTACTAACTTTTATTTTAAATTTTTTGGCCAATTTATATGTAACATTATTATATTAATTAATTATGAGACTACTCTGATTTTTTTCCATAATGGACTTACCTCAGGATGTCTCAGGAGTCATTTCATCAAATAGGCTGAAATTTTAACAGTAACTTTTAAATATAATTTCAATCCACTAGAGCAGAACAGAATTTCAATAAAAGTCTATAAATTCATTAAAAAAATTATTCAGCTGTTTTTTTACATAATTTTTCAATTTTTTCAAATAATTTAGTAAAATAATTTTTGTATTACAATGTTAACCCGATCTGTTCCATTCAAGTGGATTAAAATCATATTTAAAAGTTACTGCTGAATTTTCAGCTTATTCGATGAAATGGTTCCTGAGATATCCTGTAATAAGTACATTATAAAAAAATCAGAGTACAGAGTCTAATAATTAATTAAAATAGTTATGTTACATATAAATTGGCCAACATTTTTTAAATCAACTTAATAGTAACATAGGTAATTTGATTAAAAAATTAAAAAATGTTTTCAATTGTTTTGAAAAAAATTATTAAATGTTAATATTGAAAAAGTTCTTTTTTAATTTCAATCCAGGCTTGTGCTCTGAATAAATAAATTCAAATTGCAATCGAGTATCCAAAAATTTACGTTTAATATTACATACGAAACTATTCTTTAAGGTCAATTTTCCAAGTAAAATGAGACGTTGCATGCAGCCGTTTATCCTACATAATTCAAAACGAACAACCCATGCAAGTAGCATCATGATTACACATCATTTGAGTAATTTTCTTAACACTGAGCAGGAAAGTGATAGTAAATCGATTTTACATTAACATACTCTCCGTGATGAACACGATTTAGACTAATTTAAATTTCTTAAAAGGTATATACATATATACTTACGATACTGTCTTTGATGAGTGCAGTAAAATATTAACTTGGAGCCTAGCAGCCACTTCTATAGGTATACCAGTTGTCTGTCAAAAAAAATTGATAATAAGTTGATGCGATGTATAATCACTGTTGAAATTAATGGTTGGATATAATTGGTGGATAACTTTAATGTAGAATTGATTTGAATAAAATATTAAACATACAAAATCTGTAGACATAATTATTTACTGAACCAAGTGAATTTTAATTAAATTTTAACCAGAATTTTAAAAAGATTGTCGGATTTGAAGAAATACAATTTGAGGAATTATTACTGATTTGAACTCTCATATACAAATGAAATTTAAAGAAATATTTTGTATTCAAAGCAATGAAATTATAAGAAATTGTATTGAATTGAATTCAAAGAAATTAAATTTTAAGAAATAAAATGTAATTGATTTCAAAGATACTAAATAAAATTATATTGAATGCCGAAGAAATAAAATTAAGAAACAGCATTGAATTGGAATTTAAAGAAAAAGAAGTTCATGAAATGAAAGAATATTGAATTGATTTCGAAGAAATGAAATAATATTGAATTGAATTCCAAGAACTACAATTTAAGACATTACTATTCAATAATATTCAATGAAATTAAATTAAATTAATCTGGTAAAACTTATATTCTACTCTATCTTATCTACATGTCTAAAATTGAAAAATGTAAATACCGAACAACATACCCAATAATGGTAATGTTCATCTCTCGCAGTCGGTAAAGTAGGAATCTGACTAAAATTATCAAATAATTCTAATAAATAAAAATAAACATACTGGTTCTAACGTAATCCAAAATCCATGATCCGCCTCGTTCGGACTAAGTCCATGGAAATCATTTCTCAACGATGGATCAGCCTTATGGAAGTGAGGTAGACTGATAAACCCTGGTGCTCCGTAACGACAAGCAGTGATATTGATGAGACCTAACGGTGAGCATTCGCCATTACAATAACATTGACCTTCGTTTACCACATCAGGATCTTCATCTTCGTCTTCTGGCCTAATCGTTGTAGGGTCGACAACGAAGAAATCTTCTGTGGTGGTCGTCGGTTCAAAGTACTTTGCCTGCTCGTGTGGATAGCGCCTCTTCGTGTCGTTGCTCAGTGTTTTCTTACCCAACGAGAATTTGTAACCTTCGAGACCTTTGTGATCGATTTTACTTTCGAATTCGTATGTCACCGGTCTGCAATGATAATGAACGTAATGATTATAAAGATTTCTTTTTTACGGACGAAGGTACACGTTATTTTTATTAGAATTTAAAAAATGAAAAAATAATTGAATTTGTTGATATTTTACGTTTAGTAAAAAGTAAAACTAAAAAATGTCTTATATCATTGATTGATCATAAGCATACTATCGATTATGGAATGTGCCAATATGTTGATTTTCCAAAAATATCAAATTCGAAAAAATAGAACCTTTTGTCATCATACAAACATTATATAAATAAAATTGTACATTGAATTAAGTACGTAAATCATTTTATAGGGTTGTTAATTAAGAAAACAAATATTGACGAAGCTTTTCCGTTGCTTTCAGAGAGATCTGATTGATCCATCAATGACGTGAGTCAATTCGGATAATGCAACACCTGGCGATTAATCATTTCCAGATTGTATCTCGTAACAACTGGACGTATTAGACATTTAAATGGAATTCGTCACCTGCATATATCTGGAGTGAAGAGTTGTATATCTTCTTCCGTTCGGTAAGGTGGCCAAAAGTCACCAGCACTTCCCTCGACAGCGTTGCACGGACTCTTGTAAAATCTGGTGGTGTCTTTGAAATTCCAATTTTTCAATTTGCCAAGATTTGTAATCTCGTCGACACCTGTCGCTACGTTATTGTAACCATCGAACTCGAACGATCCGTTCCTCTGTAAACAGATCGATGATCATTCAAAAATAATAATCAATGCAACGATTAGATATAAACATTTGTAAACGTCCCAATAAAATATTCAAATTTTCCGCCACTGTCACGTAACCGCCTTTTTTTTTTCTTTATTTCTTCTTGACCGTAAAATTGCGTATTCATCTAAATGTTCATCGTTATTATCTAATAGCTTAGGAGAAGACGAAAAAAAGATATCTTAATTTATACATAATATTGTTGTTAAACAAGGAAAAAAGAGACACTTTTAAACATCAGGTGTCACAGTGTGAGTTGAGTTAGTCAGTTATGGTAATAAATTAGTACACATTATCTGTTCTTGGCTATTTATTCTTCAATCAGTGACCTACATCCAGCTTAAGCTATTCAGTGCCAATTTAAAGTAAGCGTCTACGAATCATTCCTGTACGTACAACGACCGATCGAAACCATTTAATAGACTAAAGTTTCCCGTAGCATTGAACTGCCAATAATTAAATTCGTTACAATAATTAAGTGTCCCTCTCCATCTTTGTCATTTACTCGTAACTAATGTCGACAAATTTTTTTTTCATCTAATCGTCAATTTTTTTATGATTATTTTTTTAATCTTGAGCGATTGATTGTGACATTGTTTGTCATAATTTTTATGGCATAAAATTAGGTAAAAAATATCTAGAAATATATATTTTTATTTTAAAGATGGATTAGTTTCTATCAAGTGTTTCATTATTTATTTTAATATTAATAATTAGTTAATTAAATTCTATAATTTTTCTTAATTTCGATATTGACAAAGTTAATAACAATATAATTTTGTTATTATGTCAATAATTAAAACAAATTTCCAATCTATTTGTTAAATTAATAGAACAATAATTAAGTTTTTAACCTTAAGGTTTTATTGAAATTGATTAATTATAAAATTATTAGCTATTGAATAAAAAGTTACCATTAAGTCCATAGCTTACGCCCAGTAAATGGTCTAACATAACCTCAAAATATTTATCTTGCATAAAGTGTGAACTATTTTTTATCAAGCAACTACGAAATTTTGAGATCAAAAATAGGTAATAAATCCATAGTTTGAGTCAATTTGGTATAAAATTGGCCACTAAATCCATAACTTACGGCTAATCTATAGTTTCGCTTTGTAGTCTCACAAATGTCGATTTATTGGCTATTTTTAAATGTAACCTGAAAATTCTCGATTTCATAAATTTATAATACCAATAAATGGTTTGATGTAACTTCCCAATTCTTAATTTCTTGCCATCACGACAATTATACAAATGATTTAAAGAATTTTTCTGAAATATTACACTTATACATATTTAAAATGATTGAATACTTACTGTATAAAACCAACCAAATCGATCGAATGGCGGCGAATCATCATCCATCCCAGACATTTTTCCCATAGTGATAATTTTATCCTCGAATCCCGTAAACAACAGTTCGTCAACTGTTTTGAATACGTAGATTTTGCTCGAAAACTGGTTGAGCAAGTAAGACAAACTTTGTTGGATCATAAATGGCCAGTATCGAATTTTGTGTGCTGCTGACTGAAACACAATACTTGTTGCTTAGAATATCAATTGTTTCTCGACGCAATATCAGTTGGGAGAATGTTTGTTTAGGTCAAAGAATTCAGCAAGATTTTTAATAAATCATACCACGGCTACAACGTTGAGTTGTAAAATTTTGTCATCCAATGAGCCATTGCTTCTCGCGCTGTCGAAAAACCACGATCTTCTTTGATTATAGCTGACTGTGTAGTTTTCCGGATGGAAGACTATGTTTATTTTTTCCCTCCTCTCGCTGAAATGTTAAATGTGTCGTCAAAATTTCAACAGTTTTATTTGTATTTACATTTTTTAATCATTACGTTCAGGTATGGTCAGACATCAATCTGTCAAGAAAAAACCGATTTATGTAACATTTAAGGAAATTTCAAAATAAAAAAAACATAAACGTTTGATCGGTACGAGTTTAACAAATTGCTAAATCGTTTGGTTATCTTGAAGACGATTTTACAATAAATAGCGAAGTGATGACACGACCCACATGTAGTAAATTGTGATTGACGTGACAATTTTCTGGTAATTCGAAAAACGTTTATTTGTAGTGTTGTGGATTGAAGAATCTACACGCACACACCTTTGCTCGCTCTGCACTTGAAATAATTCGTAATTATCGTCGTTTGTTTTGTGGCCGAGGTGCTTATTTACACTTTGTAGTGACATCCAGAATTTCTTTAAGGTTGATTAAGCGTCGACATATTTTTTAATAAAGAAAAGAAAATATTTTTTGGGATCTTTTGTTACTGTTAGTAACAAATGTACATTTGTAGGTTGGTTTGCTATAATTTTATTCTTATAATTTACTCAAAGGGAATGAACTTTTTAAATTAGATTTAATTAAAATTTTCAGATTTGTTAAACTTTATTATTTCAATTTTTATGTTTGGGTTACCGATGTTCGATTATTTATTGCCAATATTTTCTTAATTTAATTTTGATATTTTAAAAAATTAAACAATATTACTACCATTGTTTAAATGAATCTATCGTTCGTCCAAGTAATCTTTAGTAAAAACTTTTTTACTACTATTACAACCACATTTAATATTTCTTATTTTTTTTCATTTTGTCTGTGAGGGCCTTATATTTCTTATCAGCACTATAGAATGAATTTTTAAATCAATAAATTTAATGCAATTTTTCGTTCAACGTGATAGTACATATGTTATGAATGAAAATTACCGACTAACTGTTCATTATTAATATTGAATTTTTCTTATAAACTCTACATTGTAATAATTTTGTAATTATACCTGGTAATGATAAATAAAAATAAGTCTAATGAATAGGTTTTTCTTTATATATTCTTTATATTCCAATTTTATATTATAATTATTATTTTCATTATGCGATGTGTAATTTTGTTTAGGAATTTTTTTTCTCGAAAATAGTATATTACATACCATGGCCAGTAAAATAAGAAATGTCTCAGATCACATGTAATTGTCGGCCGAGGCGAAGCCGAGGTGGACGATCATGTGATCTGAGGCTTTCTTTTTTACTGGCCAAGGTGTGTATACTATTTTTCTGCTCGACGTTGCCGGAAAACGGCGACTTCAATTCGCGCAGCGGCCGGGAAGTTGCCGCTTTCCGGCCGGAGGGCAGAAAAATTATTCTTAAAAATTATTTATTAAAAATTATCACCTTCTAAACGTTATAAGCTTTCTATCAGAACGATTTTTATATTACAATTATTAATCGATAATAGTAAATTACCATATTTTCTAACCGAAATCCTCTTAATAAAAATTATTTACTTAAAAAGTATCTCTTCCATTTCTCTTTAAATTCTTTATGACCTTTTTTTTAATCTCACAATTTATTTATAATTTGTAGATCGATAGCAGTAGATCCCTGGGATTAAAAATTGAACGTTCAATATAAAACAATATTAGCATGAAATAATTACATAAATCACTCGACTCACCAAATTAAATGATAATTTACAACGTTTAGTATTCAATTAATCGTTCACTGTCTAACTCGGAAAACATTATTTAATTTCATCCTTAATTTCAGTTTTTCAAATCATTACCCGCACGTATATATCTTGATATTATTAAGCTTCACAGCAGACAGGTGTTTTAATCTCGTAATATGCTATTATTCTGACGTTGTGTACAGATAAGACGTTTGAAAATTTTCATCAAATGCGCGCGCGTAAATTCGTATCGTAAGAAGAAATAATGTTGTGATAACACGATAAGCCGTTAGAACACCTCAAATCTAGTCTACTCGATAATTGATCTTCATTTATTATAATTATTTTGTGATGATTATTTATTCATTTAATATCAATTGTTACACGTGATAAATTGTTAAAAATTTTTTATTTTTAATATTTAAAATTTATATTTTATTTACAAGTGTTAAATAAAAAATAATTATTTTTCTATTGATCTTCATACGTTTTCACTTTTATTTAGATTATCTCTATTTTAATTGATATGCAGTTAAGTGATAGGTAAAATAATAGTTTCATAAATTTTCCTTACTTTCTTATTATTTTTAATTAGAAAATTGTTATTTCCTTATATTCAACATCCACAAAAAATTAGCTAAAATTTTTTTTTGATCATTTTTTCAATTAAAAATTTAAAAAAAATTTTTTTTTATAAATATCAATTTTGAATTGGTGATTTTTTAAATTATTTTCTTATATATTTAATATTGAGTTATAAACAAAACAATTGCTTAAAAGAATTTCTCAAAAATCTTCATATAATTTACTTATTTCTATTTATTTATTTAATTATATTCTGTAACTCATACATATAAGTTATACAAATAGTTTTAATTAAAGTTTATTTTTATTTTTTATATTTAATAATCGTAATTATTTAAAAATATTATTTTCTATTGCTTTTAATGTTTTTTTTATTAAATCACGATTATTTTTCAATCAATTTTTTTAACATATAATTATTATATTGAATATGTTATAACCGCTTTCATCTAATTAATGCAATTACATCCTAGTTTTATCGTTCAATCGTACTAATGAACTTGTGTAAATTTTTTTTTCAACTATAATTAATTGTTTGCTAATCAACGCATCGTGTTAATCAAAACGATAAAAATTATCTCTTGGACATCTATAGAATGAAATCATCAAGGGTTACCATATTACAAACCTAATCTTGTAACATTTTTTAACACGTTAAAAAATAGAGAAAAATGTCAAAATTACAAGAAATATGAATGAATAAAATTCAATCATAAATTTATTTAATTTCACATATTAAAACCTCAATGAAAAATTTGGCTATTCGTTTTTAGTTTACGAAATTAGCGACGCGACGGCGGTTTCTTTATCTTTTTCATACAAGCTCGTTGTACAGGTCGGGTCGAAAAGTAATTAATAACCAACCAATTACTTCATGAAGTTGTAGTGGTCGCTCGCCTACGTATAAGTGAATCGTCTCATTGCTCATCAAGATGTCAATATACGGAGTAAGGTTAAATGTTCCTTTCCTTCGCATGGTTACCAACTACGCTATTGCTATTATTATTGTAGCTGTTGTTGTTGAATAAAAATTGAATTGTAACAGTAGTGTTATATATTTTTTGTAGTCAATATTATTAATTTTTTTGTACATAATTTTATTTTTTATGGGTGATCGTAAGAGATGATGTTGAGATGTTGCAGGAAACTACTATTATCATAGTCAATGATTAAATTATGATTTAAATAGGATTGTATTTAAGAATCTAAATAGTTTAGGATAGTTGAAAAAAAACAGAAGTATATTTATGGAGCTACATTTTCAAAGAAATTTGTTGTTGGTGTTTAATGTTGCGTTAATTATAAATTATAGGGACCTACCATTATCAACATGCAAAAATATGTCTAGAATGAAACACAAAACTTCAGAAAAATTCACTAAGGAAAACGTATGTAAGAAACTAACAAACCAGTTTCTTCGAAAAAAAAAAATTTTGTTGCAACTTCTAGTGGTGTTATTATTAATTACAGGGACCTATTTATCGCAACCTAAAAATAATGCATAACAAATTACTTTCATCTTGATAAAAATTAAATTAAAAAAAAAAAACAAAAAAGTTAACGTAGAAAACATGCTAATGAACTAGTTTTTATGAAAATAAATTCTATTAACCTACGTTTATCAATCGAATAACTGAATTAAAAATGTAATAGTACGTAAATAATGTTAACAAAAATTGAAAATTACTAACAGAATTACTTTTTAATAAAGCAACTTTATTGTTCGCAATATCAAGAGAATGTCGAAACCAAATTACAGAGAGCTACCATTATTAACAGAAACCATACCTATTAATATTATTAAAATTTTTGTATGAATATATAAGTATTAAAATCTTTACAAACATTCGTAAAGAAAATTGAAAACGTATAAATAAAACTGACGAAACAATTTATCAAAAAATTGTTTGTCGATAATTTAAATTTCATATTGAATCTAAATTATAGGGATTCATCTATTTATCAACTCAGACATTATAAATAAAATATCTGATTAAAAATCTATACGAAAAAAGTGACAATACACGAATAGAACAGTGAACAGGAACTAATAGTAACTCGTTATAGTATAAAATACAAAATATAGTAGTAAAAAATACAACATACCGTCGGTAAAGAAGATTGGGTATCTATCGGTAACCCACAAAAAAAGTCAAGTAATTAAATTAAAACTTAAAAATTTTCGCACTTAATAACAACAAAAATCCAACCCTGATAAAAATCATAAAAGACTTTTAGTTATAATTATTAGTTAATTTCGACAAAGTCTGTTGATTTTTAACTTTTAAATTAGCTAAATATTGGTTAATTAAAAAAAAAAAAATTACCTAATTTTTGATTAGAAATTGTATTTATTTATTGGTACAAAATAAATGTGTCATGTAATTAATTATACTTTAAATTAATAAAATTTTATCAAATAAGAATATATATTATAACAGATTATAATGCGACATATATATAGATAATTGTAATGCATACTTTTATCAATGCACCAATTTTTATGTATTTTCAGGTTGTATTCGTATTTTTAATCTAATTTTATAGGTGACAGAAATTTAGTTCGAAACAAGTTAATCGCTGGCCATTCGCATTATATCATTTTCGATGATGTTTAATAGTTATTAACTAATTTTTAACGTCGTAACTGGATACTGAACCAAAATTACAAATATCTACACCTTTCAACCCAAAAATTACGTTTTCGTTTTTAATGAAAAATTAATTTTTATAATAATAATTGAATAACAAATTTTTTACGAGTAATTTTGACTAAAAAAGGGTATAATTTTTAAACCTAAACATCCTAATTAAATTATCGATATAAAAGTCTGAAAATATATGGGTACATTGTTTAAAGTTTGCATAAGGATTTTACTGTTCAAAATTTTTCCAAAAATTAATTTTTTTGTTTATAAAGAAAATGTAAGAAATACCCAATTTCTGATGCCTTCGTCCCCTTAACTAAGAAAGCTTAGTTAAATATCTATTAACCAAAAATAAAAATACCACGAAATTAACAATTAACAAATTCGAATACAATCAATTTCCCAAAAAGTAATTCGATTAATTTTCATCGCTATATATACATATACACGATAATTTGTCAATTACACAACCACACTATGTACTAATAATTAACCCGATTACACAATCACAAACCGAGTTATAAGGTAATATGAAAACGAGTAGGATAATTATATGCAAATAAACCTATATATTTCTTTTTCTTCGTTTTTCTACTTTTTTTGTATTTTAAGTTAAACATCGATAAAAGATTAATAATAGCATACTAATTATGAATCGCGCAAATAAAATTGTCCGTCGTCAGGAATTTTCATTAACGGTTGGAAAATCAAAATATTACACGATTCGATTCTAATTTCACGTTATCGTGTCGTATGTACACTCGATAAAAGTTCCGCGTTCGTTTGCAACCTTGAAATATCGCAATGAATTTTTAAACTGCATCATTGACGGTTAATTATTATCTGTTTTGTCTGATGAGTATTTATATGTAGGTTTTTTTTTAATTCTCACTGGTGACCGTAATGTGACGATCTGATGATTTTTATCACTTTTTTTCGTGTACACGGAAAGGATTATTTTATTAAAATTACCGCGATGACAAGAGTTGGGGAAAAATAACTTAAGAGTTTATTATTTTTGTCGTGTTATCCAAGTAATTTTACATCAGACTTATAATTTTGATTATTTTTAACGATCTATTTCAGTAATTTTGGGCTTTCAAGCATCAACTGATCGAAATAGAACTATCCTAAAAATTTATATATTTTTTACCGTTCAATTACAGTAATTTTTATAAAAAAATATTTTTAGGTTCGTAGTGATTGTTCGAAAAAAATGATCCTGAACTTTTGTAAGTTTTATCACCTTGTCATCAATTTTTATAAGAAAATCAGATGTTCAGCTAAAAATCGATAATTCTGATCATGCTGATGTAAACTATCTAATATTCATGATTGTCATCGCGATATCGTGACAATTCTATCCCTGGTAGAAATCATATTCCATTAAATAAGTATTAAATAGACTGTTTGAATAGAATGGGCAAAAAATAGGCGAAAAATGTGCCCATTTTTCTCCTATCGATGAAACGCTTTTTCTCACATTTTATGACCATTTATTAAAGTAAAATCCTATTTTTCTCCCATTTTTGAGCTTGTAAATATAGATTACAGTTGAGTCTAGTTATGTCCTATTAAATATCTATTAAAAATGGACAAGTGAAAAATCTAATAAAACAGCGTTTATCTTCGTAAATACTGGGAATACAACAGAAATTAGTTGTAAATCAGACGAAAACGTTAAAAACCCATCCGAAACTATAGGAATTTTGAAGTTTACTCTTTCCGGAAAGCTGGAAAGAATATTTAAATATTTTGAGGTTATGGTCATTCTATTAAATGCTAGTAAAATGGGAGAAAAAGCGTTTCATCACAAGGTATTTACTACCAATTTTTAATTCCTAGTTCTTAGTTTTAAATTTCTACTAGGGATAAGAAGAATTTCTTAAGTTAATAATTTTGATCAAGCTGCCATGGTAATTTTCATGAGAATATTTTTAAAATTTTTTAGTTCATAATTTTTTTGCCAAGGTAATTTTTATAAGAACATTTAAGATTTTGACGAAGGTAATAAAAAATTTCTGTCATAGTTATTTCTACAGAAAAATTTGAAGTTGTAAATCAGCTGTCAGACAAAAATCAACTTAAAAATTCATAATTTATATCGAATTGTCATAGTAAATGTTATAAATAAATTTGATTTTAAAACATCAACATACGCACTATCGTGGTAATTTTTACAAAAAAAAGACTCTGATTACTCCTGTCATTAAAAATGTCAAAAAAATGTTAAAGCAAACTTGCTCTTGATATTCAATGTTGATATTTCCTTTTTTTCCTCTTTTTTCTACGAATAATTAATTTTTTATCCGCTTTGTTTTCCTATCGAGTTCCAAAGATAACGATATTCATTTAACCTAAAAAAATCTACGTTTCTAGTATTGCAGATTCGCTTGTTTTCGCGTTCCGTCGAACTTAAAGAAAATTGTTATAAATTTTGTTGGTCCGTTTGATAAATAATATTACGTTAATACTTCAGCAGTCTGCAGAGGAGACCAGAAAGTAACCGTCAGTTACTGACCTGATTCGTCGCATCTGTTTCAATCGTCAGATCACATTTTCGAATATACCTAATTGTCACGTTACAATGAAAAGTATGACAGTTTGATTACCTTGTGGCCCTAATATGACGTAACATATTTGTTTTCGGTAAATATTAATGGAATTTTACGGAAATAAATTGTTTTAAGCATCATGATAATTTCAATTTTTTTCGCAATAATGTATCTTTTTGTTTGGAAAGTAATTTTCGTAGACAGTAATACTTTGGCGAATTTCTGTGGACGAATATTGGTAATTTTAAGAAAAGTGATGAAGCAAGAGTGAAAATGAACTCTCTTATAAATTTGGTTGTAAAATTGGCAATTATAACGTTAATGGTAATGTAAAATTAAAATTCGAACCAAACTTCAGTCTTAATAGAAGTTTTTACCATAATTTAGTCCTAGTTTGAAATTGGGATGTTTCTTTTCGCTATTATATAGTATAAGAAAGAAATTGTTTTTTAATTTATCTTTAATATGTTTGTTTTTACAATTTGGCTGATTGATATTTCCCTACATTTTTAACCAAAATCACCCACTTTTATTAATAAAATATAAATAAAAATCAAATCAAAGCCTGTTCCTACTATAAACATTATCATAATGTGATGTTAAAATTTGCTATTTATCTACCATCGATAAAAATAAAAACAAAAATAAAACCAAAACCGGATCTTATCAGAAATTTCCACTAAATTCATTAAATTAATCAAATTATCGATAATAATAAAAATGAAAATAAAGTCTCTTCCTGCTAGGAATTTCATCATAAATTAGAATAACTTGCTAATTTTAGTCCAAAAATTTGGTTAAGAGTTTTTTTATTACTATATTAATAGTTGGACTGAAATTAAGTTTGATCCCTGTTAGAATCACCACTATTTTTTATCCAAAATTTGGTCACATTTCCCAAATTCGAACCGTCAATTGCCATATCTTCTACCATTTCTTTCAAAAACTTTATAATGTATCAAAAACTACCAAATTCCTTTATTTTATACCACAGTAAACTTTACCCCAAATTGACCAAATTCTGCCAAAGCCATCAAATTTTTAAATTTTGAACGAATAATTATCAAAACGTCCATCATCCCTTTTGAAACTTTGTAAAATATAAATATACCAAACAGCTTAATTTTTTATCATCATTCCCTACCATACACTTAAACTCCAATTTCACCAAAATTTTGATCACAAACGTCACATTACCCCAAATTTATACAAAAAAAGTGTCAAAACTTCTATCGTCCCTTTAGAAAACTTTATTAACTAAATAAAACTATCAAACTGCTTTATTTTGATTAAATCATAACCAAATACGTTTCTAAACTAAAACTAATAGCAAAATAAAAATAAAAGAAAACTCACAGGAAACTATATGGTCCGAGTTGAACTAAATTTGGCTTCTTATCAGGGTCCATGAGATCCTCTGGATTTGTCCAATTAAAAAAATAGACATCCAGATAGGTTGGCAGGCCTTTCGTGTCTTTCCACACATCGTAGCTTTTCGAATGTGGCGATAACGATAATGCCTGTAGACAGTGAATTAAAACAAATGTATCAGCGATATTATTCTTAGAGCATCGGGTATATACACATTATCACTCGGATGAAATAGCATAAATCAATTCGTAAGAAATGGAGAAAAAAAATAAATAAATAAAAATTTATATAATATGTGTGTGCACAAGCTGATAAAACGTGACTTCGAAATGAGAACAACTATACGAGCACAGTAAATTTCAATATAAATAAATTATATTAATTATTAGAATTATCAAAATATATTGATTGATAAGTTTATCTCGTGCAAACGGCAATATATGATGAAAAAAATTACAGTATAATTCGTTGTAAATATCAAAATTACAGTAACTTCAAAAGAAAAACTATTATTTCTGAATGGAGTTATAAAAATGTCTAGTTGAAACGAAACTGCAACATAGTTCGTTAAAACAAAGTGAGATTACTGATGTTTCACAAATTTTGTTATCGACGATACTATTGATGAATTTATAATACCATTCGTTACAAAGAATAAAATAACTGTAAATTCAAGAAAAAAAATTATTAATTGATTAAATTGTGAATGGTTCTGAAAAAAATTATGTATTATGATATTCTATTATAATCAAATATTACAATTACTGTAACTTCGAAAATGTCTAGTTTAGATTAGGAATGTATTTAAAAAATTACATTATCATTCGTTAAAAATATTAAAATTAATTCGAATTATTATTATGAGTATCTCTAAAAAATAATTTTATCGTTCGTTGCAAAAAATATGAATTTTTTATCATTAGTCGCAAATATAAAAATTACCATATCATCCAATATAATCCAATATAATTGGTTGCAAATACGAAACTTACTGATACTTACGAGAGAAAATATATTACTACATCAGGCTGTGCAATTTTAAATTGTAGAAGACAAATGATTGTCAAAATTACAATAGCATTTGTTGCATATGTATATTAAAATTACTGTAAAATCGTAGAAAAATTTTTAAATATAATTGTTAAAGTTTCTAAATAATTACAATATCATACGTTGCAAGAAATAAAAATTGTATTATTTGCTGCAAATATAAAAATTACAATATAATCCGTTGCAAACCTTAAAAATCACAGTACCATTAATTGCAAACGCTAAACGTTCATATAATCCTCTTTGCAAACGTCAAAATTACCATAACTTCCGGGGTGAAGAAAAAAGGAAAAAAATATTATATTTATTTGTAAAACTCACGCTACGAATGATGCCGTGGAAGAGTAGGTGACGCAATAAGTAAACAGCCGCACCGACGAGGATAAGAGTGAGGCCAACGCTGCCGAGCACGACGGTCCTGCTGGTCCAGGGCCTCATGGCTACGGCAATACTGTTCGAATTTGATCCGTGATGATGATGGTGATGATCCCGTACTCGCTACCCGTCTCAACAGCATGTGCGACCGGCTTTGCTTGCAAACTCAACTCGACTCTCCTCCTCCACCTTCTCCTCCTCCTTCTCCTCCTCCTCTATTCTTCTTATTCTTTCTCCTCTCTGGACAGATAAAGAGAGAGAGAGAGAGTTTAAATAGATAATACGGTATCTAATCTGGATAGCCGTCAAGATTCTTTTCCTATGTTATTGTTTTTCTCCCGTGTTTTATTTTATTATTATTATTATTGCTTTTTTCGATTTTTACTAAGGTATCGTGTGTGCGTGTACGAAAATTTCTATCACTGTTTGGTTGATGACGTTGTTGATGCGTTATACGAACCTAACCTCGAAAATATTATGAGCGAAGGGAGAAGAAGAGGAAGGATTTAACGTTTTATGTTTTCTAATTTTTTAAAATAAAGTTTATGGTGTTTCTACTTATTTTCAATCAGCGCTCGTATTATTTTTTAACACATAATTACATTTTGCATACGACTTCGCTATATAGAGTACTTATTAAATTCAAATGTATTTTTTTTCTATAATGATTTAAGTAGATGACATACCCGGTAGGTTACCTACTGAGCAAAAAGAGATAATTATTCCATTTATTTTAAAAAATACGCAATTTTATGTAAAATTCGAATAGAGAAGCACTAGATAATTAAATAATAAGTCATTCTACAAAGTTTCAAGTTAATACAACAAAGACACCCTAAAAATTTTCTGCACCAAAAGTGTACGATTGTTTGTGATTCTTCGGTGCAGAAATTTTTTAAGTTGTCTTTGTTGTATTGACCTGGAACTTTGTAGAATGACCTGATTCGTCGTATATAATTATTATTGAATGATTTAGTGCTTCTGTATTCGGATTTTGCATAAAATTGCGTAATTTTTCAAATAAATGTAATAATTACCATTTTGATACAAAGTGCGTAAAAGGCAATCTTACGCACTGCTTGGATTTTAAAAATCGCATCTACGCCCACGATATCAAAAAATATTGGTCGATACACGAGCGAAAGATGATTTTCAACTCGTGCGAATATTACCCTCGTTTCGCTCGGGCGATAAACTCGCGCTCGTTCGAAAATCAACACTTTCGCTCTTGAATCGAAAAGTACTATTTTTGGCTCGGTCGGTAATCCACCGAGTAAGCCACCCCCTTACAGTTTTTTTTGACACTTCGGTATTCAAATTACAGGGATCTACTATTATCGACCCGGAAATTTAAATAAAAGGAATCGTGTAGTTTAAATTACGTATGGAATAAATTGAGGGAACTATTATGTAAAAAAAGTAAATTTTAGTTATAATAATATTTAGTTAATATTTTAGTTAAAATTATATTTTTAATGCATCGTCAATAAAATACTATAATATCGGTAACAAGTCAAATAACTGATTTAAAAATATAAAAACTATAGAAAACGAAGACTTCTCAATGGCACACCGGTACAAATTGCAGGACTCTACCATTACCAACCCAAAAATCGTATTGAACATTTTTGAATTTGTCAAGGTTTTAATTCACGTACACAGAAGAAGCTGAGGGTGCTGTTTCGTAAAACAACAGTAAATTACATTTATAACTCATTGTCGATAAAAGATGATCAACGTTGGTAACCCAAAATAATTGATTTAATAATTTGAGAAGTTGATTAAAATAATCATTTAATTCTCATTATGTATTCGTAATAAGTAAATAAGTGTGCAATTTAAGAGTTCAAAAACTTTCAAATGGCACGAGGGTTATACATTACAGGGATGTACGATTACCAATTCTTAATACACAAATGATTCAGTTTTTATTAAACAAGGAATTCAATATGTCGAAAAAGACGTTCGGTAAGGGTGTTGTGTTTTCTTTGGAGATAATCTGAGAATATTTACAAATTTTTTTAGTGATAAATCAGCAAAATTTTTGGGCAACCATGAATCATTGTTTTATAGCTACAAATTACCGACAAAAATGATTATTTACGTATAATTATTTAATAATCAATTAATTCGTGAAAGTCTGTCATTTTTTTCAAATTTTTCTTATAATTATAGGTTTTAAAATTTTTGGGATTTTTTAGATAGATCTCTGTAATTTGGGTATCACATCCCCTTTATAGATTTTTTGAGAAAAAATAATTTTTTAAAATTATAATTCTACTTTCTCGGTAATTGTAATAAAATCAGGCTCAATCGGTTTCACAAACATTATATTCGGTCATGCAGAATATTTCCTCGCGGCGCAACAAAAACTAAAAAAATAGGTATAAAATCTATTAGGATAATTATTTGAGAAAAACTTAAATATTTAAAATAAAAATAACACTGTCGATAATTGTACTAACAATCAGGCTATGTCAATAAATAACAAAATTTGAACAAATGCAAAATAAATAAATAAAATGATAAAAAGAAACTAAAGTTCACTATATACTTTATAAATTTTTAATAATTATTATTCTTAACGCGTTACATAATATCACAAAAAATCAGTAATAAACACCTATACTCAAATAATTAATTATTCTCAGAAAAAAAGAAAAAATTACAGATCAATTAGAATTAGAATTATAGATGAATTATAAATTTGAAAAAAATTAAAATATACAAGAAATCATATTTAATTCGTTATGTTCCACGTCAAAAAAATCGAAGATTTTAATAATACATGGCGTAGAAGCCATTATTAATTTGTTGATTATTAATTTGTCGGTCGATTTTTATTTTGCAACTATGTTTCGTCGTGATTTGCAATTAGATCACTTGATTTCATAAATTATAAATTTAATTAGAAAATAAAAAATGTGTAACATGAATAAGCCAATATTTTCCGTAATACATTCTTTAGATATAAAATAATGTGAATTTATTTTATGCATTGGACGATTTACTGCACGAGAGAGTAAAAGTAAATTTACTCTGTCTTTATCAGTATGAGTAAACGATTAGAAAAGGAATTATGAACAAACACGTAAATTTCAATCAAATTATTAATTTAAAGATTTTTTTCAATTTTGAAGTGAAACATGTGTTGAACGAATTTTTTATTTTAGTAATTTTAGAGTATGACATGTTCGAAACGATCATTTAATTTTAGTAAACGAGATGTTCCGAAGGATTTTCTAAAGTGCAGGATATCTACATGTTTTGAAGGTACTTTTATAATTTTAGGATACGGCAAGTCCTGAAGGACCTTTTTAATTTTAGGGTACGGCATGTTTTAAAGAACCATGTTTATGTTTAAGCTACAATTATTTTTAAGTTTCGGGATGAAGCCTAATCTTCATAACTTTTTTACCTAATAAATAGATGTAGATTACACATTTTTTTAAACCCTTTCAAAATTTAGGATTCGGCATTTTTTGAAAGACCTTTTTAATTTTAGAGTACGATATGTTTTACAGGAATCTTTTAATAATTTATGATGTTTGTGTTTATTATCCTCTGAAATAAGTAGACTTAACTTATTCTTAGAATACGACAAATTTTTAAATGTATTTGTAATTGTAGAATAAAAATTCGTTTTTATTTTAGGATAGAGCATGTTTTTCATGGCTTTTTTAATTTTTGATAGGATACACGACATGTTCTGAAATACGGTTTGATAATTTAAGGTACATAAAGTTGTAAATGATCTTGTTAAATTTGTAGGGTACACTAAGGTAAAGTACCCAATACTTGGACAAAACGGAAATTCGGACCTATAGTTGGACAATTGGAAAACTATTGATTATAAATTAAAATATATAAATAAATAAATGTTTGAAAATTATATTAATTTTCTTTTATGTAAATATTTGCTCATTCCATTACATTTATAGTTATTTTCCATGTTAATTTATTGCAAATGCATTTTATTTTACAAGCATTCTTGAATTGTTTCATAATAGCATGATTTTACCCTTGTGTCATGTTCATTAAGAGTATGGTATATTGTAATAAAATTTCATAATTCGCATTAATACGTTTACGTTGCTAATTTATTTCAAAGAGTTTACCATAACGATTGAGATTATAACAAAATAACTGTGTAAAAGTACTTATTTTTTTTTAAATTTCGTGTCCAAGTATACCGTCCAATTCCGTAGTACTTGGACAATAGGAATGTAGTGTCCAACTTCCCCTCCCTTTCACAAGTCTTATTACGCAGTACATGGACACGTATTCTAGTAGGTGTTTAATTGCTACATTAAACAATAAAAGTGTTATATTAAGTAGTATTTGAAGCAAAAATAATGAAATTAGCAATAAATAGTGACTCATTAACCTTTAATTTACGACTGATAATATCTCGCACAAGATATTTTTGAGACTATTATAAGCTAACCTCAAAATCTTGAAGTAAGTACAAACTTAATCTAAACTTATTATTATTTAAGTTGAAAAATTAACAAAATAATAAATAATTAAGTATCAATAAATTTATATAAATAAATTTTTTTATTTTCAGTTATTTGAATATAAATTTTAAACATGGGTAAATTTAAATCTTCAAGAAAAAAGTGTAGTCTGAAGAGTACAAAAATTCAAGCAGTGCAAAGTGAAAATAAGAAAGATGCTCTTAAAACAAAAGTTCAATGTAAATCAAAGGTGCAACGCAAGAGTAAAATTATAAAAAAGAAGAAACGAATAGAAAGAAACTACAGTATTGATGATGTGCATATGGCTTTGTCTGCAATATCGGAAGGACAAACCTTGAGACAAGCAGCTGATAATTTTAGAATACCGAAGAGTACATTGTTTGCAAAGTTAAAAATGCTTCAACCTATTGAATGTAAGAAAGGTCCAAAAACAGTTCTTACTGCAGATGAGGAAACTGACATAGTGAAGTGGATTATTTTCTGCGCTGAAGTGGGTTTTCCTGTAACGAAGACACAATTATTAGATTGTGTGCAAAAGTATGTGGTGAACAAGGATACGCCATTCAAAAATAATCGTCCTGGGAAGCACTGGTACAATGCTTTTATGCGTAGGCATCCCAATTTGAGTAAAAGAATGGCTCAAAATTTGACTTCTACAAGAGCCGCAGGCAATGAGAAGGATCTTCGCAGTTGGTTTTGTAAAGTTGAAAGTTATATTGGTGGCAAAAATCTTCTAAATATTGAAGCAGATAGAGTTTTTAATTTAGACGAAAGTTCTTTTATGCTTGTTCCAAAAGACAATAAAGTTATCGCTGAGAAAGGTGCTAAAGTAGCTTATCAAATAGTTTCAGGTAATGAGAAAGCCTGTTTGACTGTTTTGTTTACCGTCACTGCTTCAGGTAAGATGCCACCACCGATGCTACTTTTTGATCTTAAGACCACCCCGAAGAGAAATATACTTGATAAAGTTCCATTCATATTTTCACTTCTAATTTTTAAGGGATCGAACAGGACATTCCAAATAAGATGTCAGAGGTTTCTTTGATGAATGAACAAATAGGTAATTCTGCGGATAGGTCAATGAATTGTTTGGCGGAAACTGCAGTGGCTAGTTCGATAGAAATATCAATGGATTCTTCGATGGAGGCACTTTAAGGTTGCTCGAGTACAAGATCTGTCCAGTGTATCAATGATTCTTCGATGGAGAGATCTGTTGATTATTGTTCGCTTACAAGTACAAGGCAGAGCTTCAATGATTCTTCGAAGGAGAGTATCATGGAGGATTTAACAGAAGCTGTTGTTGATTATAGGCCCCAATTAAATAACAATCTTTTAAACAATGTAGAAAATGCTAAAGATGGTTTTTTTGACAATATTCCAGAAGTTGAGTTCTTTGATAATCTTGGCAAGAAAATTACAGCTAACATAGTAACAATTATCTGTGATGATGCAGACAGCTACATGTCAACAATAAACTCATTCTCTGGTTGTTCTGATACCCATACAAGTTTACTTAATTCTGAAGGTTAGTCAAATTTTAATTTTAATTCAAAAAATATATAAAATATCAGCAATATTTATTAATAATTATATTTGCTTATAAATAATTAATAAACTTATGTACAATTTTAACAGGTAACGATAGATTTTCAATGGATGAAAAATCATCCACTAATGAATTATTAATATTTAATATAGATAATCATGAGATTAGTCCAAATGAAAAAATAACGGATCTTTCAACTTTATTTAAATATTCAATAGAGGGTGGTAATTGTATTATAGTTGATATTTAATTATAGAAGATGTTCTGGATCTATCGACAAGTCGCGAGAGCCGTCAAGACTTTTCAAACACCTTTAATTTAAATTCTTCAAAGTTTGATGTTACACACAATGTTAATGGCAACGAAAACAATAAAAGTTTTAAAAGAGAAGGAACAGAATGTTAAAAAAGAATTTATTGCAAGTAAAAAGGAAATTCAAGAAGAAAAGAAAAGTATTAAAGAAGAATTACAAAAATTGAAAAAAATGATTAAATCTGAAAATAATAAAGAAAATAAAATTGGATTAGAAAGTGAACAAACAAAACTAGTTGAAAAATTAAAAGATATAGATAATCGTTTGATAAATGAGGAAATGCAATTATTGTAGTCAAAAATGAAAATCAAAGTAGAAAACGTATGATACGATGTACTTATATTAAATAATATTTTGTATTAAATAGATGTATAAGCATGCATATTATTTAAATTTATGTAAAAATCAAAATAAATTTTTATAATTTATGCCTTAAATAAATAAATGATTTCATTATTATTGCCTAAGTATACAATTAATCTTGAGCAGGTATAATTTCATATATTTTTATATTGTCCAAGTATCGGTGCAAAGGTAGTCCAAGTATCGGGTTCACGGATTAATATTGTCCAAGTACTACGGTAAGCTGACACTTTCTTAAAACGTATTTTTTACCATTTAAAACGTTAATAGAGTTAATATTTTTGTTGTAGCTAAGTTAATAACTCATACATTATACATTAAATTAAAAAAAAGAATAATATAACAAGTTTTTGTCTAAAAAAATAATCATTTTATATGAACCACTGAAAAAAGTGTCCAAGTGTTGGGTACTTTACCTTATGTTCTTGAATAACTTTTTAAAATTTAGGGTATAACATAAAATCTGGGGGGCTAGTTAGCTGTATATAATGGCTCTCGCGCCTATACTTGCGTCAGGCGCTATCGCGCCTTTTGATTCATCAAAACATCTTAAATTGTAAGATAACGACCGTTTTAAACTTTTAGGTAAGTCGTGTTTTTAATCATGTTTTTGCAATTTTAGGTACGACATATTCATCAGAACTTTTTTAAATTTTATGGTACGCCAAGTTCTGAAAAACCTATTTAAAAATTTTGGGTACCGAACGTTATGTAGAACATTTTTTAAACTTTTAGGTCAACTCTATTCTTGAATACCTTTTTCAATTATAGGGTAAGAATTGTCCAACATAACTTTCTTATAATCTATGTACGATATGCTCTCTATCGTACACTTTAACGTCTTCTACCCTCTTTTCAATTTTAGGGTATACAGCATGTCCTACCAAAATTGCAAGACTGAATAAAATTTTCTACAACAAATTGAAAATGACATTTTAGCAAAAAAAAATTAATACGGTTTATTATTATAATTTTGTTCAAAACCACACGTTCGTATAGGCGTAACAAAGTAAACAAACATTTGTTTCAAGAAAGAATCTTGGCGCGAACGATCGAATATCATTCGGTGTTGCATACGGTATCTATTTACGATTCCACGTGCCAAGAGACAAGAATGATTCACAAACTTCCTCATGAGAGAGAGAAACAGAGAGAGAGAGAGAAATATGATAGTATAATATCAGTACTATGCAGACTTACCGATCCATTTACAGAGAGGGATAGAATAAAGTATACTGTCCGAGATCATTTTTTCTTAAATTGATTGTTGCCTTTTGCGAATTCAAACCTAATTGTTTCATATACATATTTTATTATATGAGGAAGGAATCTGATTTGTATATGTAATTTTTCTCGCATTTTTTATTATAAGTTATGTTGAATGATTTTACGGTTGCGAGGGATTTTTGACATTTTTAAATGATTATTACAATTTAGAGGTACTGCTCGTACAATGGATGTGTCTATCCTTGAAAATTAGATGAACGCGTTGAAGTATTCATGGTTATTTGTATATAAATACTGAATTTTTTAATTAATTCAATGCCGAACCTGATATTAGTCATACGATTGAGTAAATGAAAACGGACTGTTTTTCTCTTTTCGGTGGGACTTTTTTATATTCGTACATTGTGGTCAACGTTTCATTTACCAAAGGTGTGGCGCTTATTTAATTTTAACTTCTTTTTTTCATGACGAATTTTTGGATTTAAATTACAGGGATCTGCGTTTATCGATCTGCCAAAAAATTTGTTTTAAGAGGAAGTTGGACCCACATTACAGGGGTCTACAACCTTCACAATCCAAAATTTATATTTAAAACACAATGAATTAAAAATCTGAACAAAAATCATACGGATATAATTCACAACATAAGAGACAGCCTGATGTTTTTATTTTTAATCAAAGAAACATTTGTGCAATAATAATTGAATAAATTATTGGCCGGTAATTTTGTTAACCAAAATAGACATAAACTTTCAATCCAAAAATCCTTATTAAATTATCGCCTGAGGTCCTGACGTACAAGATTTTTCCAAAAATTTATTCTTATATGTTTATAATAAAAATTTATAAACAAATGACCAATTTCTGAATCTGACTCGTTCTGAAAAAATTGAAAAAAAAATCAGAAATATGATTTAGAAGCTTCTGTATATTAGAAACAATTGTTGTGAATAAAAAATAATTGTTTAAAAAAAAATAAATAATTTGCCATCTTTAAAACTACTGTAAGTTTGGAGAAATATTATTTTACTCGCAATTATGAGTATTCCTCAAAAATACAGTATAATTTGTTAAAAATATTAAAATTAAAATGTCGTTAATTGCAAATTTTAAAATTACTGTTATTTCGAAAAGAATATGTAATTTCAAGATAAAATTATCAAAATATTTAGTGACAGAGAAAAATTAACGAGATTACAATATCAATTATTTCAAAATCAAACATTGTGTATTAAATATCGCATTTTCTTTCACTTTTAATTAAATAATTACTATACTCTCATCGATAAAAAAAGAGTAATATCGAAAAATATATGTAACATTCATTTAAAAATCGAAAAAAATCTCTATTCCTTACACCCAAATAAAAAATTAACATCACGATTCAACATAATCTAATCTACAAATATATTTAAGTAATAATTTCAAATCAAATATAACATTATTTTCTGCCAGTGAAACAAATATTAAAAATTATTAACACGCGTCATTCGAGAATAACGTCGATTTCCCTTGAATCGACGAATTTTTAATTTTGTTCTCTAAAAAGAATTAAGAAATTGCTTATCTTTCTCGTACGAGTAAAACGAAACGCATGACGTTTGTCATGTTCAGTAATTCTAATCTTTTTTTCTGTTTTATTCGATATACCCTGATTCAAGATTAATAAAATGAAATATTACATATTTGTACAACCGAATGTATTTTCAAATTTATGTTTATATTTGTATTTACATTTTTATCGGTCATTCACCAAAAATTAAATTATCTTATTTCGTTCCAAGTCTTAAAATTACAGTAACTGTGACGAGAAAAAAATTATTTCTGGATGAGGTTATGAAAATGTGCAGTGAAAAAGAAAAGAAACTCATAAAATTATGGTAGCTTTCTTTACTGTTATTAAATTTACTGTAACTTATAGAAAAAAGTTATTTCTGGATATAAGATTATGAAATTTTTTGAGAAATAAAAAACTGTTGTAATTTTTTAAATTATCGTAACTTAGTAAAAAAAATTTCTAAATTAAATAATAAAAATTTCTAAAAGTAAAATACCATTTATTGGAAATAACAAAATTATAATAGAATCCTTTATTATATAAAATATTAAAAATACACTAATATCTTTTGCAAATGATACGAGGCGAATGCAAATTCGTAGAACAATTATCAATATATTATCATCCTTTGCAAATATTACAATTACAATATTATCCTCCATTGCAAAGATTAAAAGAATTGTAACTTCGTGAAGAAAAAAAATGCGAATACCAGAATTTTAAAAATAATTACCGAATAAAAAAATTCTTTTTATTGAACTTATATAATTTGCTACATAAAAGTGTCAGAAAATTTTTTCATAAGTTATGAAATAGTCAGCAAAAAAAAGGTTAAGTAATAGGTATGGTAAAAAAAGATTTGATACGCTTAAAAACGTATACAGATAGATACTTAATAAACTATATGTATATATCGATAAAAAAATTGTGACACTCATCCAGTAGGAAAGCTGAGAAATCATCGTAAAAATGTTTACCAAGATTATGTTGCATGAAATATTTCAAATTTGAATTCCTACGTCAATGTGTAATAAACCGTTTTTTGTTATTGTTAATTTGTATTAATAAAATCACGCTCGCGATTAATTAAAAAAAAATGAGGAAGAGCGAAAAAAATGATCGATAATTTTGTAGATCGATTTGATTACATATCGTTACCAAATAAAAATAATTTTGTTACCGACTGTACGCACATAACCTGTTTTTTTTCTCGTCGTTGTCGATGATACGCGACGAAGATGCGTCTTATAAAATATATGTGTGAATTTTAATTTATTCTCAAATACTCGACGATTCGTGGTTTTGAATTGTTAATCGGTATATAGGTGTGCTAGAGGATCTATAGATCCTACTAACTTTCGTTATAAGGAAAAAAAATTTGATATGGAGTTAGCGACCTCTCTACAGTTAGTTTGCGAAATTTGACCGTAAATCTTTTTCTTTATGAAGTAGGATCGAGTTGTATGTACAAATATTTGGAGAATTTGAACATTTTTTGTTCGGTAGGGATCTGCACTTATCGATGTAAAAACTATGGTATTAAATTAAATTTTTGTACTGACTACAAATACAGTACGACAGGTCTGATAGATACTAACAAAGCTAATTTAAACAAAAACATTTGTTTACATTAAAATTAAGAAAACAATCTGTTGGTAATCACAGTGAGCATCATCGGTACTTCAATTTATCGAAATATAAAAATCTTAGAAATTCTGCAAAGAAAAAACGTGTGGAAGAAACTGCTAGAGTTAGTATGAAATTATTTTAATTTAAATTATGCTTAATCGGTAAATGATAGTACTGTCGGTAACTTAAAAATTATGATTTCACTATTTTATAATAATTTACAAAAGAGGATTACGTCATAAAAGTTAAAGAAGCTTTAAAATATTAAGTATTTTCGATTGAAATTAAACGAAGAACACATTGTCGGTCAAAACATGGATGTTATCGGTAACTTAAAAATTATTCATTTAGGAAAATAAAATAAAAAAGAATCTTTAAAATACACATGAACAAATCTAGTGAAATTATTCGTTAAGAAAAAAATTATTTTTTTAAATAAAGTTATTGAGCATTACATTATTGTCGGTAAAGAAAATGAACGCTGTCGGTAATTATAACGTTATTATTTTAATTCAATATTTTATATTTCATATTCTCATTACTACAATGACCATACTTTTAATTGTAATTATTATAGACGACAATCATTTTTAACTTCAATTACCGACAACGTTCACTTTCCTTGCATCACATACCAACAAAGTTTTATTTCGATCAGGAAAGCAGTATTTTGTTTGTCGTGATTTCTATTCATTTTCTCAATTCCATGATATAATTATAAAAAAATGTTATAAATAATAGAAACTTAAATTTAAATCAATCTATAATTGCTAATAAAAAATACTGTAAAAGAAAAGAATATCTATTCAATAAAAAAAAAAATTACTTTATACAGGCACGTTACGAATTACAATTACTAATTAAACGTAACTATATCCCAAACTTATAACGTATCGAAAATAAAAAAAACGGTTCAAACGAATTTAATGAAAACCAATGATCAATTAACGATCTCGCATTGCCAGACGTAACATTATTAAAACGAAATATACTCGCCTCTCCAATATGCAATCATCGATGACATAATGCAGTGTAATTTTAAAATTCCTAGTAATTAATAAATTAGATGACAAGAAAGTATACCACGGATTATAACGTACCGAGATTCATTTTTTTTACGTCACCTAATATGTAACAATTAATCGGACAACCTTGTGCGTGGAGTGAACGTTGCGTTTCGAAGCTGATCCATCCATCGATTAGTTGTGGGTCAAAGGTCAGCGATATATAGTGATGCACGCAGCGAATGTTAACGCGTGTATTTTTTTTCTAGTAATGATGGTGCACGAATAATGATAAATTTTTCTTGTTTGGTATAATTTGTGTTTTTTATTTATAATTTAGAGGTTAGGATATTTCGAAACAATGTGCTCGATAAATAAATGAACGTAATTGAGTAAAATTTGAAAAGATGATCGATTATGAATTAGATTTTCATTTTGAATCGTCAGATTAATTGTTTTGAAAATTACGTGGTACAGATTTAAAGGTTAGAATTTTTTTAAATGTTGAATCTAATGTATGTGTGTAAACGTTGATTGAAAAAAATAATAGATTATTTTTCTTACTTTTCAAAGAAATTTATGTACATTTTATGTAAAAAACATATTACAATTATAAAACCAAAATTAAATTTGATGATTATTTAATCTAAAGTACTTTTCAACGTTAACGTCCCAAATTTTTAAAAAGGGTGCACTATTTATATTTTACAGTTTGGAAATATTATAAATAAATTTTGTTTAATGCAGAAAATAATCCAATATATTTATAATTCAGGGCGGGAAATTTGAATATTCAAATCACATGAAAAAACAACCATTATTTTTAAAAATTTATATTTAATTCTATTACAATTATAATTGCTCAATAATAATTCAAAATATTAAATACATAAGCACCGACAATTTTAATTTAAATTCTACTTTAATTATAATTTGCATATTACAGTTGGTACTCCAAGATTCAAAGTAAACTCGAGAAAATTCGTTACTTTTTTTTAATTTTATTCCACATCAATTTATAAAAAATAATAACACATACAAGAAATCTATTAACAATTTTCCACTGTGCGATATATATATTAATTATAAAAAATCATGGACAGATTAATCTTATTTTGTCGAATTGAAAGGACGTCTTTCATGCTTATCTATTACATTGATAATGTTATATAATAATTTTACTTCACAACAATATTTCTTTGTATCTATGCATATAAATATATCAAGGTACTGTAAAATTCAAAATCATTCTGTATGAAAAATTAAATTTAAAAAGATGTTTTCTTTCTTCATTTTATTTCCAATCTTTAAAGACGCACTCAATAAATCTGGTATAGATGTTGCACTATGCGGAAAGAGATCGGTATCTCGACTAGGACAACCATAGAGTTTAATCAGATAATGACTAGACGCTATATATATATATATACATATACACTCACGCCTGTACGTGTGTACGTGTATGCTGCGTAATCTGTCTTGTTTGAACTGATCTACTTTCTACGAACCCAAATATAATGAGACTTGGTGAATAAAATGTAATTTCAATTTATTACACCAATCAAATTTCGTCGCGGTAAATTTATTAAAGGGACATTAATTTCAAAGCGGAAAAAATATATATATATAAAGTTACGAATTATTTATTGATTCGTTTTCATTGTGTTATGTATTTTTAATTAAAAAAAATGTGGATAGATTAGCTAGTATTTCGATTATATTTTGAGGTTAGGAATAGGAATTTTATGAATTGAGTTCTGTTTTTTTTTAATTATTTTTAAAAAGATTATTGATTTGTAGGTTATTTGGTGATATGTGTTAGTGATAAAAAATAATTATTTTATATCTCGTAAAGTGGTATTTTTCTTCTTATTTTTAAAAATATAGCTATATGTATACAGTTTTAAAACAATCAGTAACTCGTGTTTCTAGAGATATTTTTGGTATTTTTTAAATGTTTTTTGAAGTAAAACGTAATTGTTTAATAATTTATAAAGAGTTCTTTGTTAATTCGTTTTTAAAAATGTAGCTATTTCATGTCTAAAATTTTTAGATAAGTTGTTAATTGATGTATGGAAGATTGTTTTAACTTTCTCTAGAATGTTTGCACTTCCAAAATCCTGAGAATAAAAAATAAATATTTAATACCTAATTAAATGCTTTTGTTCTAGTTATTTTAAAAACAGGTATTTTGTGTCTGAAATTTTTAGGCAAGTTGCTAATTCCTATCAAAAATATCATTTAGAATACTGCTAGAGATATTTAGTATTTCTCAATGTTGTGTAGGTAAAAAATAACTATTTTATAACTCATAAAGAGTTCTTTTTACTTATTCTTTAAATGTATAGCTTTACTGTGTCTGAAATTTTTAGACAAGTTGCTACTTTGTGTCTAAAAATGGTTTTAACTTTTCTGGGAACATGCAGTTTTTTTCCTATACATTTTTTAACTAAGTGTTAGTTTATATTATAAATTTTCAAATCTCGATATTAGACTAATTTTTAACAATATGAAAATTTATGAGTATCTATACAGTTACATTCATCAAGAGTGATTAAGATTTTCTAGTCGTTGTTAAAAATTATCTTATACACACCATATAAAAATCATTTCAATTGACTCACACAATGTTTCCAGTATAAACAACAGTTATTTAATAACTCATAAAGAATTCTTGAAAAAAAATAAACGTAAAAATCATTGAAATGTCTGTAAAAATAATGTTATCGTTGTTATAATTATTAATAATTAATATGTAATTATTCAGTAACTCAAACAAAAAAATTGTTCTAATTTACACCTGAAAATTCGTTTAACCATTAACTAAAGAATCTATAAAGTAAATTTCGTTAATGTCTTTCCTAGCACTTAACCTCTTGTCTATATATTTCTAAACTGGTTTCAATCCACAAGAATATATGTATACACACATACACATACCTGCGCATCCTTTTTTCCTTTTCAAACAGATCTTAACCGTTACATTTTTTTTCAGAAGGGGATCGGCAGAGAGAGAGAGTAACTTCTATCACTATATGCAACTAAAAAGTTACTAATATATATATTTTTTTCAATTCATGTATAAATTATTACACAAAGATAAGGAATAAAAAAAAGAAAAAAAAAGTTTTTTTATAGGGATATGTATCTATCACGATGCAACAAAAAAAAGTATTATATTATTGATTACAAATTGTGAATAATTACAATGTATTAAAATAAAAATGTTAATAAAAAGTAAGAGAGAAAAAAAATATATGAAACTTTCTCCGCAAACCCACGAAAAACAACGCTGACTATGTATGTATATATGTATACGTTACCCCATTGTTAGAATCCCATATCTATCTCCCCCTCCTTGCCCTTTGGGAAAGGAAAAGCTGCCCCTTTTAAGCGACCTTCGTTATATAGGTTTCTTTTGGGAGATATTTCGTACCCTCGGTTTCTCTCTCTCTCAATACTGCGTCGTTGCATTTTTCTCTATACCGAACGATGTAGGTATACCTTTTTGCTTTCTACACATCGGCGTGACGAAAAATTTAGGACGACCTGAAGGGTATTTAACTTACTCTATGTTTTTTTTTTCAGAAAATTTAAAGGTACGTAAAATATATACATATATTTCTAAATTGTTAAACAATTATTATGAGAAATTGGAAATAAATGATAATTTTTATTTACTAATGAATATTTTGTAAATATATCAACCGATATCGCGGGTTGTAAATTATACGATTACAACTTGTTGGTAAATATGATTTTACGTAAACCTTTTTTTATTTGTTATATAGCTATTTTTTTGTAAATTAGAAACATGTATATGATTGCAAAAAATATTTTTATTTAGGAAAATAGATATAAAAATATGTTGATTGATCAGCTGATTGTATATTACTATAACAAGTTTTTTTGGTATCATTTTTTCAACATTTTTTTTGAGACCAATATAATTTATTGCAGAAATACTGTTGTATTTTTGTTATTAAATTTATATAAAGTGGTGATTAAAGAAATAGATTTAGTTTATAAAAATTATTTATAAATTTTTATTAGTTAGGTTATGAATTATAATAAACGTTTTGGTATAAAAATTCTTTTTTAAATATATTTTAATTAGTCATTGATTATATAAAATTTTTTGTTCTCTTGAAATTGCCTATTCTTTAAAAAATTTTGAAATATCATGATTACATAAAATTTATTAATTTTATCAAAGTTTATTTTTAATATTTTCAAAGTATTGGTCGATTGTCGTATCAAAATTAAACACATTAATATGTATTCTTATTCTTCAAATATTTTTAGCCATTTAATTACAAATTGTTTTTATTGAATAACATGCTAGTTTTATTAAAAATTTGACAAAAATATCTTTAGATAAATAAAGATTTTTATTCGTCAAAATTACTGTAAATATTGATCAAACTGTTTATAAGTAACCGTAACATTATTTCTTAAATTTTCTTCATAAATTTTTGTATATTGTAAAGGAAAGGCTATTGCTTAAAACTTAAATAAATAGTTTTATTTATAAAAAAATATTGATTAATTCGGTGATAAATTGCCGTAACACATTGTTAAAAATTCGTTCTCGAATTCTTTTGGCCAATTTTTGTAAAAGTTGTGAAAATGGCAATTTTAAAAAAAATTGAATATCAAATCATTATTAAATATGTATTTTTGTTTTTATAAAAATTTTTTTAATAAATATTCGTTAATCTTCGTATAAATTACCATAACGCATTGGTAAAAATTTTTCATTATATGGTCCTATTTGTTTTCAAAATCTCAAAAAAGAATAAATCCTAATTCAATAAATATTTGTAATTTATAAAGATTATTATAAAAATATTCATCAATCTTCACAACAAAAGTTTTATCCCGTACACTTCGGAAAACAAATGTAACTATTTTTATTTACAAAAAATATTGATATTTCCATAAATCACTTTTGAAGAAAAAAAAGAACCAAGAACAATCCGTAACCTCAAATATTTATTATGTCAACATTTATCTTAAACAAAAAAAATCCTTGTGTTTGATCATCGTAGATAATAAAAGTGATTATATTCATTTCTTTGCGTGAAACGGAGGAAACAAAAACTTAACACAATCGTTTTTCGACTGCTGCTCACTATTATTCGCCAATTCGAATGCAAATTTGTCTTAACCAAAAAAAAAGACACTTTACTTACTCTCCATTTTTTTCGCTGCAATATGCTCGAGTATGCAAGCGCAATTTCGCTTTTAAAGGTCAAACATGAACGAAGGTCGAACCGGTTTCAGGAACCAGAATTATTTTGTTTTATACACTATAATAAAATCAATGGCAGCGATATGTGCACATATCCTTTAAGAACGCAAAAATGAATTTGGTACAAGGAAAACTGTCTTAAAAAAATAGCAAAGAAAAATTTAGGTGCGTTCAATCGTGGATTGCTATGTACATGATAAAAGTAGCGATAGTGACAGTGTGAATTTAATTAATTAATTTTGTTAAGTAATTTTTATAACTAATTGATTAATTCGTTTAATTAATTAATGTTTTTAGTCTTTTTTTAACTAAATTATTTTTTTTAAGTGAACTAATCTTTCAATTAGTTTTTTAAATTATTCTTTATGTAATTTATTTATTTATTACCTTAATTCATTAAATTATATTTTTAACGTAAGTTTAGAGACTAATGCGAAAAATTCAAATTTCCCGCGCTTCGAATTTTGGGGATATTTGATTTAAAAAATGTAGAATTAATTTATCTTTTTATGAAGAGTGTAGATTTTTATTACGCTTATTTGATTGTTGTAGTGAAGGAAAATATTTTATAGTCAGAATGTAAATGTAAACACTTAGTTCAAATATAATAAACTGTGTAGTATAACTATACTTAGGTTTTATCAGTCAATTTAATTCTATTATTTTTTGTTTTACGACGATTTTTTGGATTCAAAAATGTTAAGTTACTTTTTACAAGTTTAATCATTAATGTCTCTATAAGGAATTTGTCAGTTGAATAAATAATGTTCAATAATAATGTTGAATAAATAATTGAATACATAATAAATAATGACCTTTGCATAAAGAATGGCAGGTGAGAAATTATCACATAACCTATACGTTTCCAATTTGAGTTCGATAATTCGTACGTAATCTACAAGTTTCAAAATGGAGTTAAAGAATTTGAGCATAACCTATATTTGTGTCAAAATTGAGATGGAATTGAGAATTCGAACGTAACCTACAAATTTCTGTATCAGAATATGGAATTGTCATTATATATTAGGAAATACATGAGATCTTAAAAAATGATTAAAAATACTAAAAATTGGTCATAACCTAAAAGTTCCAATACTAGATTAGCGGTTGAGGTATATTAATAGTGGTGTTAAATCTATGTCTTTATTTGTTACACTAAGAAATAATTCAGTAATATCACTTTTGGTGTTCACATAACCTAACAATGAGTTCACATTCCATTTCAATAGTTAATAACCATCTTTATGCTACGATCGCTACTCGATAGACCCTTATTTACCTGTTAAAAATGTCTAAGTATTTTTTAATTTTTACTCCCTATACGGAGAAAAAATGTTTTAGTAAAAATGACAATGTTGTTTAATAATAAAGAGACAAACTTGACAAATGGTAACAAATTAAAATTTTTAATCGGTAAAATTTAGTATATATTTATTAATATTTACTGTATATCTGTAAATTTTCCTAAAAAATAGTAATTTGTTACCATTAGTCAAGTCTATCTCTCCAATAATAAACAACATTGTAATTTTTACTAAAAATTTTTTCTCCATATAATAACTAAATATATGATTATTTATAATATATTTGAGATTCTACCAGGAATTCATTGATTTAAATGATTTAATTTCAAATATTCTATCAAATAATAAAGTTAATCTAATAAAAATATATATTCGACTAAAATTGTCTAATAAGTTCGAAATCAATAACCAACAAGTTGTTTCACCTAACCTCAAAAATTTGAAATTCCACTAGAGAACTTTAAAAGTTAATACTTTTAAAACAAACAAATTGAGCATGCTCGTTTAAAATTTGAAAATTTAGATTACGCAAAAGGTGTACACTGTTCAATTTGTTTTTGTCTTTATTATAATTAAAAAGAAAATAAAAACGAGAAGAGCTGGAAATTTAAAATTAAAATATTTGACATCTTAATTATCGTAAAAAAGATTTAAAAAATTTATATAATATAATTTCACCACAGTTCCAGCAATAAAAAAAATAGATTGTCAGTTATAGAAAACAGTTATTCCTAACCTCAAAACCATTTTACCAAAACATTCTAATACTTTTCTGGTGAACAATACCCTATATGTATACACGTAACAACGAAAAATTGCAACAAAAAAAAAGAAAACACCCTCAAAATATTAGTCTTACGCAACATTCGCCAAACATTACCAGCTCGTTCGAGAGAAGAGGTTATAAGCAAAAGAAAACTTGTAATATCCTCCCCTTTGTTGCATTCGGGTTGTTTGGACGTTTGAGAAAAGAAAAAGGCCGAGATGATAGAAAGTTTCTCAATGGCGTGGCGTCTATAGAGTCCGAGCGAGGAGGCATAGGCTTGATTTTAACATTATTCGAGACGATTCTTGGGTTCATGAACCATGAATGAGAATGATGAATTGGGATACGAGGCGTAATCGTCGCAGTAACAGCTCTTTGTTCTCTTCTCTCTCTTTCGAAGATGGTAGTTATTGCTATCAATTACGCGCTATCTCTCTGTGTGTGCGAGTGTCACTCGTTCTTATTACATATGCGCGGCCGAGGACCGTTTTATAGGTTAGGTTGCCTTTTTTTTTACATTCGATGCGACAACGAAATTTCGTATATAATTCTTTCATAATATTAATTTTTTTAGTGAATTTATTCGTTGATTTGTGGATGTATGAGGTGAGGTCAGTATTAACGTGATGGAGCGTGATCTGTAGATTGTTTTTTTTATTTGATAGTGACATTTCGATTAGAGGTTTTTGAAATTGATTTATATTATTAATTGTGTTTTAGGAGATATGTGTGTATGATGTTAAGTCAGTATTGCGATTTCTTTTAATTATTTTTGTCTTCTTTGAAATTGGATGTTTGTTGAATACTGAAACATTTAACGCAATTTCCGTAATAATATATTTTTTTAATAGGATTTCTATTTGTTGGTATTTGATATTGTAATTTTACAATTAACAATTTATTATTGTACACTCGATTTTCATTCAGTGTTTCATTTACCGATAAGATGTTTAATTATTGGTCGTAAATTTGGTTCTCAATATTTTTCGTCCATTAATTGGCCAATATTTGTTTTGCGTCAATGGGTAAATTAGAAGAAAAAATAATCTTTCTTAAGTTTTTTTGACCTTTTAATACCTACTTTTGGTTTGTAGATTCGGTCGTTTCATCCAGTTGCGTTCGGCATTAATTGGCATATTATTTTCTACAATAATGCACCGAAAAAACGAAGTTATCAACCCGATTTCTACTCCCAGAGTAACAAAACATATTGAGCATATTTAAGCAAATAAATTACAAGTAAAATGGATAATTATTATTTAAAAACATTGATTATACCTTTTTTTAACGTTTTTAATTTACAAAACATATTGAGACAAACGTATTTTCGAAAATTGTTTGTTACATTTTGACTATTTTTTTATCCTTTATTTTGTCCAATCAATCGCTAGGAAAACTTTTCAAAATCCATTTAAAAGACAAATACACTTCAAATTCGATATTTAAAACACTTTCTCGAAACATTTTTTGATCATCAATTCACCAAAAAGTTCTTCAAACATTTTACATATTACATTTAACCTCAAAAAGGTCAATTTTCATATTAGCATTTTCCTTTCATATTCATATATAACTCTCATATAGTAAGACTAGAAAGTATACACAGACGCACACACACACGTACAATATTTCTCGCTTTGTGTATATGTATATATAACCGAATAAATTTTAAAGGTCGATGGCTAAATACGCCAAAGAAAAGAAAAAAACAACACTACATATATGATCTTTCACTTTCTACATATGTGTATGTGTTTGAATGTGTGTATACGGTAATCCGAAAAAAATAACTTTCGTAATATACACGCTACGCGTTCAACGGTCGCGAATAACCATAGATTTTCAAAACGGAATGCATTTAAATTTTTTAAAAAACAAATTTTTTTATATTTTGACGTTATAGGTATAGTTATATAGTTTCTTTTTTTTATAATATTTAGTAGTTTTTACCAAAAAAAAAATATCGTTTAGTTTTCTATTAACATATGGAATTTGACTATATTTTTAAGTTTATAATAAATGGTTATTTTACAATTCGTAAACAGTTCTTTTTAAATCATTAATTTTCGAAAGCAAAATCGATTCAATCCCGATTTATATTTGCATCCAAGATATATATATATATTTTCTGTTACATATTTAATTATCGATTATATATCTATACGATAAGATTACGACGAACGGTACGGATGATAAATTGTACGAACGAACCCGAAGATTATTAAATTATTTTACCTCAATTATCCAATAGGTGTGCATAAACAATAATTATTATTTTTTTATTGTAACCTATAATTTTTTTATAACAAGGATAAAAAATGCGTGCATGGGTATATAAGCATCTTTTTTGGGATATATCAAATTTAAAAAAAAATGTCGATATAAATGTTAATTTGAAAGATTAATAAACATTCGATTAATTAATTAACGAAACGATGTTGATTCGTGTGTACGCGCTCGTAAAAAGAAAAATTGAGCTAGAGACAGAGAGAGAGAGACATAACCTCCAAAATATTCATACGCACACACGGTACATATATGCGAGTGTAATGTTCAATTAGATTTTCTTAGTATTATATTTGAATGGCTGTGTGTGTTTTTAAATTGTCAACTGCCGACACCAATAATGTCAATCAACTGTTGCTGAGCACGTGTCTCTTTTAATTCATCTCTCTTTGTATATATATACACACACAGCATTCGATGAGAGCTGTGAATGTGCCCGGATCACTTTAATGCAAATTTTTACTTTCAAAAAATAATATGTAATCTTGATCCAAAATTTGTTTTTTTAACGAGGGGAATTGTGTAAACAAATTGTTTTTACTCTTTGATTGGATTTTATAAGTATAATAATTATACCAAATCGAGTAATCGTGTACGTCGTTTTTGGTATACGGAAAGCATATGCGTACGAGATGTTGTGAGAAAAAGAGAAAGAAAGAGAGATAAAAATAAACTTGATTATGAATTTATATTGATCGACGATCTAACGTGATGAAGGGAAAAAAAATTGTTGAATATTAAGTGGAAGTAATAATATCGACTTGAATTAATAATAAAAGATTCCTTTATAGCGAATAAATTAAGAGAAATGTAAGTAGATGTGTAGGGAAAGGAGTATGGATTGAATTAAAAAAATGAGTTTTAAGATAATTGAATTGAATTGAATGGAATAATAATATTTATTTGATTTTATTTGGCATCGGTAGGATTTATTTGACTCTGAAAATACTTTTTTCATTTCAATTCAATATTTTTTTTAATTTAGAGAAATCTAAAATCAGTAGTGGATTTAAGAAAATAATTTGGATAATAATAATTAATTGAATCGCATAAAGATTCACATGAATCTAAAATTGAATTATTTATTTCAATTCAATATTTTATCAAATGTTTCTAAAATAAAAAAAAGTATTACACAAAAAAAAATTAGAATATATAAGAACATGAAATTGAAGGTTATATTATTGAATTAAATCGAATTATGATTTATTTAACTTTGAATTAAAAAAACTGAAATTGAAGAAATTGTATTAGAAGTAGTAAGATAGAATTGAATCAAATAATTACTTGGCCGACTTTAATTAAATTTTAATACATTATTGAATTTAATGAATTATACTTGAAGTAATGATATTGATTTGAATCAAGTAATTAACTTAGTTTTATTTAGTTATTCAAAAACGTTACGAATAAGAATTCAAGAAAATAAAATTTATAACTATGCAAGTTACATACTAAAATCATAAAAATCGATTGAATTATATATGAATTGTATTTGTAGTGAATAATATTAAAATAAATCGATTAATTACTGGTTTAACTTTAATTATCTTGAATTGAATTCAATATATACTTATTAAGGTAAATTTAAAATCAAGTAAAAAATAATACAATATTAAATTGAATTCAAAGGAATAGTAATTTTTGAAGAAATATAGTAATCAATTGATTTAAATATTTATATAATTTAATCGTTAAAAAGTTTTAATTTAACTGCAAGTTATATTTAAAGAAATAATATTTAGTTGAATCGAATTAATATCCATCAAATATTATATATTAAATTTCAAATAAAATTATATTAAATTGAATCGAATCATTGTTCAATTTATATATGTATATAAAGTAATAATAGTAACAAAATTGAATTTTATCAAATTTGATATTTAAAATTTAAATGAATTTGAATTTGTTCACGAATAATATTTAATTGAATCAAACAAAAATTTAATTATTTGAATCTATCAAGTACATACAAAATTAACCTACAACTGCACAAACGTCATTCGCATTAAAATTTATAAGATTCATGACTTATCATCATCAACATATATACGCAGTTTTATCGCGTCTATAGAAATGAAATCATCTCAAAACAATGCTTCTCAAACCTACAAATTTACAATAACTTATTAAGAAAAAAAATTGCAAAACTTCAATATTTCGAGTTCAACAAATTTATCGCTCAACATACACGCAGTTTCATAAAAAAGAAAAATTACCTCTCAACCTACACCTTCAAAAATTTACTGTAATATCTCAAGAAGAAATGTTGAAAAACTACAATCATTTTTCGAGTTTGCAAAATTTATTATTCAACATATGGCCTATACATAGATTCATAAGAAAAGAATTCATTTCAAAACACTATAATTCTCAACCTACATATACCTAATCGAAAATTTATAATAATGCAAGAAAAAAACTGGGAAAACAATAGCTAAATTTAAATTTAAAAATTCATCAAACTCAACATCAATCTTCCAACATACAAAGAAAATCATCTCCAAACAATAAGTCTCAACCGACAAAATTACAGTAACCTATTAAGTAAAAGTTGAAATATTACAATCGTATATCAAAATTAAAAAATTCATCACTTAACATCAACTTGTATACCCACTTTCATAAAATAAGAATTGATCCCAAAATTACTTGTCAACCAACATTTACATACCCAACCAAAAATTTATCATAACACACAAACAAAAAAAAAAGTACTTGAAAAGCAATTGCATTGAAAATTTATCAACATCAACATCAAACTATATACGCATTGACACCCTGCCTAAAAAAAACAAACACTTCATAACCTAAAAATTTACCGTAACATACAGAGAAAAATTGAAGAAACAACAAACGTATTGAAAATTCATTAGGCCCAACATTAACGTACACGCACTTACACCCTACCAATCGAAAAAAAACCAATTTATAACTTAAAAATTTACCGTAAGAAAAAAAATTACCTTTAGGGTTCAACGACGCCCAGAATCATACGATTCTCTTGGACTTCCCGCATGGACACACGTGTGCGCAACGCGCACTACGCCACGGCAATCTCTTCGTATATATATATATATATATGTATGTGTTTGTCTGTGTGTGTCTGTATGCAAGAATACTCACAACCGACTCGGTTACAGGCGCGCGAGAGACTGACGACGACGCGCGCGTGAACCAGCCAAACCGAATTACCGAACAAAAGCGACAGAGAGAGAGAGACAGAGAGAAAGAGAGAGAAAGAGAGAACAACAAGGTTGAGAGTAGGAGGTGGCGATGATGATGATGATCCGCGCGTGGTGAAGAACTGATTTTTTCTTATATAGATTTTTAAATAAAAATTATTTTATTTATATTTTTTATTTATATGTTTCATTTTGATGATACTTTCTTTTTTGGCCAAAAAATGGCGATTTATCGTCGGTATTTTATTGCCAATAAATGGTTTAAGGTACGTGGCATTAAAATAATTAATTTTTAGTAACTATAGGGTTGTATAGAAAAAAAATTGCTTTTTTTTTAATTTATCAATGTGTATAAGTACTTGTGAGTTGTTTGTTTATCTGTCAAGTTGCGTCATCCGCCGGTTTGTTTTAAAAATAATATGAAGGAGATGTAGGAAATATATAAATAATTTATGATGATGATGTTTTAGGTATTGTTGTAGTAGCAGATTGGTTGTGAGAAAAATAATTTTTAGATTTTTAGATTTTTAGACGCGGAGAGCGTTATTTAGGGATGTTTTAAAAAATTACCAGTGTTATTGGTAATTCGGAATTTTAAGGTTATGTTTTGTAATGCAACTGATTGTTTTCGAAATTTACAGAGGGGGGAAATGATTTATATGAAAAAAAAATATTAATATAAAAAATATATTAATATATCATGTATTGTCATTTGACGTATATTAATAGGTTCTGTTCATTACGAATGAATTTTCAGGTTTATCATATTGTAAAACAGCTGAATCGTTTAAAATTTACCGTGTTGTACGTTGAGAAAAACGATGATTTTTTTTCTTGTTAGCAATAAATAATTCATCATTTTTTCTAGATTAATTTTTGTGAAACAGCTGATGCGTTTCAACGGGATAAACCGAAGGTATTCGATAAGTGTAACGTCATAAAAATTTTAGAGATAATATATTGTGAAAATTATGAAAATTACCCTCTAAAGTTTGAAGAGTGAAAAATCACTCTTTTTTTTAATAAAAACAGAGCCAGAGTTGGTAAAAAGTGATTACTGACTTTTCCAGTGAGAAATATGGTAGAGGCATCGCAACAATAAAATTATAAAACATTTCCAATTCTGGATCAAATAGAAGATCAAAAACATGTTGTATTTTAGCAAGAATGTGACAGTCAGTTTCAGTAAAATATAATAGAAATAGTTAACGGGATGTCGGACCCAAATTACAGGAATCTGCACCTTTTAATCCAAAAATTATAAAATATTATTCATTAAGAGGATGTCAACTCAGAACATGGTAATTTTTTACATTTTTTAAACAAGTGAATAAGTTTTTTAAAAGTCCCGAACGTTAGGCCAGGTATGTTATAGATAATATACCCAAATTTTTTCCGAAAATTTATGCCTTTTTTGACTAGCAATTACCGACCAAAAATCGTTTACTTAATCATTATTAACAAAAATTATTTTTTCTTAAAAAAATCAAAACGTCATGCCTTCCTTATGTTGTAAGATATATCCGTATGATTTTTTCGGATTTTTAATTCAATATTTTGGATATAACTTTCGGATTGAAAGGTGTACAGATTCCTGCAATTTGGGTCCAACGTACGGTTAAACAGCATCTTTCTTATCCTTATAAGTAATGAAACATTTTTCAAAATTTACTATGATTTTAATTTAAATAAATTAGTATTGAAGCAGGTGGTTAAATGAATGAATATTTTACAATAATATTACCTTGATAAATCATAGAAGAATTTCAACTGGAATTTCTTTCGATGAAAATTCTGAGAATTTGGACACACAGTTACGCTGCGTATTCTAAGAAAATATATCGCTCTTTCCTTGCGAGTTACTTAGACTACCCGATTTTCACGAGTGACAAAAATCACTTTTTAAGAGTGAGCTAAAACACGATACAGAAAAGTTAAAAAATATGACTCTTCAAAATTTAGAGAGCAAATAATAGAAGTCCCGGATATATTTTGCTATGCTTTTATGCGGAAAGAAGTAAAATGCAATAATTGCACTTTTCAGTCGATAACTTTACACTTTTCGAAAATTATAAAATGCAATATTTTTTCTTTTCAATCGACCGTTTTACAGTTTTCAAAGCGCAAATTGTGAGAATTGGACTTTTCGATCGACAGTTGTTCACTTTCGTGAAAAGTGTAACGATGTGCGAATTGCACATTTCAGAATGTATAACACTACAGTCACTTATTTACTTAATTCTATACGGTGCCAGCACATTAAATTAGTGACACGTGCAACATTTATACATTAAGGGGATGTCAAATTCAGAAAATGGTCATTTTTAATATTTTTTTATAAAAAGAATACATTTTTTTTTAAATTTTGAACACTGTGTCCTTAGGTATGTTTTAAACAGTATACTCAAATTTTTTCAGATTTTTTACATCTGTAATTTAATTCTGATTTTTCGGTTGAAAATTCATGCCTCTTTAGACCAAAAATAACCGACCAAAAATTGTTTATTCAATTATTATTAACAAATTTATTTATTCTTAAAATATTAAAAAGCCATGCCCTCGCTTTTATTTCAAACTACCCATATCAATTTTTACAGATTTTTAATTCAATATTTCCAACATAATTCTTATGATGAGAGGTGTAGATCCCTGTAACTTGGGTCTGATATCCCGTTAGATTTAAAATCACGTTTGATTTTCTCAACAAATTCTATCCGAACAGCTGATTTTCATACACAAATTTTCATAACCTAAAAATCTCATGTCGTAGTTTACAATCAAAAAATTTCCATATCCAAAGTTCAATTAATCAAAAGTGAATATAGTGTATTGCACATTTTTTTCAATTTTCGAAAGTCAAAGAAAAATAATACAAGAAAAAGAAAACAACCATGAAGGTCATAAAAACGTATTAATAGATAATATGGGATGATGGATAATGGAGCTTAAGATAAAAGAAGAGATTTAGAGGGAAAGAGAAAGTCCGAAGCTTTAAGAGTACACTACTGCTTTGGTCATCTATACATTCTCTTTATTTCTTTCTCTTTTCGAACATTTATTCTTTTCCTCTATATACGGGGAAAACGACAAATTTTTTTTAAAAACTTATAGGTAGATATTTATACCTATACAAAATCATTTTCATTTCTACTAGATTTAATGGCTCGCAGAAATTTAGCTATTTTTAATATTTTTTTATAAAAAGAATACATTTTTTTTAAATTTTGAACACTGTGTCCTTAGGTATGTTTTAAACAGTATACTCAAATTTTTTCAGATTTTTACATCTGTAATTTAATTCTGATTTTTCGGTTGAAAATTCATGCCTCTTTAGACCAAAAATAACCGACCAAAAATTGTTTATTCAATTATTATTAACAAATTTATTTATTCTTAAAATATTAAAAAGCCATGCCCTCGCTTTTATTTCAAACTACCCATATCAATTTTTACAGATTTTTAATTCAATATTTCCAACATAATTCTTATGATGAGGTGTAGATCCCTGTAACTTGGGTCTGATATCCCGTTAGATTTAAAATCACGTTTGATTTTCTCAACAAATTCTATCCGAACAGCTGATTTTCATACACAAATTTTCATAACCTAAAAATCTCATGTCGTAGTTTACAATCAAAAAATTTCCATATCCAAAGTTCAATTAATCAAAAGTGAATATAGTGTATTGCACATTTTTTTCAATTTTCGAAAGTCAAAGAAAAATAATACAAGAAAAAGAAAACAACCATGAAGGTCATAAAAACGTATTAATAGATAATATGGGATGATGGATAATGGAGCTTAAGATAAAAGAAGAGATTTAGAGGGAAAGAGAAAGTCCGAAGCTTTAAGAGTACACTACTGCTTTGGTCATCTATACATTCTCTTTATTTCTTTCTCTTTTCGAACATTTATTCTTTTCCTCTATATACGGGGAAAACGACAAATTTTTTTTAAAAACTTATAGGTAGATATTTATACCTATACAAAATCATTTTCATTTCTACTAGATTTAATGGCTCGCAGAAATTTAGCTATTTTTAATATTTTTTTATAAAAAGAATACATTTTTTTTAAATTTTGAACACTGTGTCCTTAGGTATGTTTTAAACAGTATACTCAAATTTTTTCAGATTTTTACATCTGTAATTTAATTCTGATTTTTCGGTTGAAAATTCATGCCTCTTTAGACCAAAAATAACCGACCAAAAATTGTTTATTCAATTATTATTAACAAATTTATTTATTCTTAAAATATTAAAAAGCCATGCCCTCGCTTTTATTTCAAACTACCCATATCAATTTTTACAGATTTTTAATTCAATATTTCCAACATAATTCTTATGATGAGAGGTGTAGATCCCTGTAACTTGGGTCTGATATCCCGTTAGATTTAAAATCACGTTTGATTTTCTCAACAAATTCTATCCGAACAGCTGATTTTCATACACAAATTTTCATAACCTAAAAATCTCATGTCGTAGTTTACAATCAAAAAATTTCCATATCCAAAGTTCAATTAATCAAAAGTGAATATAGTGTATTGCACATTTTTTTCAATTTTCGAAAGTCAAAGAAAAATAATACAAGAAAAAGAAAACAACCATGAAGGTCATAAAAACGTATTAATAGATAATATGGGATGATGGATAATGGAGCTTAAGATAAAAGAAGAGATTTAGAGGGAAAGAGAAAGTCCGAAGCTTTAAGAGTACACTACTGCTTTGGTCATCTATACATTCTCTTTATTTCTTTCTCTTTTCGAACATTTATTCTTTTCCTCTATATACGGGGAAAACGACAAATTTTTTTTAAAAACTTATAGGTAGATATTTATACCTATACAAAATCATTTTCATTTCTACTAGATTTAATGGCTCGCAGAAATTTAGCTATTTTTAATATTTTTTTATAAAAAGAATACATTTTTTTTAAATTTTGAACACTGTGTCCTTAGGTATGTTTTAAACAGTATACTCAAATTTTTTCAGATTTTTACATCTGTAATTTAATTCTGATTTTTCGGTTGAAAATTCATGCCTCTTTAGACCAAAAATAACCGACCAAAAATTGTTTATTCAATTATTATTAACAAATTTATTTATTCTTAAAATATTAAAAAGCCATGCCCTCGCTTTTATTTCAAACTACCCATATCAATTTTTACAGATTTTTAATTCAATATTTCCAACATAATTCTTATGATGAGAGGTGTAGATCCCTGTAACTTGGGTCTGATATCCCGTTAGATTTAAAATCACGTTTGATTTTCTCAACAAATTCTATCCGAACAGCTGATTTTCATACACAAATTTTCATAACCTAAAAATCTCATGTCGTAGTTTACAATCAAAAAATTTCCATATCCAAAGTTCAATTAATCAAAAGTGAATATAGTGTATTGCACATTTTTTTCAATTTTCGAAAGTCAAAGAAAAATAATACAAGAAAAAGAAAACAACCATGAAGGTCATAAAAACGTATTAATAGATAATATGGGATGATGGATAATGGAGCTTAAGATAAAAGAAGAGATTTAGAGGGAAAGAGAAAGTCCGAAGCTTTAAGAGTACACTACTGCTTTGGTCATCTATACATTCTCTTTATTTCTTTCTCTTTTCGAACATTTATTCTTTTCCTCTATATACGGGGAAAACGACAAATTTTTTTTAAAAACTTATTTTCTTTAAAAACGAAAGAGAAAAATTCTTCTTAAACTTGTGATGTATATATAAGATACGCGCAATTATCTAAAGACATTTTTTGGTTTCTTGACAAGACACATTATTGTATTTGCTAAAACGGTCATAAAATGGTTTCAGCTAACCTCATAATTTTGAATTTATGTAGTAAGATATGCGTTTATAAAGTATAATTAAATAATTATACAGATATTATTTAGTATATATAATTATCTATAATTGTATTTATAATTTAGATAGTAAAATTAGATATATTAAAAAAATCGATGATTTTATTTCTTACCAAGCCCTCGTAAAAATTACAACGTTTCCTTACCTTATTATGGTTAAGAAATTAATAACATTAGGGTTAAGATTTAACTTTAATAATATAATAAAAAAAGAAAACGCACGGATATTTGTAAAGAATATATTATCCTGATCAACATAAGCAAAAAAAAACCCTGGTAAATTTGTATTTAACCATGTTTTGTATCCACTAACCATTTACTACATTTATTTTCTCTGATCATCAACCCTTTACTTTTTAATAATACCTTCAAAAATTAAATTTAAGACATCTAAAACATCATCTGACGGTAATTCTTCATAAGCTCACTATCTTAACATCTACACGAATTTGTAAGAAATAAATTACGATAAATTTTTGTCTAGATAATAGGTAAGAATCCATTGTTCATGTAATGATTCTTATCCGATATGTACCATTTCCATCGAAATTTTAAAACAGAAAGAGAAAAAAAATAGAAATTCTTGTATTATTATTAAATCTTGAGTTTGGACAACAAGATAACGCGATATCTATCATCCATCGATAAGATAAAACGAAAATAATAAATAAGTATATGAGCAGTCTATATAATCGTCATTTCAAATGCTATGCACATGTGTAAATAGATAAAATAAAGTTACTACAGCCCTGGTAGAATATTTTGTTATTTTGCAATACTTTGAGGTTAATAGTGGATAATTTATAATTTATAAAGTGTTATTTTTTTTATTCATTTTTTAAAGATTGATGTAAATATACCGAAAAAATCTTTTTTTGTTTAGTTAAGCTGATCCCCGAACGAATTTTAACTATTTGATAATGTTTTGAGGTTAGGTATAGCTATTTTACAAATTATAAGTATATATCGATTTTTAAAAACTTATAGGTAGATATTTATACCTATACAAAATCATTTTCATTTCTACTAGATTTAATGGCTCGCAGAAATTTAGCTATTTTTAATATTTTTTTATAAAAAGAATACATTTTTTTTAAATTTTGAACACTGTGTCCTTAGGTATGTTTTAAACAGTATACTCAAATTTTTTCAGATTTTTACATCTGTAATTTAATTCTGATTTTTCGGTTGAAAATTCATGCCTCTTTAGACCAAAAATAACCGACCAAAAATTGTTTATTCAATTATTATTAACAAATTTATTTATTCTTAAAATATTAAAAAGCCATGCCCTCGCTTTTATTTCAAACTACCCATATCAATTTTTACAGATTTTTAATTCAATATTTCCAACATAATTCTTATGATGAGAGGTGTAGATCCCTGTAACTTGGGTCTGATATCCCGTTAGATTTAAAATCACGTTTGATTTTCTCAACAAATTCTATCCGAACAGCTGATTTTCATACACAAATTTTCATAACCTAAAAATCTCATGTCGTAGTTTACAATCAAAAAATTTCCATATCCAAAGTTCAATTAATCAAAAGTGAATATAGTGTATTGCACATTTTTTTCAATTTTCGAAAGTCAAAGAAAAATAATACAAGAAAAAGAAAACAACCATGAAGGTCATAAAAACGTATTAATAGATAATATGGGATGATGGATAATGGAGCTTAAGATAAAAGAAGAGATTTAGAGGGAAAGAGAAAGTCCGAAGCTTTAAGAGTACACTACTGCTTTGGTCATCTATACATTCTCTTTATTTCTTTCTCTTTTCGAACATTTATTCTTTTCCTCTATATACGGGGAAAACGACAAATTTTTTTTAAAAACTTATAGGTAGATATTTATACCTATACAAAATCATTTTCATTTCTACTAGATTTAATGGCTCGCAGAAATTTAGCTATTTTTAATATTTTTTTATAAAAAGAATACATTTTTTTTTAAATTTTGAACACTGTGTCCTTAGGTATGTTTTAAACAGTATACTCAAATTTTTTCAGATTTTTTACATCTGTAATTTAATTCTGATTTTTCGGTTGAAAATTCATGCCTCTTTAGACCAAAAATAACCGACCAAAAATTGTTTATTCAATTATTATTAACAAATTTATTTATTCTTAAAATATTAAAAAGCCATGCCCTCGCTTTTATTTCAAACTACCCATATCAATTTTTACAGATTTTTAATTCAATATTTCCAACATAATTCTTATGATGAGAGGTGTAGATCCCTGTAACTTGGGTCTGATATCCCGTTAGATTTAAAATCACGTTTGATTTTCTCAACAAATTCTATCCGAACAGCTGATTTTCATACACAAATTTTCATAACCTAAAAATCTCATGTCGTAGTTTACAATCAAAAAATTTCCATATCCAAAGTTCAATTAATCAAAAGTGAATATAGTGTATTGCACATTTTTTTCAATTTTCGAAAGTCAAAGAAAAATAATACAAGAAAAAGAAAACAACCATGAAGGTCATAAAAACGTATTAATAGATAATATGGGATGATGGATAATGGAGCTTAAGATAAAAGAAGAGATTTAGAGGGAAAGAGAAAGTCCGAAGCTTTAAGAGTACACTACTGCTTTGGTCATCTATACATTCTCTTTATTTCTTTCTCTTTTCGAACATTTATTCTTTTCCTCTATATACGGGGAAAACGACAAATTTTTTTTAAAAACTTATTTTCTTTAAAAACGAAAGAGAAAAATTCTTCTTAAACTTGTGATGTATATATAAGATACGCGCAATTATCTAAAGACATTTTTTGGTTTCTTGACAAGACACATTATTGTATTTGCTAAAACGGTCATAAAATGGTTTCACCTAACCTCATAATTTTGAATTTATGTAGTAAGATATGCGTTTATAAAGTATAATTAAATAATTATACAGATATATTATTTAGTATATATAATTATCTATATAATTGTATTTATATAATTTAGATAGTAAAATTAGATATATTAAAAAAATCGATGATTTTATTTCTTACCAAGCCCTCGTAAAAATTACAACGTTTCCTTACCTTATTATGGTTAAGAAATTAATAACATTAGGGTTAAGATTTAACTTTAATAATATAATAAAAAAAGAAAACGCACGGATATTTGTAAAGAATATATTATCCTGATCAACATAAGCAAAAAAACCCTGGTAAATTTGTATTTAACCATGTTTTGTATCCACTAACCATTAACTACATTTATTTTCATCCAGAACTCTGATCATCAACCCTTACTTTTTTAATAATACCTTCAAAAATTAAATTTAAGACATCTAAAACATCATCTGACGGTAATTCTTCATAAGCTCACTATCTTAACATCTACACGAATTTGTAAGAAATAAATTACGATAAATTTTTGTCTAGATAATAGGTAAGAATCCATTGTTCATGTAATGATTCTTATCCGATATGTACCATTTCCATCGAAATTTTAAAACAGAAAGAGAAAAAAAATAGAAATTCTTGTATTATTATTAAATCTTGAGTTTGGACAACAAGATAACGCGATATCTATCATCCATCGATAAGATAAAACGAAAATAATAAATAAGTATATGAGCAGTCTATATAATCGTCATTTCAAATGCTATGCACATGTGTAAATAGATAAAATAAAGTTACTACAGCCCTGGTAGAATATTTTGTTATTTTGCAATACTTTGAGGTTAATAGTGGATAATTTATAATTTATAAAGTGTTATTTTTTTTATTCATTTTTTAAAGATTGATGTAAATATACCGAAAAAATCTTTTTTTGTTTAGTTAAGCTGATCCCCGAACGAATTTTAACTATTTGATAATGTTTTGAGGTTAGGTATAGCTATTTTACAAATTATAAGTATATATCGATTTTTAAAAACTTATAGGTAGATATTTATACCTATACAAAATCATTTTCATTTCTACTAGATTTAATGGCTCGCAGAAATTTAGCTATTTTTAATATTTTGAGGTTAGGAATTGATATTGTATTGTTCAGAGAATTACTTTTTTATTTCTTTTTTTTACAAAATCATACGTATACAAAATCATTTTATTTTCTTTTAGAATTGATCTCTCGATATCTTTACTTAGAAGAATCTAAAAATTTGTATGAAAAATTTGAAAAAATTTACAGATTATCTTTAAAAAAATACCGGTACAGAACGTTTTTTTCGATAAATTAAATATACCTATATAGTTTAATAAAAAATTAATCATTTTTCTGTTTTTTTTTTTTGGTGTTTACATCAGGTTAATACTTTGAATTTATAGGAATTGCTGTTTCATTATTCACAAAGAGTTCTGCTTGTATTCGTTTTTTTTTAAATTGTTAATTTAACGGGATGTCGAACACAGTTACGGGGTTTTACACATTTCAAAATAAGAATTATGTTAAAAATGTTGAATTAAAAATCTGAAAAAATTCATTCGAGTAGTTTAATACAAGAGCGAGGGCATGACGTTTTGATATTTTAAGAATAAATAAATTTGTTAATAATAATTGAATAAACAATTTTCGGTCGGTAATTATTAGTCTAAAAAGGCATGATTTTTGAACGCAAAAATCAAGATTAAATTATAAATTTAAAAATCTGAAAAAATTTGAGTATATTGTTTAAAACATGCCTAAGGGCATGGCGTTCAGGATTATAAAATTTTATTTATAAAAAAATATTAAAAATTACCATGTTCTGAGTCCGACATCCCCTTAACACGCATTCAATCATTAAAATTAATTCTTAGACCAAATTCGTAAGTAAATTATTTTTATCATTAAGGGTTAGAAACAGCTTATTTTATAGGTGATACGTATAAACTTACCAATTTTTGAATTATAGCTAATTTATAAGATATATGAAACCATTTTTATTTGTATACTAAAACTAACCCTCGTACGAAATTCAGCTGTATTTTTAATATTTTGAGGTTTCTTTTACATCTATACATTTGATAATTCGTAAATAATTCTTTTCTGTTTTTACTACACTTTTAAAAAAAATTATACTTTATTATACGATATTTCTACAGATCGTTTCAATACTCTCTGTAAGATTATATATATGTAGCGTAAAAGAGAAGCTGCTCGTGTCTGAACGAAGGTCTTTTGTCATTCTTGATTCTCCGTCGCAATAATCTACACACGCCACCTTGATTAACACGACAATTTCATGCGTGACACGCTTGCATCTTTCGGTCGTTAACTTTCGCTGAGCTTTTTCAATATTCCTCGGCGTCTCCTGCTAATTTTTCGTTCAATAATATGTATTTATTATTTAATATCCTTAATTTTGAGGTTATATTTCTTTTTTTTCCTTTTCTCTTTGTATTACGTTAATTTTGATACGAGGAAAAAAAATTTTTTCTTTTTTGAATGGACACCGTTTACTTATACTGATTGAATTGAAACTCTTGGTAACCTAATATGTGAGAAAACTTACAAAAATAAAAAAACAGAAAACGGTAGCTGTGATGTCTGTGTTGTATGGAAATTCAATATTGGCGGAAGGGTATATATAAAACGTGTCAGAAATAATTTTTTTTTAATGTACGTAAGTCTGGTAGGAAAAATGTGTGTGATGGATTATCGTATTTTTTGTATGAGTTATTTGGTAAATTATATGTTTTCTTGTTTCGGAATTACTCAATAGAGGTGTACATAAACCTCAGAATATTGGATTTGAAAAATTATTCATAGATTTTTAAAATTTTTTAAATTCGTATCCAACTTGTTAAATTATAAAAAGGGAAAAAAGACTGATTCTCGGTAAAAAAAAACTAATCTAGTTCTAATCTAGTTAGTTATTTATCTAAAAATCGATAAGATTTCTGAGACAATATAATGTAGGCCATTTTATTGTAAAAATGGCCAATTGCTAGTAAAATATTGTTTACAGTTTTAAACATTTGGTTTTTAAAGCAGCTGATTGAATGTAAGAAAATGAATATACAATTAAGTCCAATTATTGGTAATTAAATTGTGCAATTATATTTATAGTCTATTTTTTTCTAAAATTACTCTAAAACTTGCCGATTGTTGGTTAACAAAGTGTTCCGTTAAAGTTCTATAACATAATCAATTACTATACTTTTAAAAAAATTGTTACGTTTTCCATCAAGGAATCTAAAATTCTGATATTATAAGTTTCATATATCTATCTGTAAATAGTGCAATTATTGATAAATATATAAATCGTTCCGTCACAATTTTTTCTAACCTAACTATTCACAATTCTAAAATATTCATACCTATATTGCTATAAAACGAAAAAAAAAATTTAATATAATATTACCATACAAACTATGATCAAAAAATTTTTTCAATAATTAGATAGCTAACCAAACAACTATTAATATGTATACATTTTTACCAAAAATTAAAACCTAACCTAACCTAACCTAATAGCCATTAACACGTACATGTTTTTTACTAATATTGAAAACCTAACCTAACAACTATTGACACGTACATATATTTTAACAACCATTAATACCTATATCTCTATATCTACACACTTACTCGCTTAATAAATGCCAATAATGCGCACGCGCGCATACACACGCACACCTCCAAATTTAAAGGGCAAGTGCGTTAATAACCGGTTCGCAAGACTTGCAAGAATTTATTTTCTGTTTACAAATCCCAATGCATTTGCTGTATATATACATATATGTACACATATATATCTACGCTTACAAAACATGAAGTTATATATCGAAGTCCTTGAGAGAAATCTTGCATATAACGAAAATAAACCAGATATTCGTTGATATACGTAAAGATGTGTCCTTTTTCTTAATTTATTATAAGGAAAAATTTTTCTACAATTAAGATACTATCTATTATATTACTATACTTTCCTTCTTTAAATTTTTAAATATGTATCGAGGGTGAAAATTATTGATATAGGTTGGGTTTGTTATTTCGTCCATGTTTAGGTTAAAATCACTGTAGGTAAAAATTCATAAAGTTTGTTATTGTTTGTTGACGACGTTTTTTCAAAAAATTATTCTTATGAAACGATTATTGAATGTACTGTAATTTTTTTATTATAGGTTAATTTTACCGTATCGACCAGTGCAAAATTAATAAAATTTTATTTTATTTTCATCTATATAGCATATACTATAGTGTATAATGACGTTTTTTTTACGAAATTTCTTCTATAGACATATTTTTCTACGAAAAATTGTTTCATACTGTACTCTTTCACATTATTAGGTTATATTTACTATATCGCACGTGAAAAAATAATAAATATATATTTTTATATAAACGGATTTTTCTATTACAAATATATCTAAAAGAATAGTTTCTTATTTTTAGATTATTTATCGCTTAAATTTACTGCATAATACATGGAAAATAAAAAAAAATTTAATTTTACTATATTTGATTACAACGAAATAATTATAAGTATCTATTACTCTATCTATTTTCCTATTTTTGGTTAAATTTACCATACGTAATAAAAAAATTATAAAAAGATTGCTTTTTTTTATATAAGGTCTTTTATAATTATTTTTAAATTAAATTTACTGTATTATACACGAAAAATTAATAATAATTAAGTTTATTATCTTTTTTTTTAAATATTACTACACCATCCCTTTTTATGTTAGATTTGACGTTATACTTTCCTTTTATTTATATATAAGTATAAAAATAATAAGAAATTTTTTTATTTTACAGGCATTTACAGTCATTTTTCCGCATCAAACTAAACTTAAATTAAAAAGGCACTATCTGGCTCTTAATTTAATTTTAGTTTGATTCGGAAGTACGGCCGTAAATGCCTATAAAATAAGACTCATTATCGAATGATAAATACATTGTCTTGAAAAAAATGTTTAATTTAAAGAATTTTTTTTTTAAATTATAAATATTCTTTAATATTTAATTTACGTTTTATATTATATCTCTAATAATTTACCAAATTAAAACTCTTACATGTTATTTTTTCTCCTAAAATAAAAAATTTTCAACTATATAAATATATTTTTCTATATATACAAAAAAATCGGTTAATTTCCTGCATACAAATATATATGTACACATGTTCTTTTAATTTATCAAGTTAAATTTACCGTATCGTACTTAAAAAGAAAAATTAATAACTTTAATTTTATTACCGTTTGTTGAAGATTTACTTAATTACACATATGTATCACGTATTTATAGTACACGTGTACCGCGCTTAACGTTTCTTTTTTTTTCTCTCACTTGCCTGAAACATCGTGCACGCGTAGATATATATATGTACTCGATGTCATGTACATGTATACGTGCGGGTGCGTGTACGTGTACATAGTGTATATAACGATTAAGAAGCCCTTGCAAAACACGTTCATACTTATTCCCCGCAAGAAAAAGCAGACATTTCGTCATTTGATCTTGAGGTATACAACACTAACAATGATTCTATATATATAAGTCTATTATGTCTATATGTAGGTATATATGCATGTATGTATATATATGAATGAATATTAAAAACTGTAAACGATGCGATTTTTCTTCTTTTTACAGGCGATGATAATGATATCGATTTTTTTATTGTTAATTAATTACAATTAAGCGATTTGTGTATTTGGGTTTGTAGAGTGTGGGTTTGATTTTATTTTTTTTTACCTAAATTTTTGCTAAAATATTGTTTTTAATGAAATTGAGAAGTTTTTTAATTGATTTAAGTTTTTTTACTTTGTAACAATTGATTTTGAGAAGTTTCGCTTGAAATTTCATGCGAATTTTATACGAAAACTGAAACGTAAACCGTATTAGTCCTTCGCTGAACCAAAAATTCTGATGGTTCCATTTCGTCAATTTGTTAAACCAAAATTTCAAAATGCTTTCAGAAACAATATATGAATGTATGTAAATTAATATATTATGTATTACAAACGAAGTAACACTTTATTTGAAATTTTTATTTTCTATGAACTTTACAGGTGAAACAGTGTATGGCATCGATATGCATGTATTTTCTAATATGTGAGTTAAGGCACATTCTATGTATGTGCAACAATTGTGTGTATGCTACAAAAATTTACGAAGAATAAAAATTAAATACTATATTCTTCCTTTTTTTATACTATATATTTGAAAAATCAAATACAGAAATTTGTAATTAGTATATAGGATCTAATTTAATTAAAAATTTTTTTTGACGAGAGGGAAGATGTTTATATAGGATGAGAAGTAAAGAGATTCGGTTTTGAGATTTCTATTCTTTGGAGGTTAATGGCTTCTGTAAGTATTTTTTCATTGTCTAGTTAACAAGTGTTTAATTGGAGAAATTGATGATTATTGGAAGAAACCAATAATGGTTTTAACTTATTTTTGTTTAATTAGCAGAAATAAAAAAGAGCTTTATTAATTTAATAAAGAGATTTAAAATGATAAAAATATTTATTTTTTGTAAAATTTAGTAAATGTCCACGTTGATGTATTGGCAATTCACTTAATACTGGTCGAATACTTTTTTCATATACGATGTTGTTATGCAAGTCGATTTGCTTTTTTAATTTTTAAACTCAAATAATAAAAATTATTCGAAAATGAGTGGTTGACGACTACGTATCCAACCCTGCCTAAAATACTATTGATTCGTGCAATTTTAAATTACATTCAAATTTTTAGTTAAGTGAATATTAAACAAAAAAAACAAACCTTACTATAGGCATCTTCGTCTTCTTAAATTTCCTTTTCTTCTCAGACATTTTCATAGATGTGAAATATAAATTAATTTTTACAATTCATCAAATAATACAAAATTTTCTGCACTTTTGTATATTACAAATAATAAAACTAGCTCGCCATGTGCAGCCTTAAGGCCGCCGTGAGTCGCCACTGTATACAAAAACCAAAGCTTTTGGCATATAAGACACGACCGTGTAAAGCTCGCTCTTTGCGTTCGCACCGTTTGTAAGTATTGGATAAAATACATGACTCAACAATTCAACTTTTATTAATTTTCTCAAAGCTCGGGATTTTTGGCCTAATACTACAAAATATAATATGCATCATAAGAAATAATAATAAAAACATGACTTTAAATTTTGTGTTTATCAACTTCGCCTTTGGATCATGTCACAATTCATATGCACTGCGATATTTAATTTTTTTGTGAAACAACGTGTTTTTGTGTACTTTTTCTAGGCGTAAAATGTAATATAGGAAAAAATTTTGTTATTTTAAGACGAACATTTCATTCATTTAAAGTTTTTGTGTACGAATAATATATTTTGATTTATTACGAAAAAACATGAATTTTAGTACTTTTTTCATGGTTTTAACCGTATTTCAATGTTTACTTTCAAAAATATTGTTCTGAGCGTTAACTGTACAAAAAAGGTTTGTTATTTTAAAACGAACATTTTGTTCCTTAAACATTTTTCTGTATAAACAAAAGACGATGACCGAGTTAGCTGTATAATAAGGCTTACGCGCCCATACTTCCGTCGGGCGCTATCGCGCCCTTTGATAGATTTAGTTTTATTGCAAAAAAACGTGTTTTTTGTACCTTTTTCATTGTTTGGACCATTTTTCTCTATTTATCTTTGAAAATATTATTCTTAACGTAAAGTGTAAAATGTAAAGTGAATGTAAAGTGGAAGTTTTGTTATTTTGAAAGGAACATTTCGTCCGTATAAATTTTTTTTGTAGGATTAATACATTTCAAGATAATGCTACATAAATAACCGTTTCTAAGAAATGAAAAATAATGCCATAGCTTAAAGTGTTTCGGTGCTATATATCTGAAAATAGGACCATTATCTAATTACATTATGACGAAGTTACCCTGTGAATCTCGGGTAAATCGGTCAAAAATTGACTGAGTTATCTTAGATACATGATTACATACATACATACATCCATACATACATTTTAGGGAGGGCCTCAAATCAGTTCTAATACGCATAAATTTCTCTTGCAACCCATTATCTAGTATATTTTGATGCATCACATATTTTGCGATGATGAAAATATAAGGCTCTCCCGTGTAGCGGTTGTGCCTAAAAATGTAAACGAACATTAGTAATAGAAATATTTAAATCTTTTATCTTTTTATTAAATTTTGATTGACAATTTGATAAATTGCATAATTATTGTTTTGCTTTTAGGCCTATTACTGTGTATAAAAATGTAACGTTTTTGACGTGTTGTAAATGAGTATTTTACCATAAAAGGACAAAGACAATGCAGTTGTAACCTTAACCTTTTAGAGTAGATTTATGAGATAGTGATTGCTCCAGACTATTTTTATTTAGTTATGTATTTACATGCTTCATTTAATAGTAGTATATTAATAGTTTTTGAATTTAACAAAAGGTTAATTAAATTTTTATATAAGTTCATGCACTTGACGTAGAAAATCATACTAATCTGCATAGTTGTAAGCATTGTTCCTGAAGACACCTTTTTTTATTTTAAATATTGACTCTACACCGCCCGTCCATTTATTTATTACAAAGTATATATGAATTTTAATCGGTATTTTCGACCTAAATTGCGTTACTCAATATTTTCTCAAATATTGCGCAAAACCCTCTTTTTAGCAAGTTACTTATCAAGCAAATCACTAAGTTAAGATGGTTCTTGTTTTATATAAAGACGATTTTAAAAGTAATTATTATTTTTAATTTTATCAACATTATATATCAAATAGAAGTACAAATGGAAAAATCAAAGATTTAAGAGGGAGTAATAATATTTTATATATAAAAAATAAATATGTCGGTTGCGCTGATATCGCTACCGTTCGGAATCATTTTTGTTTCTTAACCAAATCAAACGTTTTTGGGCTCATTTTGCAGTTCCTTGATAAATTTCATGGGGAGTTACCGATACGACCTGAGTAATTAGAATTAGTGATAAAGCGTAAATTATAACTCTGAACAAAATTTTTACAAAATTTGCTATTTAAATTATTTTATTAAACAATTGTAACCTACGCTTTATCAGCAATTCTAATTACTCAGGTCGTATTGATAACTTCCCATAAAATTAATTAAGGAAGAAAAGAAGCTTAAATCCGTTTGATTTGGTTAAGAAACAAAAAAGATTCCAGTACTTTATTATGAAATTTTGATACGGTAGCGATATCAATGCAACCGCGATACGAATTTATTTATAAAAAATTATTACTTCTTCTTAAGCTCTTCATTTTTCCATTTGTACCTTTATTCGATATGTAATGTTAATAAAACTAAAAATAATAATTACTTCTAAAAACGTCTATATATAAGGCAAGAACTACCTTAAATGTTGTAGGAGATATACTAGAAAATTAAGTAAAGAAAGTTCGAGAAAGAAAAATATCAACGTCACCTGGTCGGGATCGACGTACTCCTGGAACCCCACGATTCCATGTACTTCGTACCTTTGAAGTATTTATATTTCTCGATCTTAAAAAAAGGAGGGGTTTGCGCAATATTTGAGTAGATATTGAGTAACGCAATCTTGCTCCGAAATACCGATTAAAATTCATATACACTTTTTCATGCAATCCATTCGTTATTTATTGTTCTGCAATACGCAATGTAGTGAACCCATGCCATTTTCGCACAACGGTTTAATAAATTTAATTACACCACCCAAGACAAAATTTACAGTTTTTACGTTTAACCTTAATGGAATGTAGTTTTCAGAGTCTATACACCAGTTTTCGCTGTATAAGAAGATCTTTTGTAGCAGTCTTCGGTATATCGATGTAAATGTAAGGTTCTAGAAAATAGTTACAAACCAGACTGTTCTGCTTCGCATCTGCAGCAGTGTCAAATTTTAGTTTTAACCGATTTATTAATTTCCTCTTCCAGATTTTGATAAGGATATGCTGCCACACAAAATTTGTGTTTGATAAAAACATTACATTCTTTTTTCCTTCAGGTGTCACATTTTACGATTTCTATAGGAGAATCATAATTGTACATTAATAATGTAAATAATTGATTTACATTACAATTACAAAGTGAATCTCCCTTGTGGGTGGGGTCCGATTTGTCAAAGGCTCGTACATAATATGTGCGATATTTCTAATTGTAAAAATTAGAATCGCAGTTTTTGATTCAAACCAAGAGAATAGAATGATCATTATTTTGAAAGTAAAAAATCTTGTATTATTTTATATTTGGTAAAATATCTCGAATTCCAAGGCGTAGATAAATAATTTTTTATATTATTGTCCGTTATCTAGTTTTATACTATTTGGAATTCGAAATATTAAAGTAAATTCAAAATAACTCAAGATTTTATTACATTCGAAATAATGTTCAGTCCATTTATGTTAGTTCGAATTAAAGCAACTGCAATATTAATTGTATTAAAAGTTCGAAATATTGCACACATTTTGAGTGATCCTTCGACAAATCGGACCCAACTTCGCGTTTGCATTACCTTTTTTTCATACTACTTCACCTGTTTTAGCATTTTGATATTTCCCTAAATGTAAGTCAAAATTTGGTTCAGCAGTAACATATACGCTTTATTTCTTTATTAATAATTTATTCTCCCACAAATTATTTCTTATTTTCTTGCAATAGCAAACTGTCACTATTACTTTTACAAGATATATTTATTTCATTTAAATTTTCTTCGTAATTATTTTTAGTTGAAGAAAATTGAATATTTTCATTGAACTGCGCTGTATTTAAGGTACTATTTAAAGATATGATGTAAATTTCTTTTTTTCTTTATCTATATTCAAATCAATTTTTTCATTAATTATAAAATCTTTACTTAAACTGTAATTATGGTCAAGAATGCTTTTTTCATATGTTATCCTGGTTTGTTCCTCAGAAATATTTCCATTTCAACTACTGAAAATTTAATTTTACACCTTTCTACTTCACATAAATGTTCATCGTTACCTTGAGTAACAATCTTGTATTTAATTTTTTGGCTTTTTTATTATTCGGAGCAGCTCGAGCAATTTTAATGTCCGAATCGATTTGTCCATAATGTTTAATTAAAAATTTATCTGCTCTAAGTAGTGTATTTTATTCTCAAGGAGAGTTGCTTTTAGTTGACCAAAATAAGTCTCGGATCTTGATGATGTTGCACTTTGTTTGTAAATATGTTAACATTCAATTTGTCCAACACGGGTAATATGCACCTAAACTTTTAAAGTGTTCAATAAAATCTTTTGGTTGATAAAAGTTCATAGAATCCTATAAAAATATTATAAATTCTATAAAATTTCTTACAAAATTTTTATGGAATTTATAATATTTTATAATATTCTATGGAACTTTTCCCACCGGGCTGGTGAACAGTAGTCATTTCTTTGAATTTTAAAGTCATTTATATCATTGTAATATTTTGATTCAACTCTAGATCTTATATTTTTTATAAATGTTTGTGTCTAAGTTCCTTTAACGGGGTGTCGGACCCAAATTACAGGAACCTGTACCTTTCAACCCAAAAATTTGATCCAAAATATTGCATTAAAAATCTGAAAAAATTCATACGGATAGCTAAATACATAAGGAAGGGCTTGACGTTTTGATTTTTTTTTTAACATTTCTTAAATAATAATTTAGTAAACAATTTTTGGTCGGTAATAATAATTAGTCCAAAAAAGCATAATCTTTCAACCCAAACATCGTGATCAAATTATGAATTTAAAAATCTGGAAAAATGTGGGTATATTATTCAAAACATACCTAAGGGTTGACGTGCGGCGTTTTTTAAAAATTTCATTCATTTGTTTATAAAAAAAGTACAAAATGACCATTTTCTTTAAATGCAATTTCGTCGTCCTCTACAATACAAATATTTTCATAATTTTCTTTTCTGCTGATGTCTTTGTGAAATTAAACAAAATAGTTACTCGTCCTGACTTACAAACACTTTACAATTAATAGTTTATATAATTCTGTTTTAATAATTCATAAATATCAAATCTGGAATTTAAATATTAATTGTTATTATTTTTTATTAATAGCTTCTATTATTTGCATTCTATATATTATTTGCTTTTTAAAAGTTAAGTGAATGATAAATTAAAAAATTATAAATCACGTTTATTATTATTAGATTTTTAATATTCCGCGATACATGTATGTAAACTTTATAGGTTAGAATATTTCGGAACAACTAATCAACCAACGTATAATTAATCGAAAACTGATAAACGAATTTATAATCCGCAAAGTGTAAAATCAAAAAATTTTTTGAAACATTCCATTTAGTAACTAATGACCTAACCTTAAAATTCTTAACTTTAACTAATAGTATAGGTTATGTCTTAGTATAGATTATATTTTCGAGCTAATTTGAATTACTCAATATTTTTTCAAATATTGCACAAAACCCTCTTTTTAGCAACTTATTTGCATATTGCTAAGTCTTAAATGTTGCCAGACGTATTAAAAAATAAATTAAGGAAAAATCGAGAAAGAAAAACATCAACGTCCCCTTGTATATCGACCTTTTTTCCTTTTTTATTAATATTATTTCAAACAAAAACAATGTTGCGTTATAAAATGGCATTAGAACGAAAATTTACCAAATTTGCAACATTCGAAGCAGACAAAGAATCAAATTTCCTTCTAATGCCATTTTCTAACACAATAATATTTTTGTTTAAAATTTCGCATTGTAATAAATGTAGTCAAAGGAAGGGCATTGATGTCTTTATTTTGCCCAATATTGAGTATCACATCCTCTGAAGAGGGTCTTAAAGTGAACTTTTATCCTCCCTACCTTACCGACAAACATAATTGACAATAAATCTGTAAATAGAAGAGTATATGAAAAAATAAAAAAGTGGAGCTTTCGTTTATAAATAATCTAACTATGTTGAATCTAAAATCAAAATATTATAGCGTTTTCCAGAAAAGTCTTATAGGAAAGATGTGATACCTGACCTTAACGAGGTGGAATAACTTAATATTTTTGATAACTTTTCTCGAAATCGCAATATTTTAGTCTAAATTTAATTAAACACATAACTTAGATTATCGATTAACGAAGAGACCTTTTCTCTTATTTTGTCACACATATATACTTCTTTCATTTTTTAATAAATAATCCATAGAGATTAAGTATGGAGTCCTCTTAATATTCCCCGAAAATGAGAGATGGTATTTAAAGATACATACCCCAAAATAAAATGTAAATACACGAAATAATTTATAACAGAAATTTTATTGAAACATGTTTATTACAATTTTTTTATGAATCACTCGCATGTGATACAATATATATTAAACGAACGATAATTGATGATCGATATATTTTGACGTGACAATTAGATCAAAATTAGACAATTAGAAGAAAAATTAGAGTTATGTAACCTATATAAAATTTATGTTTATAAACCAAATGAAATATGGTCAAATTTCTACCAGGATAGTAAAATACATGCTATACATTATACCATACACACGGAGATAATTTCCCAATAAAAATATTACCAGGATTCTACGATAATAAAAATCGGTCAATACCTTAATTCTCTCGTACAAATCTCATATATATATTTCCATCCGAAAAATCTCTCCGCGCGTTTAAAAAAATAAACGCAGTCACTACAACGACATAACCTTAAAATCCAACATAAAATTTTCTTTTTATCCCCTTTCGTTAAACCCATTTCACGCGCGTCCACTCGACAAGAAGAAAAATACATCTCTTCACGAGTGTTCATATTAAAATCATCCCATATTCAAATATTTCTTATATACGTATAATAACGAAACGTGCGTGGATATAAACTGTTACGGGAAGGAAAAAACAATATTTGAAAAAATAAAAAATTATTATTTCTCTCCCGGTGGACTTTGGCAGAAACGTTTCTTGGCCCACCAAACGGCACCGAGTGCCGCGGCCAAAAAACCGATACCAGCTACGATTCCCATCGATATTGCACGATTCCTTCGGTACGCCGGGACCTCCAGTATGAAACGCTCGCTAATTCGAATTACATCGGATGTCGATGTCGCTATCACTTCGAACGTGTAGTAACTTTCTTCTTCCAAATTTTTTACTGTTAAAAATAATAATAATTATGATAAAAATAAAATAATATTAATTAAAAATAATAACCTTAAATAATAATAGTGTTAAAAATAAAACAATATTAAATACAAATAATAATCTTAAATAATAATAATGATATGATAAATATAATGATAATGATAATAATTTATATAAGTTAGAAAAGACATTAAGAGATTGTTTTCATTTTGAATAATATTCGTTTTTTTAATAGGAAAAAAGAGCTCTTTATGAATATTATAATAACTATTCATAATTATAATATGAATATTATTATAATAACTGGAGATGCGTATATAATACGAAAAATATATCAACAAGTCAGATCTGAGATTATAATGATTAATATGATTAATTGACAGTGACAAGTTTGTGAAATTCAAACAATGCATTGCTGAATAATAATAATAATAATGTTGATACTTTTATAGTAATCCTTCAGATTAGTATTATAATTCTTAAAGTGGTTGTAAAATTGAAAATCCAGCATGATAAATGTTTAAAAATTAATTTTTTATAATAGCACAATAATATTTGTATTTTTAGCAGCTTACAGGGGATTAGATGGATACTGAAACAGGTGGAGATACTTTTCTACCACTTCAAGGTAAGTGCATAAATTTTTTTGCAATGATCATGCTACTAGATTCATCGTTATAAGGCAACAAATATACATTTCTATTAATATTTCGAGCACTTTTCCCAGATATTTTGATCATAAGTGATCTTAATGCTTTAGACCCACTCTGGAAATTTATAGGCAGTTTCTTACTATAAAAAGACATCTTTTAGACAGCATTAGGTTTCCAGAGTCCGGAGCAGAATTGCTGATTTTCACTATTTAAGGTTTAAATGGCTTACAAGAGTGTAACAGCATACATTTATGTCTTTAAAAGTATTTTTAATGAAAAGTTCAGAAAATTTTACAAAAAAAGTCACATTTATATTTTTAGAGAAAAATGCATCCCCTGAGAGCTACTTCATGAAAATGGGCATAGAATGCAAAAAAGTGCTAAAAAATATATATATATGGAAGATTCCATGTGAAGTGATCCAGTTAAAAAATAGAATTTTGTTTTAATGTATGGAATCAGTAAAAACCTACTTGAATAGAGTGTAGCTAAATTTTTAGACCTAAATTTCAATTAGTATCAGAGCTGTAACCAATCAAATAATCGAATTTTTTTAAAAAAATGACTTTTTGGCCATTTTTATCACTTAATAACTCAAAATCTAACAATTTTTTCATATATACATTAAATTTGAAAAAGTTTATTAATTTCAAGAAGAATCTGTTGAAATATTTCATTTATATTAGTTTAACACATTGAATTTAGTTATAATTAATAAAAACCTTTGTAGTAAAAAAAAGGGTTGTACGATCAAAAATATTTTATCCATCCAAGAATCTAATTCATCGGTGATTAATTACCTTCAAAATGGTGCAAAGTTTGAGTGCGGCAGAGCATTTCAGACAAAGTTATGGTGTTTTTAGTCAAATTTCTTAAAAAAAGGGAGCGAATGCATTTTATGAAAAAAACAGAGTAACCGTATACTTGCATTCAAACAATATGGCACTATTATTCTTCAATAATTTTAAAATATACTATTTAATGTTAGTTACTGATACTTTTCAATCCCTAAGCTGCTTACAAACACAAAGCAGTAGGTATAAGCAGTTATACCTGTTATATAATTGGATTTATTGGAATTTTAATAAGTTTCAGGTATTTATTCAATTATATAATGGGTATAACTGCTTATACCTACTATTTTGTGTTTGTAAGTAGCTTAGTGATTGAAAAGTATCAGTTTTTAACATTAAATAGTATATTTTAGTAATATTGAGGAATAATAGTGTCATATTGTTTGAATGCAAGTATACGGTTAGTCTGTTTTTTTCATAAAATGCATTCGCTCTCTTTGTTATGAAATTTCCCTAAAAACACCATAACTTTGTCTGAAATGCTCTGCCGCACTCAAACTTTGCATCATTTGAAGTTAATTAATTATCGATGAATTAGATTCTTGGATGGATAAAATATTTTTGATCGTACAACCCTTTTTTTACTACAAAGGTTTTTATTAATTATAACTATATCCAATGTGTTAAACTAATATAAATTAAATATTTCAACAGATTCTTCTTGAAATTTATAAACTTTTTCAAACTTAATGTATATAAGAAAAAAATGTTAGATTTTGAGTTATTAAGTGATAAAAATGGCCAAAAAGTCATTTTTTTAAAAAAATTCGATTTTTTAATTGATTACAGCTCTGGTACTAATTGAAATTTAGGTCTAAAAATTTAGCTACACTCTATTCAAGTAGTTTTTGACTGATTCCATACATTAAAATAAAATTCTATTTTTTAACTGGATCACTTCACATGGAATCTGCCATATATATATATTTAAAAATGTATATATATATCAAGAAGTAATTAATTTTCTAAAGCACGAGTAATATAAGAGTCTTTGTGAACCCTTAGATAATTATTTTTAACCTAAAAATACTGAAATTGCCAAAATATTTCTAACAGAAATTGAAAACAATTCTAATGTATAAACTATTTATTTTTCTGAAGTGCGTTAACAAAAAACTCTTTACTAATTATAAAATAATTATTAGTCGCAAACTAATAAATTTACCAAATATTCTTAGTAGATATTATAAAAATTTTCAGCTGTACAATCTACGTACATATTAATAATTGAGTTAGAATAATAATTCTCTATTAACTGCAGAATAAACAGTTTTAACTTAAAAAAATGAGTATCCCAAAATATAAATTATAACTTCTTAAAAGATAAAAAATAGTAGTTTAATAATGCATAGAGATCCCTTATACTACTCGTTTATCTTATAACCTCAAAACATCAAAATTGTCTAAATAGAATTCATAACGATTTTCGAAGCATGTGATAGCCATTCTTAAAAAAAAAATAGCTCTTTGCGAGCCGCAAAATAACTATTCAAAACCTCAAAAAAAACTAAAAAATAAAAAAAATTCAAATTTAATACCACTATATATATAATCATTATAATTCGTAATAACTCGAGCTTCGAGTAAACTACGGTCACTTAACCTCACCGTATATAATTATATCAATAATTCAAAAGTAGGTATTTAACAATGAGTCAAGCATGTGTGCACGCGATCGCCAGACAGACTGATATATATGTCAGTTACCTTGATAGTGACATTTATTTTATTTTTTATTTCGTTTTTAATCTCGGACTTGCAATATACGATACTTGGATTTGACTCCAAAAATTTACAGGGATCTGCACTTATCGACCGGAAATTAATATTTAAAATGTCGGATTGAAAAATTAGAAAAATATGTATATAAAGAAATATTGAAAAGTGATAAAGAAGAAAAAATAATTTTTTAAATGAAAATTAAATAAATGGTATATTATTAGTAATTTTTATGTTAAAGATGACTACATATTTTGTAGTCCGTTATTCTATGTAAATAGTAAATTTAATATAAATCTGAAAAAGTTAGATATTTAGTAACAAGTACGATACATTTTTCGAAAAAGTTATTTAGTTTAAAAAATTTCTGTTAACTAGGTTTGTCAGGTTCTTGTGAAGATGCAGGATCTAAATTATAGGGTTCTACGTTAGCCAATCCAATTATTGTAAAATTTTTTAACTTAATTGTGGTTAACTTACGTAACTTAACAAGTTATTACTGTCATTATGTAAGTATTAAAATTATATTATGCTCTGTCGGTAACAATACGAAAAATTTATGATTACCTAAATAATAAGTATCGATAGTTTCCTCCCTGTCGTACTGATGATCCGAAGGTCCTCTGAACCACCTGACAGTGTAAAATTTAACCTGATTCTTTCCAGTTTCCGGGGGATCCCAAGTAACAAGGTAACCTTCGACCGTCGCTTGGACTCGAACGTTACGTGGTGGTCCCATTTGTTCGTCATCTGAAAATTAAATAAAAAGTCAAATCCAAAAATAACCGAAAAAAAAGAAAAGAAACAATTAATTTCGTTTCACTATACCTGCTGAAGTTCGAAATCCGGACGCTGCATTGTGTATATTCGAATCTAAATGAAAAAACAAACATAACCTCATCGCATCATCATCATCATCAGAACCATGAAAAAAAAGATAAGAAGCAAAAAAAGGTAAACTAACTGGGTTGCGTGAATACTCGTACAGTTTTACTAAACATTCCATCGCCATGTTTGTCCTGGCTAAGTACCATGAATTCGTATTCCTTTCCAGGTGACAAATTTCCAACTGTCGCCTCGGTTATTTTTCGAGAAACTATACGCATCGTCCTCCATTCCAGAGTGTCAGTTGGTTTGTACCTGAAGCAATCATTGATAACATGAAAAAACGTGTTTTTTATCGTTGAAAAAAAGTAGAACGGTACATTACCAAATTGAGTATTCCATTTTCGGACGAACGAAACCTGGTACCCAAGTAAGGGTGACGGCGTTGTTTGTGCTGTTCGCACTCAAATTGTACGGTGCACGAGGTGGTACGTTCAGAACCATCAGTTCAGCATCTGCTACAACTGTTGCAGCTTCGTTGCTAGCAGCACATTGATACATCCCGCGATCTTGCTCTTGTATACTTTCGATCGTCAAATTCCCTCCTCTCATTAATGTTCTTTCAGGTGTCAATGGGGTGCCATCCTTTGAAATTAAAAAAAAAATTTTTAATATAAATTTTTTAGCATTCCTACATACATTCGAGAAAAATGTATCGTTAATATGTTTTGTTCTTTAGTAATCTATCTGTATGTGTCATACATTTTACTTTGGTTCTCGTTCATCGTCCCTTTACGATATTTTGAGGTTATGTTCACAACGACAATAAAAATTTTGAATAAGATTTGATGGATAGAAATAGAAATAATTCCCTTTTATCAATTATATCCAATTTTTTAGATTAGGACAAAATTAATTTTGAGGCCCTTATAATGAAACAATTAATGAAATAAATTTTTAAGTTACGGTCAACGTTCAGAAACCCTAATAATGAAATAATTATTCGATTTTTAGGTTAAGACTAAAATTAAGATTGAGACCATAATAACCCATTTCCTCCCAAAATGTCCATTTTGGCCATCAACTTTCAACAACTTATTGCTATTTGTTTTCACAACTCCCAAAAAATGCTAAAGCCATATTCCACTATTTTCGAGGTCGCTCTATCGATTCATGCCATTTAGAAAACGGAAAAATAATTTCCAGCCCCCGAATTTTCCATTTTAAAAAAAAAAGCTTGTTTTTAAGGATTTTTTTTTCAAAAAAGTGCAATTTACAGTGCTTAATGCACTTAGAAATTTAGTAAAATGAATGAAAACAGGGAGGTCGAGGTCCAGTGTATAGAGTTATGCTATTTGGATATTTTATTTTTTTCGTCTAAGGATTGTAAAACCACCCCTAAATAGGACAATTTGACAATAACTAAGGTTGAATATGTATATTCACATATACACATATGCGTATGGATGTTTATGTTTTTGAGGGCGCTGATTTCGATTTTTAAGTCAAATATAGGAAATTCAAGATGGCGGACCCAATATGGTGATCGATAGATTTTGATTTCGCGTATTTTTTTTCAAGCTCTTTCGGATTGTTGTTGACGAATGCAAGGTCAAAACTGCAACATTCAAATTCGTAAATTCAAAATGGCAGATTCAGTTTGGCGATTATTTTTTCGAATTGTCAGTTCTTAAATTTTTTTCGACGTCTTTAGCCAGTATGTAAGTATAACTGTTACCGATTCTCACCGCGAGGAGGTAGACATGTACCGAGAATCATTTTACTTTTTTTTGTTTTTTTTTTTTTGTTTTTATTCTTTTTTTTACTTTTTTTGATTTTGTTTTTTTTCTTTTTTTAATTTTACGAAATACATTCTAAATTTGACATAAAAATTGTAATTGGCGGACCCAAAAATCCCCGAACACCAAGCCTTCTTCCTATAGTACAAAAACTTGAAAATTTGAAAAAAAAATGGTCGCCATATTGAATAGGCCATATTGAAGACATGCTTTATAATTGTGTAGTTCTGAATTTATGACGTTGGATTCATCATCAACAATCCGAAAGAGATTCCTGCAGTAGATTTAACATAGTTTGAAAAAAATACGCGAAATCAAAATTTATCAGTCGCCATATTGGGTCCGCCATCTTGAATTTCCTATATTTAACTTAAAAATCGAAATCAGCGCCCTCAAAAACATAAACATCCATATGCATATGTGTATATGTGAATATACATATTCAACCTTAGTTATTGTCAAATTGTCCTATTTAGGGGTGGTTTTACAACCCTTAGACGAAAAAAATAAAATATCCAAATAGCATAACTCTATACACTGGACCTCGACCTCCCTGTTTTCATTCATTTTACTAAATTTCTAAGTGCATTAAGCACTGTAAATTGCACTTTTTTGAAAAAAAAATCCTTAAAAACAAGCTTTTTTTTAAAATGGAAAATTCGGGGGCTGGAAATTATTTTTCCGTTTTCTAAATGGCATGAATCGATAGAGCGACCTCGAAAATAGTGGAATATGGCTTTAGCATTTTTTGGGAGTTGTGAAAACAAATAGTAATAAGTTGTTGAAAGTTGATGGCCAAAATGGACATTTTGGGAGGAAATGGGATAATGAAATGATTACTCGATTTTTTAGGTTAGACTCAGAATAGACTTTGAGACCCTGACACTGAAATGTTCACTTAATTTTTTAGGTTAGAATCAGAATTGAGTTTGATATTGCGTTAATGAAACGATTACTCGATTTTTAGGTTACTATCAAAATTAAGTTTGAGACCCCGATAATAAAACCTCAAACGATTATTTAATTTTGTTGGTGAAGGTCAGAATTGAGTTCGATTCCACCAATGAAACGTTTACTAATTTTCATAGGATTTTGGGGATAATGTTTTTTTATATACTTGCTTTGTACCAAACGATGGTTGGACGATGATGATTGTCACCATCTCGAGCATCACATGGGATTTCCAACGTGTCACCAATTTTACGCATGTACAGATGTTGTGGTGTTACAGTGAATATTGGTGGTCTTTGTACTATCTAAAAAACGAAAAAAGAAATGATATTTAAAAAATTAATATTGTGAGATACATTTTATTTGATTATTACTTGATGAAAATACAAGGTTAGGATCCTTGTGCCTTTTGAGATTAGGTAAAACAATATTTTTAAACAATGTTTGAACTTTTTATCAAAAATACGTTATAACGGGTGTTAAAGTTAATTTAAAATTCAACCTTAGCGCGCTTACACTTTTCGATTTTTGGAAATTTATGTATACAAAATTTATATTTATTTTTATAATAATTTTGAAATGAAATATTTTTTGTCGGGAGAAATATAAAAAAATGAATGATGTTTAATTGGAAAAAAGGTTAAGCCAAACCTCTGCAATATATATTTTTCTAAATGATCAGTTTGTGCTAAAAGCCTATTAAAAAAAACATTAATTTAAAAATTTTAAAACATTTAACAGTAAGAATTAATTTCTACTAGCCACTACAAAGGATGTTGAAATTTATTTAAAATTCAAATTTCCTGTGCTTACGAGTTTTAGATTTTTTGAACACTACTCTGCGTATATTGTCAATAACCGATAAATTAAAGAAAATATTTAAGATTTTCCATAATTCAGTTAGAATAATGACGATCCTTTAAATTACCGTTTTTGAAAATTATCATGGATTTGGAAACAGTATTACCCCAGCAGAAATTGAAATAATTTTTTATCTCCAAAATTTCTATTTCCATTTATCCGAATTTATCCGTATGCTAAATTTGAGTAAGAAACGTTAATTAATTTTTCGAGCAAAATCGATATAATTTTAATATTTTAAATATAACTTAATATTGTATAAAAATAAGGGATTTCTCGAAAAATAATGAATACGTCTCACTCAAAATGTAGCAGTTGTATATAGATTATTTATAAACTAAAAGTCAATGAGATCTTTTAAATTCATTAATTACCTTCAAAATAATGTTACTTTTTTTTGTCTGGAGGTTGCAAATAGATAATTTATAACTCATTGCTAATAATTTTCTACATTCTTTTAGAATCTATAGCCGAATTATATCTAAAAAAAATTTTGTTATTTCTACTTGATTAATCTGATATTTTTTAATTATGTTGAATTTTGCATGGTACTTTACGTCGGTAAGGTAGGAAGATAAAAGCTGCGTATGACAGCAGCTTTAAAATGTTCAATAAAGTTTCTTCCTTATATTCAAATTTGTAGTGTATAAGTGACGTCTAATAAACATACGTAATTATATCGGGTGGTAACGAAAAAAATGAACATGGGTTCCTCCATTACCCAACAGATGGCGTTTCAATGAACATTTCTGGTAATTGTGAAATTTATTCATTATCGTTATACAATTTCGTTCTGTAGGGTAAATGTACCAATACCTGCGCGTGTACGAAATCCTGCGGATTTTTCTTTTTTTCTAAATAAAATAAATAAAAATCAATTTTTTTCCTTAAAAAAATTCATGCGATTACTATGGGTTAATTGGTACCAGAATAAATAATAATAAGTAATATATATTAAATTTATAATTAAGTACAGGTCTTCTAAAAATACAGTGTCAAAAATTGAATAAAATGACTTCATTTCCAAACGATTTCGACACAAATTAGCTAGCTTAAAAGTCACTTAAAATTTAGTAAATAATTTTGTTAAGCTACGAAAAAAGATTTTTCCATTACTTAAATATATTATTTATTATTTGAAATATTAAAAAAGTGTTAATCTATTTAAATAATTATTTAAAAATCGTCAGTAGCATTTGGGCAGTATCCGCAAAGTATGCGCGCATCGCTGCGGCGAAAATTTGACGCAATTGTCCGTATTCCTGCGCAGTAACGTGTCAGTACATAACCTAAAAACTACACTACTCTGCAGTACCTTTATCGCAGTTATAATTTCACGTTTAGTGTAAAAATATATTTTTAATAACTCCAAAAGTAAAGAAACTTGACAAGCAGAAACAAAATAAAACAAAGAAGGAAGCAGGAAAGAATATAATGAGTTGTAAAATATAAAATGTATATACTGCATTAATGTGTATATATATTTTTTCTGTTATAACAATGTTGCTTATAGCACACTGCTGTGATGCATTATTTATTATTGGAACATTAAATAAAATAATATATATTAGATTTAAGAATAAATTAGTTATAGGCTGCGGAAATGCAGCTAATCATTAACTAATTAGTTTAAGTTAGTATATAAGCTATGTACAGGTTAATTTATTTACCTCTATAGGGTTTGCAGATGTAATAAATCTGTAATTATTAATGGGTTAAATAAAGAATAAAGAATAAAGAAAAGGTTAGAAAAGAAGAATTTAATTTACAAAAAGATAATGAAAAAATACGCAAACAAGAAGAATGTTTAAAATAAATGGAAATTTTTAAAATTTAGAAACAAAATGATTTAAAATAAAAAAAAGAATCGATAGATACAAAAAGTCTTAAAAAATAAAGAAGCTCAGTTGATCAACAGGCAATGCATAGGATTTTTTAGATTTTTAGAAAAGTTATTTGTTTTATTTAAAAATTTATTAATATTGCATGTGCATATTTATAAAATATGTTAAAGTTTAAATTAATAAACAAATTACTAATTAAATACTCTAATGTTTACTTAATATTATTGTAATTAAAACTTTATGGTAAGTAAAAACTATTATTTTTAAAAAGTATTTGCCTAAATTATTAACAGCAGGAATAGGGGCAAAGTTCCGCATTAATACGTTCATTCCATTTTATATTCCGCAGGAATATGTACATTTTGATACGCGAAAAGTTTTTTATTATAAAAAATTTTAATTGATAAATAGTAATGTTAAGTATTTTTTTTTAACTACCTAATAGTTTAAACTTTATGTTTAAATAATTTAGATATATCAATATTGATATATTTTCACAAAAAAGACTAAAAAATTGGCTGATTCAGCTTGACGCCGCAGGAATTGGTACATTTACCCTACATTAATAAATTTACTATTATTTTTTCAACGAAATTCAAACAAAAATTGTTAATGACTTCTGCATAAAAAGTGATTTTTATATCTTTAATATACCTTTTCTTGTACTCTTTCTTTTACACCCTGATGATTTTAAAGGCCACTTTATTCGACAACGATTCAAATATATACTTCTCATAATTTTTTCCAAAAAATTAAACAAAATACAAAATACAAAAATACAAAATTCTTTTAGTTTTGAATTTTATTTACGATTGTGCAGCCGGGCTAAAATAAGTCTGCAGATATTCTAAAGTATGTTTATGAATATATAGGGAATAAATGATATGAACAGGGAATAAATAGTTATACACCCTTCTTAAAGGTCAATAAAGTGGACTTGTTCGATGTCCAGGGTGAAAAAATGTTATACAAATCAAAGATACACGTTGTTCCTTTTGGGAAATTATTGTAAACTTCACCCGCGGGAATAAACGTTTATTTTACTCCCTTGGTATAAGCAGCTTATTATTTCGTAAAATTAAATACATACACACACACACACATACATATATAGAAAAATATTGTAAATAATATTAAATAAATAATAGAATTAATCAAAAAGCGTGCATATATTGTTCATTAAGGTTTGAAAAAAATTCTTTTTTCTAAAAATTTTTATTAAAAATGATTTATTTTTATATTTTTAATATATCTTTCTGAAAGCTCATCGTAAGTAACGCCGAAAGGACATGTAATAAAATGTAATTTATTCTGTTTTAAATAAAAGAATAAATAAATAAACAGATAAATAAATAATTTTTTAATGTGTTAAAGTAATAATATACCTATATAGCTATGCTTGTACGTACTTAATTGTTTTGATATGAACATTACAAAAATAATTTTATTCGATTACATAGGTATTTTGTTTTGTAATCCGCTTATTATTCGTGTTATCTGGAAGTGTCCATATTACTCGGACCACCCCAAAATAACTAAACAAATATAAGTACATTAAAAAGTAAAAAAAAACAAATAAATAGAAAATACAAAAAAATAAATAACCGAAAGTGAATAAATAAAGAAAAAATAAACGAGTAATTACACAGTAAGTAAATAAGCAAACAAATAAATAAATCAAATGAAAGTTTAAAATAATAAAAAAGGGAAAAGAAAAAGAAAAAATACCTACAACATTAATCGGTGGGCTTGGTCCATCGGTACCAAGTGCATTGTAAGGCGTGCAGGTGTAAGTTCCGGCGTGATTTTCGTCGACCTTGCTGAAAAACAAAGAGCCATTCCTCCTGTTATAGACACCTTGGATATTGTATGGATCGAAGAGAAAACCATCTTTTTCCCATCTTAAATTCGTCAATGGTGGATTCGCACGATAATGGCAGTCCAATAGAGCTCGCTTCCCATAGGGCAAGTAGACCTCTTTCGGTGCGTAAATCACTTTCGCTTTATCTTGAGAGAAAGAGAGAGAGAGAGAGAGAATGAAAGAGAGAAAGAAACGTAAAGTAATTGTGAATGAATGAACGGACACGTAGTTTTAAATTGACGAACAAAGGATTAATGAAATTGAACTGAATGGGGAATTTCAGGATCAATGCGGACATCAGCTATAAGGCTAATTTTGAAATGTTACGCGTGTCTATATGGGATATTTCACGTCAACTTGTTGGATCAATAATTTAAAATGCACCAAATTTTAGGTGCAGATTGAAAATCTTTTCCAGAAAATGGTAAATAATTTTGAGGCGCCCATAATAATTTGTTTAAAAGTTATTCTAACCTCACAAGGTGAGATTTTTTTTATGTTTCTCAAGTTTCCTTAAATTTTTTTCAGCAATACAGCTATTTAATGTAACATCGGTTGCTAGTATTATCCGGAATTTATCCTTTTGTGTTAAAATTCTTAATCCCAAGGTCGATGACTTATAAACTAGAGGTCAATATTTAGGTTTAAAATAAGGTGACCACGCCATATTCAGTTTTTTATCCAAAATTCTAAAAAAAGTTTGAAGCAATATCATTTTAATGGTCCGTAGCTTGTAACTGACCTATAACCCTGTCAAAAGTTATGGTATTTCAAAATTTTTCAAAATTTTTCAAAAATTTTCAAAAATATTTATGGAATTTGACTCGAAATATTTTGAAATTTTTTTATAATTCTTTAAGTTAAAAGATAAAAAATTCGATTGTGGACATCAATGTTAACTTGTAGTTTATGCGACATTGATCTTGAGATTAAGAATTGTAACCCGAATGGATAAATTCTAGAGAAAACCAACAATCAAATGTTATATATAATGTTACATAGTAAAATTTGACAGATTTTGAGATAAATAGCTATAAAGTCAGCTATTGTTGAAAAAACTAGAAAAAACTCAGTTTTCGAGGTTAGAATAACTTTTAAACAAGAAGGCTGTAATGGCTCGGTCGGTCAGGGCGTCGGGCTCGTAATCTGGAGGTCCCAGGTTCGATTCCCGACCTGGCAATGTATATTTTCACCAAGTACTTTCTTAACAAAGACATCATATGGCCTCAGCCTAGGATACAAACCTGGAGCAACATTCAATAAAATTAAAAAAAAAACTTTTAAACAAATTATTTTCACCATCTAAAAATTTTTTTTTTGTTTTCTGAAAAACATTTCCATTTGTACCTAAAATTTGTTGTATTTAAAAATTTTGTTCGGATCACTTGACGTGGAATGCTCCATATATATGCATTTATTTACATTGGACATTAAGATGAGCAGATGCACTTTGAGTATCCCCGAATTCGTTGGTAACTGTGCAGCTATATTCTCCGAGATCACCCATCATCGTTGGACTGACTGTCAGAGTGCCTTCAGATGATATCGTCACTCGGTCACGGAGATCCTGCAAGAGAGATGATTTTTTTTTATTAGCATCTTTTTTTGTACTTAGGTTCTTTATATACATTCGTTGGAGTGAAGTATGTGTACAGTTTTTTGAGGGATAAGCAAGGTAGATATTTTATTCTTAGTTAAATTTTGATAAGTTACCGTTTTACTCTAATTTATTTCTTTGAACAGTATACACTCTAAAGTGTAAATATTACTACCAGAAAGTGTAAATTATGTATCTTATATTTTGGAAATAAAGATTAAGGTGCGAAAAATACACTTCATAATAGATTTAAATATCAACAATACACTTTAGAAAAGATTAAAATAAGAAAATTATTCTTTATCAAAATATAGATTGTTGGTAACTGAATTGTAAAGTTTAAATAATGATTTTTACGCTTTAAAAGCAATTAATATTAAAAATAAAATTAGAAAAGTACACTTTGCATAAGTCTAAATTGTTGATATCTGAATTTTAAAGCGCAATAATGATTTGAAAATAAAATTAAGGGTATGTTTGAGGTTAAGATTACAATAGTCAAAGTAGGTATTTTAATTAGATTACATGGAAATTCTGACCTAATACTGATTTATTCAAGTTAAAAAAAAATTTTAATTGAAAAAATTTAGAAAATTGTATAATATCAAACTAGAAAAAAATTTGCGGTTATATTTTATTAGATATATTTATATTAGGGTACGTAAGTTGAGTTTACGATTTCAATCTCTGAGTTGGTATTTGATTATATTAAAAGAAACATTCTAACTCGACAAAGATGTATCTAGGTTCATTTCGAATAATTTTTCATTCCGAGATATTAAAAAAATTATATAATTTTCAGTTGACAAACTGAACTTTCATTTTAATGAAGTTAAATATCGAAAGTTATAAGTGAAATAACCTCAAACGCTATAGTATAAATATCAGAACCTCAAACATAACCTCAATTTTCTTTCTCAAGAGAAAAATGATTAAATTGGAGTGAAATTATCACTCTAAATTACTATGACATACACTAAGAGACCAGTTCACATAAAAATTACTATATTTTTGTAGGAACGAAGCAACAAACTCGCAAAGTAGTAAAAATTACTATACTTCTTTGTAAACTTTGAAATCTTTAAATTTTACTATGCAGTATAGCAAATTTTACTATGCAGTATAGCAAATTTTACTATGCAGTATAGCAATTTTTGTTTTACATACATAGAAAGAAAAATTTATTTTGTTCAGCTGCTTGCGCGCCATCTTCTTTATTTTATTTTTATTTTAATTTATTTATTGGAGTTTTAATATTTTTATTTATGTACATTAGATTTAGTGAAATTTTATTTAATAAATTAAAGAAAGAAAAAAATCCAGTCCGGCGTCGGGATTTGAACCTGGGATCCTCGGGGTCGAAGTCGAGCACCTATAACCGCTGCGCCATCAACACTTTTCTATTGCCTAACTTCGAATCGTGCTCATATGTTACACGTTGCTCAAATGATACCGGAACTTTATTAACATTTATACCCGAGTAGAAATTCTAGCCAGGCCGCCTGAATTAGAAAACAGGGCCTGAAAAGGCCGCCTGTTAAGGGCCGGGATACGAATGTAATGGAATTTAAGTCAGCGCCTAATTTTGTTAGTTCGGATGTGACGTTATAGTAAAAGTCAATTTTGGTAGTTCGAATGTGAGGTTAGTAATAGTATCTACAAATTATATAGTATTGTATATAAATTTTCAGGTTAGAATTTTATCAAGAGTTTTTATAAATATAAAATGAGTAAAAAAATTGATTATACTCAGAAGCTTAGTTTACTAAGAGTTCGAAAGTACCGATTGAAAGGAAAATACAATATATAAATAGTGAAAGTTTAAAAAACACTTTTATAATATAAAAGTTTATGCAGTATTAAATTGCTTTAAATATGTGAAAAGATTTAATTTTGTATTGTATAAAAAAGTGCAAAGTTATTAATATTATATTATATTAAGATTGTTGTAATTATTTGGAAATTATGTTAAACCATATATTTTAATTATATTATCTATAATATTTATGTTTAATAATTATTAATGTATTAAAATGCATTTTATTTTATTTACAAACCTATACGCACACACACGCACACACACACATACACGCATGTACGCACGCCTAATTAACCTTATATTTATAACTTTATATTAGTATATTTTGTGGTTTTTAAGATTACAAAGCTGTTACACATGTAAGATAACGTTTTTTTAACCTATTAACCTATACGGGCCATGCCCATGATCGACCCTTTACATGTGTCAGTTTTGAGATGTGAGACATCACATAAACTCGATTTCTATAGAAAAGTGAGAGAAAACAGTAAACCCAAATCCCCGTCCTGTAAAGGTTAAAAGTGATTCGATGTTTTTAGACATTAATTTATTGAAAAAAAAGCTTTTTTGAACCAGAAAACTCCCGTCCTCTAAAGAATAACAATTAAAAACAAATGTAAAATAACAAATACATTCAGATTTAGTTTTACTACTAATTAAGTGCCTTAATATCACCTGAACATACCCACAAAATAGTATTACATAAAACAGGCCCTGATCTCCACCCCATTACATTTCTTAAAGGCCCTTTACAGGCACCTGTTCAGGGCCTTTTAATATTCGTCAGGTACCTGAACAGGGCCTTCTTTTTGCCTGGAATTCATTTCTACTCGGGTAGTATTATGCAAAGATTAATCTCAATAAATAAATATATCAGTCGATTTACAATTAAAATACACAAAATTCTGTCGATTCAGATTAGTCCAATGCGTTAATTAATTATGTAAAAGTATAATAATAATAAGCCACCTAACCTAACTGACAATCGGCTGACACTTGGTCTGCATAATTTTACTATGCTGGATATGAAAATTTTACTATTCTAGTTTATACAAATAAGGCGAAAGTTTCTCTTAATTTTTAAAATACATTAAATTTTGCTATTAAGTTTAGTAAAATTTGAATATAAATTCGGGTTATTTTTCGGCTGGCACTTGGTCTGCATAATTTTTACTATGCTGGATATGAAAATTTTACTATTCTAGTTTATACAAATAAGGCGAAAGTTTCTCTTAATTTTTAAAATACATTAAATTTTGCTATTAAGTTTAGTAAAATTTGAATATAAATTCGGGTTATTTTTATTAATTTATTTATTTACTATTTGATAACCACCTTTCTTATATTTTATTATTTAAATTTTTACTATGTTATATTGTAATATTTAGAGGAAAATAATTCCATAAATTGGGAAACATATAGCAAATATTACCATGTGCATAGCGAAATTCCTCATTATGTGAGTTTGTTGCTCAATTCCATGAAGAATATAGTAATTTTTACGTGAACTGGTCTCTCAGTGTAGGAATAACATAAAAAAAAGAACCAAAAAGAATTGAACATCACGACCTTGAACATACCTTAATAACCTCAATTATCAGTTTCGAACGAAAAATTCGTCACGTTCACTCCAACGAAATTTTAAGATCGAAAAAATAATTTTTCACTTAAACAAAAAACATCGAGATTTACAGACCTTAAATCAATACGCAAAACACTTAAAAAGTACGTACGATACTTGAAACGAAAATACCTAAATATTCGGATGTATCGTCGCTAAATCATCGATCGCTATAATGCTGAAAAAATTGGTTAAACAAAGTGTAGACATTCAATTTTGACTCGATTAGCATGTCGAAGATCCTAAACTAGATTTAAACTGCTAATAAAACATTTCCTTTCATTACGACTTACAGTTATTTTATACAAGCATTGAACGCCGTTGAAAATTTTAAATAAGTCTCGTGCGCCAGGTAGTTTGTAGTGTGCTGATGCGCCATTATAAAATTGGAAGTACTTAGTAAAAAAGAAATTTTTTTTCTAACTATACCAGCGGTGTTAATTGATTAATTGCATGTAACTATACGATTTATTTTAAATTATTGAATTTTAATCGTTCACGTTGATAATAATTTGTGAGGTTAGGAAATTTGTACTTTAGGATAACCATGTGGAAATCATAACGAGTTTAGAACAAAAATGATTTTGTTACACAAAAATTTTAACATTTTAGCAAAGTTAAAAAAAAAGAATTGATTTGTAGTTCTGTAAACTAACCTACAAAATCGGATTAATAATAGATTGTCGTGTGTTGTAGTCGTAACAATTTTTGACTAGCTTAGTAGAAGAAATATGGTCTAAAAATGTTGATAGTATTCGAGTAGTAATGGTGCGCATTTTCTTTACTAAAAAATGACTATTTGTATGATTTATAATAATGAATCTACGAATTTTACTATTAAAAGCTTTAAAATACTGTTATGACGGTTAAATTAGATTTAGAATAAAATTTTTAATTAAAAATATTTCTCACGTATTGAGGATAGTAACCTTAAGGGGAGTCCGTAGAGTATAATTTCACAAATCCACCACCTGGCGCTGCCGTCAGGTGGGCTAAGTTCATATTCGGCAATAATTACGGGCAATTGAAGAAAATAGAGTTGCTACCACACAAAATCAAAGTTGAGTCCTATTGATATTGATATAATGCTTAATTCCATATTACTTAGCTGATCGAAAAGTTAGTATTTTCAACGAAAAGTGACAAGGACGAAGAGTCTTGGGCGTGTGTTCTCAGCATTCGTACTTATCACATTCCATCGAAAATACTGACTTTTCGATCAGCTATAAGTAATATGTAGTTAATCATTACATCAGTAGCCATGGCACTGAACTTAGATTTTCTATGGTAGAAATTCTATTTTCTTTAATTGCCTATAATTATTGTCGAATATGAACTCAGACAAGTTTTATTATATAGTTGTTTTATATTTTGAGGTCAAAAGTAACAATTTTTATGGATCGAAACTGTAATATTTTTCTAGCTATTTTTTAAAACATGGCTAATTTAAACCAAAAAATTATTAAGATTTTTATAAGAAAAACTAACAATGTTAACAACCTTAATATAGTAATAAATTAAAATAAAAAGGATAGACACGTATAAATCAAATAATTTATTAAACTTTCTCTTTTGGACAAAAATTGGCCATTTTACTGTAATGAGTGCCAAGAAACTGATTCCGCCTATATATAATCTCCATATTATCTTGATTAATCTATCGTGTATTGCTTATATCTTTTTTTTATATTTATTATATACATTGTTTGTGTGTATAACATATTCTCGATAAAATTGATCTAACAGTTATTAATAAAATATTCAAAAAGCCAAAGGGATCCAAAAACGGCAAAGAATAGTAAAAAAAATAGCCTAAAAATTGCCAAGATACATAGCGAACAACTTATTAGCAGAAATTTAAGAATTTGCGTAAAGATATTGTTAGCTAGAAACTGTTTATTTCATAAAAAATTGCTAATTAGTTTAAAAAATATTGTTTTATCTAATCTCAAAATACTCACAGTCTACTAAAAAATGCTACAAAACTCGTTTCATCACTATTCACAAATTTCCTATTTCACGTGATCAATCACATAATTTTTTTTTACAATCAAATTTCCACAGCGGGGCTAATACAAAAACGAAAACGTGATCCGATAAAAATTAAATACTTTAATCAACGTATCTCTAACCTAACCTAGAAAAAGCGAAAAAAAATTAATTTAAATGTCTATATTCGCAACCTACAGAAAGCTCTGTACATAACAAATTCTCGCCGATAGAAAAAAAATTAACCTAAATATCTGTACTCGCAATCTAACCTACAAAAAGCAAAAAAAGAAATTAAAGAAATATCTTTAACCTAACCTACAATAAGCTCATAACATAAAATTCTGACGCTTGGAAAAAAAGAAGAATGAATAATTATAATTATAATATATACCTGTTGGCTCAACACCTCAACCCCTTCGCGGAACCACGTGATGGTCGATTTGTTGCTCTTAGCGACGCACTCAAAGTCAACGGTGTCACCTTCCATGACGGTTTTGTTGATCGGCGGCACCGACAAAAGTATATCGCCTGGAACATTGGTCGACGGCGGCAACACACCTGGTTTAAACGACCCAACCAATCTTACCGGTTAGAGGTTAGTGAAGCTTGCGCGCGTTTCGGCTTTATACATGCAATTTACGCATGTACATCCTTCTCGAGGTTAATATTCGCATATATATATATTTAGCATGTCAATGCTTCAAGCTTTAGACTTACGTATGTATAGCAACGATTTTTTCTTTTCGATTCCTCGTTCGTTCAGCGAAGCTTATTGCAAATATAATGCGAAATTAAAAAATGAAGCTATAACAGTCGTTTGTTTTTGTAGATCCGTCGAATTCGGTATTGTCACTTTTAGGTTACTTACAAGGAGATGGTGTGACGTTTCAGAAATCAATTTGATTGAGACTGTGGAGTATGATTCCAAATACGAATACCATTTAAGATTTTCTTCCATAGAGTTTAGGAATATAAAATTAGTCGAAATTTATTGAAAAATCTAAGGGAAAAAGGATTTTACGCGATCTAAAAATTGTCAGAAAAATAAGATGAAGAATCAACGTAATTGTTTTATATAAAAATAATGTAAATTTGTAACTATATTTCAATTAAATATAACTTTTCAATAGTTTAAGCTATTGTAGAATGATTATCAACGCTCTCCATGTTGCTTTATTTTTAATAAATATTATTAATTCGATCTGAAGGAGGCCAATGGATTGATAGATAGGTAGAAATGAACAATCCCACTTTTTACTTTTTTCTTTAAAAAAGCGACGTTTCGTTAGCTTGGTACGCCAACCTCATCAGGCTAATTTATTGAATCACAAGTAAAACAATCAAAAAGTCAAATACAAAACCAATATGAAAAAACTACCAACATTAAAACAAATAAAAATTACCTTTAGATGTTAAAAAACTTAATTTATCACATTGTCAAAGTAATAAAGACTAGATATGAAAACATATCCAGTCAGTCAAACGTTTATGTGACAAATTAAAATTAAACTGCTATATAAATCAAATACAAACAATATATATACGAAAATTATGGCTTTAAATTTCTCAGAATTGACCAGTAGCATCTATTCAACGTGTATAAATCTTCTTTCTTGTTAATACTAGCATAATTACTTTTAATATGAATCATTTCCGATATAACTCTCTTATTATAATTCGGTTCATAGTCCATTATTTTTGTATTATCCCAATCAAATTCATGTGCATATTTATTTTGATGTTGGTTTACAACTGAGTCTTCGTTTCTATTTTTTATATGTTCATCAATTCGTGTTTTTAATGCTCTTTTTGTTTCACCTATGTAAGAAGCTGGGCAATTTTTACATGTGAATTTATAAACTACGTTTGTTCGCTCAAATTTTCTATTTTTATCTTTACCCAACTTAATTACTGAATTCAAATTTTTTTCAATGATAGGTACAGTGACGAAGTTCCAAGTCTTTAAAATATTTGATAAGTAATTGAAATTTTGCTTAAATGGAATGGATAAAAAATATTTATTACAAATATTAGAATTCTTTTGTGTATGATTGTTATTGTTTTTACTATGTCTAATTTTATTTAAACGATTTTTTATATTTTTATTAATAAATCCAATGGGATAGTCATTATTAACTAAAATTTGCTTAATTATTTTAAGGTTATTTCTATGAAAACTTTTGTCTGACAATAATAAAGCTCTGTCTACCAAATTATATACAATATTGCGTTTTTGTTTAGTTGGATGATTTGAAAAGAAATTGATCAATCTGCCCGAAGCAGTAGTTTTTTGAAACCAGTTAGTAAGGATTCGTTTATTATCTATAATTAAAGTGATATCTAAAAATTTATTTTGTTATTAATACTTAATTCTGAAGTAAATTGCAAATTTTGATCATAAGAGTTAAAAATGTTTAAAACTAAATCAATATGACATTTTTTAATGCACATAATTGTGTCATCAACATATCTGTAATAGAACATTGGAACACAATTATAATTATCTTTTAAATTCTTAAGACATTCCACTTCCAAATCATCCATTACAATGTCTGCGAACAAAGGTGATATCGGTGAGCCCATCGGAGTACCATAAATTTGTTTATATATGTTATTGTTAAAAGCAAAGTAAGTATTTTCAAATAAAAATTTTTTTTGAATATTCACAAATTAAGTTGAACGGAATTTTGCATATATTTAATATTGAAATTGCTCTCTTTTCTAAACTGTTCAAAACTAGATTACAAGGAATGTTACTAAACAGTGATTTTACGTCTAATGATAGTAAAACATGATCTTGATCTACACAAATATTTTCCAATTTTTTCTTCAATTCAAAACTATTTTTTACTCGTGACTTAGGTGATTTTATAGCTATTTTTAATTCATCATAAATTATTTTTGCCAAAATATGAGTGGGACTATTTATTAAAGAAATAATCGGTCGAAGAGGAATATCTGGTTTATGAATCTTTGGTAATCCATAACATTTAGCTAAATTAGTATCTGTTAATGTAAGTTGATTATTGTGGTATTTGTATTTTAAAAATTCATTCATGTTTAAATATTTTAAGATTTTTGAAGTATCCGTTTGTAGTTTTTGAGAGGGTGTTTTTTAATTTGAACATATGTTTTTTCATCTGATAAAATGTCATTCATTTTCATATTATAATCCGATAGTTTCATACAGACAGTTACGTTACCTTTATCAGCATTTGTAAAAAATACGTCTGGATTATCTTTAAGAAAAGTAGTCGTATGTTTAAGTTTGTTTGCAAAAATTCTCTGTTCAACAGAAAAGTGAATATTTTTGTTTCTAATAGTATTATTCATATTATTGGTAATTTTTTCCCTTATTTCATTTTTTACATTATTGTTAATATCTAACGTTTGTAATGTAGACTCCACATTTTTAATAACTGTAATAACATCTTGTTTTGAGAAATTAGTTTTGGCGCTATAGTTTCTTCCTAACGATACTACATCGACAACATCAGGCGGAATCTCAACATTCGTTAAATTCTTAACCCAATTGTTCTTATTTTTATTGAAAACCTTATGTTGGTTTGCCTTATAAATTAACACATCAAATTTACTTTTATGTTTATTGTTATATTTTTTCAATAAAGAAGCAAATTTTTTATCCCCTAAGTAGAAAAATTTTTCTTTTTCATGTACATTCATGTTTGATTTAAAAATTATTGACTTCAATTTTTCAAGAAAGGAGCGCAAATAATTTATATGAAAATTTATATCGCGTATCTCTAATTTTAATAATTTAAATAAAAATTGGTTTTCCCAATGAACAAAACGATCGTTACATATATTACTATAAAATATTATACTTTTGTGGTTCTTACTTAAATTAACTAAGTGTTGAGGAACGATGTCATATTTTTTGCACCTTAATAAGAAACGTTGTTTTGATATTGCTTCAGACAGTCGCATACTGGTAGCCATCCACTTCCTTAAACAATGTTTCACCTGTGATCCATACGTTTGGTAAATGTAATTCAAAAAAGACGACCCTGGTAGTGTGTGTGTCGTTGAGTCAGTATCCGATCGATGACCCGTATTTATTGTAGAATGATTATCAACATAGTTGTATTTATTGTAGTATTTATTTATTACTATTATTATTTATTATACTATTATTTATTTATTACTATTATAAGTATTTATACCGTATTTATTGTAGAATGATTATCAACATAGAGTATAAAATAGTTTAAGCTATTAACACAAACCATAGTTCAAATAATAGCTATTAAGACCAGCTATATTATTGTTTTTAGATATTAATTGTAAGTTAACTAGAACTCGAGTTATTTAAATTAGCGTAAAGTCCTTTTTTCCCCTAGATTTTTTAAAAATGTCGAATATCGTTATTCCTAGGGCTCATAGGGCAAAACACTCATAAGGTCTTCTTATTTGCACCAAATAATCATGTTCCACGGTTTCAAATAAATTCGTTTCCTGAAGGTCATGTCCTCTCATTGTTAGATTTATATAGCTAGTTAGTATGTTATATACATATATATGTATATATGTATATTTGACCCTCTTGCTGAAGCAGCTTCAGGATATAGGTAAATGATTGGCTGAATTGATCACTTCAACGTTTGCAAAGTCGAGCACCACAAAGGTATAACCCAGTGAGCCACTTATGTTAAACATTTTATTTTAATACAAATTAATAAAACTAAAATTACTTTCAATTACAAATTAAATTCAATAAAAATAAAATTTAATTCAAAAGAAATTATTTTTTGTATTCGTTTTAGCAAGCTACTTAATAAAAAAATTTGTCTACGAGAAATGAAAAAATATTATTATACTTTGAAAAATTAAATATATACAGGTAAATATGTAAATAATGTTAAAATACCATATTAAAGAAGAAATAATATAAAAAAAAATAAAAGGTTGTTTATTATGTGTTCAAAAAGAATTGTTTTTAAAAAGAATTATATTTTACATGGGTATGTATTATCACATAGGTATAATAGTAAGCAATGTTTAAATTTTTTGTTTTGTAAATAAATTAATTTCTATATTTTATTAATATTTTTCTGAAAGCTCTTTTAATTCACGAATGTCCGCAGATTTTACTAATGAAGAATAACAATGTATTCCTAGATTCCGAAAAAATGAAAAACATAAATTATATGAAAAAATTATTTAAATAATATTTATAAAAATAATTCAGAAAGTATTTTTTACCATTTTCCTTCAATTGTTGGAAAAGTATTCATTAAGAAAAAATATTGTTTCCAAAAAGAAATATTGTTAATAAAGATTAAAATAAGTTTAGAAAGTTATCTTTTAAGTTTTGTACTCTAATAAGAATATAAAATAAGAAATATTATAATTTATTAATTTCCGATTTGAACAAAAGATAGATATTCTCACAAACATAAATGCCAAAATATCAAGGGGCGCGTGTCGCGCACCCGAGGCAAGTATTTTTATTTAGCCTTAGAATGTCTTCGAACTATAAAATAATACGTTAAAATTATTTCTTTAATGTTTTTTTACGGTTATAACTATTTCTCTAATGCGCTGAAAAATAGACCTTCCTCTACCGGTAAAGGAAAATATATCTACTAAAGTACGATAAATCGTTTAATAATTTTTTTCTTCATAATTTTATATAATGTTGTAAGAAAATGCATAAAGATAACTTTAAATATATTAAAATGGAAAATTTTTTAATTGAACATTTTATAAAATTTCTTCAGAATTTCTAATATATTAAATTTCTACAATTCTTAAGAGGATTTAGTTTCTAAAATTTTAGAAATTTCCTATAATTACTAATTTTTAGAATTTTATTCAGAAGATCAATTCTCTAATAATTGTAAATTATTCTATAAACTCTAATCTTTAGAATCTCAAAATTTTGTATAATTTTTATTACAGATAATATCCGCAATATTCCAGAATTAGATAAATTAAAAATTTCGGAATTCTTCGTACTCATTTCCAAAATTTTAGAAATTTGCTACAATTATTAGTTTTTAGAATTTTTTTAGAATTTCTAGTCCTTTGTAAAATACTCTAGAGCTTTTAATCTTGGGAATTGCAGAAGTCCAAACAATATTTAATTCACAAATATCTAAACTTTCGCAAATATAGATGTAGTCTAAATTTTTCTAAACTGACCAGTTTTTAGAATTTCTAAATTTCGTGTTTCTAAAATTTCAAGATTTACTAAAATTCCTACTGTAGAATATTTGTAAAATGTATTCGTAGAATTTTTTTACTATTCTTAGTTTCTAAATTTCTTCAGAAATTCAAGTCTTTAACCTTTAAGAGAATTTTGAAATGGGAAAAATTAAGACAAAAGGTATCTTATATCATTGATTGAACGTAGATAAAGTGTTGATAAGGGGGTGTGTCATTTTAGTAATTTTCCGGCCATCTAAAGGTTAATATTTGTATAATTTTCTAATACTTCTAGTTTTTGTACTTTCAGAATATTTAACAATGTCGAGTATACAAATTTCTAAACTTTTGCAGAATTCCTAGTCTTTAAATTTTCAGAATTTTTGTAAAGTGACTAGTATTTCGAATTGCAGAATTTCAAGTCTTCTCTAACGTATTTAATACTTCAGCAGAACATTTTTAGTATCCAACGTAACCTGATATAATTTTAATCTTTCTAAAAATATTTATTTTTAATTATGTTAAAACACTGTTTCATAATAATGATCACCCTGACAAAATCGGACATTCGTGAAATATTTTTTCTTCAAAAGAATGTTTAATCGTAATTTTTTTTACAATCCCCGCGAGGATTCCCATAACTTCACATCAAGGCAAAATAATTGTTAGATATTCCTGAGCAAGTCCATCAATCAGCATTATTAAAAATATACAGCATCTTCCAAGATAATTATACTTACCTTCAATAGCGAGGTTAAACCAAGTTCCATTGTTCCTTGAACTAGGTGTTCGATTCGGAAATATCACTCGGCACTCGTACCATCCCTGATCGCTTTCACGGATGTTGGTAAGATTGATGCTACCCTGACCCAACCCTTTGGCTTTCGCATCATCGATCAAATGAAATCGTTCCTTGTAACCATCGTCAATGGTGCTGGCATCGTCGTACCATGTGAAGATTGACTGTCCCTGAAACGATCGACCTAATTATATCTCTGACAATTGAGAATGTTCGATAACAATGTGCATATCCTGATTTGGGACAACAATGACATAGTATAATCAAGGATTTTTTTTTTTGAAAAAAAAGATAATAAAACGCGTAATGAATAAGTAATGGTTGGTGAAGCGAACCGTGTTAAATCGAAATAAAATGTCTATTTGGGAAATGTCGACGAACCCAACATCTTCCTTACCGGCTAGACGTGATCGGATGGATCTATTAACAGTGACCCAGTCGAGTATTAAACGAAGAGAAGGGGGAAAATTAAATGTAAATGCCAGGCCTTGCTTCCAGTACTCCAATTACGTTGTTCTACCTGCTTTGCATGCGCATTGCTTTCCGGTCTTAACGTTGGAACTGGAATGACCCTAACCAAGGACGTGACGTTGTTACCTCGATCTGTTTTCAGTTTTAGTTTTTCTTTTTATTTCTCTTATTTTATTAAAGAAAAATGAGGTTAGGATGTTTACATATGAATTAGTTGTAATTCCTGATATTTAGCAGATTACTGGAAGTAAATGTAAATGAGTAATCAGTAAGTTTATTGTTTGGACGTATAGGTGATTGGAATTATTACCTAATTGTGGTTATGAAACATTTCATAATTTTCTTTTCACTTATACTATTCTACTGGAAATTGAGGATTTTGAGGTTAAGTGAGAATATTTATTCGATATAAGTGATTTGACTTGGTAGCTAGTTATTGTCTGTAACGCGCTTAAAAAATTTTCTTTATTTACAGTGTCCTACTGGATATTGTGGATATTTGAGGTTATTTGAAGTCATTTTTTGGTTATTAATTATTAAGAACGCTTATTTAGATAAACATTGAACTTGAAATATTTCATAAATTTTCTTTATTTTCACTATCTTAATGGATATTGAGGTGAGGTGAAGACATTGAACATTAACTAAAGACTTATTAAACATTTTTGTGTCCAACAAAATGTTTTATAATGCTTTGATTTCTACTATGGTAGATTATGGATAAACTAAAAATTTATGTATTTCTAATGGGTAAATAATACTTTTAGTAAATTCTGCATAATTATATTGTTTACAATCAACATTTTTTTATCACCAATTTAAAAACGTAATCATTCTTAATATATACTAGGGTTTGTGATACAGAAAAATTAGTATCGCTATTAATTTTTTATTAAAAATAGGTTTTTCAAAAAAATTACTCTGTAACGCTCCTTTATTTGCTCTGAAGATAATCTAAAAATGTTTTCAATATAATTTTTATATAACGTTCACTTACCAATGAAAAGTTGTTATTTATTATTTATCTAAAAATAATTTGATATTATCTCTAGATAAATTTTTTTTTAATTTTTTCAAATTTTTAGGTTTATAGTTTAGTTTCAATTTGCAAGGTAGATAATCTATAATTATACTAACATGGCGTTAATATTTTGAGCTTAAAAACAACACTATACATCTTGGTTTATAATTTTACAGAAATTTTTAGGAATTTCCTCGTAATCTGTTTAATTTGTCTTCGTGTAAAATCGTAATGATAATTCATCAATTACTAGAATCCATACGGTTAACTGGAAATCTAGCGTAAATGAGTCAGACTGCTCGAGCGAATGAAAAACTCACACGAATATCACGACTGTAATTGAATCGGTGAACTAAAATTCTATCAGCCGTCACGCTATACACATCCGAGAATATATAACTTCTCATATATGAGAAATATACATATTGTGAAATGCAGACTTTTACAATAGGGACGTAAAAATATTAATGTTAATAATAAAAATTTACAAGATTGTAATATTCAAATAATTGACGGAAAGGTTATACCGAACACTGTAAAAAAGTTGTAATTATACACACTAACAAAAAATTGTAGTTTATACGAAAAAGAAAAATTCATACTGGAATGTGATGATGGTAAGGTTAGGTTAAGACATCAATTGTTGGAAGTAATTGATTATTGTTGGTTAGTATTGGTTATGATTGGTCATTGTTGGTTAGAATTGATCATTATTGGTTACAGTTGGTGAGTATATAGGTCGGTATTCATCATTGTTGTTTATAGTTGGATTGGTAGTAATAATCATTATTTGTCAGTATTTATCATTATTGGTAATTGTTGGTTAATATTGATAATTGTTGGTCAGTATTGGTCAGTATTGACCATTATTATACATTATTGGTGAGTATTTGTCAGAATTGGCTATGATTGATCATTTTTAGTTGAATCGTCAAAAGAGCTTTGTGAGATTAAAAGATACTGTCTATTGAATATTCTTGGACATTACTGATCACCATTTATCATATAGTTAAACATTGATTAGGTTAGGAGGTAAGATTTAAACCATTTAACGGGATGTCAAACCCAAGTTACAGGGATCTACACCTTTCTAAAAATCTGAAAAAAATCATATGGGTAGTTTAAAACAAAAGCAAGAGCGTGACGTTTCGACTTTTTACGAAAAAATAAATTTGTTAATCATAATTGAATAAACCATTTTCGGTCGGTAAATATTGGTCTAAAACGGCATGAATTTATAATGCAAAAATCGGAATTAAGTTACAGACTTAAAAATCTGAAAAACTTTGAGTATACTGTTTATAACATGCCTAAGGGCATGGCGAATTCAATTTCTGAATCCGACATCCCCTTAAAAGGCATTATGAGAAATTATTGGTTAAGTAGCCAATTTCTGACAAAAATAACAGTGTATAAATGCTTTCTTTGATAAGTTGATAAGTAATGAAAAGAACATTGTGAAGTGTATACAATTTTAGTCATTATTGGATATTATTAGTTGATATTGGTTATTATTTAGGATTAACGGTTTATTATATTATCGATTATTGTCGTTCATTATCCATTATAATTGGTTAGTGAGCTGTATCACCATTATCGTAAATCATTGGCCCCTGTTAATTATTGGTAGTTAGGTTATTATTTATTACTATAAGTCGTTACTTGTCAATAAAAGTATAAATTCTTAATTTAGGTCACTTTTATTCCTCAGTATTTATCATAGCTAACTATTATTGGTACTTTTGGTAATTTTGGGTGATTGGACGCCATTATTAATTATTATTATTGGTCAGAAACGATCATCATTGGTTATTGTTGGTAAATATTGGTCATTACTGGTATTTACCGGTCATTACAGGTTATTACCGATCTATTAGACAAATAAGCAAATTCGAATTAATCACGTATCATGTAAAAACTATGTCAAATAACTAATTCCTATCTAATAAACATATTTTAAATGTTTAAAAAACACAATTAATAATTAACGTAATTATATAAATTAAATTATAATTACAAAAGAAGGACAACTCGAAATAAAAGAAAAACAACATATCAATCCTATTAAAAAATTGAAACAGAAGAAGAAGATCCGCGCGGATGAATTGACAAGTCTTGCACGTAGCCCTAGATTTGCAAGCTTACGTTCCCCTTCACTCGCATTTGTACCTATAGTCGCGGACGGAGCCAATCTAGCAATGAGTGCACATAAGAGCGAAACTGGGAGAGGCCCGGGCGAGCATCGTAATGCGGCTTAATCGTCAATCAGCCGGTCGCAAGCGTACGAATTAACTGTACGTTGGAATAAGCGACTGGTTCCGATCGAACGACGCGTACTCGTATCGTTTTTTATTATTCCTCTCGTTTCAACAATCGACATCAAAGATGGTCCAAGACTCGATTTACGTAACGCTAATTGTATGAGCTATTTTCTTTTTTTTTAAACTTGAGACTTTTTTTGCTAACTTTTCATTGTAATTAATATTCTTTGTTTACGGTAGATTGACTGATCGCATCGAAAACGAATACGGCTGATCGCCGTTAAAGAAAATCGTTCAAAAGAGAACATTAACGATCATTGTCAACAGTGAGATCAATTTCTTCTTATTTTTAGAAGACTGATTTAATCAATATATTTATTTCTTTTTTGTATATAGGTGTCGGATATATGTATCATATCGATCATAATCGATACGTTTAATGAAAAATGTATATGTATGTGTGGACTACTTACGTCACGATTCCAGTGGAGTATGTAAGGTATCGGTATATCGTGTGGAAAATCAAGATCGCAATCGAATATGGTGTAATCGCCAACCGCTGCGGTAAGATAAGTTGGCTCCTTGTCCTCGTCCATAAACAAACCACGGCCCGCGACTGCAATAAAAAATTATGATTATCTTTCGAAAATTTTTTGATTATACTGGTAATTTTCAAATTGGTTAATAATCATTTTTTTCTGATACATTAACGAGGATTGTGCTGCAATAATTTTTTCAGCTTCTATTTTCGTGTGTCTTATTTTGTTTCGGATAAGGATTTGATAAAGCGTTCAGGGTCAAGTTGCGTATGAATTACAGTGAACGTCGAATACTTTTGGTAATTCAAAACTCAAAATGGTCAATAAATTGTTAGGATTGAATTTAAGGATTTTAAGTCAATAATCAATTTGTAAAACTTATAAATCAAATTTCCCGCTTATTTTAACGAAAAACAATTGCAAATTTAATTCGATTATTTAAAAAATGTTCGGCTAATGAAACAATTTCATGAAATTTATGAATGTCTGAATATTTCGGTAGATCTGGATATTTCTGAAAATATCTACAATTCCAAATGTCTGTATATTAAAAAAATTCTCTACAATTAGTAAAGTTTACAATTGTAGAGTTTCTGATTTTTCAAAAATTTCAATATCTATAAATATTTTAGGATCTACAGTTTTTAAAATTTTCTAGAATTTTTAACCTATAAAAAATTTGAATATCTCTGGGATATCCAGTCATTAAATTTATAAAATTCTTTACAATTACTAGATTATAGAATTTCTGAATTCTTTAGAAGTTCTACTTTAATAAATTTATTATAGTTTTTAAAATTTGCAAATTATTTTAGAATTTCTAGTCTTTGAAATACTTGCGATTTCCAAAAATTTATGTATCTAAAATTCTTAAAAATTTAAAAACTTGAAATTTGTTTAGTATTGCTCGGTTTTAGAATTTCTAGACGATCATATTTCTGAAAATCGCTTAAATTTTATCGTCTCTAAAATTTTAAATAATAAATATTATCTAGAATTAATTTTGAATTAATAGCCTCCGAAATTTAAAAAAAATCTACAATTTTTAATATTTTCTAGAAATATGGTTTCTTAAAATTCATTATATTTCAAAAATATACAATCTCCAAAATTATTGAATTTCTTTAGAAAAGATGGTCTCTAAAATTTCAGAAAATTTCTAAATATTGATAATTATCTAAAATTACTAATTACTAGATTTTCCGAAATTTTTTAAAACTTTTAGTCCAACAATTTCATAAACACTTCTTCTAAAAAAATAGTATTAATTATTTTTATAATTAATATTCGTATCGTTCACTTTTCAACGTATAATTTTACTAGAAATACATAATATCTGACTATAGCTACCGGAAAGTGTTTGCAATCGAGACGAAGTCGAGTAATTTTATATCCTTACTTATAATATACATATACAAATACAGACACATACCGCAAAATTGAACGACATAGTTATAATGTTAGAACAATAACATGATTATAAATTTTCCAGTACTGCGCTACACACAAAAGTATCAAAAAACATTCTAATTCGGACAAAATTTGTTCACCTATCTAATTGAATAATAATGAAATGAAATGAAAAAATAAAAATTAAAATAAATAGAAATACAAAGTATGATAATAAAAAATGAGTTTCTTTAAGAAATTTCGTGTATATTATTTTTTATCAACTGGTCGAAAAAAAAATTCATTTTTTGGAGGTGAACAGTTAAAAAATTTTTGAGGAATTGTGTTAATAAATTAATCTGAATAAATTTGGGTTTTTTATGATTATTTTATTCAAGAAAAAATAAATGATTTTATTGAGAAGCAGCATTACCAGGTGAAAGAAACATTGGATAATATAGTACGATGAACTATTAATATTTCATCGGTAAGTATGGTTACATCGTCTGCAAGGTTATTGGATATTTTGATTGTTTTATTAAAGTCAACATATCAACAAAGACGTACATGAGGAAACTACTTGAACATTATAATATTCCAGTAGCTATATTTTGGTTGCTTCATCAAAGTCAACGTCGGCATGGATATAGAAAAAAAACTGCTTAACTACAATAGTGCATTGGTTTCTTCTGGTTATTTCATAAACAAAAACTACTGAAATATTTTATGGGTTATTACAGTTATTTCATCAACAACTACCTCAACGTATTTTGAAAATCCTTTGTGTGAACCAAAAATCTACTAACTATTTTGTCATTTTTAACATCAAGAAAGATCTAGATGAAAAACCTACTTAAATAATAATTTCATAAGTTGATACACACACACAGCAAAGATATAGTCAAAAAATTACCTAAATAAAATTGTGTTGATTATTGTGGTTGTAACGATATCTACAAAGACATAGTCGACAATTACATAAATAAAATTTTTTGATTTTGCTTTATTAAGATCATAATCAACTAGGCATACTAAAAAAAGAACTACATAAACAATATTTCATGAGTTATTGTGGTTGCATCGTCAAGGTCAACACAACAAATACATAGTTGAAAAACATTCCCTAAATAAGATTTCATTGGCTATTATCGACGTTTCCTCAATGTCAACATCAACAATTAAACAATCCAAAAACTACCTAGACTTTGTCAAGGTCACCATCGACAATTATCCAAATAGAAAAAATTACACATGAACTACCGCGTTCAAAAAACACCCAAAAGGCACATTCAGAAAAACGAAAGAAAGCTCCAAATAAAGATGAGTTTCATTGCCTAACCACTCTACACTTTTCAAAGCGCTTCTCACGAAATTCCTCGTGAATTAAACAACCCTCTCTCTCTCTCTCTTTCTCAATAAACACACCGAGGAGATAACACAGTTAATAATACGAGTGACTCACCTCTGCAAACCAGCAGAACGAAAATTAACAATTGGCTCGTCCTGAGGATGCACATGTTTACACCGTCAACAACAACGACATATAAGACAATTTTCTATCACAACAATTCCACCCGCACTCGAAACCAATATCACTGTACAATTATTTTTTTTTTTTCACGCTTCTTTATCCAACGGTAAATATCATCACATCCATCGTGTCCGAACGTCCAGGATTCACTTTGTATATATTAAATATATATTTCTCTCTTTCTCTTTTTCTATCTACCCGGTGAACGTGATCCTCAACGAGTTCGACATCGTGATGATGATGATGATGATGATGATGATGATCGAGCAATTGCGCTCGGTGTGCGAGTGACTATAGTGGCTTTGAGGTTTCGAAGGGACGTGTACACACACACACTCACGCACACTCGCACTTGGATACAGAGAGTCGTGGGTGTTGGGTACCGAGTGGGGGCATTATAATTTCGCGTTTTACCACGTATCCCTTCCCTCTCCTCACCTCTCCTCTCCTCTTTTTACACACATATATGCACACCCTGGACTTGGTACACTTTGTTATGGAATCAGTGCACGTTGGGCTTCTTTATATTATCTTCGATGCTTGGGATTAGGATGTAACCTGTTGCGTTGACATGCTTTTCTTTTTATATCTGGTTCATTTTTTTTCTTTTGGTTTAATATTGCTATGATTGAATTTTTTTTTTCACTCTTTTTTTGAACTTTTAATTTTTTCAATTTTTTTTTATTTTCGTTTGATTGATTAATTTTGTCTTTTTTTATTTTTTTATATTTTGGTCTGATTTTTTTTGGTTTAATTGTTTTCTTTTTTTAATTTTAGTTCTTTATTCAATTTTGATTAATCGTTTTTCTTTGTACTTTTATTGTAATTGATATTTATATTAGTTTTGTTTACTTTGATTGATTTATTTCATAATGTTAATTATTTTTTGTTTATTCTTTTTTAATTATGGTTCGATCGTTTTCTTTTGGATATAAGAAATTTTACGTCGTGTAGAGACGGAGAAATGTTTGAGATGAACCCAGAAGATATTTTTTTAAACAATAAAGTGGCACAGAATGGTTACAGCTAACCTTAAAATGCTAATATTCTAGAAGGATAGAAGAAGTATAAAAATATTTGTAGAACAGTTTAAACTATCGGTTGAAATAAAGTCCAATCTAACCTTAAAATCCTTAATTTTTACTAAGAAATGAAAAAAAATTAAACGGTAAAATATCGATAGGTTCGATAAAAAATAAAATATGTAAAACAGTTTTCGGCCAATAAAACCCTAATTAATATCCAAAAAATGGTTACACCTTCTTTTGAAATGAGAAGTCATTTCTTTTTTTTCATTTGGCTTTTTTCATTGCATATAGAAAAATATTTAACCTATAATTTAATAAAATTTTTAATTTTTTTCTACACAATCCTGCATTAGACAAGCGCATTTAAGTTGATTGATTTTGAAACAATGAATAAGGAAGTAAAATCAATTTTTACTGAAAAGAAAACATATTATTTTAATTATATTACCTCAACAATTCTTACACGTCTGTATAATTAATTAAGCGCTTGCCAAAATGTTAATAAACAAACCAATAATTTTAATTTAACAAAATTTTACCAATTACTTCATAATAATATTAAAGTTTAGAAAATTAAACTATATCGATTTTTATTAAAAAAAATCATAAATAAAGAAATAAAGTTCATATTTTTGATGAAAATAAATTTTTTTAATTAAAATAATATATTTATGAAACTTTAAAAATTTAAGCCAAACAAAAAATAGATTTTAATAACATTAAATTTAATTTCAGATTTTGCTAAAAATTAATGTCAAAAAATAATTTTTGTAAAACGATGACATTATATTCAATTGAAGGGAAAAATTTTGTTATAACGAAGTCGACACTTGGTTTTTTTACGTTTCATCGTAAACTTTGCTTCAAAAGTTACGATACATTGAAGCAGCTGCGCTTCTTCATGTAATTGGATTATAGCTCTAGATGGGAAATTTTAGCTGGAGATTCTTGGACCAAGGGTGTGGTAATTGCCATATGAATGCATCAAAAAATTTTATCTACACCGATATTAAATTTTTTTATTTAAACTAAGGTTTTTTTAAGTCTTACAGTAGAAAAAATAATTTTTGGTGTATACTAAATAATAGTTTGATAGACGATATTTTTTATTTTCAAGTTTTTCACTTACTTTACAAATACTAACTTCAAATCATCGAGATTTCTATATACAAATTATTTTATAAAAGATTGCACGATAAATATTGTAACAAATTTTTTACGTATATTATTTCTTTATTATTTAAAAAAGTACAATATCGTCCAATATCACGGCAATTTAACTAATAAAAATTAATTTATAACAATTTTCTTTATGAAAATGTCTTATTAAAATTTTGTTAGACAAATTTTTGTGTGCAAATTCTATTACAAAAATTATTGTGGCAAAACAACGAAAATTGTAATGGTTACCTTACGAATCGTGCAATTTTTTTGGGTTAATTAAATCAAACAGCTGATCCGCTCTAAATTTTTTCAAAACGACGTTCGATTTGTGATAAATAATCTTTTATTTACAATTATCATACTAATTTGTTTACAATAAGTTTATTTATAAACATTTTCTTGTAATTATTACCGTAACAGGATGTAAATTATAATGTTTGTTTAATATAAATATTGTATAAATATTTTGGTTAGTTTTTACAAACAACTAACAACCAATTCTTACTCTGAGGGTAAAGTTTCTAAGACAATTTTTGTAAGAAAATTGGCGTGATAAAATGGTCAAAATTATAACAAGTTCTTTTTGCATATTGCAACCTTTTGAGTTCATTTTTATCAAACTGCTGACGTGTTTCAATTTCACATTACTGTCACGGTAATTTTCTTAAAGAAATTTTCTTACAAAAATTACCGTGACAAAACAGCTGTAACAATTTCCTTACTAATTTTACACTTTTTACATCAATTTATACCGTACACCTGAAACGATCTAAGTCGATCTACTATTAAGGTAATAGTATTATGGTAATTTTCTTGTAAAAATATTTTTAGAAAATCATCGTGACGAATTAGTTAAAACTTGAACGTTTTAACATTTTAGGTTAATATTTAAGTAATACAGCTAATACGATATGATACATAGATTAAATTTTCCTTTAATAAAAATGGTCTGTTTGATATTACTATTATATTGGACTTAAAACTTGTGACAATTTTTAAACAAACGTTATAATTTTTCCACAGAATTACCGTCGTAAGAAAATAAAAAATTTTTATTCGAAAATAAAAAAATACAAATTATTATTTAACCTAATTTAAAATTAAAAAAATACTATTCAGTATTAACAATTAATAATTTTTCATAATGATTAAAAACATTTATTAATTTTTGACATTCCGTACTCTCATTTTTTTCCAAAACAGACTTACTGCAGGATATCTCAGGTACCACTTGAACAACTAGGCTGAAATTTTAAAAATAAAATAAAAATATGTTTGTTTGAATATTGAATTGAAAAAAAAGTTTAAATGTTTATTTAAAAAAAATCTTTACATGACTTAACAATTTTTCAAATTTTTGCAATAATTTTAGTATATTTTTTTATTGCAATGCCAACACAATTTGTTCTATTCAAGTGGCTTACAATCATAATTAAAAGTTACTGTTGAAATTTTAGTCTATTCGATGAAGTGGTTCCTGAGATAACCTGCGATAAGTCTATTATACTGAGAAAAATTTGTTAGTATAAATTACTATTTTAATAGTTAAGGGAGGACAGACTTGCACAATTATAAAAATTGCTATTAATAATGGTAAAAATTGCAATTATAAATAGTAATTTTTCCTAAATGGTGGCAATTTATAGCAATTTTTATAATTGTACAAGTCTGTCCTTCGTTTACCGTTACAATAGTAATTTTTACTAAAAAATTTTTATCATTATATGGAAAAAAATTAGAGTGCGGAGTCTCGTAATAAATGAAAATAGTTATGTTACATATATAAATTGTCCAAAAAATTAAAAAAAAGGTTAATAATAATATAATTTTGTTAAAAATATTAAGAAATGTTTCCAATCGTTATTATAAAAATTATTAATTATTAATATTGAATAGCTTTTCTATCAATTTAAATATGGTTTGTCCCTTTAAATATCCACCGAGCCCCAATCGATCAATCAAAATATAATAAGCTATACTTATTATAAATATGTAACATAATAAACCCTAACAATAGATTAAATTGTTTAAATAAAAAAAACAAAAATAAATCAATCGAAACAAATACTTCCAATCCCATCTCTCCTCAAGAGAGACCGGATCATTTGATTACCACCAACTCCCACGCGCTTTCGTAAACGTAGTCACAAATTCGTCCAACCCGTATTGTATATATATGTATATGAATATTATGATTTCCGGCTCCGGATGTATATTTACATCAAACACTTTCATTCTCTCTTTATCTCTCTGTTTGTTTACCCCCCACTCTCTCGTAACTTACCAATCAATTTCATTTGTTCTTGACAGCTCAATCGTCCATCATATTTTTTTTTCGAATTTCGTATACTCTTGCACATAAGCACACTCGAAAAAAGTTAAAGATTATCGAACGAGTTTACACTAGGCTCGTGATATACGGTTGAGAGGGTCGGCGGACAATTCCACCGCGGTAACAAATTGGCTAATAGGATACTTAAATAGAAGGTTTGCCATTTGACAGTTGAAACTTGCAATGTGGACTCGTTTATGTTTTGTTATCGTAACAAAGAAATTTTTCTTTTTAGAAATGAGGATTTTTAAAAAATTTTTTAGGTTAGGTATAACGATAATGTTAGGTGTAAAGTATAAAATTTGTTTGTTATATATTTTAATTAGAAAAGGTTTTTGAAAGTGAATCGTATAATTTAGATTAATGTATAACGTTGCTTTGAGTTCGTAGAACAGTACCGAGAAACTAAGAGAAAGTGAGGTTAGGTGAAACGATTTGTTGGGAATCGTTTAGAAAAAAGAAACATTTGATAAATAGGTTGAAAATTGCATAGAAATTGTATAGTATCAATTATGATTAAAATCCTCAATAACCAGTAAAGACTAAAAAAATAAAATTATACAACGGTTTGTATTGGCCACAAATTAATCGGGAAATCTATAATTAATTGAAAATAAATGATAAAAGAATAATGTTAAAGTAATTAAATACTAATAAATAAGTGGAAATATAAAACTATTAAAGAATATGGTTATTTCTACAAAGACTGAATAATTGTAAGGTTAGGTAGAATGATTTATTGGCTGTATTCAATTAAGAAAAATGTTTTAAAAACATTAATTACATTGTATTGAGTTTATGGATCAATCCTAAACTTTACGATAACTGAGATTAAGTGAAACAATTAATTACTTTGAAAAATGTTATAGAATGCATTGCATTAGAATTTGTTTACCAATACAAAAAATTGAGAACTACGAGGTTATATAGGTTATAGGTGAAACGATTTAGTGAATAATAATTATGATAAATAGTAGCTATAATTTTTAGTAAAAAAAAGTTCGATGAATACTTTGAGAAAAATAGTTTAAAACCATATGGGTTTCAGAAGACAAACTTGGATTAAAACAGTTTTTTCATAATGATAGAAAACCTTTCTTAATTTTTTAATCAAATTTTATTATTATTAACTAATTTCAGCTTTCTCGATGAAGTGGTTTATTGAGATATTCTGTGGTAAGTCTATTATAAAAAAATCAGAGTACCGAGTCTAATAATTAATTAAAATAATTATGTTACATACTTAATTATGATCAAAAATTTTAAATAAAAATAATATAATTTGGTTTAAAAAATTAAGAAATCAATGGTTTTGAAAACAATTATTAATAACTATAAATATTGAATAGTTATTTTTCAATTTTAACCCAGGCTTGTACCTGAATGACATTCGAAAATGGTCGCTGTGAGGTTCGGATGTAACAATTTATTTAACATAACGATTAACAGAACATAATTACAAGTTTCCATTAGTACAAGTGGAAATTGCGTGGTTATGCCTACTGAAAAATCTCACACGAGCATCACCTGATCGGTTGATTCGCATGTAACCAAATTTTAAAATTTATAAATAATAAATGTAATGAACACTTGATAAATATTTTTTGCATACGTATACACCAAAATTTGCAATGAAAAATGTAATAAAAAATTTGCAGATGCCCGGAATCGAACCTCGGTAGTTTAGCTCCGGAGACCGACTCTTTACCATAACTGAGCCATTTTGTTACTTTGGTTTATGAAGTTTTTTTCAAGCTATAAGTAAGAGTTGAAGGTTTTTCGAACTTATAATATTTATAACGTGCATTTTTAAAGGCATGAACTTATAAAATTGCCAGTCAGCACGGTACATCTCAAAGACGTTTATAAACGTTTCCACAACGTTTAATGCGTAGAATAACGTTGAACGCCTTTAAAACATTCCCGTACTGACTGGGATAATTAAAAATTTTTAAAAGCAGATTACGAAAATATTATAAGTCCCATATTAATTTTATATGACAGTTTTTAAAAAAATTTTAAGTCCATGCCTTTGAAAATTTACGTTATGATTCTGATACTCTGAAAATATTATAAGTCCGAAATATCTTCAACTCTTATTTATAGCCTTATTCGTTTATATCAAAGTTCCCACTTTCCACTCAATTATTTTCCCTCCTTAGAAAGAATTCCCAATATTTCAAACGTAACCTCAGCATAAAAAAAAGGTTATGAAAATCCGTTGGAAATAAAAATTTTCATTTCCAAAATTAAAAAACGTCACAGTATAGTAGACGAAAAGTCGTACATCGCTGCTTATGTCACACATCCGTCCCTTGACGCGCTGAGAGCCCACGCACGCAGCCTTGCTACGCTGTTGGAAGATAATAGGGGAGTGCGCGGCCGATGCGGTTTTTCCTTCTTGCGTATACCTCGAGTATGCATTAGACTTCATTTTTCACACCTGTTGAGGAAGAGGAGCGCCGATTTGACCCAATAAAAACCAATTGACTTTTTTTTCTTTTTTATTTAGATCGAAAACGACTGTGTATATATATGGAAACGGTACATAGCGAACGGGTGGGGTTAATTGTCTTCGTTTGGCATTGCACGGTTGACCGAACGATTTGTAAACCTCAGGGTTTTCGAGTGGATTTTGTTTTTTTACGAAGTGTAAATATATATATAGCTTCGCGTTATATCTTGTATTTTGGAAAATTGAGATTTGGAAGTGCCGTATATTATTTTGGATCATTTTAATAATATTAATAATTAAAGTTTTCGTAAAAATTAATTTAATTTTAATTAACAAATAAAGTTCAAGTAAAAATTACATTAATCTCTAGTAATGAAATCACAGTTTGTCAGAATTAAAAAAATTTCTATACTAATTGGAAGCATAAAAAGAGCGACGTTAAATAAAAAAAATTACTATACTGTATAGTAACATTTACTAAAATTTTATTGATTTTTATTAATATTTCATTTTTGTAATATTTACCATAATTTGTGTAAATTTTACTATACGGTACAGTAGCTTATCGCATTTTGACAGTCCGTAATTTCATTACTAAACTGTATTGTCATTTTTACCAGGATTTTTTTCTCAGTATAGAAATTGAGAATTCTGCGGTTAGTTGAAACACCATTTTTTAGATGGACTACCCTAGTGAAAATCAATAAAAATATTTATCATTTCAGGTAATTCCCTAAATATTCGTAAAAATGACAGATAAACATCCAATGTCAAAAGTTATTAAAAGTGGATAAGATCCGAGATAAGATCTTTATAGAAGCTACCGCCGAATATGAACCACTATACATTTTCGTATTCAGTAATTTTTTCACTTTTCAAAGAAAAATTGAGGCTATGTGTTTGCAGTTTTAATAGTTTTATTTAAACTATTTACCAATTTATCATATCTAAGAAATTTGGGTACTGTAAAATATGAATATGTGGATTTTATATCTAATCGAGGAGAAATTTGGTAATTTATTAAATGTTTTGAGGTTAAGAGTAGGTGTATTTTATAGGTTATATCTAGCTATTTTCAACCGTTCAATAAATTATAATAAAAATAAAAATAAATATTATATGTTAATAATCGAGTGACTGATCCAATTCGATTTGAAAAGATACTGTTGAAAGTACCATAAGCGTTTGGAAACTGAATTAAAATGAATGTCGAGGTTATACATCCTCATTCCATATAAATAGGCGTTCACGGAGAAAAAAAATGTTTCACGATAATTGAATAATAGACTAGTTTTTATACCCATTTCCTAGCAAACTCACCATTTTAAACACGTCGATTTCTAGTAGGGGAAATTGTGAGGAAATTAAGTATTATTTCTAGTTAGTTAGAATTTCATAATTCAGAAAATGAGAATATTATTCAATTGTAATATTGAGTGCATAATATTTTCAAGATACTCGTTAATTATGAAAACGGGGAATTTTTCGTTTACTGGGTGTGATGATATATTTGGATTATGTCATAATTGGGAAGTGCAACTTTCTGGATAATAATTATTATAAGTGCGTTACAAATAACGTAAATTTAAAGATTTTTGATTAACCAATAAATATAATATAATCTGAATTATTTATTAATTATTAAATATTTAAATTAATTTAGAATCAACACCTTGTTTCAAAATGGCAACGTCGCAAATTAAAGCGGTTTATGACAATTGAAGATATAGTCATTAAACAGAATTTTATTGCCGTCAAATTCTGTTCGAAGACTAACAAAGTTTTACGCAAAGTTTTATAGATTTATATCTAGTATTTACTAATATAATATAACCTATACATAATATTGAATTTTAGCTTAATTAAGGTATTATAAATACTTACATCAACACGATCTTTATTAATTATCTGGGCATCTTGATGCTTTACTTTTTCAGGAGCAGTTATTGTATTGTAGTTTTTCATGCAAGTATACAAAGCAATATTTCCAAATTCGTAATTTGATCTTTTTCAGAGTTGACTCTGATATTTTTTTTTTCTGCATTTTTCAGACTTTTGTTTCAAAACGTACGATATGTCAGATGAATATTTATTTTGGTATGATTAAAAGTTGTCACAAAGCCGTATTTTATTGTCATAATAGACTAATGACGGTCATTGTACTTTACGGCACTCTTCAGATATATATATAACATATCCGTTTACAAAGTAAATAAAACCATTTATTTAACAATAAATACAAATAATTGAACAAATCTGTTAAATGAATTATTTTATTATTATTTTAAAACCTATCATTTTTAAAAAAAATTAAAAAGAGTAACGGTTTCCTATTGGCTTATTTCCTCAAATGGTTTATTCGTAATCTGCGAGGATTATAACATTAATTATATAATCAATTGGTGAACATTATGAATTTCGATTTATACAAAATTTACAATTATATTACAATTTTACAATTTATATTACAAACAACGAAATATAATATCTCTTCGTTAAATAAATTACATAACATTCATTGCATTTTCACATTTATAACCAAAAATGACAAAAAAAATAAGACACACACATACGTACACACACATACACACGTGCACTAGATGATAATTTCGCGAAAGCTATATACTCGCGTTCCGAGTAATAATAACCATGTCGTTCTACTTTTGTTCCAACAAACGTTACACATTAGGAAAATCAGGTGAATTAAACTAATTTACATTAATCGACTATTCAGACGCTTCGTCCGAATGAACACTTTTACGAAATGTTATCGCTGTGATTTCGTACACGACGATAACATCAATTTTATACAACTACAACACAAATTACTATCATCATATTTTTATATCGTAGAAACATATTTTTTTTTACATTGCGGATTTAATTATTAAGTATATTAATAGCGTTATAGCGTTAATATCATGTCAATCGAATCATGATAGTTATCATCGTTATCGTCAGCATCGCTTTCATCAACATCAATTTTATTTATCTATCAATTCTTTTAATATTATTAGCGTTGATTTTATTTTGATTTTGATTGTTGAGAATATTATCCTCTTCATCATCAACATCATCAACTACGTCAACGCGAATTTTATTTATCTATATCAACTCTTTTAATATTATTAAAATTGATGTTATTTCATTTTATCATTATGAACATCATTCCCTGATCATGATCATCATTATTAACTTCACTAATTTAATCAACGTTAACATTATTTATTTATCGACTCTTTTACTATTATAAACTTTGTTGTCATTTTGATTTCATCAATGTTTAAAATCATCATCACGATCATCATTATTATTATTTACTTATTAATGTTGTTGATCTAATTAACGTTGATACATCGTGATCATTAGAATCATTATCAATATCATTATCATCATCATTATGATTAATTATCAATAAATATAAATATTGTAGAAGCTAATAGGAACATGGAATATATAATTAAAAAATTATATAACATTATAATTTATCTGCAGCCAATCGAAAATCGTTGGAGCGTAACTGTCGAACCAGCTCAATTCGTAATTCGAACTCTCGACGTACGTTTGTATACGTTTCAAGGTTCCTGGTGTGAATTCGTGATGTACAGTAAGATTCTTTATCTAAATAATTAAATATAGAATTGTTAATTATTTTCAAATATTTTCGAATGACAAGAAGAGTAGTAAACGTAGAATATGATTTTTCTAGAATAGTCTAGAGGAAAAAGTAATTAAATTCTATTAAATTTACAATTTAATGTTTAACCGGAAAAAAAGTTGGCATTGAGAGCTTTCATTTAATCTTTGGTTTGCTTGAATAGCTTTATCGATTCAAAAGTTATTTCCAAATGACAATGTAGTTATAAAATATAGGTAAAACGTTTCCGTCGTTTCTTCACTATTCCACGATTATACTTATAAGTTACTTAAAAAAATCCCAGTTAAAATTAAAGCTATTGTAATTTCCACTTTCTTTTTGTATTTAATGGAACGAATAACACAAATTTTATGACTTCAGTTTTGTTAGATCACCAATTTTCCCCTTGATTGTTATTAAATCCAAATAATCGTATTCCACTGTTTTAAACATAAATCAAATACTCTCTCCTTGTAAGTATAATAATTTTCAATTACCTTCTCTATGTGGTTACGTGTGAGTGGCCGCTTGGAAACGATTGCAAGGATAATTTGAGATAACTCGGTATTGCCAAAACTGAAAAAAGAACATTTTTTTTAGTAACGAAAATCGTATTAGATACATGGGTCATTTCCCGTCAGCTGATTGGATCAAAATTTTAAAATGCACCGAATTTTAAGGAACAATAGTAAATATTTTCCAGAAAAAAGAAAAAAAATTTACGTGGTGAAAATAATTTTGTTTAAAAGTTATTCTAAACAAAAATATTTTTCAAATTTAAATGAAATTTAATGTGTAAATTTTTGAAAATTTTTTGTAATTTGTCAAATTACGATAACTTTGTACATACTATTATGCCAATTACAAGCTACAGACCATTAGACAGGTATTGCTTCAAGCTTTTTTTTAGATTGTTCATTGAAAAAATTGATGGCGGCATGGTCGCCTTATTTTAAACATCAATGTTGACTTGTACTTTATAAATGATCGACATTGAGATCAATAATTCTAAACCGAAAGGATAAATTCTAGAGAAAATCAGCTATCAGTGTTACATAGTAAATAATAATAAATGTTACACAGTGAATAATGTTATATAGTAAAAGTTGATAAATTTTGATGAAGTTAACTATTGTTGAAAAAAAGTGCAATAACTCACTTTTTGAGGTGAGAATAGCTTTTAAGGGATATCGAACCCAAATTACAGGGATCTACACCTTTCAACCCACCAATTATATATAAAATATTCAATGAAAAATCTGAAAAAATTCATAAGGATAGCTTAAAACACAAAAAAGGGCCTAAAGGATCGATTTTATAAAAAAATTATTTTTTCTATAATAATTGAATAAACATTTTATGGTCGGTAACTTTTAGACCAAAAAATTTGGGTATATAGTTTAAAACATGCTTGAGGACCTGAAGTACAGGATTTAAAAAAAAACTCATTCTATTGTTTATAAAACAATATTAAAAATGACAATTTTTGAGTCCGACATCTCCTTAAACAACTTATTTTTAGCACCTAAAAATTTTTGTCTTTTTTCTGGAGAACATTTCTAGTCTGTACATAAAAAATCAATTATAAATAAAAAATAATAATCTAAAATAACTAAATACCAAATTGTATGTACATACTGGAAAGTAAGAGAAGAAAATTTATTTAAAAGTTATTTTAACCTCAAAAACTGAGTTTTCATATATATATATAATATATTTGGTTAAACTTACTATTCGAGCATTTTTTCGTAATTGGCAGCGAGGTAATCTAAAACTACATCCGTTCCGACTGTGCTGGCATACGCGACGAATGTGAGTATGTACTTTGCATACTCTTTTTCATTATCATCTAGGGTTATTGCGTCGATTACAATTCTGATCAAAAGAAATATGAAATTACTTTTTTAACAAAGTGTATAGAAATGTATTGTGAAAAAGAAATATATTGTTTACTTGTATAGATTAGGTACACGTTTGCTGCATACTAAGGCTCTTAAAATATATTCCTTGTCGTCATTCGAATTCGAATGTTGATACTTCTGCCACAAATATTCCCAATTATCGGTAACTCCGTGTTGTATAACCGTGCAGTAAATGATGTTTTGATGATTGGGTGATATGAGGTAGCTGAAAATTCGTAAAACGTGTAAATTCAATGATAACAATTATTACGCAGTTATATCGGGTTATAAACAATATTTTGATGATATACTTAAAATAAAGATTAATTATATGTATATTGAATTAAATAATTATAATTGGGTTATTGGGTTAGTCGTTTATTTGGATTGTTGGCTTAAAAATAGTATTTTGACGGTTCGACGATGTAACGAAAATAAAAACTAGATATATATATATATATATATATTGAACTGAAAAGTTATTGGTGGTTTATGAGATTGTAAATATTTCCAATTAAAAATCAAAACAAAGTTAATAACCGAAGAGTAAATAAGAATTTAAAATACGACGTTGATGATGAAAATTCGTACCATGTTTATTGAGTACAAAAATTATTATTGGTTAGTGGATTATTGGGCTATTAAATTATAAAGATTCTTAGTTATTATATTGTTAATCGTAAATAACCATAATTTCCCTAACATATTGAAATTCGTAACTAAATCTTTACTATACTTGTATACGGAATACAAACATGAAAATGTTGAATTATTGGGTTATTAAATTTTCTCGATTATTGGTTCTGGAGTTATACATATTTCCAATTATAAACTAATTAATAATGATTTTTGTAAATTGTATTATGCTAATTCAGTGATTCGTCGTAGTTGAAAATTAATTACATATATATTTAACTCAAAATGTAGTATTGGTTTATTGGGGTACTATTGGAATTTTAATGTATAAGCTTTACTATTATAATGATTTGGTACCATATCATAGCTGAAAAAAAATTACTGATAGGTTGAAAACAAATATTATTATTAGATTACTGGTTTAATAGAATATTGGGTTTTTGATTACAGAATTATTAGGTTTTTAGTTTCATTGGTTCCTACTACTATTACAATGTTTTGGTACCATACATATAATTAAAAGATAATTGTGCATACGTTAAATAGACATATTACTGCAACTTTTTAGGTTATTACATTATTGGGCTGCTGGGTTTTTAGATTATTGGTATTAATGAAAACAAAATCTATAACTTCCAGTTTACTCAGTTTACCTGTCATTTCGTCTCACTCGTTCGAAAATCATCAACGAGTTATTAACGCAATCTTCATGTCCAAAATCACACAAAAATTTCAATATATCTTCCCTGAGTAATACATCATACTCATTTTCTCCCTCGATTTCGTAGAATCCTAATTTTTGGTAAATCGTTTCGAACAACGATAAAACGTAAACCTGTCGAAATTAATATACAGGTAAATCAATCGTTATCATGATTCGGTAAAATATTATGAATGAAAAAGAAAGTATCTTACTCTGTAATACTGATAAATATCATCGTAATCTTGAACGCGATTGTTTAAATAATTCAAGCCTTTAACAGCCGTTTTCCAAGGACCATAATTTACTTCTCGTACGAGATATTGCGTCGCTGATAAAAGTATGTCGTAATCTACCAGTCCGACCTTAGCTAAATTAAAAAGATCATCGATTAACGTTGCTCGATTTAATTCGTGAATTATTTCGTGATTCTCGGTTTTCAACGCTCGTATGATACGCGCCCACATTTTATCATCGTAATTGACCCGGTAAAAACCTGTAGGAAACGAAAATTTATCAGTTCACTTCATAACGATCTGACGTTGTCTTTGAAATTATGAGTTTACCAGTTTGTTGAAGGTTAAAGATGACCCAATCGTCGCATCCATAATCTATCCTGACGTACTCCTCGGTGTTGTTAAACCAAATTACGTTTCGCGTTTCATTGAAATTTGGATTATCACGTGTTGCCCAATTTATAGGAACAATCCATTTTTGATTACCAGCTTTCCTCGAAATCTGTGAAAAGAATCTTTCTTGCTTAAGGACGGCAGCGCCACCTATGAAACGTACATCCACTACTGGATAGCCCGGTTGCAATGTCCAGCTATTCAAAAATTCAGATACGTTCGTGGTCAATTTGTAATTACTGGATGAAATTTCCTGCTCAATCGAATAGTACAATGAATTTGGTGTTGCTACCGAATATTGGCTGGAATCAACAACGATTGATTAAAAAGTGATTTTGAATTATTTGGAGTAAGAATTGAGAAATATTGTTTACACACTTGGTTCGAAGGTATCGTTTGAGAGCACCAAAAAATATATCCGAACCTAAAACTTTTTCTAACATTCTGACAATACTCGATGCCTTGTTGTAGGTTATCAAATCGTACATCGACTCGATTTCAGCTGGACTGTTGACATTGGATGTAACCGAATGAGTTGTCGATAAAGAATCCATTTGAAATGCTGGTTGGACGCAGTCAACCACAAATTCAACATCCGAATGTCTTTCCTAAAATAGAAACATACGAAAACTTAAAAATAATATTTTTTTAAATATATTTATACCACTTACGTCTTCAACTGCATGATACTGGAAGTAGACGGCGAATGCCTCGCTAAGCCACAAAAAATCCCACCATTTTGGTGTTACGAGATTACCAAACCATTGGTGACTAACTTCATGATTTACGATGTTACGGATCATCCTTTTTTTGGATAACGATGTGACATTTGGATCGTACAAAAGAAATTCTTCACGGAAAAATAGCAGACCCCAATTCTCCATTGCGCTGATCGTGAAATCTGGGATAGCCATCAACTCGAGTTTTTTTAATGGATAATTTATGTCCAATTTATTTTGAAAGTATTCGATTGCATCTGGCAGTACCGTCAGTGCATATGGTAATTGATAAGCGTGACCTTCGTTGCCCCATACCGAGTATAAGACATTGTTCACATTTTTTTCGAGTCTTTGAAAATCGGTAATGACGAGTGCTAATAGGTAGGTCGACATTATCGGAGTACTTTCAAATTCAATTTGTCCACTGGAAATTAAACGTTAGCTTACAAATACTGTATTGTGATCCATAATATAAAAATAGTGTTCAAGAATCTCGAAAATTGAAATTCAATCTCAAAATTATCGTGAATATCTCGATCTTAATCCATAATATAAAAATAACGTTCGAGTGAATGTTGTTGTATTTGTTATAAAGTAAAGGAACGAAAAATGCAAACATCGGCGCGCGTAGATCATCTAGTATACATTAAATTATCATAGAATTAAATATCATATCAAATTGAAGTCAACATAGAATTAAATTCAATTATCGAATTGTCGAAGTCAACCTTGAATTAATGTCAATTTTCGATTTAAAATTAATATAAAATTAAAAAATTTAAGTAAAACAAAATCGAATTAAATTTAATTTTCGCATTTATTTATAAACTTGTTCCATCCTTTATTCGAATGTCATTTCTAATCTATTTCGACGAATAATTAAATATTGAAACCAGAAACACTCGTGTATCAGACAGTGCGACGGCAAACAAAATTTAAAAAAATTAAAAATCATCTTGATTTCGAAGAAAAAGGAAGTAAGATATAAAAAATAAATTGGGTCAATAATAATTAATGATATTTACTTACTCGTTTGTCATTGACTTCACTGGCGCATTGCTGATTGCAGAATAATTTTGTGGCACGTGGAGTGTGACGTGAAAGACAGACTTGAATTGAGGTTCGTCGAAACATGGAAATAATCTTCGTGCACCTGTTGATTGTAAATGAGTTCCAAAAAGCCATCTGCAATCGAGTAGCATTATTATGATTAAACGTTTAAATTATTTTAACGTTCAAATTCAGTAATTTAACTAAATATACGGTATGATTTTGTAGAATCAGCAGTTAAAGAAATAAATCGGAAATAATTTTATAAAATTTTACTTCGAAATTGATTGTAATCCGAAAGTTGACTATATAATTCATTAAATTAATGGTAAATCGATAGTTAAATTAATTCAATGATGATCTAAATTCAATATTTGGATGCAAGTCTGTATTTACTTTGACTTGAGTTGACTGTTATAATACTGACTTTTATTCTATTTTAATACGAATTCAATATTGTCATCAATAAAAAATTAGTTTTAAATCGATAGTTACTATTGATTCAATGCTGACTTAAATGCGATATATAACTGAAATTCAATGTTGTCTTTATAGCTCTAGTAAAAATCGTATTCTATTAAATAGGTAATAAATATATATTCTAAATGGAATGGTCGAAAAATGGGTGAAAAATAGGTGAAAAATGTGCCCATTTTTATCCTCCCGGTGAAACGCTTTTTCTCCTAATTTTTAACCATTAAATAGACTAAAATATAATTTATATTTTGGTTTGAGCTAATTTTTAACTAATCAACATAGATCAAATTTGAGTCTAGTTATGTGCTATTAAATATCTATTAAAAATGAACAAGTGAAAAATCTAATAAAAGAGCGTTTATCTTCGTAAATACTGGAAATACAACAGAAATTAATTGTAAATCAGACGAGAACGTTAAAAACCCATCCGAAACTATAGGAATTTTGAAGTTTACTCTTTCCGGAAAGCCGAAAACATTATTGGAATGTTTTGAGGTTGTGGTCATTCTATCAAGTGTTAAAAAATGGGTGAAAAAGCGTTTCATCACAAGGTATTTAATACAAATGTTTAATTCCTAGTTCTAAAATTGAAATTTCTATTAAGTTAATTAAAAATTTTATTCTAATTCAATGTTAGCTATAATTCGATATATGGCTGAAATTCAATCTTGAATTTAACTCATAATTTGACATTAATTCAATGCTGACTTTAATTTTATATTTTTTACTCTAATTAAAGGCTGACTTAAATTTAATATTTTTTACTCTAATTAAAAATTGAATTTAATTTAATGATGTCTTTAATTCGATATATAACTTAAATTCAGTATTAACTTTAATTTAATATTTGATGACACCAATTCAATGTTGCCTTTGATTCAAAGCTGACGCAGCTTAATTTAAAAAAATTTTATAACTCAAAAATTTAATAAATATTATTTAATTCATTACCTCCTTTCGTTCTTAACCTTATACGAACTCCTGTAAAATCCTCTCATATCCGTAGTCAACATCCCAGTGTAAAGAATTTCAACAACAATATTCGCACCTGCTACCAATGGCGCCTGCATCCGAATAATCAAAAATTGATACTTCTCTTTTCTCGACAATTTATCGATCACCAATGGTACTTTATTCCCGTCATTCGTACTCAACGACACATCGATTTTATCGATTTGAATCAAATCCATGTGAAGAATAATCCTCGACGTCGTGCGGTTGACTCGAGCAACAATACGTACGTGTCCATCAAATTTGTAATTACTCGGATCGACGATCGGAGCAAGGTGAATGAAATATTCACTCGGAATTATCGTATCGGGTAATCGGTAATACGATCCTTTATCGATTTCCAATCGATATCGATCCAAACCGATGTGCTGCTCGCTCTCCGTACGAATGTATGAGAATATCGATGCAAACGTTAGGAAGTAGAAAATAATTTTTTTGAAATGCATTCTGTGAATCAAATGTATTTTTATATAATATGTAGATATATATTTTTTAATTGTATATGTAAAGGTATATACGTACTTGACAAATAAAAAATATCGCGACGTTTTTCTCGCAAGATCGAAGTAACTAATGATTTAATAATCGAATGCCTGGATTATTTAACCCATTTTCAAAGAGAAAGAGAAACAATAATATTAATTCATTCATGAAAAAGATACGGTTCCTTATCGAAATTTAATTAATAAAACACTGATTAGCTTCCATTCATAAAATCCTAATCGGGTGAAACTAAAATCACTACTGTTTAAATATTTGATCCGATCGCAGTTCAGGAGGCACTGCGCCGATAAAGACAAAATTTACATTTCTTGTTGGAGATATTATATAAAACATTACGTACGAAAATAATAACACGCGGTGTATTTTTTGTGAGATACAGATTACTGAGACGATATAGTAATTTTCTTTTTTTTCGGTTTACAGTTATATGATCAGATTTATATTTTAATTATTGCTTATCAACGTGCATTCATAATTATTAATAAAAGTATATTTTAAACATTTTACGTCGAAGTAATAACACACGCAGAAAATTTTTTTTCCATTTTTTTCTGTATTTATTTGTGCAATTTAAACTTTTAAATGTAAGTTATTATTCTGGAAATTTTTTTACGAATAAAATTACCGATACGTCATAACAAAACATTTTGTCAAAGAACTTTCAAGGTAATTTTTATTTTAATTTACAACAAGTAGTATAATAATTAATAAAAAAAAGAAATTTCATCTCGAAATAAATTATACAAAGAGAGCACATTTTTCTGATAAAAATTACCATAACGACGCAGTTTTAAATGAAAATTTATTTTCAAACAATATAGGTGCGGTAATTTTTCACTTACATCAACCATTACATTTGTTAATTCTTTATTGATAAATTCATAACGGAATAAAATTTAAAAAAATAGAAACATTTTACGTTGAAATAAAAGCATACAAATAAAATTTTTTTTGATAAAATTTATGATGACAAGGTAAAAATTTTTTATCAAACATATGTAACAACAAAGAAATCGTAATTGTTAATTTTTTTTCCTTAATTAAACTAAAATAAAATAAAAAAAAATAATTTAAAATTGTACATGGAACACTTATATCACTGCATTAAACGATTATAAATTGCTTGAGCAAGAAAATAAGACTGACTTAGCGGCGCTTTTAAACACATTTCTTTAAAAGAAAATTATACTGTAATTATTCTTTTTAAGGTAAGAATTTTACAAATGCGCTGTGTTTAAAAAATTCCTATTTTAATATTTTTTTTCTTTTTATTCAAAATTATCATTGCAAATTGGATTTTAAATGATATACGATGAATTTGCTATCCAAAATTTATTAATTGATCGACGACACTGTTTCCACTAATCTTTTATAAATTCTTGTCGATTCGATGATTGCTATATGTAGCTGTTGACACAGCTGCATTATTAATTAAGAAACAGGAAACGAATCATTTTTTTTCCTTTATTCAGTGGAGGCACACAGAGAAGGATTTTTATAGTAAAAACTACTGTTTTAGACAACTTTAAGATATACTCGAAATATGATAAGTTGTGTTCTATTCAAAGTAAAATTTTGTAAAAATGTATTCAACTTTTTTAGGACCTATTAAAATTTTTTTTTACGTTTACGTATACATAAAGAATTACGTATACTTAAAGAAAAAATACATCAAACTTTCTTATAAACTTTAAAAAAAATGTTTTCTTTAAGTGTACGTAAGTACATAAATAAGGATTTAAATATGTGATGAATTTTACTATAATATTGGAATTCTTTTGATAAATGTTAAGGAGGTGGCATACCATTATAGATAATTATTCTATTTATTTAAAAAAAGACGCAATTTTGCAAAATCCGAACACAGAAACATTAGATAATTAAATAATAAATAATTCTACAAATTTCCAGGTCAATACGACAAAGACACCCTAAAAAATTTCCGCGAATTTTCGGTGAAGAAATTTTTTAGGGTGTCCTTGTATTGATCTGGAAATTTGTAGAACTATTTATTATTTAATTATCTAATACTTCTGTATTCGAATTTTGCATAAAAGTGCGTATTTTTTTAAATAAATGTATAATAATTACCTTTTCTGGCTCGGTTAGTAATCTACCGGGTAAGCCACCCCCATAATTATACCAATAAATTTTTTATAGTAAAAATTACGATTTTTCTAGTAATTCTAAACTATACACAAAACATGCTACAATTTATGGTATTTTATCGCAAACAACTTTGTACAAAAATTCTGTAAACTTTCACTGAAAAAAATTCCACGAAATTCGATTTAAAATATATATTTATTAGGTTATGTTTCTTGCACAATTTTCTACAAAAAACTGTTAACATATTTCTTTCTTTCTTTTTTTGGTTCGTTTAACAAAGTTTACGTATATATATCTGAATTTAAAAATCGATTCAATGTTTGAAGTTCCGCAGTACAGTGAAAAACGATAGTGTACTGGTAACCATCTAAATAAAGAAAATACGAAAAAAATATGCATCAAAGTGAAATAATAAGTAATTTTAAAGGTATTATTTAATATGGTGACATACGGAGGAATACGTTTCGAGGGATAATTTGACGACACCACTGGCTGTCATTTGAAATGGTCTCTGCGCTCTTGTAATGATGATCGTCATGTTTTGACTGACTTGTCGACTTAGGCATGGAAATGACGCGAAATACGCAGCGGTTGAGATACCTGCACTCTGATAAAAAAAAGAATGGGACGTTTATTATTGGTGTAGGTATTATTTTTAATGAATATTTTGATGATGTTGAACTTAATTTTCAGGTTAGGATTTGTGGATTTACAGGTCATTAATTATAGTTTGAATGGCCTGTAAAGTGAAATAATTTATAAATTTTTTATAAAAACTTTATAAAATACATTTTATAAAATTTTTATAAAAAATATATAGAAGCACAGTTTAAAAACTAAATTAAACGTAATCAGCTGCATCATCCTGCAGTAACGGATAAAAAAATTTAGATGGCAAGACCGAGAGGTTATGGACACCAAAAAAATTAGTATTTCAGCGCGACGAAGAATTACTGCTGGCTCCGACGATATAGAGAAAAAAGGCCACAGTTCCTCCTTCGATTCGACTGAAAAATTTTGAACGCCTTTTCGCTTTTTTTCAAAGTTGTTGTATCCGGTGTACTGATGTACTTTTTATCATCGACCTTTGACATCGCGAAGGTTAGACGGGGTCTGACCAAATGTTTTGTTCTGTGGTTGTCAAGTCAATATTCAATTTTTTCTTTGGTTGCTAATGAAAAGTTGAATATTGACTTGACACCACAGAACAAAACATTTGGTCAGACCCCCGTCTAACCTTCGCGATGTCCGGCTCGGTCGGTAGGGCGTCGGGCTCGTAATCTGGAGGTCCCAGGTTCGATTACCGGACCCGGCCGATTGATACAAGCACCACTGGGGAATGTATTTTGAACAAGTGCTTTCTTCACCAAGACATCGTATGACCCCCGTCGCTGATTAGCACCGATTTGGGAGCATAAAAAGAGCGACGTTGAAATAATAATAAAAAAAATTATAGTTCCCTGCTGGAAATGTGAAGCTAAAAACTAGGAATTAAAAGTAGTCATTTAATAGGTTAAATGAAACGCTTTTTCCCACTGCGTTCGTCCATTTAAAAGATTGCCGTAACCTCCAAATATTTCACTTCACCTTCTGGCCATACATGTACTTAAAACTCCAAATTTTTAATCTAATTGGATCGTTTACTCGAATACTAATACTAATTTACTCTTAATTCTGCATTTAAACCAGTCATTTTAAAGTATCATTCAGATTTACAATATTTCCAATTTATTTTCCAAATCTATTTAAAGTGTCATTTAAATAGCTAAGAAATAGGTATTGTTTCGGTGTCCATTTTATCAAATAATCCGATCTTTTATGGGTTGAAACAAGGACTTAAATGAACATATCGTAATCATTAGCTGTTTTGAATCTAAGAAATGCCCTAGTAGAAATTTAAAACTAAGAACTAGGAATTAAAAATTGGTAGTAAGTACCTTGTGATGAAACGCTTTTTCTCCCATTTTATTAGTACTTAATAAAATGACCACAACCTCAAAACATTCGAATAATGTTTCCACCTTTCCGGAAAGAGTAAACTTCAAAATTCCTATAGTTTCGGATGGGTTTTTAACGTTTTTGTCTGATTTACAACTAATTTCTGTTGTATTTCCAGTATTTACAAAGATAAACGCTCTTTTATTAGATTTTTCACTTGTTCATTTTTAATAGATATTTAATAGGACATAACTAGATTCAACTGTAATATATATTTACAAGCTCAAAAATTGGAGAAAAAGTTAGTTCAATCCTAACATTTATAGATTATTCTATAAAATAGCTAGGAAAGGTTAAAAAAAGCGTTTTATCGCAAGCCCAAAAATATACCTAGTTTTAGCCTATTAGTTTAACTGGCTTGGTACTGCTCACTAAATGGATTTCAATTCTACTAGGGAATGATCCAATTTTAATTTTCATGGCGGATCATCAATAAAAAAAACTATAATCAATCGTATAAAAATTCGATTCCCGGCTCCGGCCGATTGATACAAGCACGACTGGCGAATGTATTTTCAACCCATGCTTTCATCTCAATGACATAGTATGTCCTCCGTCACTGATTAGCACGAAATTGGGAGCATAAAAAGAGCAATGTTAAATAAAATAAAAAAAAAAGTCATATAAAACTTACTTCCTCCAACAAATAATTTGGTGCCCACTGACATATGTACATTTGCATAGCGCACACGCCCAAAACTGGGATCAATCTGTACTTGGACGGATCGTCCTGAAAATAATAATGAAAAAATATAAATTACAATTAATTAGTAATCAATTAAAAAAAGAACATACCCCAAGCAATTCAATTCCGATCATCGAAATGATATAAGCGGTACCTAAAAGCTGTACCATAAATAAAATACGGGACACTTTCTCCACCCTCATGCATATACTAAAAATTGACCAAAAAATACCATTACATCATCTTACCAATAATGTCGTGTGGTTTGTCACTTACTTGAGGATATTCTGATGTATCCTGGACCAAACGACGACGTAATCGTAATAATCAATTATTGATTTCGATGGTCTCTCCTCTTCGTACGCGTTGAAAAATCGATTTTGCAACACCCGAAGGTAACCGCTAATTATCATTACGACTGACGGTACAACGGTTTCGAGACCGGTCATTAATACACCTATGCTTTGTATCGTGACGGATTGGGCTATAAATAACAATTTGTAACTTATCGTATTTGAGTCGATTTCTGTGTACCATCTAGAAAAAAATTGGAAAGTGTTTGATGAATTATTAATTTCAAGTTTATTTGAAAAAATAATGGTGATGTGAATAAAAAATTCAAATTTACCGCCCTTCTTAGATTAATAATTGTTATGAGAAAAACTTGAGAATCATATTTTGTGATAAAGGAAACTTATTAATCTGTTATATAATAGCTTACCATTTTAAAAACAATAAATTATTATTTACTTAAACTCGATTATATCTTCACGAAGATAAATATTCCAATTATTTTCTCACAATTTCAATACGTATTTTTATTATTAATTTAAAAACCCAAAAATTAACAGAGTAGAAAAATTTTATTTACTTTGATGTAACTTTGAAATGCAAATTTTTGTAACTTTAGGCAACATTTTTTAAATTAAACATGTTCAAGATAAAAAAAGTGTGGTTTTAACAAGTAATAATTAATACAACCATTTTCTTCAACTGTTTTATTACACAAGACGATGACATAACCTAATTCATGGCTACTTTAAAAAAAACACTCCACATTCCGTAATATTCAGTGCACTATTCGTAACGCATCTGTTATATAATTCATCCATTCGTTTTTATTAAAAAAAAAAATTGTATTTTTATATAATTTAAACGTCTAAAACTTGTTAAAATATAGAAAGTCTTGAAGTAAGGTTATAAGCTCGTTTAGAGAACAATCCTTAATATAATCTTTTTTGGCTAGTAGATTACGATCGGTTCACCGGTGGAGCTGAAATATAAAAAAAATACAATAATAAATATCAATTTTTTTTATTTACTCTAAGAAAATATATGAATTTAAAAATAGCATTTTTTGCTTTAGTCTAATCTTTGACGTGAAGTGAGAATGTTTTTTTAAGTAGCCATTCATCGTATTGTTAAAAAAAATGAATTGTAATACAATTTAACCAAATACAGAAATCTACTATTAACATCTCGATAAAATGTTGATCATATTAAAAACACTGGAAAGACTTGTCGATAGATATATCAAGGAGACGCCTCTCCGAAGTGAACCGCTGCACTGCCGACAGCACGCCTATCAGGCAGGCAGGTCGGTGGACACAGCACTGGTAGATGCGGTAGGTTTTATTAAAAAGGGTATGGAAGATAGAGGTATGGTGCTGGCGGCTTTTCTAGATATAGAAGGGGCCTTTAACCATACTACCGAGAATCGATTACAAGAGGAATGAAGGATCATAAGATTCCTGGGACCGTCATCAGATGGATAAGCAATATGCTGAACTCCGGGTAATAATGGCAAACTGGGGGTCATAACAGTAGTACTGGAAAAGTAACGAAAAGGATGCCCCACAAGGAGGGGTGTATCACCAACTTCTTGGTTGCCTTGTTGTGGATGACCCTGATTCGTGAATTAAATGGAATCAGGTATTTACACTCAGGCCTATGCGGGACGATGTGGTCATCATGGTAAAAGGGGATGATGAGACTATTTTGGCGGGTCTTATGCAATGTGCAACTTGGACTCGTGGAAATTGGTGTAAACGGGTAAAACTTGGTGTGAACCCCAGCAAGGCAATATCTTGCTATGTACAAGTAGATATAAGACCAAGCCAATTGTGGGCCTCCGATACAGGGGACCCCATTGAATTGAGCAAAGAAGTTAAATTCCTGGGTGTGGTAATTGACTCTAGGCTCAACTGGGGGAAACATGTAAAGGCAAAGTGTGATGCAGCAAGTAAACACTTTCTGGGTCTGCAGAAGAGCGTTTGGTAGATCTTGGGGACTTGGTCCTGAGAAGTTAGGTGGTTGTATGAAGCCATCATTAAACCAAGGCTCATGCATGGAGCCCTGGTATGGTGGAGTAAATGCAATATTAAGGCACACATCAAGACCCTGGATAAAGTCCAGAGAATGGTTATGCGGGGTATTACAGGCTCAATGCGCACGACACCAACGGTCGCATTGGAGACCTTGTTAGATCTTCCCCCATTAATGCGGAAATTAGGACATGTGCTTACAAAGCATTCTGCAGGCTCTTCGGAACGGCAGATTGTAAGTTGTTCAGGATAAAGAGCTGATAAGTCAAACATTGCCCACTTATCGAAGAAAGAGGGTGTGATAAAATGTCGGAGAGGATCTTCTTCTCCAAACCATACAAATCACTTATCCAGATAGAAAAGAATGGGAGGAAGGATCACACGAGCTACTGAAAGGTAGCACAGTGTGGTTCACGGATGGTTCTAAGACTGAAGAAGGAGTTGGAGCTGGGCGTGGGAGAAAGGGAGTGTGCTAGAAATAGTATGCTCACTCGATGCGCACGCCACAGGTTCCAAGCAGAAGTAAGGGCCATTACTGAAGCGGCGGACAGCATACTGAATAGGGGGATAAAGAATAGAACTGTTACCTCTGTTCGGACAGCAAAGCTGCTCTAATGGCACTAGAAAGTAACACGGATCACGTCAAAAGAAGTGTTGAAATGCAGAAATGCACTGGAGTCCCTGGCTGTGCCAAAATGTAGTAAATCTACTTTGGGTACCAGGTCACTCCGGAATAATAGGTAATGAAAAAGCGGACAAGCTAGCAGGCATGGGAGCAAATCGGACACGAGCAAAGCATTGCAGTGTGGCCCTACCTGCCTGTGAGATAAAAAGAACAACAAAGAGCTGGCTCAAGAGTGAGTTAATAAGAAAATGGAAACAGAGAAAGGATGTAAACAAATGAAAGATCTTATAGGAAACAACCTGCCGGAGGAATGGATACACTCCCTAAAGAATCGAAGCAGAAAAACGCTTAGGTTAATGACGGTTGGTTGACGGGACACTGGAATGTAGGGTACCATCTGGAGAAGATGGGGCTACGAGCCTCTAGTAAATGCAGATGGTGTGAAAAGGAAAAGAAACAACGGCACATCTTCTCTGTAAATGCCCAGCTCTAATGGGCACTAGAATGAGAGTGTGCGGAAAGCCTCTGTTGGAAGCGGAGGAAATAAAGGAATTCAACCTGACGTCCTTTTGCAAGGTGGTTGAATGCATAAATAAGGTATTGCAAAAGAAAAATAGGTAAAATGGAGGCACAGCACAATGTGCATATTTGGTCTGAGTGCTAGTTCGGCATGTCCCTGAGTTAGGGCCGCCGGAACACCTCCTGATCGAGACTAAGACTAAGACTAGTTCAATCCTAACATTTATAGATTATTCTATAAAATAGCTAGGAAAGGTTAAAAAAAGCGTTTTATCGCAAGCCCAAAAATATACCTAGTTTTAGCCTATTAGTTTAACTGGCTTGGTACTGCTCACTAAATGGATTTCAATTCTACTAGGGAATGATCCAATTTTAATTTTCATGGCGGATCATCAATAAAAAAAACTATAATCAATCGTATAAAAATTCGATTCCCGGCTCCGGCCGATTGATACAAGCACGACTGGCGAATGTATTTTCAACCCATGCTTCATCTCAATGACATAGTATGTCCTCCGTCACTGATTAGCACCGAATTGGGAGCATAAAAGAGCAATGTTAAATAAAATAAAAAAAAAGTCATATAAAACTTACTTCCTCCAACAAATAATTTGGTGCCCACTGACATATGTACATTTGCATAGCGCACACGCCCAAAACTGGGATCAATCTGTACTTGGACGGATCGTCCTGAAAATAATAATGAAAAAATATAAATTACAATTAATTAGTAATCAATTAAAAAAAGAACATACCCCAAGCAATTCAATTCCGATCATCGAAATGATATAAGCGGTACCTAAAAGCTGTACCATAAATAAAATACGGGACACTTTCTCCACCCTCATGCATATACTAAAAATTGACCAAAAAATACCATTACATCATCTTACCAATAATGTCGTGTGGTTTGTCACTTACTTGAGGATATTCTGATGTATCCTGGACCAAACGACGACGTAATCGTAATAATCAATTATTGATTTCGATGGTCTCTCCTCTTCGTACGCGTTGAAAAATCGATTTTGCAACACCCGAAGGTAACCGCTAATTATCATTACGACTGACGGTACAACGGTTTCGAGACCGGTCATTAATACACCTATGCTTTGTATCGTGACGGATTGGGCTATAAATAACAATTTGTAACTTATCGTATTTGAGTCGATTTCTGTGTACCATCTAGAAAAAAATTGGAAAGTGTTTGATGAATTATTAATTTCAAGTTTATTTGAAAAAATAATGGTGATGTGAATAAAAAACTTGAGAATCATATTTTGTGATAAAGGAAACTTATTAATCTGTTATATAATAGCTTACCATTTTAAAAACAATAAATTATTATTTACTTAAACTCGATTATATCTTCACGAAGATAAATATTCCAATTATTTTCTCACAATTTCAATACGTATTTTTATTATTAATTTAAAAACCCAAAAATTAACAGAGTAGAAAAATTTTATTTACTTTGATGTAACTTTGAAATGCAAATTTTTGTAACTTTAGGCAACATTTTTTTAAATTAAACATGTTCAAGATAAAAAAAGTGTGGTTTTAACAAGTAATAATTAATACACCATTTTCTTCAACTGTTTTATTACACAAGACGATGACATAACCTAATTCATGGCTACTTTAAAAAAACACTCCACATTCCGTAATATTCAGTGCACTATTCGTAACGCATCTGTTATATAATTCATCCATTCGTTTTTATTAAAAAAAAATTGTATTTTTATATAATTTAAACGTCTAAAACTTGTTAAAATATAGAAAGTCTTGAAGTAAGGTTATAAGCTCGTTTAGAGAACAATCCTTAATATAATCTTTTTTGGCTAGTAGATTACGATCGGTTCACCGGTGGAGCTGAAATATAAAAAAAATACAATAATAAATATCAATTTTTTTTATTTACTCTAAGAAAATATATGAATTTAAAAATAGCATTTTTTGCTTTAGTCTAATCTTTGACGTGAAGTGAGAATGTTTTTTTAAGTAGCCATTCATCGTATTGTTAAAAAAAATGAATTGTAATACAATTTAACCAAATACAGAAATCTACTATTAACATCTCGATAAAATGTTGATCATATTAAAAAATCTGTAAAATATGTATTTTGCTGAAAGCATCTAGAAAGTTCTGACGTATTTTTTGTGTGTGCAAAAAAGTGAAAAGACTAATTAATTTCAAGATTTTTGAAGTTTTTCGATTTTTACTCAGTTAAGCGCTTTAATCTGTAAAGCAATAAAAATCGGTCACCAAAATAATATTGAAAAATTCCGAATTTACAGAATAAAGTGCGTAATTAAGTGTAATATCGATAATCGATTTTACTTTAAAAACAGGTAAATAAAAACTTCAAACACAATTAGTTTTTTTATTTTCTCATAATAAAAAATGTAACTTTTTAATAATGACCCGCATACTAAATTTTTAATGTTTACTGAACTTTTTCAAATTTTAAACAAACGTTCCTTCAACTCCCGACAGTGCTCTATTTTTACCGACAATATGTTCACTAAATTTGTAAACAAAAAAGATTTCATCTTTTCAATTTCATATTTCAAAATGATACTTACTATTATTAACAAACCCGAAATATGTGATAAAAATATAAAACTAAAATTCTGAAAAAGATAAAGTACCTAAACGATACGAAAAAATGTTAGAGCGAATTTATCCAAATTATTAATTTTGTGTTAATCAATATAATAAATAATAATTTTTCATCGATAACGATTGAATTTTTAAAATGAAATTTTAAAATGTTTTTATTAATAATCTTCCTTGTACGTGTTTCTAAGAGTATATTTTTACAGATTTTTAATTTTATAATTCTCGAGTTATCGGTAGTGTTCTTCACTTACCGACAACATGTCGTTTACTAAATTTATATACAAAAAGGAGTATATGGTATAAAAGATCTCGGCACGAAGATAATTTTTGAAAAATAAAAAATTTTTAGAACAAAATATATAAATGTCGGTAGCCGATGTAAATGTAAAACCTCGAGAATATTCATACTTTTTATTTTTAGTAATAAAAGGAATGTTTTAATTGTTACCTATATTGTAACCTATATTGTAATCATTTTTTTAAATTATAATAATTTAGTTACCGACAGTGCGTTTCTCTTACCATCAGTGTATCAATAATTATAAAATATTTACTGAAAAATCGTGTCTAAAACACAAGGAACATCTCTCATGAAACTAATAATGAAAAACTATAAATTTTTAGAAAAATTGCTTAGTTGCAATATCAGCAATTAATCTCGCATATACAGAACCTTAAAATAGTAACTACATCTTTTTTTAATAATAAATTTTTTTAAGGAACAATAGATTTGTAATATTATGAATACTACTTCTACTCGTTCTCTAAAAGTATATTAAATTATTATTCAGTTATTTCAAATAAATAATCTACGAGTTACTAACAGCGTGTCGATTTCAATGAAAAAATAAAAAAAACCACTATCTTTACCACGTTCCCAAATATTCTCCCACTGGTAACCCAAAATTTCGAACACAACATCTTTATCGGTAACAGTAGATCCAGAAAAAAAGAAAACTTACTTACTTAGCAGGCAATCCGCGTCTCGCAGTCCCATTCGTCTCGAACGGCGATTGCTTAACGGACAACGCAAGTATGCAGTACAAACAATTGATAATGGCAACGGCGAAAAAAATAAGTGCCCAATAACCACGTACTTTTCTCTCGAACGTCATAACCGTACGTTTCTCATCCTCGTTCCAATGTTGCCAAATCTCGCTCAAATCTTTAAACATGTAAACCAACTCGTCACGATGAGGTATCAGTATCAAGTACCTAATGCATATACTACAACATACAACAAATTCACATATTTTATCCAACTCAACGATACCCTACAAAAGACAACGAAAACAAAAAGGTTTTTCTTTTCTTGTAAACATGTCGAAAATCGTAATGTTACATCATTGCGTCACGTTACCTGTATCAAACAGCTGATCGGGTAAGCTAAGAACATGTTGAAGTAAAACAAACACACGATCAAAAAGTAAAGTAGGGACAACCTGGAGCCGAAATAATTAAATTTTCGTCCTTTGTACGGCAATACACCGATCAAACGAAGCGAAAATACGTATGGCATTGTGAGGTCATCGAATGTTATTGACGTCATCAAATATAACGAAATTTTTCGATGTCACTTCGTGGATCACGACTTGGGGTGCTGAACGAAGTTTCGTTGGTGGTGGGTTTTTTTTATCTCTCTGTATACTTATACGAGAAGAAAGTGAAAAATAATTCGCGTAACAGTGTAAAGCGCGCTTTTTTTTCATCGGTTGAATTATTTATCGATGGCGGACACAGTCGCGTTGAAAGAATTATGTATTTGAAAGTTCGATACGTGTTATTATTTTTTTTCTGTTATATTTTTAGATTGTACAAAAAATATTTCACTTTTATGGTTTATAATTTAAAATTTTTTTCGATATTTGAAAAATTATTAATTTTTTATATATTTTTACAATTTTTTAGATATTATCTATAGAGTTTCCGGAGTGCAGTGTATTTTCTGCTCGGAGAGAGATATGTGAGTATGAAAAAAAAATTCACATACTGCCGATGTATACGATGAAATATTCACGTTTAGACATGCGTGCTCGAATATTCGAGACAAAAAATATAACGTGTCCTTAGTTAAAATGTGACGGTTCTTCTAAACGGTTGTTGCGATTGCGTGGGAATGTCGTCATTTTTGTAAAGATCGAATTTTATTGTTAATCATATATGATAAAAGTTGAAAATTCGAGACATGATTCGTTTCCTCGAATAATATCATTTCTCTCTGTAAGATAATTAATAATACTGAGATTTTGGTACGAAAGATGTTTTACACAATAAATGATGTAATTTTTTTGGTTGAATGTGAGTGGATGTTGTTTTTTTATCGTTGCCAAATGTTAAAGTAAAAGTTATTTAACAAAATCTGTACATAAAAAATTCTGTTAATTCCATTTGGTTATTTTTTCTTTTTCTTTAAATAAAAGATTATACGAATAAATTTTTGTATGAACATTTCAAGGCATGTATTCTCGTAATTCGTGCATCATTTATTGTATAGCGTGACGATAAATATGTCAGAAAATTATATTTTCATCTAGTCAATATTTTAATATAAAAACCGTATTAAAAAGTTTTGTATCAACATCTTTAGACATGTTCTGGTAAGCGGAAACGCAGCAATTATTGTATATAGCATATAATTGTACTTAAAATAAAATTTTTTATTTGTTTGATTTTTTTATAACACAAAACTAAAATAATGAAATTTTTTATGAACATTTTAAGATACGTTCTTGCAACTACAATTACAATTATTCTGTAGGATACCCGTAGTATTACAAAAAAATAGTTTTCTATCTTATAAAATTTAGTATATAAAAATACCATATTAAAAATTTTTGTATCAGCATTATAAGACATGTTCTTGTAGATTCAAAAGCAATAATTTCTCAGAATGATTACAATCGAATAAAAAATTAATTCTATGTTGACCTTTTTCATTTACAGATGCCATTACGCTTGGAAGGATAGTTGAACATGTCACCTTATACTGACAAAGTCGAAATGACCTTTGCGCTCTTTTAGTCCTATAATAATCATGCTTCGATGATTTGAACATCGGACGAAAATCGAACATTATTGATGTACCTGCATTCTCAGTAAGATTAACAACGGCTTCTCTTTTGAACTATATAATTATTAAATTCATTGTGATTTCACTTGTTTATAAATCTGATATGATGTGAAAACATGTCTAGAAGTGACATTATTAAAATATTATTTTTTGTATGTGTCATAGAATTAACTGAAAACATTGTTCTTTAAGAAAATAGTTAGTTGTTAATCTATTTCTAACCTCAAAAAATTAAACATGTCTAAATTTCTATCATGGGTGGATTACATTTTTCTTATTTAAGCAGATTTAATCTTTATTTAAGATTATTATGCTACTATGGGTGTTATTAAGGGTGGATTATATAAATAGTAATTTAAAATTAACATTAACGTGAATGTTTTCCTTTTAAAAGAATTTCCTTATAAAGATCTAAGTTATTATATATATTTATTTACTATAAAAATGTTAAGAGAGAAAATGTTGCAATATTAAAATTAAATATTTTTTTCAAATTCAAATACTGCTCGCAACACGTCTATACAATCTTCCAAATTTTGGATAGATTAAAATGACTACAATCCTTAAAATTCAAACTTTAAATAAAAAATGCAATGATTTATTTAACATCCAAATCGAATTTTACCTACGGAAAAATTGTGTGCTCCTTTTTTTCACTGCATATTGATGTATAAGTACATATTTCAACCCTTAGAAAATGGAAATATTCATACACCGTTTTTTTCGCAAATAACAATTTCCGAAAAACTGTTTCACTTAATCTCATAATCTTTAATTTTCACTAGAACTGGTTATATAAAGAACGAAAACGAGCTAATTACAAAATAAAGATTCGTAATTAATTTCAACTAGTCTTACAATCCTTAATTTCTACATAAATAAAGACAATTTTGTATTTGTGATAAAAAAAGTATATGTACATGGTTTCTATACTTTTATATATTTTTTAAACTTAGTCAACTCTTATTAACCTTTAGAGGACGGGTATGGTTCTTATAGGTATCACATTAAAACAATTTTTTTCAATTTCTTTATAGTGTCACTCTTTAATGCTCCTAACATGGTTCTAATCATTACTTAGAGGTAATGCGATATCTGCGTTAAAAAAAATATTTGTTGAAAATAAACGCATACTATATTGATGTAAATTTGATGTATCGTAAAAAAAAAAGATCCTGAATATATGCTTTCTATAAACATTTAAAGGGGGTACCAAAGTCAAGTTTTATCCTTCCTACCTTACCGACCTCGAAAATCTATATATAAGTTCTATAATATTATTATTATTATTATATATTATAATTCAATTAATAAAAATTAAAAAGGACGATAATTTACGCAAATTGAGGAGAACAGTCCTCTTCTTTTATTAATAATCTACCTCAGTTCAAAATTTGAAGCAAAACATCGATTGGTTTTCGAGTAATTCCTTACCAAAATATATGATAATTTCGTGCAATTTGAGGATATACGCTCGATTAATTAAAAAGTATGTCAAGATTTTTGGTAAGGGTTTTCTCGATAACTAGTCAATATTTTTCGTTCAAATTTTAAAGACAGTTAGATTATTATTAATAAAGGAAGGGGATTGTTTTCTTAAATTTACGTAAATTGACTTTTTTGACTAAATAAATAAAACTTGGCTTTGGTATTCCGTCAATAATAATGAATACACTACATACCAATTTCCTGTATAGCTATATTGTAATTAATAAAAGTAAATAAATTTGAAATATATTATTGAAATTTCCAATTTAGAATTGAAACCAGAAATAATGTAAAGGTGAAGATTTGTTATTTACACATATTCATTGAAGTAAATACCAAGCTTATTTTTGCTATCTTCGATACAATGTAAGTGTACTTTAGGAATTATAGATAATTGGAAAGAACACAAATTATGGCGAAAAATCGTTGTAACTTTTTGATAAACAATTGGAAATGTGCTTATTCCACAAAAAGATATTGCTATGTCTCCGTCGCTGATTAGTACCAATTTTTGATAAAATAAAAAGGGGGACGTAGAAATAAAAAAAATAGTTGGAAATAAGAAATCCATGGCCTCTGAGACAGATATAACAACTTCAAATTGATCTGTATATAACGACTATTAAATATTTTTCTTTTTCAAATATACAATTAAGAGGATGTCGAAGCTAGCGATTTTATCGACATATAGGAGTTATCGTTTTTAATTTTTATCAATAAGTAAAAAAGTTTATGAGGAATTTTGTCACCAGAGCTCCATGCTATATAATTTGTATAAGTAATCTGTCAAATTGTGATGTAAATTCATTGAGTGTTTACAAAGAATAGTGCGAAACTGTAATTTTGATGCAATATAACCTGATTATTCTGAATTACAGTTTCACAAAATTCCGCATAAACTTTGTTAGTTCTTGATAAAAATTAAATGCGGTCACTCCTACATGTCGATAAAAATGCTAGCTTCGACGTCCTCTTGACAATCAAACATCAGCCAAAACTTGGAAAATTTATGCATTTTACTCTACTGCAATTAAGAAAATCGATATTTTTAAATCATACCCTTAAAATTTGAAAGGTCTTGCGAAAAATTTTTTAACTCGTCTTTTCAAATATTTTTCACGCTATACCACTATCGAAGTTAAAAAAAAAAGTTTATCTTACAAACTTATAAACTTACACGTATATTATTTTTTAATCAATTATTCGTTATTTTGATAAGCAAAATACTATTTAAATAATTTAAACAATTAAATGGATAATCGCGAAAAATTTCAAATGAATCCAAAAATGGATGTGGCCAGAAAAACTAATGTTTTTATTGCAATACGCTACAGAATATTTATATCACTAACAAGGAGAGCATCTCAAGTTTGGGAAATGGATCGTGCCCAGTTTGTAGTATATGTTTTCTAATATAAAAATATGAAAACCGCCAGAGCCGCAGACTCTAACAATCGTTTTTTCTAAAGTAATATTTTAAAGCAAAATTTCCAAAAAATAAAGACTTTACTTCAAATGCTTGTAACTTCTAACCTATTAAATATTGACATCCAAACTAAAGTTTAATGAAAAGCTGAGATAAAATAAATACAGTTTAAAAAAAGTACGTTCAAATCCGTTAGAATGAAGCAGAGTTATATCCGAATTAAGAATTTGAAGAAATTTAGCTTAAAAAAAATCAATAAAATTTGTACTACCCAATTTTTGTTTAAAATTGCTTCTAATTCTTAATTCGGCTATAACTTTGCACCATTTCAACAAATTTGAGCGTCTTTTTTTTTAAATTATATCTATTTTATCTCACCTTTTCATTAAATTTTGGTTTGAATGTCAATATTTGATAGGTTAGAAGTTACAAGCATTTGAAGTGAAGTCTCTATTTTTTGGAAATTTTGCTTCAATAGCGTATAACTTTTGAAAAAACGATTGTTAGGGTCTGCGGCTCTGGCTTTTTTCATATTTTTAGAAAATATATCCTACAGCTGAGCACGATCCGTTTCCCAAACATGAGATGCTCTCCTTGTAAGACAAAAAACAAAAGAAAAATGTCTTTTGACCACACTCTACCATTTAAAAGTATATTCGACTGCGTAACAAAAACAAAAAAGAGAACATTATTAATAAGATAATTATTTATTATAACATTTTTCTCGCTTTTATATAATATCTATATATAGATTCAAATATTATTTTACAAATGTGCAATAATTTACGCTATTGTAGGTACACGATCTGCACGTCCCCGTAGCATCGAACACTTAAAATATCCTTAGAGATCATTTAGACCTTTAAATTTCTTAGAACGGTAAAGAATGAGATTGCGCTGGTAAACATCTGAAATGAACAAAAACGATTAAACTTATTTTTTTTCGTTATATTTTTCTAAATATTATATTACATATCGGCATGTATATTCTGTACTATGAATAAATAAATTTTAAATGTTTACTATATATGGACTATTTTGTCATCGTTGTGGTTTAATCCGGAGATCGGTAATTATTAAATAATTGGATCTTATTCGTAGTATATTATCCAAGATATTTTATTTTAGATCTAATGATTTAAATTGTTGGATATTGGCAAGTATTGGTAAATATTGGTAAATATTGGGTTATTACGTTTTATTCAATCACGGGTGAGATGCGTCTATCAAATTGTCACTTTTTTTAAATTCAAAAATAAACCACGAATAATTTGCCGTATATTATCCGTGAAAACCCAACATTTGCCGCGTTCTTTTCTTTTTTTTTAAATGAAATGACCTGTTAAAATGATTTCACGTTGCCAGGAACACTATAAGGAGTAGCATAAGGATAATATTTCAGACTAAGAATTTATTGTTTTTTTACCGTAAACTAAGAGTATGGTTTAAAATATGGAAAACTAAATTTTATTTTTTTTAAGGAAAGTTGAAAGCTTGAAAATGCGAAATCGAAGGAGGAAACATCTGGATGTTTGGTAGCATAAAAATAAACTTACAAAAAGTATTGAATAATTGGAAATCTCGAATTCGCCGTGAAATTGTTTAAAAAATACACGCATGTCCGGTGAACTTTACGTAAAGTTGACAAATCACCAATGTTTCAAACTAAGTCCATAATTTACCGCGTATTTGTCGTGAACCAATGGTGTAACTTTCCATACGTTTAATGTATACTTTCTTTTTTTACATTCCGACTTTACAGGTATGTTGGTATATGTCTTAACATACTTGAACATAAATCCGAGTTAACATTTAAAACTGTCTGATACGAAAAAATTGTAATATAAAATTATATGTTTATTATTTTCTTTTTACATTATTCAAACTACTATATTATTGTATTTATTAGCTTTCATATTTATTCGTTTAAGGTACATTATTAAAATACATCAATGTTGATCTTAATGTTTCATTTCCACATTGACTTGAATAATACAACGTAAAGTTCTCCATCCTGATTCTTGCGCTATAAATTTATTTACTTTTCCATAAAACCAATATATTTTCAGTGCTTTTGGAGATTTTTTAAATTTTAACATGTATAGTTTTATTTTGATTCCTATACCTGCAATAGTGACATGAACGTTTGAGTTTTACATTGACTTGAATAATTTAAAAAAAAAATTAATGTCAGCTAACTAGGATAGGCTAAGGTCTTCGAAACACGGATCTCTGTCCAAATTTTTGGATGTTTTTTAATGTAAAAATATGAAGTAAGCCAGAGTTTTAGACCATGACAGTCCTTTTTACAATTTTTCAAAAAACACCACTTCCACTATGATTGAATGAAACTCAGATCAAATAGATTCGATTTAAAAAAAAAATAAACTCCAATCCGTTCATTTGATGTAATACTATATAAAAGAAAGAAAAATTGTAAGGAATTTTAATAAAATATTAAAAACGAAATTTCTTACATTTTTTAGGATAAAATTTTGTTTGTCGATATCTTCTTTAAAACTTTTTGCCAAACAGTGAGATTTCAGTTTATGTTTCATTTTATTTATTTTATTAGTTACAAGCAATCAAAGTGGCAGCAGTAGTTTTGAAAAGTTTGATTAGGCAGCCCATAACTTTTTGTTAAAAACGAGCGTAAGGGTCTAAAACTTTGGGTTTCTTCATATTTTTACATTAAAAAACGTGTCCTAGAATTTGGATGAGATCCGTGATCGGAAAGCCTTGGCATCTCCTAGTAAGTGGATAAGCCATTGTTCTCCATCCTTATATAGTTATGAACTCTGTACATGTTCAGCATTTTGGCAAACTTAGAGTTATTAAAGATTTACTCGTTGTTCAAGATATGTTGAAACACATTAACATTCTTCAGTCTTAATCATAATTTCATATCCTAAAGTGACTTAAATGTTACAATGATTTAAAGAGATGGCATGGTTACCTCCTCTGATTATACAGAATAGTAATTGTACAAAGGCTGACATTTTTTATTTATAGACCAAACTTTATTCGTAATGAGATATCGGACCCAAATTACAGGAATCTGCGCCTTTCAACCCAAAAATTATATCTACAATATTGAATTAAAAATCTGAACAAAATTCATACGAACAGTTTAAAACATAAGAAAGGACTTGACGTTCCGAGTTTTTTTTTAAATTCATTTGTTTCTAAAAATATTTATTTGTTTATAAAAAAAGTAAAAAATGAACATTTTCCGAGTCCGTCATCCCCTTTAAACATGTGTAAATCATTTATATGTTGTGTATCTCCTACTTTTGTTTTTATTTTACGTTGGTCACGACGGACTATTCATTGAAAAGAGCTTAACCAACGGATAATTCGTAAGAAAAATGTTTTATCAAGTGAAATCCATTGAAACGTCATTAATTAATAAATATTTTTTAGTGTGTTCATTAACATCGAATATGATTTCCTACATTTATTAATCTTATTATTATTATTAATATCGTAAAGAACTTACTTTTTAAATTAGGATATATATATATGGGTGGTTCTTTGTGACATCGAAGATGAAAAAAATTTTGCTAGAACTGTGGGAATATGTTTTAGAGGTATCCAGTAGTTCCCCTGAATTTTTTCAGATTTTTTCTGGGCCTTAAAAATACTTTTAAAGACTTAAATGTATGCTGTCACGCTCTTGTAAGCCATTTAAACCTTAAATAGTGAAAATCAGCAATTCTGCTCCGGACTCTGGTAACCTAATACTGTCTAAAAGATGTCTTTTTATAGCAAGAAGTCTTTTTAGAAACTGCCTAAAAATTTCCAGAGTGGGTCTAAATCATTAAGATCACTTATGGTCAAAATATCTGAGAAAAGTGCCCGAAATATTAATAGAAATGTATATTTGTTGCCTTATAACGATGAATCTATTAGCATTATCATTGCAAAAAAATTTATGCACTTATCTTGGAGTGGTAGAAAAGTATCTCCACTTGTTTCGGTATATATCTAATCCCCTGTAAGCTGCTAAAAATACAAATATTATACAATTATAAAAAATTAATTTTTAAACATTTATAATGCTGGATTTTTAGTTTTACAACCCTTACAAGAATTATAATACTAATCTGAAGGATTACTATAAAAGTATCAACCTTATTATTATTATTCAGCAATACATTGTTTGAATTTCACAAACTTGTCACTGTCACGTAATCATATTACTCATTATAATCTCAGACCTGATTTGTTTATATATCTTTTGTATTAAATACGTATATTCAGTTATTGTAATAATTATGTTTATATATTTATAGTAATCCTTCAGATTAGTATTATAATTCTTGTAAGGGTTGTAAAACTAAAAATCCAGCATTATAAATGTTTAAAAATTAATTTTTTATAATTGTATAATAATATTTGTATTTTTAGCAGCTTACAGGGGATTAGATATATACCGAAACCAGAGTTGAGCAAAAATTATTCGAATACGAATAACGAATAAAATGAAACGAATAATTATCTAAATATTTTCTACGAATAAATTTATTTAACTAAAATCTTATTCAAATAGTTATTCGTTATTTATATCTATTTATTTGTAATTCGGCTATTCGATTATTTATTTATTCGTAATTCTATATTCGATATTCAAATATTCGTTTCTAAAATAGATATTTATCTTTTCGTATCAGAATTTTATTGAGATATTTTATTTACATTTTTTACTTAAATACTTAGATAATAATGTACATTTCGTTAGTGCGTAAAATGAAGTTTTTCGCCTCGAGTGCAATCTGCAAATAATCTGAAAATATTAAATTAAAAATCTGAAAACATTCATAAGGGCAGCTTAAAACAAAAGCGAGGGCATGGCGTTTCGATTAAAAAAAAATGATTTTTTTTCAATAATAATTAAATAAACAATTTTTGGTCGGTAAGTATTAGTCAAAAAAGCATAAATTTTCAACGTAAATATCATAATTAAATTATAAACTGAAGGGATGGCATTCAGGATATTTTAAAAAATTTATTCTTTTGTTTATAAAAAAATATAAAAAATGGCCGTTTTTTGAGTCCGACACCCTCTTAAAATTGTATTTTCATCCATGGTATCAAAAAATATTGTTATTACAAGTGTGAAAGCTGATACTTGACTCATGCGTGTGTTACCTACGTACCGCTGTTCTGATAAACTCGCACTTGTTTGAAAACCAACGCTTTCACACTTGTATTGAAAATAACTGTTAGGGGCGCTTATTCTTATACACCTATTTAATATTTGTTTGTATTTTGAACAATCATTTAGATAATATGACGAATAACGAATATTGCAGATAGTAGATATCGCGAATAACGAATATCCCGAATAATGAATAGAAGGAAAAACGAATAACGGTTTCTATTAAATACGAATAACGCAAATAACGAATAATACGAATAAGAATAAAATTTTATTTAGATGAATAAATAGATAATTTTTAATTCGAATAATGCTCAACTCTGACCGAAACAAGTGGAGATACTTTTCTACCACTCCAAGATAAGTGCATAAATTTTTTTGCATTGATAATGCTAATAGATTCATCGTTATAAGGCAACAAATATACATTTCTATTAATATTTCGGGCACTTTTCTCAGATATTTTGTCCATAAGCGATCTTAATGATTTAGACCCACTCTGGAAATTTTTAGGCAGTTTCTGACTATAAAAAGACATTTTTTAGACAGTATTAGGTTACCAGAGTCCGGAGCAGAATTGCTGATTTTCACTATTTAATGTTTAAATGGCTTACAAGAGTGTGACAGCATACATTTATGTCTTTAAAAGTATTTTTTTTTATTATTTTAACGTCGCTCTTTTTATGCTCCCAAACTGGTGCTAATCAGTGACGGAGGTCATACGATGTCTTGGTGAAGAAAGCACTTGTTGAAAATACATTCGTAAGTGGTGCTTGTATCAATCGGCCGGGGCCGGAAATCGAACCTGGGACCTCCAGATTACGAGCCCGACGCCTTACCGACCGAGCCATCGCAGGCCTCAAAAGTATTTTTAATAAAAAGTTCGGAAAATTTTACAAAAAAAGTCATAGCTATGTTTTTAGTGAAAAATGCATCCCCTGGGAGTTACAAATTCATGAAAATGGGCATATAATGCAATAAAGTGCTAAAATGTCAACTTTGACTCTCTGTAACTTAAAATAATGGCCCAGAAAAAATCTGAAAAAATTCAGGGGAATTACTGGATACCTCTAAAACATATTCCCACAGTTCTAGCAATATTTATTTTTTTCATCTTCGATGTCACAGAGAACCACCCATATATATATATATATATAAATTGAGATTAATTTAAGATACATCATAAATAAATTATTAATTTAATGTTTTTATTATAATTATGTTTAACTGAAATACACAATTTTAAATAACACACTTAAATTTTTTCAGATCTTTAGATTCATAATTTTTTTTACAATGTTGGGGTAGAAATATAATCCCATTTTTTACGACAATTACCGACTCAAAATTGTTTATTCAATTATTATTTAAAAAATGATTTGTCTTAAATAAATCTAAACGCGAAGCCCTTCCTTAGGTTTTAACTTATTCGTATATATGAATGTTGTTCAGATTTTTAATTGAATATTTTCAATAAAATTTTAAAGTTGGAAGGTGCAGAATCCTGTAATTTAGGTCCGACATCCCGTTAATGCCGAACTCTTACCGATCTCTGGTTCAACACCATGTATAAAATGTATTTAATAAAAATTATGCTATACTGAAAAGTTTTTTTTTAACGTTTTTTGTTTCATTCACTTACGGAACAGTATGTTTCGAGGGATAATTTGATCACGCCACTCGCTGTCAACTGGAACGGCAGCTGCGCCCTAATGATCATGATCATCATATTCTGACCAATTTGACGATTGATCCATGGAAACGCCGCAAAATACGCAGCAGTGGATACACCGGCACTCTGATTTCATACCATTTTAAACAATTTTTATTTATTAATAAATAATAATTTTGTATAAAACGAACACAATCGTCCTTGTATTAAAAATACATGCGTAATGCAATTTTGTTTACTTCTTAGGAGTAATCAAAGTCTCGATTATAGGACGATTTTTGGCAATAAACAGTCGATTGAATGAGAATTGTTGAATGTTAACATTAATTATTTTAAAAAATAAATAATAATATCTGCCGATAATATTAATTATAAAAAATTGGTTTTATGTCTACAGAATTGAACATCCTTTTAAGAAAGAAAGAGAAGAAAAGAAAATAGAATAAAAGACTTATTTCAAGTATATCTGACATCACTTAAACACATAAACGATAAAATTATTGTTGAAATAAATATAAATTATTAGATGCTAATAGTATATATACATTAAACTAAATTACAAATTTCAAATTGTGCGAAAAATATTCATTTATTACTAGTTGTCTAATATTCGATATAAAATTAGTTTCAAGTTTGAGCCGTCCTCAAATGCATTGTTATAATAATGTTGTATATAATAATATTAAAAAATTTTCTGCTTATTAAAAAATAAAAATATCACTACCCTATCAGAGATCTTATATAGTTTTACCAATTTTTTGGCAATCATGATTTGGACAACTGCTGGTCAAATTTGTATCAGGGTTTACGCATATTTTTATGACTTACTTCTTCCAACAGAAAATTAGGAGCCCACTGAACCACATACATTTGGATCAATCCGAGTAGTAGCACTGGAATCAATCTGTATTTACTTGGATCTGACTAAAAATATGAAATTTTTATTTATTAATAAATAATAATTTTGTATAAAACGAACACAATCGTCCTTGTATTAAAAATACATGCGTAATGCAATTTTGTTTACTTCTTAGGAGTAATCAAAGTCTCGATTATAGGACGATTTTTGGCAATAAACAGTCGATTGAATGAGAATTGTTGAATGTTAACATTAATTATTTTAAAAAATAAATAATAATATCTGCCGATAATATTAATTATAAAAAATTGGTTTTATGTCTACAGAATTGAACATCCTTTTAAGAAAGAAAGAGAAGAAAAGAAAATAGAATAAAAGACTTATTTCAAGTATATCTGACATCACTTAAACACATAAACGATAAAATTATTGTTGAAATAAATATAAATTATTAGATGCTAATAGTATATATACATTAAACTAAATTACAAATTTCAAATTGTGCGAAAAATATTCATTTATTACTAGTTGTCTAATATTCGATATAAAATTAGTTTCAAGTTTGAGCCGTCCTCAAATGCATTGTTATAATAATGTTGTATATAATAATATTAAAAAATTTTCTGCTTATTAAAAAATAAAAATATCACTACCCTATCAGAGATCTTATATAGTTTTACCAATTTTTTGGCAATCATGATTTGGACAACTGCTGGTCAAATTTGTATCAGGGTTTACGCATATTTTTATGACTTACTTCTTCCAACAGAAAATTAGGAGCCCACTGAACCACATACATTTGGATCAATCCGAGTAGTAGCACTGGAATCAATCTGTATTTACTTGGATCTGACTAAAAATATGAAATTTTTATTACTCATTGTAAATTCATAGAATTTTTTGTTATGAAGTACAATTGAACAAAGGAATGGAATGAAGAGAAGTGGAGTGGAGTGAAACGGGAAGCAATGGAAAAATGTACAAAATCATGGAATGGATAGGAATGGAGGAAAATGAAACAGAAAGGAATGTAAGGAAAGGAAATGAAATTGAAAGGAACGTAATGAAATAATAAAGGAAGAAAGAGAATGTAATAGATTAATATGGAATGTAATGAAAAAGAATGAAATTGACTTAAATACAGATAACGTAATCTTTTCTTTTTAATGAAGGACACATTTTTGGAAAAGATGATAAAATTACATTTTTTAGTTATGTTCAGCTGGTAAAAAATAACAACTAAATATAAAAATGTAACTATCGACACAAGTGAAAAATAATCTATTTTTGTATGACATCAGCTTAATATACCAACTTCATCAACCTCAAGTTATATCAAAATAACAACTAAATATAACAATGTTAAAGGTTTATTATATATATATATATATATATATATATATATATATATATATGATTATTATTTTATTATATATATTACCATTTTTTTAAAAAAATAGAAGTCTGTACAAGCTATAAAATAGCTACCTTAATCTCAAATTTTTACAATAAAACATACGCAAACATTTCGTCTTTGTCAAACCGACGTCTTCATTATAGCCTTCTTCGAATCACAAAAAATTACAACCATCGTTTTCAACTTACACTCAACAGCTGTATCCCAATAACCGAAATGATATATCCAGTACAGAGAACCTGAACAAAAAACAACGTTCGACTAATTCTGTCAATCCTCATGCACAAGCTAAAACAAATGACAATATAAATGACTGGAAGACATGCGTTTCCAAAACTAGATTATTCAAATGATTATTCTTTTTTACCTACTAACGAAACACTATAAATGTCACCTACTGAAAAATTCTCTGATGAATTTTCGCAAGATCTTTGGAAATCCCTTTATCGAATTTCGTTGACATGTCGGAATCTGCGATGGTCAGTAGCCGATCTTGCAATACCCGAAAGTAACTGCTGACGAGCATTATCAAAAAAGGTAGTGCTAACTCCATTCCTACGATTATTACGGAGGTACCTTCGAATGCTAGTGACATGGTCATAAATATAAATTTGTAGCTTATGGTTCTTGAGTCAACCTCTTTGTACCATCTGGTCATACAAGACATTCTTATAAATCGACGTGGAAACAACGACGTACAAAAATAACAAACAATTTTTTAATCGTACTTACTTCAGAGGTAAAATTCTCTGATAAGTACCATTTGCTTCCAATGGTGGCAACTTGACCGTCATAGCTGTGATGTAATATATGACGTTGGCGGCCAATGTTGAAAATAGATACATGTTGTAAAATTTTCGGATTTTTCTCAAAAACAGTGTAACTGTGCATTTTTCACTTATGGTAAAAGAGTTCCATATATCACGAAGATTTTCTAATATGTCCGTGAAGTCTGCCCGGTGGGGTATCAACATATAATACCTTGTCACCATACTGCAAGCAATGACCATTTCTCCGAAGCTATCTAACATCAAACTGCCCTAAAATTCATCAACTGTTAACATCAATTAAACTTACATTAAATTGAAAGTTTCAAAATTTATATTTGCAAAACTTATTCAGCTTCAGAACAACAATAAAGTCAACTTATATTATAGTTCTTACGAACATAAAAATTCGTGAAATTAACTTCCGATCAACAGTGACGTCAACTTCTTCAACTGGCGTAAACTTTACACAAAAATAAATAAATAATTAACAAAAAGTATCAGTACATTATGAAATGATATGTTTACAAACACAATTTCATTTACTTAACTTGAACAGTAACGTCAACCTGTCCAATGGTAAATACAAACAAATAACAAACATTGTACAATTACTTTTAAAAAACATAGTCAACGGCACATCAACAAAGTCAACCTGTAAATTTCACGTAAACACAAATGCAAAACGTAGTAAAAACAATCAGTTTACGAAATATTATCTTTTATAAGTGAATCAACAAAAATTTTGTAGCCATTTACTGAGTAGCGTTCTCATGTCAATCTATAAACTAACTAGGACGCTTGGTCAGGTCGTGTACAAGAATGAAACGCTTTTTCGAACCTTTCCTGCCCATTTCATAGTTTTCATTCCAATTTATAAACCTTTTCTGACCATCAAAAAATGTTTTTGGAATTTTAAGTAGACTAAGAAAAATTGGCCATTTTAGCTAGGTATAAACTATGAACAAGCTCCTAAAAATGATTTGGTCAATTTGAGACAAAAATGATAAACGTTAAAATATCTTTAAATGTACTATTTATATAGCGTAAATAAGCGTCTGTATCTATTACAAATGGTAAAACCGATCAAATTTCACAACACGCTTTAAGTTTTCTTTACAGGATTACCCGAAAAGTGTTTCATATTTGATGAAGGTTATGTCCATCTAAGAATGGTCAAGAAAGGTGTGAAAAAGCGTTTCATTTTGAGATAGAACCTGACCAGTTTCATAGATTAATTTTAAAGACAAAATTTTTAATTCCAATTAACATAAATTTTATTATTCTTGATTTTGTGCCTTCTTTTTTCCTGGCACTTCCTACCGTTTATCCCCTGGGGGACTTTAACGGTGTCCATCTACCACCTATGTGTGGGTGCTTTATCCCTCCCTTAAAAACCCCACCATCTCGTATTCGTCCGGGGTTATGCCCGTGGATGAGGGAAACCTGTGAAGCAGGGAAAACCTCACCCGAGATGGCCGGTGTATTCGAAACATTCTTCTTGGGTGTCAAAGTCACATTGCGTAGGCCTTGACACCGAAACCGAATGTTTCACACCTCCCGCTCACGTTGTGAAGTGTGAAAAAACACCTAACCCGCCACGAAAGCCAAGAGACCGAGAGCGTCACCCATCCACTTGGGTACCGCGCTCAATACTGCTTAACTTCCGTGACCGGCCGAGGTGCGTCTCCGCCACTCCGCCACCGCGTCGGTCGATAAATTTTATTATTTATTCACGATTATAATCTACGTTTACGTAAAATTTAAGAAATTTACATTTAATTATAACTTGAATAAAACGTTTTAGTAAATTGTCGATAGTTGATGGTCAATAATAAATAAATCAAATTTATATTCATAGTTTGCAGACCTCTTCGTGTGCTGAATTATAAATCACGTATAAAATAGAAAATAATAATTGTATGAACTTTGTCGACCTCACATTAATCAAAGAAAACAATAGAATTATTACAAACTGGTGTAAGAAACCAATTAATCACACAATACAACAAAAACGAATTATTATTTATAATACAGTAGATAAAGCAATGATATTACCACATAAACAATTTCATAAAGAGGATTTAAACATTATTACAGAAATGTTAAAAAAATAATGATTAACCTATTGAATTTATAAATACGACAATAAATAAAAGAAAACGTAATATTATAATCATAAACAATGGTAAAGTAGATAAAGAAAACGCAAAATAAAAGAGATTTTCAATAAATGTTCCCGATTGTTGAAAGCTTAATCACAAACTTGATAGTACCATAAAATTAGGCAAAGACAAAACATCAAAATGGGATGAACAGGGATAGTTTAGGACGATAATTTACGCAAATTGAGGAGAACAGTTCCCTTCCATTATTAATAATCTACCTCAGTTCAAAATTTGAAGCAAAATATCGATTGGTTTTCGAGTAATTCCTTACCAAAATTTATGATAATTTCATGCAATTTGAGGTTACACGCTCTCGACTAAATAAAAGGCTTATTAAGGGTATAGAGTCGAAAATTTAAAAAAAAATCAATTTCTTTTATTTTATAAAAAAGTTCTAAATTTTACGTAGCATGTGCGTAAATAATGTTTAATATTATAAAACTTATGTGTCTACCTAATTTCAACATTAGATAATCTTCAGTTAATGCAATAAGTCATGTATCTTAAACTTTAAAGCTAAATAATTCAAAAACTATTTTTTATACCTTTAAAACATTCCTTGCAGGATAATTTTTATCGTAGGCTCCTGAAAGTTTGCACATATCTTGAGGTATGTATGAATTATAAAGTTACACACCCTTTTTTGTTTAAAATTAAATGTGACATTTTTATTACTATTTTTTAATGAAAAATCTGACATCTTTTAAGCAATTATTTAAACTAATTAGGTTTATCGAGCCAAAAAGTGCATTTTTCTAGATAAACCTTATTCGCTGTGTAAAGTTAAAGCTCTTAAAAGTTCGAAACTTTTTTCATCGGAGTCTTTTGATAACTTTTATCCTGCAAGGAGTTTTTTGAATTCGTAACTGTTTAGGCCTATTTTGTTAAATATTTTAATATTATACGTAATTATTAATTCCAATTAACATAAATTTTATTATTCTTGATTTTGTGCCTTCTTTTTTCCTGGCACTTCCTACCGTTTATCCCCTGGGGGACTTTAACGGTGTCCATCTACCACCTATGTGTGGGTGCTTTATCCCTCCCTTAAAAACCCCACCATCTCGTATTCGTCCGGGGTTATGCCCGTGGATGAGGGAAACCTGTGAAGCAGGGAAAACCTCACCCGAGATGGCCGGTGTATTCGAAACATTCTTCTTGGGTGTCAAAGTCACATTGCGTAGGCCTTGACACCGAAACCGAATGTTTCACACCTCCCGCTCACGTTGTGAAGTGTGAAAAAACACCTAACCCGCCACGAAAGCCAAGAGACCGAGAGCGTCACCCATCCACTTGGGTACCGCGCTCAATACTGCTTAACTTCCGTGACCGGCCGAGGTGCGTCTCCGCCACTCCGCCACCGCGTCGGTCGATAAATTTTATTATTTATTCACGATTATAATCTACGTTTACGTAAAATTTAAGAAATTTACATTTAATTATAACTTGAATAAAACGTTTTAGTAAATTGTCGATAGTTGATGGTCAATAATAAATAAATCAAATTTATATTCATAGTTTGCAGACCTCTTCGTGTGCTGAATTATAAATCACGTATAAAATAGAAAATAATAATTGTATGAACTTTGTCGACCTCACATTAATCAAAGAAAACAATAGAATTATTACAAACTGGTGTAAGAAACCAATTAATCACACAATACAACAAAAACGAATTATTATTTATAATACAGTAGATAAAGCAATGATATTACCACATAAACAATTTCATAAAGAGGATTTAAACATTATTACAGAAATGTTAAAAAAATAATGATTAACCTATTGAATTTATAAATACGACAATAAATAAAAGAAAACGTAATATTATAATCATAAACAATGGTAAAGTAGATAAAGAAAACGCAAAATAAAAGAGATTTTCAATAAATGTTCCCGATTGTTGAAAGCTTAATCACAAACTTGATAGTACCATAAAATTAGGCAAAGACAAAACATCAAAATGGGATGAACAGGGATAGTTTAGGACGATAATTTACGCAAATTGAGGAGAACAGTTCCCTTCCATTATTAATAATCTACCTCAGTTCAAAATTTGAAGCAAAATATCGATTGGTTTTCGAGTAATTCCTTACCAAAATTTATGATAATTTCATGCAATTTGAGGTTACACGCTCTCGACTAAATAAAAGGCTTATTAAGGGTATAGAGTCGAAAATTTAAAAAAAATCAATTTCTTTTATTTTATAAAAAAGTTCTAAATTTTACGTAGCATGTGCGTAAATAATGTTTAATATTATAAAACTTATGTGTCTACCTAATTTCAACATTAGATAATCTTCAGTTAATGCAATAAGTCATGTATCTTAAACTTTAAAGCTAAATAATTCAAAAACTATTTTTTATACCTTTAAAACATTCCTTGCAGGATAATTTTTATCGTAGGCTCCTGAAAGTTTGCACATATCTTGAGGTATGTATGAATTATAAAGTTACACACCCTTTTTTGTTTAAAATTAAATGTGACATTTTTATTACTATTTTTTAATGAAAAATCTGACATCTTTTAAGCAATTATTTAAACTAATTAGGTTTATCGAGCCAAAAAGTGCATTTTTCTAGATAAACCTTATTCGCTGTGTAAAGTTAAAGCTCTTAAAAGTTCGAAACTTTTTTCATCGGAGTCTTTTGATAACTTTTATCCTGCAAGGAGTTTTTTGAATTCGTAACTGTTTAGGCCTATTTTGTTAAATATTTTAATATTATACGTAATTATAGTAATCATCAATAAAGAATATTTTTTATAATATATTTGATAAAGATGACATTTTACATAATATTTTATAAAAATTACAAAAATATTTTTCTAACCATACTCTACCCTTAAGATTTTTGGTAAGTGTTTTCTCGAAAACTAGTCAATATTTTTCCTTCAAATTTTAAAGACAGATAGATTATTATTAAAGGAAAAGGACTTTTAATTATAACTAACTTTATGTGATTTCTTGAGGTTGGTAAGGTAGGGAGGATAAAAGTTGGCTTTGGCACCCCGTTATTTAAGTCTCTGAACTTGATTCTGTCATCGAAATGAATGTTCAAAATAGCGGAAGTAATATGACGGATACTATCCCGACACTCTAAAGGTTAAAAATCGAATAAAAGAACATCAGGAAAATAAGCATCCGAAACTTGTTGTTACTGCACATATTTTAAACAATGTAAATTACAAATTTAACTGGGAAGATGCAAAAATAATAGACAAAGAATGTTATAAAAAAATACTTATTTCGGAAATGCTGCAGATTTATCATCGTCATTCGAAGATTAACAGAACAGAATATACTTAACATTTAAACCGACAATATAAAAATGTTATAAATATAATTTAAAGAGACAAATATATATATATATATATTAACTATGACGTATGGTTTGTGAACACACACCTACTTTGCTTTGTATAAATACTCGTTGATTTCGTTTTACGTGTTATTCGGCGAAGCTTACATGGACTGTAACATTATATATTCAATTTAATTTTAATTTGAAAAATTCATATAATTAGTATAAAAATTATATAAATACTAATTTTGTTTAATAATTCAGCATCTGAAGAGGTATGCAAATATGGTAGACGAAATGCTGTACACTTAAATAAATAAATTGGATTTATTTATTATTGACTCTGAATTATCGATAATGTGCTAATTCAACAATGGAGGGTGAAAATTAGAAATTTAATAAAATGTTGATTTCAACTTAAAATTTAATTAAATGATGACATAAACTTTTACTTTAAATAAACGTTACTTTAACGTTATCTTGAATTGGATGTTGTCTTTAATTTTAACTTTAATAAATTGTTGATTTCAACTTAAAATTTAACTAAATGTTGATTTAAAAATGTACTTTAAGGGGATGTCGGACTCATAAAATGGTAATTTTTAATATTTTTTTATAAACAAAAGAATAAATTTTTAAAAAAAATCCTGAACGCCATGCCCTTAGGCATGTTTTAAACAGTATACTCAAAGTTTTTTAGATTTTTAAGTCTGTTATTTAATTCCGATTTTCGCATTAAAAATTCATACTTTTTTAGACCAATAATTACCGACCGAAAATTGTTTATTTAATTATCATTAACAAATTTAATTTTCCTTAAAAAATAAAATCATCATGCCCTCGCTTTTGTCTTAAACTACCTATATGAATTTTATCAGATTTCAATATTTCGAACATAATTCTTATGTTAAAAAGTGTAGAACCCTGTAACTTGGGTCCGACACTCTGTTAAATAAATATTTATTTAAACTTTTACTTTAAATAAACGTTACTTTAACGTTATCTTGAATTGGATGTTGTCTTTAATTTTAACTTTAATAAATTGTTGATTTCAACTTAAAATTTAATTAAATGATGACATAAACTTTTACTTTAAATAAACGTTACTTTAACGTTATCTTGAATTGGATGTTGTCTTTAATTTTAACTTTAATAAATTGTTGATTTCAACTTAAAATTTAATTAAAATTACAAAAATATTTTTCTAACCATACTCTACCCTTAAGATTTTTGGTAAGTGTTTTCTCGAAAACTAGTCAATATTTTTCCTTCAAATTTTAAAGACAGATAGATTATTATTAAAGGAAAAGGACTTTTAATTATAACTAACTTTATGTGATTTCTTGAGGTTGGTAAGGTAGGGAGGATAAAAGTTGGCTTTGGCACCCCGTTATTTAAGTCTCTGAACTTGATTCTGTCATCGAAATGAATGTTCAAAATAGCGGAAGTAATATGACGGATACTATCCCGACACTCTAAAGGTTAAAAATCGAATAAAAGAACATCAGGAAAATAAGCATCCGAAACTTGTTGTTACTGCACATATTTTAAACAATGTAAATTACAAATTTAACTGGGAAGATGCAAAAATAATAGACAAAGAATGTTATAAAAAATACTTATTTCGGAAATGCTGCAGATTTATCATCGTCATTCGAAGATTAACAGAACAGAATATACTTAACATTTAAACCGACAATATAAAAATGTTATAAATATAATTTAAAGAGACAAATATATATATATATATATTAACTATGACGTATGGTTTGTGAACACACACCTACTTTGCTTTGTATAAATACTCGTTGATTTCGTTTTACGTGTTATTCGGCGAAGCTTACATGGACTGTAACATTATATATTCAATTTAATTTTAATTTGAAAAATTCATATAATTATTATAAAAATTATATAAATACTAATTTTGTTTAATAAATTCAGCATCTGAAGAGGTATGCAAATATGGTAGACGAAATGCTGTACACTTAAATAAATAAATTGGATTTATTTATTATTGACTCTGAATTATCGATAATGTGCTAATTCAACAATGGAGGGTGAAAATTAGAAATTTAATAAAATGTTGATTTCAACTTAAAATTTAATTAAATGATGACATAAACTTTTACTTTAAATAAACGTTACTTTAACGTTATCTTGAATTGGATGTTGTCTTTAATTTTAACTTTAATAAATTGTTGATTTCAACTTAAAATTTAACTAAATGTTGATTTAAAAATGTACTTTAAGGGGATGTCGGACTCATAAAATGGTAATTTTTAATATTTTTTTATAAACAAAAGAATAAATTTTTAAAAAATCCTGAACGCCATGCCCTTAGGCATGTTTTAAACAGTATACTCAAAGTTTTTTAGATTTTTAAGTCTGTTATTTAATTCCGATTTTCGCATTAAAAATTCATACTTTTTTAGACCAATAATTACCGACCGAAAATTGTTTATTTAATTATCATTAACAAATTTAATTTTCCTTAAAAAATAAAATCATCATGCCCTCGCTTTTGTCTTAAACTACCTATATGAATTTTATCAGATTTCAATATTTCGAACATAATTCTTATGTTAAAAAGTGTAGAACCCTGTAACTTGGGTCCGACACTCTGTTAAATAAATATTTATTTAAACTTTTACTTTAATTGAATGTTGAATTTAATTTAATAATTTAATTTTGAAGTTTATTTCTAATTAAATTTGACACTGATCAACGTTAACTTCAAAGTTTACTTCAATGTTGATTTCAAATGGAAACTTTACATCGAAGAAAAATTTAATATTAAAATTGACTCCATCCTTTGAATTTCAGTGAATACATGTATAAGAAACTAAGTTAACTAAAATCCTTCATGACAACCTACCTGAAACAAACTGTTAACCGGATGAACACTGTACACGCTTATATTCAAAAATCCAGTGAATATAAAAAAAATAATAAAAATTTTACTCGGGAAATAATCGTAACTCCTCCCTTCGAACGGCAAAATACCAATAACCTTTAGGAAATACAAGTAGGGTAACGTCACGTCATCGAAATTCAAATCACCATCGTCGTTCATTTTCACCATCGCTTGACATGTAAAAAGTGGAAAATCAAAAACATTACACGTCCAAAATAACAATGGTCAAAAATGAAAAAAAAAGATGATGTACCTTTTTGGCGAAAGTGCGTTATTGACAGCAACATCGTCAACAAGTTCTACTGCTTCAAAATGAAACTATGTTTCTGAAATAAATAAGGAAGTACGAACGATGGAGAAATAGTGTAACAAAAAATGTGTATATGTATTAGCAGTAGTTACGGTATGAATTATTAAACAGTGAGATCTTCGAAATATACAGTCGATTACAAAAGTAATATTTATTTTTTTTATATAAGCGCGTATGATGATGATTGTATTTAATTTAGTTGTTGGTTTGTTCAAAACGAAAATGTTGAGTACAGGAAATTGAATTTAAAAATTTTATTGATTGCGTAAATACAAAGGTATAATGATTACCCTTCTAGAAGAAAATTTTTGTTCAATAATTATTTTACGGTTATAACTTTAGGAAAACTATTTAACGAAAATTAAAATTTTTCAAATTGAATTAAAAGTATTCGATCAATTCGATAAACACGATTATGAAATTTGTCGAATCAAATAAAACTTAAAGGCAACCTCATACTTTCTGTCAAGAAAGTACTATATAGAAGAGCGCTCACATTGTCTACTACTATTCATAAATATTGTATTGATCAATTATTTTTCTACAAGACCTTAGTATTTCGAAAAAAAATAATAACGAAGAGAATCGTAATATTTTTTATTGTTGCAGTTTGATCGTTCCAGCGTTGAAGGATAAAATAACATACTTACGTATCTGAAAATGTTTCAATAGTATTATAATCACTTTCAATTCCGTACCAAAAATAAATGAAGGCTATATCACAGTTTGATCAGCGAAATTCGTCATACTGAACAGGTCACACGACGTTTTTTTTATCTTTAGAATAAAAATATTTTTAAGAATTTATTGATTCATGAATTCAAAAGTCATTGCATTGTATTACGCAGATTTTTTATAATTTTAAGATCACGACTGGTTGGATATCACTGATACAGCCACTTTATTGCTCAGAAAAATTGTATATCAGTCGCTGCTCTCTGTCGAAGTTTATCTAAAACAATAATTATCAATATGTCAGGTACTTAATGAACTAAAACAAAAATATTGCTTTTATATCTGATAGTGATTAAGTAATTATAAATTTTAGGTTAGAAGCTTACCGTTATAATAATTGAGGATAATTTGTATCCGACTAAAAACGATTTTGAAAAATGAATCAATGAAAATGAAAGTATACTCGCTCCAAAAAATCTGTTAACCGAAAATTATAGTCCAGGAATTTCTGCGCATTGAAATTCGAAATTGCTTGTAGGAAATGATAATCGGTTTTTAAGAAATTCATAGTTTTACGACATTAATTTTTACATTAATTTTTTTATTTGATTTCAGAATTTATCGCTGTATTTGGGAATAGAGTGAATAATAACCAAATTACTGACAAATACGTACCAATTGTTGTATACTGTAAATGTGTGTAATATTCCAGTAAGTGGTCAGATGTCCGTAACTGGTACTCTTATCTTAGGTGGCTATGCCTCTTCAATATTTAGATGCTAAATTTTATAAATCCATCAAATAACTGATAGAAATTTTATCACGTTTTCGCCAAAATTTGGAGTAGTATGAAATTTTTCTCACCAGAAATTGATTCATAATTTAAACGTTATATTTAATTAAAAGTGATTTTAAAACGAATTTGATATATTATTTGAAAATTTAACACAATTAAAATTTATTCATTTAATATAACAAAAATTAATTTATTTATACTTTATTTAATACAATAAAAATTTAGAACTCTGTTAGATTTCAAATGGTTCCGAATTACTTAATATTAATTTTTTGAATTTTTAAGATTTTTCATTAATGACACAGAAATTCATATAGTTTTGAATTGGTATGAAAATCAAAAATCTGTTTCTTGCATCCAATTAACAAACAAAATATAGAAATTTATTTTTGTGTTTTAAGAATTCCTAATTATATATTTCACTTGAAGTTCAACGTCAGGCATTCAAACTAGGTACATCGTCAAGGTTAAAGTGTCACTGGTACGAGTGAACTTGAGTTCGAAAAAACAGATTTTTTATTTTTTGCATTTGTGACTTATCTGATCACCCGTGAAAAATTCTTGAAATTCAAACAGTTTATATAATTTTTAAACGGATACAATACTAAATTTTTTTTCGTAATACAAGTAATATTGAAAAAAAGGAATTTATTGGTTTATTTTGGGATTACATAAATACATTCCTATCAAGTAATACCCTTCAATGTTTAGCATTGAAATTATATATCTATACATACAAATTTCGAATATATCTAGGTATACTTCCTATATATTTCATGGGCACTCTTCTTTAACATTTAATAAATAATGAAGGGTGTTGATGTAATTCTGAGATCGAATTTGTAATCAACGATTCAAAATACGATCAAATTTTTAATGTGCCGGCGTGATTTTTCTAAAATGTCTTCAATTCGATTTGTTATGTATGATCATATTTGTAGCAACTATTATTGTTTAAATTTAACGTTCTCGTAAACTAGTAAATGTACGCTTGCTTATTTTTCTTTGCAGTTTATTTCTTTATTTTTTTATTTAACCCATTAATAATTACAGATTTATTACATCTGTAAACCCTATAGAGATAAATAAATTACCTGTACATAGGCTAGGGTTCCACTTATATACTAACTTAAACTGATTAGTTAATGATCAGCTGCATTTCTGCAGCCTATAACTAATTTATTCTTAAATTTAATATATATTATTTTATTTAATATGCCAATAACAAACAATGCAACACAGCAGTGTGCCATAAGTAACAGTATTATAACAAAAAGAAAATACATATATATATACACATTAATGCATATATATATATATATATATATATATATATATATATATGGGCTATCTCATGTCAAGTGGTACGATGAAAATTTTAAATCGCTCCAAAATTTTCATCGTACCACTTGACGTGAAATAGCCCATATATATTTTATATTTTACTACTCATTATATTCTTGCTTGCTCTACAAGATATATGAACCTAGGTACATAAATAAGCATGATTGATATTTTTATCCTACATAATTCATATATTATCTTTTATCCACGCTTTAATTTTTCTTTTTAAAGTCTTTTTATTTATTGACAAATTTTTGAGATCATGAGTTAAATTATTAAATAATCTAATTGCTACTATATAACTGTTTTTATTACTTATTGTTTTGTTAATTTTTGGTATTATTATACTTTTGTTCCTAGTTTTACTATTTGATTTTGTGTACATATCGCTAAGTGTTTTATAATGATAACATATTGATTCCAATGCGAAAATTTGTTCCAGATTCAGAGGATAGTTATTCGTTATATATCTGTTTTTATTGATTATTTTTAATAATTTATTCTGTAAATTGTGTAGTAATATTAAACTATTTTTATACGCTCCTCCCCATGCAATTATTCCATAATTAATTATGCTGTTAAAAAATGCATTATATATTAGCATTAATGTTTTTGTCCGCATAATTTTTGATAACTTATAAAAAATAAAAATTAAGTATTCATTTATTAATTATATAATTTAAATGTTGGTCCCATTTAATATTATAATCAAAAAGTATTCCTAGGTATCTACAACTTTCGACTCTTTTAATATTTTTTTCTTTAATTTGTATGTCTAATTTATATGGAACACTATCACAGAAGTTTCCGAAGGTTATATATACCGTTTTATCAACATTCAATGATAGTTTATTTAATTCAAGCCAAATGGCGACTTCTTTTAAATGATTGTTCATCCTTTCTAGTACTTCAATCCACGAAGTTCCTTTTGCTATTATAGCCATATCATCAGCAAATGATAACATAATATCATTTGATCCATTAGTCATAATGTCATTTATATATAGTAAAACAAGAGTGGGCCTAATATGGTTCCTTGTGGGACTCCTGTTTTTATTTCTTTGTAATCATTGTATATATTATTTATTCTAACTCTTTGTTTTCTCATAAAAAGGTAATTTTTAATTAACTTATATGCATTACCTCTAATTCCATAACAGTATAATTAAATACTAGCTAAAATCCTCACTCGCTCACGCTCGCTCGCTGAAAAATCATTATCTAATAGATAATATTAAATTAAACTAAAAAATATTTTATTATTTAACTACATTCAATTATTATTTATTAAATTGTACCCATATAGATTTATTATCATATGTATAATAATTAATGAATTTATTATTATTATACGATGAATTAAAATGATAATATTAAAAAATAGAAATTATCTATAAAAATAATAATTTTTTGTATGAAATAGAGTTTAATTATTATTGAAATAGCACTTTTCATAAAGGAATTATTATTGATTTTTTATTGTCATGTGATATGTATACATCCTTTGCAAATAATTATTTTATTTATTTGGCAGTACTTATTAATTTGTGTGTTATTGGTATTTTGGTAATAGCACTTTTTATACACTGAGTAAAATATTATAAACTATATTACAAAAAATCTATATAAAATAATCTATATTAAAAATTACTATATTGTATAGGAAAAGTGTGACATCTCAGCAATATAATAATTTTTGCTATGTTATATAGTAAAATTTAGATATACTATCTTTTAATATCCAATATCGTAATTTTTGATATTCAATATAGTAATTTTTATTATATAAGTCAGCAAATTTTATTATTCAATCTGGTATTTTTTAAATGCGAATGTAAGGAAGTAAAAATGAATTATATTTTGTTTTTAATTAATTCGAAATAGAATGTATATATTGGGGGAATTCCATTTGTCAATTAAGTACTACAGAAGCATTTAATATTTGGAGATTTAATTATATACTATTCTTACGCAGTTGATCGCAATTTTTATTCACTCGCATATATTTATTCATTACACTTATTAGTCACTAACTTAAATATTGTTTCAATCGCTATCATTGAAATACGCTGAACGGAAGATACATTTTCGCATAATAACTAAATATCTTGTTGTTTCTTATATACTAGTTGACACATTTTTGAGCATTTGCGAGAAGAACTGGAAAAATAGAAAATTTTATACACGCCACCTATTGGACGAATGGAGTAATTAGAATATAGCGTTAATTTTTAATAGCCTTAAATTAAAAAGTCGTCTCAAAACAATTGAATACTGAAAAAGAAATGAACGTATACGCGTATATAAAATATTTCTACAAAACATATACAAATTTTAATATATGTAGTATATATATTTCACTATACATATATGATGTAAGAACTTTTGTTATTTTGATATTAAATTTGCTATTTACGTAAGATTAATTATAACGTTACATATTAAATATTGTAAAACTTTATTTTATAAATTTTATAAAATAACAAAATATAGTATAAAAATTTTAATAATTTTTGTCTATATATATAACTAATTTATATAAAAACTCAACCAAATAATTAAATATTGATCATACATATATAATTATAATCTATTTATATATTAGGTAGTTTATGTTATTATGTATTATGGTACTTAAAGTATTTATGGTATTTATGTTATTTATATTATTTTATTACTATTTATTATTATTTTTATTATTATCTACTGGAACGCACATTACGAAATTAAAAAAAATCATTTCTTTCTGAAGATGATTTCCAGGTCCCTAATGTTACCTCCAGATCATCGCGGCATCATCTACTGTAACGCACATTACGAAATTAAAAAAAAAATTAATTTCTTCCTGTAGATGATGTCCAGGTCCCTTATGTTACCTCCAGATCATCGCAACATCATCTATTGGAACGCACATTACGAAATTTAAAAAAAATTAATTTCTTCCTGTAGATGATATTCAGGTCCCTTATGTTGCCTCCAGATCATCGCGACATCATCTACTGGAACAAACATTACGAAATTAAAAAAAAAATATTCCCTTCCTGTTGATGATATCCAGTCCTTCATGTTACCTTTAGTTATAACTGATCGATATAAGCAAATAAATAATCGAGATAAATAATCGAGGTTTTTTTATAAAAAGTTAAGCATTATTTCTAAATAATCCGTGTGGTTTCGCGATACTTTCATTAAAAAAAATTCATTTTTTCGAAAATTCAAGAGAGATAAGAAGAGTTAAAAAATAAAAAGTCTGCCTGTACGGACATACGAACGTACGCTCAGACTTAAACTTTTAAACCATTAAAAAATTACTTAAATACCTATAAAAAATTCAAACACTAAGTCAAATTATTCCTTTGGGTGCCGCGATCATATTGAATTAAAAAAAATTAATTTTTATAAACTATTTAAAATATATAACATAATTTATACTTAAATCGTCATTTAGACAGTATAAAATTTTAATATAATGTGGATGGATGTGGATGTGGATAATATCATTTAATATCTACTTAATGAACTGTATTTTTCTGAATTTCTGAGAATTGATCTACTACGTACATCCTACATTCTAGTAACGTTGTTAATATCTCTTAGTTTATTAACAAAATTATCATAAATTTATAATAATACTATATATATTGGAAGGTCCATTACGAAATTAAAAAAAATCATTTCTTTCTGGAGATGATTTCCAGGTCCCTAATGTTACCTCAAGGTTAACGGGGCAACATTTAATGAAAGGCCTATTACGGAATCAAAAAAAAATATTTTCTTCTCGTAGTAGATATCCAGGTCCGTAATGTTACCTCCAGGTCATCGGGACATAATCTACTGGAAGGTTCATTATAAAATAAAAAAACAATTTTCTTCCTGTAGATGATGTCCAGGTCCCTAATGTTACCTCCAGGTTAACGGGATAACATCTACTGGAAAGCCTATTACGAAACCAAAAAAAAATTTTCCTGAAGATGATATCCAGGTCACTAATGTTACCTCCAGGTTAACGAGGCAACATTTACTGAAAGGCCTATTACGGAATCAAAAAAAATATTTTCTGCCTGTAGTGGATGTCCAGGTCCATAATGTTACCTACAGGTCATCGGGACATCATCTACTGGAAGGTTCATTATAAAAATAAAAAAAAATTTTCTTCCTGTAGATGATGTCCAGGTCCCTAATGTTACCTCCAGGTTAACGGGATAACATCTACTGGAAAGCCTATTACGAAACCAAAAAAAAAATTTTTCCTAGATAGTAGATGATGTTCAGGTCCCTTATGTTACCTCTAGATCATCGCGGCATCATCTACTGGAACGCACATTACGAAATTTAAAAAAAAATTTTCTTCCTGTAGAAAATGTCCAGGTCCCTACTGTTACCTCCAGGTCGACGGGGCATAATCTACTGGCAGGCGTATTACGACATCAAAAAAAAAAAATTTTCTTCCTGTAGGAGATATGTAGGTCAGTAATGTTACCTCCAGGTCAACAGGGCATCTTCTACTGAAAGACCTATTACGAAATAAAAAAAAAATTTTTCTTCCTGTAGATGACGTGCAGGTCACTACTGTTACCTCCAGGTCGACGGGGCATCATTTACTGGAGCCCATATTACGAAATTAAAAAAAAATATTCCCTTCCTGTTGATGATGTCCAGTCCTTAATGTTAACTTCAGTTGTAACTGATCGAGATAAACAAATAAATAATCATTTTAAATAATCGAGGTTAAACCATTTAAAAAAGTAATTAAGCACCTATAAAAAAGTTAAACACTATTACTAATTAATCCGAGTGATTCCGCGATCACTTTCATTAAATAAAATTCATTTTTTCGAAAATCCAAGAGAGATATAAGAAGAGTTAAAAAATAAAAAGTCTGCCTGTACGGACGTACGGACGTACGTACGTACGCTCAGAATTAAACTTTAAAACCATTAAAAATTAATTAAATACCGTCACATACCCAATGTTGATCAATTAAGGTAAATCTGTACGTTCATAGAATAATTTATGTTAAAAAGCTAATAATTGTATATATTTAGACGGATACAGAAAGTATAAGTATTAAACTTCCTCTTAGCCATCTCAGAAAAATAAAATAAGTGCTATTTTCAAAGTAAGCAACAATCTAAGAAAAAAAAGCGGGAAGTACCAATTTCTGATCAGTAAATTTTCGGTACATATACCACTTTCTATTTAAGTCTACTAAACCATTATTGATTGTTTAACCTTCAAATTGTGCGTAGCAACGTTTAAATTTATGTAAATCTTATTATTTTATTGAAAATACACTGATCAGAAATTGGTTCATGATCAACAATTGGGTATGTGACGGTACCTATAAAAAAGTCAAACACTATGTCTAATTATTCCTTTGGGTGCCGCGATCCTATTGAATAAAAAAAAAATTAATTTTTACAAACTATTTAAAAAAATATAACATAATTATACTTAAATCGTCATTTTGACAGTATAAAATTTTAATAATGTGGATATGTATGATCAATTTAATTATTTGGTTGATTTTTTTAAATATATATACTACATATATAAAATTTGTAGAAGATGTATTGTAGAAATATTTTATATACGCGTATACGTTCATTTCTTTTTCAGTATTCAATTGTTTTGAGACGACTTTTTAATTTAAGGCTATTCTAATTATTCCGAGTGATTCCGCGATCACTTTCATTAAATAAAATCATTTTTTCGAAAATCCAAGAGAGATATAAGAAGAGTTAAAAAATAAAAAGTCTGCCTGTACGGACGTACGGACGTACGTACGTACGCTCAGAATTAAACTTTAAAACCATTAAAAATTAATTAAATACCGTCACATACCCAATTGTTGATCAATTAAGGTAAATCTGTACGTTCATAGAATAATTTATGTTAAAAAAGCTAATAATTGTATATATTTAGACGGATACAGAAAGTATAAGTATTAAACTTCCTCTTAGCCATCTCAGAAAAATAAAATAAGTGCTATTTTCAAAGTAAGCAACAATCTAAGAAAAAAAAGCGGGAAGTACCAATTTCTGATCAGTAAATTTTCGGTACATATACCACTTTCTATTTAAGTCTACTAAACAATTATGATTGTTTAACCTTCAAATTGTGCGTAGCAACGTTTAAATTTATGTAAATCTTATTATTTTATTGAAATAATACACTGATCAGAATTGGTTCATGATCAACAATTGGGTATGTGACTGGTACCTATAAAAAGTCAAACACTATGTCTAATTATTCCTTTGGGTGCCGCGATCCTATTGAATAAAAAAAAATTAATTTTTACAAACTATTTAAAAAATATAACATAATTTATACTTAAATCGTCATTTTGACAGTATAAAATTTTAATATAATGTGGATATGTATGATCAATATTTAATTATTTGGTTGATTTTTTTTAAATATATATACTACATATATTAAAATTTGTAGAAGATGTATTGTAGAAATATTTTATATACGCGTATACGTTCATTTCTTTTTCAGTATTCAATTGTTTTGAGACGACTTTTAATTTAAGGCTATTCTAATTATTCCGTTCGTCAATAGGTGGCGTGTATAAAATTTTCTATTTTTCCAGTTCTTCTCGCAAATGCTCAAAATGTGTATTATGCGAAAATGTATCTTCCGTTCAGCGTATTTCAATGATAGCGATTGAAACAATATTTAAGTTAGTGACTAATAAGTGTAATGAATAAATATATGCGAGTGAATAAAAATTGCGATCAACTGCGTAAGAATAGTATATAATTAAATCTCCAAATATTAAATGCTTCTGTAGTACTTAATTGACAAATGGAATTCCCCCAATATATACATTCTATTTCGAATTAATTAAAAACAAAATATAATTCATTTTTACTTCCTTACATTCGCATTTAAAAAATACCATATTGAATATCAAAAATTATTATATTGCTGAGATGTCACACTTTTCCTATACAATATAGTAATTTTTAATATAGATTATTTTATATAGATTTTTTGTAATATAGTTTATAATATTTTACTCAGTGTATAAAAAGTGCTATTACCAAATTACCAATAACACACAAGTTAAAAAGTACTGCTAAATAAATAAATAAATTATTTGCAAAGGATGTATACATATCACATGACAATAAAAATCAATAATAATTCCTTTATGAAAATTGCTATTGCAATAATAATTTAACTCTATTTCATACAAAAGTAATTATTTTTATATTTTTATAGATAATTTCTATTTTTTTAATATTATCATTTTAATTCATCGTATAATAATAATAAACATTAATTATTATACATATGATAATAATTCTATATGGGTACATTTTAATAAATAATAATTGAATGTAGTTAAATAATAAAATATTTTTTAGGTTCATTTAATATTATCTATTATAAAATAATTTTTCATCGAGCGATAGTGAGCGAGGGAGGATTTTAGCTAGGTCATCCAGATCATCGCAGCATCATCTAATTGTTAGCTTATATAAAATTAAAAAAAAATTAATTTCTTCCTGTAGATGATGTCCAGGTCCTTACTGTTACCTCCACGTCGACGGTGCATCATCTACTGAAAGGCCTATTACGAAACCAAAAAAAAAAAAATTTTCTTCCTGTAGAAGATGTCTAGGTCGGTAATGTTACCTCCAGGTCAACAGGGCATCATCTACTGGAAGGTTCATTATAAAAATAAAAAAACAATTTTCTTCCTGTAGAAGATGTTTAGGTCCCTACTGTTACCCATAGGTCGACGGGGCATCATCTACTGGAAGGGCTATTACGAAACCAAAAAAAAAAAATTTTCTTCCTGTAGAAGATGTCGAGGTCGGTAATGTTACCTCCAGGTCATCGGGGAAATATCAACTGAAAGACCTATTACGTAAAAAAAAAAAAAAATTTTTCTTCATGTAGAAGATGTCTAGGCCCCTACTGTTACCCGTAGGTCGACGGGGCATCATCTACTGGAAGGCATATTACGAAACCAAAAAAAAAAAAAATTTTCTTCCTGTAAAAGATGTCCAGGTCGGTAATGTTACCTCCAGGTCATTGGGGCAACATTTAGAGAAAGACTTATTACGGAATAAAAAAAAAAATTTTCTTCCTGTAGAAGATGGCCAGGTCGGTAATGTTACCTCCAGGTCATCGGGGAAATATCAACTGAAAGACCTATTACGTAAAAAAAAAAAAAAATTTTTATTCATGTAGAAGATGTCTAGGTCCCTACTGTTACCCATAGGTCGACGGGGCATCATCTACTGGAAGGCGATTACGAAACCAAAAAAAAAAATTTTCTTCCTGTAAAAGATGTCCAGGTCGGTAATGTTACCTGCAGGTCATGGGGAAATATCTACAGAAAGACCTATTACGTAAAAAAAAAAAATTTTCTTCCTGTAGAAGATGTCTAGGTCCCTACTGTTACCTCCAGGTCGACGGGGCATCATCTACTGGAAGGCATATACGAAATAAAAAAAAAACTTTTTCTTCCTGTAGAAGATGTCCAGGTCGATAATGTTACTCCAGGTCATCGGGGAAATATCAACTGAAAGACCTATTAAGTAAAAAAAAAAAAAATTTTTCCTTCATGTAGAAGATGTCTAGGTCCTACTGTTACCCATAGGTCGACGGGGCATCTACTGGAAGGCGTATTACGAAACCAAAAAAAAAAAAATTTTCTTCCTGTAGAAGATGTCCAGGTCGGTAATGTTACCTCCAGGTCATCGGGGCAACATTTAGAGAAAGACTTATTACGGAATAAAAAAACAAATTTTCTTCCTGTAGAAGATGGCCAGGTCGGTAATGTTACCTCCAGGTCATCGGGGAAATATCAACTGAAAGACCTATTACGTAAAAAAAAAAAAAATTTTTATCATGTCGAAGATTGTCTAGGTCCCTACTGTTACCCATAGGTCGACGGGGCATCATCTACTGGAAGGCGTATTACGAAACCAAAAAAAAAAATTTTTCTTCCTGTAGAAGATGTCCAGGTCGGTAATGTTACCTGCAGGTCATAGGGGAAATATCTACAGAAAGACCTATTACGTAAAAAAAAAAATTTTCTTCCTGTAGAAGATGTCTAGGTCCCTACTGTTACCTCCAGGTCGACGGGGCATCATCTACTGGAAGGCATATTACGAAATAAAAAAAAACTTTTCTTCCTGTAGAAGATGTCCAGGTCGCTAATGTTACCTCCAGGTCATCGGGGAAATATCAACTGAAAGACCTATTAAGGTAAAAAAAAAAAAATTTTTCCTTCATGTAGAAGATGTCTAGGTCCTACTGTTACCCATAGGTCGACGGGGCATCATCTACTGGAAGGCGTATTACGAAACCAAAAAAAAAAAATTTTTCTTCCTGTAGAAGATGTCCAGGTCGGTAATGTTACCTCCAGGTCATCGGGGCAACATTTAGAGAAAGACTTATTACGAAATAAAAAAAAATTTTTCTTCCTGTAGAAGATGTCCAGGTCGGTAATGTTACCTCCAGGTTATCGGGGAAATATCTACAGAAAGACCTATTACGTAAAAAAAAAAATTTTCTTCCTGTAGAAGATGTCTAGGTCCCTACTGTTACCTCCAGGTCGACGGGGCATCATCTACTGGAAGGCATATTACGAAATAAAAAAAAACTTTTTCTTCCTGTAGAAGATGTCCAGGTCGATAATGTTACCTCCAGGTCATCGGGGAAATATCTACTGAAAGACCTATTACGTAAAAAAAAAAAAATTTTTCTTCCTGTAGAAGATGTCTAGGTCCCTACTGTTACCTCCAGGTCGACGGGGCATCATCTACTGGAACCCATATTTCGAAATTAAAAAAAAAATATTCCCTTATATTTTAAATATTCCCATATATTTGTTGATGATGTCCAGTCCTTAATGTTATCTTCAGTTATAACTAATCGACTATAAAAATTAAAAAAAGTAAATAAAAAAGTAATTAAACACCCATAAAAAAGTTAAACACTATTTCTAATTAATCCGTGTGGTTCCGCGATCACTTTCATTAAAAAAAATTCATTTTTTCGAAAATCCAAGAGAGTTATAAGAAGAGTTAAAAAATAAAAAGCCGCCTGTACGGATGTACGGACGTACGGACGTATGGACGTACGGACGTACGGACGTACGGACGTACGCTCAGACTTAAACTTTAAAACCAATAAAAAATTAATTAAATACCTATAAAAAAAGTCAAACACTATGTCTAATTATTCCTTTGGGTGCCGCGATCATATTGAATTAAAAAAAATAAATTTTACAAACTATTTAAAAAAATATAACATAATTTATACTTAAATCGTCATTTTGACAGTATAAAATTTTAATATAATGTGGATAATTTTTCTAGTAAAATTTTATGATTAACAGTATCAAAAGCTTTCGCCAAGTCTAAATATGATATGATAATTGGCTTACTTTTGTCTAGACTATTACATATATAGAACTGTTAATCTAATTTAATGCGTCTGTAGTTCCTTTATTTTTCATAAAGCCATATTGTTGTTCAGCAATTATTTATTTTATTTATGAAATTATATAATCTACTGTAAATTATTTTTTCAAAGATTTTTGCTATATTAGATATTAGTGAGATTGGCCTATAGTTAATAGCCCTGTGTCTATCATTTGCTTTAAAAATAGGAACCACTTCTGCTTTTTTAAGTGCATCGGGCCACACTGAGTGTTTGATGCATAAGTTAAAAGTATTAGCCAAAGGTTCTTTAATAAAATTTATAATTGTTTTTAATACTTTAGTATTGATTTTGTGTACACCACCCATTTTTTCATTCATATTCAATACTATATTTGTAATTTCTTCACTCGATGTTGGGTTAATAAAGATCGTTTTCATATTGTTATTAGGTAGTTTAATTGTTCTATTATTAGGCTCGATAATTTTTTCACTTAGTTTTTCACCTATCTCACAGAAGTAAATGTTCATATTATTTGCTATTTTTTCAGGATCAGAGATCCTATTATTGGATTCATCATAAATATAATTTATGGTACTTTCTGCTGTTTGTTTTTTATCTAATTTGGTATTTATAATTTTCCATAAATTTCTTGGGTTATTACAATTTTTTTCAATTAAGTTTTTTTCAAATTTAATTTTAAACCGTGGTACATATGTCTTATATGACCGGGAAAACCCAGACGCCGTGATTTCTATTTAATAACATGTGTAGTTGTCGACGGAAAATCCCAGAGTTCGATCGAGTGACCCTTGCTCCCTCTAAAAACCCTCCAAAAAGGACACAATGCAATTCCTGAACGGACGAGTAGTCAGTCTACCTTGATACCTCGTGCAGCGCGAATCTCTTCTCGGCTTTGATTAGTTTGACGAGTTTAGTACCGTCGTTGTGTGCGATATTTTAAAGTATTCCCGATTTTTGCTACGATTTACACGTACCGTGTTTAACGCGTATTTCGGTGATTACGTCGCGAATACAGATCTGTAGCGTGATCTCTTTCTGAATCAGCCTTGCTGCATCAGCTAATAGTGTGACTGATCATCACATTATTGATTGCGCGTCCTCGCCAATCATAAGAATTGAAGCCAGTCTTCTCCTACTCACGTTTTAAGCTATCGGTAACACGTGGCCGGTTCACGGAGTCGAGTTCGCTCCTCCTAACGTGAATTCACACGCAATCGATCCCTAGATCGATTCAACATTACACTCATACACACAAACACATACATATAACTCGCACCTTCACTTAATATATTTAATATAATTGACAGCTTGTAATTCAAGGGGTTTTTATGCCGCGAGGCTTTTCCCCTTTCGAGCCAAATAAATGAATGTTTAACGGCTCAATTGTATGTGTTTTAAATTAATTCCTTTTCTCCTCCATTGCATTTTACATATTTTAATTATTTATAAACGTATAAATAAAACAAACATAAACTATAAAAATTATATAAAAAAATTACGTGTTCTGTTCATGTTGAAGAGAATTTTATTTATTTATTTATTTATTTATTAAACCAGATAAAATTACAACATTATGAATATGCCGCAATTTCTACAGAGATAAAATTAATTTATCTGTACGTAGGTCTGGCAACTTAAAACTATAAACTTAAGACTAATACTTAAAACTAAACCTATAACTATAGCTTAAGCAAAAAATACTTAAGCTTCCTAACTAGTAACCAATAAAAACAATGATAAAATTTTATAAACATAACAAAGTAAATTTAGCGAAAACAGCACCCCTTAACAAGTATAACTAGTATACAAGGTAGTGTGACTGTCTCGCTACCAATACTTAATCAACATTTGTCTGTCTGTCGTATAACTTTCAGTTGATGCATTTCTGTCTCTTGCAAATATAATTTTCTCTATGCTGTTTAATCTGGCTGGACAAGTAAGTCCCACCGCGCATGTAACTCTAAAGTGTGGAAACATTTCTTTATGTTGTTTAGAGGAATCACATTTACAGGTAGATGTAAAAACTATGTCGTCAATAACTACTAGATCTTTATATGGTGGTTGTCGTTTCAATGGGAAAACCGAGTTAGTAAAAATTTGCTTCCCTCGTATTCCTCTATCAAAATAAAAAATTGCTTTATTCGATCCTATGTAGTTAAGATCACCATAAGACATACGAATGGCATTATGCTGTAGAACCTTTTTTCCCGCTGAATTTACAACGTTCATTTTTTTACTATTTTCGTTAGCTATATTGTCTATTTTATAGAAAACTGTTTCAATAGGGATATATTTTTCTTTTTCATTGATTATTTTTTCTTCTGATTTTACTGATGCTTTCACAAATCTTATATACTTAAAAGTTGAAGAACAGCTCTTTTTATCCCATTCGTTATCTTTTACAAATCCAGTGTCATTTTTATCGTTTTGCTTAATCTTATTTGTAGTTAGATCCCTCACCTCACCATATGTTTTATCTCTTTGGCTAATTTAATTACATTGTTTAAATTGGTTTCATCCATTCTATAAATCATTTTTTTTCCAGTTATAATTCGAAATACGCTGATGTGATCGATTATTGTTTAAACAACAAAAATTATTTGCACAGAAGTATGTTCTAATATCAAGAAACAATTTGTTAAGCAAAACAAGATCCTGTCGGACTTCCATTACAGGATTTGTACACTCAACAAAATTGTTGTTAATTTGATGGACTAGCATATAAAATATGTTTTTTACTTCAATACAGTTAATTTTCTCCATGATAATTACTTTCATATGTTTGTTTTAATCCAATTTTTAATTTTAAATCTTATGTTTTGTCTACTTGTTGATAATATTTTTAATTCATGTGGTAATTTATTGAACTGTCTTACAGCTACAACGTAACTATAATAATAATAATAATTTATTTTCCATGTATAGCTTTTACACTTTTTACAAGTTCAATTTCCATTTCGCTTTATAATATAATGTTATATTATTACAACTTATATATACATTGTTTTTCCTTAATTGAATTACATACATATAAAATTACCTAAATATATAAATACAGTAATATATAGTTATATAGTAATACCAGGTTCTAGTGTTAAAAAAGTCTTTACAAATTTACATTTTGTATACCCATATATTCTAATAGGAACATTCTTTTCAGTCTTGATCTATGTTCATTTCTTTTCTTTCTTCTCCTTTAGTCGTTCTTCTTTTTTCAAATTTCCTAGTCTTTCAAATTCTTTGGCATATAAGCAGATCTCTATATTGATATCTCCTTTTAAAGTGTTTATTATTTTCTTCGTTACTTCCTTATCTTCATTATCTTCTCCTATCCATTTGTTGATTTCGTTCGTCCATTCCTGCTTTATTAGTGATTTCGCCCTGCTACATTTCCATATGTGTGCCATACTCTCATCTTCCTGTTCACATACCCTACACTTGGGGTTAGTAAATCCTTTTCTTCCTTCTTTGCTCATGCTTCCACATCTCAGTCTTGCCCATTGTTCTTTCAGGTTTCCACTGATGTTGATTTTATTCCAGTAGTTTTCTCTTCCAATTGATTCCTTAATATGTTTGTAGTATATCCAATATTTTGATTTGTCGATTTTTGTCCAGTCTATTTGTATTTCTTGTTCAACTCTCCTTAAATTGTTGCTTTCCATTTTTTCGTATATTTCATTGTTAAGTTTTCCTTTCATCATCAATTTTAGTAATTCACCATCTCCTACCTTTTGAAATGCTTTTTCAATTTGTCTTCCCCATTTGGATGGGTTTTTGTTTGATATATTTCTTAATTCTTCCTTCAGGCAGATCTTAGGCCATCTTGTTTCGTCCATCATTAGTACTTTTATTATGTAATTTCCTGCTCTTCTGTTAGTTTCTATCTCCATGCTTTTCGTTCCTGCTTCCATTCTCCATATGTAAGGTGGTGTGTTGCAATTGATTCCAAGTGACATTTTACATATCCTTGCTTGTATCCTCTCTATCATTTCATACCTTTTCCATCCCCAAATTTCTACACCGTATAATCCTCCTGATCTTGCTAGTGTTTCCATTAAGTATAATCTTTTTCCTAATTGGTCTATTTTTGCTCTTTTATTCAGTCCCCATGTTGTATTTATTGTTTTTTGGCATTTTCCTGCTAAATGTTTAATGTGTTCCGTATATCCTCCTTGTGCTGCGAACCAAAATCCTAGATATTTGAAATTATTTACTACTTCCAAATTTTTCCCGTTGAAGGTCCATTTCTCTGATTTACTTTTCCTTCCACCATTGCTACATATCATGATTTTTGTCTTTTCTACGTTTATGTTGATTTTATTTTTTTTGCTGTATTTTTCTAAATCTTTAAGCATGCTTTGTAGTTCCTCTGGTGTCTCGGCTATTAGTGCTACGTCGTCGGCAAATTTCATCCCGTAGATTTTTGTTTTTCCTATTACTGTTCCGCCTCTCCTTTTTTCTTCCCACGTATCATCAATGTCGTCTAAAAATATTCCAAAGAGTGTTGGGCTTAGTGGGCATCCTTGTCTTACACCTTTCCAAGTGTAGAAGGGTTTCGTTATTCCTTTCGTAGTTATTATTTCCATTTTTGTTTCTTTGTAAATGCTTGCAATCATTTTTATCATTCTTCCTGTTATTCCTATTTTTCCTAGTTTTTCCAGCATGATTTTTCTGTCTATTACGTCAAAGGCTGTCCTAAAATCTACAAAACATATATACAGTTTTTTCCTTTCCTGTCTAATTCTATTACCTATTATACAATTTAATGTGAATATGTGATCGATAGTGCTTCTCTTTCTTCTAAAACCTGCTTGGCTTTCCTTTAGTTTTTTCTCTTCTTCCAACCATAATCTGAGCCTTTGGTCCATTATTCCAGTTAAGATTTTATATCCTATGTCCAATAATGCAACTCCTCTGTAGTTTTTTGGCATATTTTCATCTCCATTTTTATATATGGGATAAATTCGTGCTGTCTTCCAATTTTCTATAATTTTTCCTTCTTTCCATAAATCATTTATTATTTCCTTTAGTTCTTCCTTCCATGCTTGAGTTAGATTTTTGTAAAATTCTGCTTTTATTCCGTCTTCGCCTGCTGCTTTTCCTTTTTTTAAATTTCTGAGTATTAATTCTATTTCCGTTGTAGTTATCTCTTTGTTTAATGTTGATTCATCTTCCTTACCATCCGTTCCATTGTTGTACTCTTCTCTGTTTGTCTCTTCACTTTCTTCATTTCCTCCTAGTAGCGTGCTGAAATGTTCGAACCAGTCTTCCTTTTTTATATTTCTGCCTTTGTTCTTCTTTCTTGGCCTGTATTTTTTAATTGCTTTCCAAAACTCGTTGTTGTTTTTGCTGTTTTTGACTTCATTCCAATTTCTCTTAGCTTCTTCTAGTTTTATTTCTTTTTTCATGTTTTTGAGTTTTTTCCTTTCTCTTTTTAATATTTCTTTTTTTCCTTCTGTTTTGTCTTCAAGATAATTTTTTAGTCCCTTCCACACTTTTCTCCTCTGTTCTTTTAGTTCTCTTGGGAACTTGTTGATTCCGTTTGCGAACCCGTTTCCTTTTTGAATCATTTCTGATTTTATTGCTGCTTCTCTAATTGTTGTTATAAGTGTTTCCCATCTTTGTTCTGTTGTTTTACCTGTTGTTTCAATCCTATTTTCTAAGTTTTCCATTTCTTTTGTATATTCTTCTCTGTTCTCTTCTTTCCATATTAGTTTGTCTTCCGTTAGATTTTTTGTGTTTTCCTGGTCTTTATAATTCTCAATATTTTCTATTCCTGCTATTTGATATGTTACTGGTAGGTGGTCTGATTCTGTTCTTTTTATTATTTCTATCCTGTTTATGTAGCCTTCTAAGCCGTCATCGCTTTCCATTACATAATCAATTACCGATCCTCCTGTGTCTCCTATAAAAGTCAATTCTCCTTTCCAATCACCTTCTGTTCTTCCATTCTTTATCGTAATTCCGAATTCCTTACAAAAATTTAGTAGCTTCTTTCCTTCACTGTTTAAAGTTTTATCTTCGGAATTTTTCCTTTTTCTATGTTTTACCTTATCTTTCCTAGATTCTTCTTCTCCAATTCTCGCATTAAAATCTCCAGTTAGAATTATATGTTTTCCTTCCAGAATATTTTTTTCCATTTGTTTTCCTAATTCCGGTGAAAAATTTTTCATGCCTTCGTTGTTGTATGCTCCTATTATAACTGCCTCATTGTCATTACAAAGTTTTATTCCATCGATTATTAAACCATACTTCCATTCCGTGATGTTTAATTTGCTTGCCTTTGATTTCCTTACACCAAGTAGTAACCCTCCTTTTGCTCTTCCTTTGGAGTTTTCCCTAATTGCTGGTTTGGTTTTCCATATAAAGTTGTCGTCCAATTTATTCATAATTACTTCTTCCTTGTTTCTTTCTAACCATGTTTCCTGTAATATTATTATATCATGTGTTTTAATAAATTCCCAGGTATACCATAAGTTGTATATACCTGCTATATTCCAAGTTAATCCTTTCCATTCTTGCAATTTTTTAGTTTTATGTCTATTTTCCGTGTTCTTGCCGAAATGACTTCCATTCCTGTTCAGTGAGGTCCCTTATTCTTCCTCCCAGACATACCATTGTTGATTGATCATTATTTTTAGATGTCCTATTCTAGTTTCGTTCCACTTCCAATATTCAAGTTCTGCTTTTTCCTTTATCCATTGTTGTAGTTCCATCTCTCTCGGTGTTAGGTCGTCTTCAATTATAATCTCTGTTCCTTTAAGTAGCGCCTTCTTTTTCATTATTTCTATTTTATTCGACAATGTACATAAAGTTATTATGATCGCCTTTCCTCTTGTTTTCATTTTTAAAATTTTTACCGGGTGATTTATTATATTTTCTAACGTGCTTCTCAGTTCATTCGGTGACATTCTTTCCGTGTTTCTTAGTCCTTTGATCACTATATTATGTTTTCTGTCGATTTTTTCCATTTTCTCTACTTCTAGTTCTTCTTCTGTTAGCTTTTTCGGTTTCTTTGCATTTATCTCTCTTTCCATCTCTTCCAATTTATTGCTTTCTTTTTCTTGTTTTTTATCTGAGTCTGTATTTTCGTTTTCTTCTATTGATCTTTCTATGTTGTTATTATTAATGTTTTCTCTTGCGTCACATCTTACTTTTAACTCGTTTATTTGAGATTGCATTGTTTCAATTAGGTTATCCTGTTTAGCTATTTTTCCTTCCGTTTCTTTCTTTCCTTCTCTTTCCTCCATTAAGTTTATTTCTAACATTTTTATTTTGTGACCCATCCTATCCATTTTTCCATTCCATTCACTTATATTTTTATTGTATTCCATTCCTTCTTGTTCAATTTTCTGTTTGTATATAAGTAGTTCCTTTTTTAATGTTTCGTTTTCCGCACTCATTAGGTATACACTGTCTTTCAACCATTTTATTGTTTTTTCCATTGTTTTTCATTTTTGGCTTTCATCTATGTTTTTATTTTTTTCCATTTCATTAATTGCCTTATTTTCTGTTTCATTGTTTACTTCTTTCCATTCTCTCGTTTCGTTGTTTTGTGCTCGGTCGATGTCAACGTTTTCGCTTTTATCATCCGAGGTCGGTAGTGAAGTGTCTCCGTCGGTAATATCATATCTTTCCTTATCATTCACCTCTTTTGTTGCTTTTTGCCGTATCGTTATTGTCTTCCTGTTTTCTTACTGTTACGTTTTTTAAGTCTACTTTGTCTACTATCCTATCATTTCTTAGGAATTTGTCTATATTCCCTAAGAATTCAGCGTCTTTTCGCGGTCTTCCGCGTTTCTTTGGCTTGGGTTTACTTTCCTCATCCTCTTTTTCGAAGCTGTCGTTTCCACTGCTCGTATTATCTACCGTGTCGCCCTCTTCCTTCTTTTCTAGCTAATCCTTCATAACCTCTTCCATTGTCCTTTTAATAACTTTCCTTTTTTTCACTTTATTAATTACTTTGTGTGGAGATAACACTTCCACAGCTTCTATATTTGATTTTAGATCCTTTTCCGTGTATTTTTCCTTTCGAGCTGCTCTGTAGTGAGTGTAGTTGCCGTAATTTTGCGATCACTTTTCCACGCGTCTTTCTCGGTTCGAGCGCCAACCGGAAGTCCTACAACGTAACTATTTTTATTACTTATCGTTTTAGTTATTTTAGGTAATGGAATGCATTTGTTTCTTGTAATAGTAGTTCTTTGTCTAAAAATATTGCTTAGTTTACTATAATGCAAATCAATTGCTTCATGAACAAAAGTTTGTTCCAGGCTTAGTGGGTAATTATCCCTTAAAAATGTATTTTTACTGATAATCTTGAGTAGTCGCTTTTGCGTTTTATTTAATAAATCTAAATTGTTTTTGTAAGCACCACCCCACGCAATTATGCCATAGGTTGCAATACTGTGAAAAAGTGAATAGTATAATACTATAAGTACCTCGACTGTCATTATTCTAGAGAACTTAGCAAACACATAAGTTAAGTATTTAGTTTTATTTACAATATATTCAATATGTTTATTCCATCTCATGTTATAATCAATAAAAATTCCTAGATACTTACAGCTTTTTACCCTTTCCAAAACATGATTCTCAATTTTAATTGTTAAATCATTAGGAACGCTATCACTATAATTTCCAAAAGAGATATAAACCGTTTTATTGGCGTTCAGTGATAATTTATTAAAAGCTAACCATCTTGATACAAATTCCAAATATATGTTCATTTTATTTTCGGCTAATTCCCAAGTATTATCAACAGATAATACCACAGTGTCATCTGCATATGCTATTAAATTTTTAGAATATAAACTTCTCAATAAATCATTAATTTATAAAAGAAACAATAATGGACCCAAAATTGTTCCTTGAGGGACCCCTGTCTTAATTGGGAGTGAATTACTCTTTATTTTAGTAAGTCTCACTATTTGACTGCGATTTGACAAGTAAGTAAGTCTAAGACATTCCCTCTGATCCCGTAATTGTAAAGCTTATTTATTAGTATATTATGATCTACTGTGTCAAAAGCTTTTGCCAAATCTAAGAAAGTTGCTATTATTGGTTTACTTTTATCTAAGTTTGTATATATAATGTTCTTCAAATAATTTAGTGCATCTTTAGTACCTTTTTTTTTTTAATTTTTTTCAGAATGAACACCCTTCATGGTTATGATAAAATCCACAATAACGATTTTAAAGGGTTAAATTCAGGTTGTAATAAAATTAACAACCAATTTGATTTTAAAAATTGTACGACGTTTCGTCTGCCAGGTTTTGCAGACCTCTTCAAGTACTAGTTTATTGAACACAAAAAATAATAAATAAATATACAAAAAACTTTTTAAATAACAAACAATTCACAAAAAACACTATATATAACAAAACAATTTTTACCATAAATGTCAAACAGTTAGCAATGATCTTCCATTACTCGTAGATGAGTAGAGTCAAGTGAAAATTCAAAAATTGTTATTGCTATATATAGCGTGTACAAAAGATTGACATATGTATAAGATTCGCAGAAGTACAAGGATGTGATCGGTCTAACGATTTTACAAGTTCTAAGAATAATTTTCAACGGTTACAAGATGTTGTTGTAAATTCTACTCAACATAACAGTATCTTCTTTCTTATTAATCGTATTTTTAGTACTTTTAATATGAAGCATTTCAGAAATCAAACGTTTTTTATAGCAGTTTTCAATGTCTAAAACTTTAACATTTTCAAAATCGAATTCATGATTTTTATTCTTCATGTGTAAACTCACAACAGACTCCGGATTACGTGACTTATTATGTTCAGAAATGCGTTCTCTAAGTGCTCTCTTTGTTTCGCCGACATACGATACAGAACAATTTTTACAATTAAATTTATAAACAGCACCACATATATCCATTTTTTTTAATTTATCTTTTCCTAATTGTATGATGTTACTGAGTTTGTTGCTTATAATTGATAATGTAGATATATTAAATTTTTTTAACATGTATGAGCATTTTTTTAAAAAATTTGGATAAAAGGGTAGAGATAAAACTAAAAAAGGTGCTTTTTTATTGTTTTTACAGTTACCAAAAATTTTAATTTTTCTAAGTCTCTCATTAATAGCCTCATCGTAAAATATATTTGAATAGTTGTTCAGGTTTAAAATACGTTTTATTAAATTTATATTATCATTGTGGAAGTCAGTGTGAGACAGTAAAATTGCTCTATCAACTAAATTATAAACTATATTTTTCTTCTGTCGGTCGGAGTGATTTGAGTAAAAATTAAGTATTCTATCAGAATTTGAAGGCTTTCTAGTTAGTTAAAATTTTGTCATTTGATCTGATTAATGAAATATCTAAAAAGTTTATAATGTTATTTTTTTCCAATTCATAAGTAAATTGAAGATTTTCACTATAACTATTGAAAACCCTTATAACAACATCAACGTGTTCTTTTATAATATACACATAATAGTGTCGTCCACATATCTATAGTAAAATAATGGAATACAATTGTATGAGTTTTTCAGTTTTAACAAACAATTATTTTCAAGATCTTCCATGACTAAATCAGCGAAAAGAGGAGATATTGGAGAACCCATTGGTGATCCAAAAACTTGTTGATAAAATTTATCATTAAAACTAAAAAATGTGTTATTAAATAAAAATTCTACAATATTACGGACGTCACTAAAAGGTATTTTACATTTATTGTGGATGTGCGACCAACGTCGATCTAAACTGTCAAGAACAGCTGAGCACGAAATATTAGTAAACAAAGAGCTCACATCAAGAGAAATTATAATATAATCATGCAATACCGTTATCTTATCTATTATGTTTTTAAATTCAAAACTATTGTTAATGCGAGACTTGGGAGAAGGAATTGACATTTTTAGAGAATTATATGTTAATTTTGCTAAATAATGAGTCGGGCTATTGATTGTAGATATGATAAGTCTGAGTGGAAAGTTTTCTTTGTGAATTTTAGGAAGGCCATATGCTTTCGCCAAACAAGTATTAGTCTGAGTTAATTGATTGTTATGGTATTTTTTTCCCAAGTACTCACTCTCATTTAATCGTTTCATTATATTATAGACATTATTCTGTAATTTTTTTAAGGGATTCTTCTTAACTATTTTATAAACTTTATCATCATTTAACAGTGTATTCATTTTTTCTATATAATCAGTCTTATACATACAGACCGTAAGATTTCCTTTGTCAGCATGTGTGAAAAATATATTTGGGTTTTCTTTTAGAAATTCTTGTGTGCTTCTAATATTTTTTGCAAACGATTTTTCATTACTAGTCACGTGTTTTGTTGAATTAATTTCACCTTTTATATTGTTAACTATTATGTTTCGAATTTCATTTTTTACTTCGTTGTTGATTTCAAATGTATCAAATTTAGTTTCCATATTTTTAACGGTAAGAACAATGTCTTTTTTGGTAAAATTTTTATTCTCGTTGAATTTTGGCCCTAAAGACGTTACTTCAACTACTTCTTTCGGTAGTGCAATTGAAGTCAGATTTTTTATCCAGTTACTATTCTCCTCTATATTAAGATTTTGATTTCTTTTGTGTTTGTATATTAAATTTTTTAATTTTTTTATGGTATCATCCAATATGTACTCAAAATCATTAATTTTTTTTACATTTCTAACAAGCTTGTTATTAATCAAATTCCATAGCCTTTGAGGATTTTTACTATTTTTTAAAAAAATTTTTTGTTCGTAAGTGCGTTTAGCTTCTTTAATTATCCTATCAAGTACCTTAACGTAATTTTTATACTCATTTTTAATCTCCAAATCTCCAGGATTGCTTTTCCATGCTTTATAAAGATTTTCCTTTTTTTGACATGAAAACATAATAGTATTTGTAATCCCATTTTTTCTTGGTTTTTTATTATTTTTTTAGTATTGTTACTCATGCCTGTACTCTTTGACTTCCTAACACAGTCTGCAATCCAAGAGATCAACAGATCAGTAGCACTATTAGGATCATTTATTTGCGTAATTCTATTCCAGTTTATTTTACCTGCTATTGCATTTAATTCAAAATAATTTATTTTGCTACAAACTATGTCCTCCTTCTCATCAAATCTATCATCAACAGTCATAAAAAGAGGATAATGATCAGTAAAGGTACTGTTAATCTTATAAGTAGTAAACGTTAAGCTTTCACTTCTGATGAAAAAATTATCAATGCAAGTCCCTTCAGAAGCAATATCATCCGACGGTCTAGTTATACCCACAAAACCTGGAAAATACTCCTTCTCAAGAAAGTTTTCTAAGAGTTCATGACTAAAATTATTATTGCAATTTATATCAATATTGAAATCACCTATGATTATATGATGTTTACCCATGTTATAAGAGTTGATTAAATTTTTTAAATCTAAAATGAATTCAGACTTAGGATAATCATGTGATCTATAAAGTGCAGATATGACAATTTTTTCATTACCTAATTTGAAAAAAGAATTCAGTATGCTCAGTCTTCCAGTTATTAAGGTTTCAGTACATTCTATCAATTTATCTAATATGTAAATAATTACGTCATCTGATTTATTAATCTTACTATTATTATAATACATTTTATATCCAGTTAAATTGTACAACTGTGGACATACTAAATTCCATGTTTCAGCACATACTATTACATTCGGTTTATATTCCAAGCTATTAATCAGACATTCAAGTTTAGGCAAATTCGCATTTAAACTTCTAATGTTTACGTATAATATTAGATTATTATTTGAAATTATTTTACTGTTTAGTTCATGAAATTCACAACATGTTGTTTCTTCTATTTTTATACTATTTTCCATTTAGAATACCGATTCCGTACTTCCACTCAAAGATTTTAAAGATAAAGTAGTTTCTTTCTTTTTTTCCGTCGATGGTGTAGTTTTATTATTTACCGATGTTTGCCTTACATTATTGCTATATCACAAATTACCAATATACCTCGGTAAAGCAGGTTTGATCTGATAATCAGTCATGATGATATAGTTTTTAATTTTAACTTGCAATATTTCACACTTTTCCGAGTCATTCACTGTATGTTCAGTATTATATTTTTTACCAAATTTGTTATTGCTATACTTGCAATTAGCACAGCAAACATGTTCACTAACACAGTTTCTAGTTTGATGATTACCTGCACATTTTAAACAAATAGGAGTGTTGTTGCACTTGTGTCCATTATGTCCAAATCTACCACAAATAAAACATGGTTTAACATTCACTACATCGTAAACTTTGCAGCTCTGGTAGCGTATAAATAGTTTATCATTATTTTCCTTTAAATATCTGTGTATGTCAGCAGATACTTCCATAATGACAGTAGTTTTTCCGTTTCTTGTATTAAGATTAGATTTTAATAATTTGCCTTTAGGTTCCATTGTTGCAAAATTTCTGCAGTTAATATCATTTTCTAGAGCTTTGTCATCTAATTTATACATATTGTCTATCCCAACAATTTTTATAATCGGTTTTTTTGGTTCTTCTCTTTCTATTTTACAACAGCTGGCAAGCTTCGTTGACAATACTTTTTCTGCAACTTTGACACTTTCGATATTCATACAGTCAATTGTAACTTCATTCTTGTTAACATGAATTTTTTTGTTTGAATATTATTATTTTTAACTAAGTACTTTACTACTCTTTCTTTTAAATTAGTTTTATCATCATTGTTTTTCTTTTTAATAATAATCTTAGGAATTCTTTTCGTCTCAGTCTACTATCACTTTCGAATTTAATACACTCGCAAATGATTTAGTATGGGTTTTTAATAATTCACTATCTTTCTTTTTTCTTTATCCAGTAACTCTTGTAATAAAGCATTTTTTCCTTCATTTCTTTATTTAAATCCTTTAATAACACATTTTCATTCTTGATTACTTCCATCTGTTTATCATTTGCATAAAATGTTTTGTCCAATTCCAATCCATTATCTTCATTGTCTTCATTACTCTTGCTTTCCTTTAATTGTTCATAATTATTCTGTAATATTTTGTATTCATTTTTCAGCAATGCGTGCTCTTGACTGAGTTTTTGATTTGCAATTTTGCAATTATTAATTTCGTTTTTAAGCGTGCATAATATGACACGTGGATCTTCACTTGAAATTGAGGTCAAGTCCAAGTCTTTATGTTCATCACAAATGACCAGAATATTAGTTACATATTTCACGTTTTTTTTCGGTTAAAGTCACTTTTATGAAAAACACTATCACATAACACACAAAACACCGTTGTATTCACTATTTTTGGGTGACATTATGTCATATATATATGTGTGTGTGCGTGTGCGTGTGCGTGCGTGAGTGTGTGTGTGAGTGTGTGTGTGTGTGTGTGAACATACACTTTTCCAAATATCCATATGTGATATATACAATGGATTAAAAATTAAATACATTAATCATTGCATTTTTAAGATAATTCATAACTTTTTACAGAACTGAAGGCCATAAAAATGCTACAGACTATTTGAAAGTGTGTGTGTGTGTGAATGTGTGTGCGTGTGTGTGTGTACGTGTTATTTGGTTTTTCAAGAATACATAATATATGTATTTTTGCCGTGCGCAAATTATTTTTAACACTTAAATTTTTTTTGTATGTTCTGGAAGATGTTTCCAGCCTGTTCTCAAATTTTGGAGTGATTTAAAATTTTCATCGTACCACTTGACGTGAAATAGCCCATATATATGTATATATATATGCATGTATGTGGGTGTGTGTGCGTGCGGCGGAATATTTATATAATATATATATATATATATATATTTTAAAATTGTTTTTTCAAGAATGCATAATATATGTATTTTTTCCGTGCGCAAAAAAAAAGTTGTGAACATAACTTGAAAGAATGTGTATTTGTTTACTCATTCTTGATAAAACTCATAAAATTTTTAAACGTATACTCAATAATAATAACGGATCTAAAATTCAATGTAATGCTTTCAATACAAATGCAAAATTGTTTGAAGATGAAATAAATATTAATCAAGTATAACATACACTTTTCCAAATATCAATATGATATATACAATGGGTTAAAAATTAAATATATTAATTCTTGCATTTTTAAGATGATTCTATTATAAACAGTGTAGGCAAAAGAAAATTCAAATTTTAACAGTGGCAATATAAAATACGAATTACATTTGAATAGATTTTCAAAAACTATTAATTTAGGAGCATTTAGTTTAAATATTTTTTAAATTAATATTTCAAAGTTGTATGGATATATAAGTGTGTAGATAATTTATATTTATATAACACAATATTTTAAATAAACAAAAATGTATTTATTAGAAATAGAAGGATATTTAAGAAATGAATTTGTTTATAATAATCAAAATAAATATTTGGGCTCTGCATAGTAAAAATAAATTGGATATAATTATGGATTAAAACGCAAATTTTGAAAGAGAGTGCAAATTACGAATCACGGGAGAAATGGAAGAAACAGGTTTTTATTTATATAGCGCTAAAATTTTATAAATAATTGTTTAAAAATAATACAAAAATTAATTTAATTATTTAATACATTATTTTAAATAAATTAAGTAGGAAAAACCTTTTTCGAAATTAAAAATAGGGGGTTGGCGCGCGAAGCGCGCAGGGGGGCGAAGCCCCCCTAGTATATATATACGGTGAGGAACGAAAGTCCGTCTCGAACGTGGATAGCGGTGTCAAATAGCTCGATAATGTCCTGCTATACCTGCGGGCGTCGACGTTGGATGCGTATGCTTTCGGAGTCCTATGATTGCCAGATGTCGAAGTCGTAATTCCTTGACTATGGCTCGTAGATGCCACCGATGCGTCTCGATCCTCGAATACAAGATCTCTCTTGATTTTGAATGCGTATTTCTTTAAAGTCCGAGTAGCAGAGCCACGCCCTCGCATAAAAATCAAAGAGTTGACTAACAGCGCTTCGCCTTACGAAAGCTTTAGACGAATAATTAGTAGTGGCTGTGTCTGTTCTGGGTCCTCTTTATATACCCTAAAAATCTATGCATCTGTCCTTGTCGTACGCGTTGCTTCAGATGGAAATTGCATAAGTAGTTCTCGATTTATCTGTGCTTGCACCCGATTGGACCGTTAGATGTGCGTGATAAAAAATTATCGAATCCTGTGCATTTTCTGTATCGCTTCGTACTTAATTCGGAGAATTTGCTGTCCCCCTTTTATTACTGCGACATTACCCAAAAAACGGCTTAATTTATTACTTCCTTCTAATGCTTGGGTTTTCTAGTCCATGTTTCCCATCGCCGGCTCTTCTCCGAACATTGATTTTATAGTGCAGTACAAAGAATACTCTTGCGCAACCCTTCGTATCGATCTCACTATCGGCGATCCCGCTTATATGCGTATTGGCTTGAAATAATATCTTCAATAAAAAATAAGACTCAATTGATCTCCACGAACACAAATTTTTATTAGTTGTCGACGTTTCGGACGTATTTTTCAAGGCAATAAAAAAGCGCAGAGATATTAAATTCACAAATTAGATGAACATAAACATTCTCCATCGACATCGCACGCAACACCGCACAAAACCCTCCACTTAACATATCAAAAAAACACTAGTGTACAGGACTCCCTTCGGGGAGGTCCTCGTTTTTTCGTTTGCTTCTTTAATACGTACAATCGCGCTCATCATCAAACCCGACGGCGGTACGCGTGATATCGTGTGTAATACGGTCCGCGATAGTCACATTGGTGGAGGTTTAGCGGACTCTCCCTTATCTAATTGCGACGATGTAGAAAAAGTCGTACTAAATTTCGGATCTGTCCAATGTAATAACGTATGATGGAATCTTTCGCATTTCCTGCATTGCGATGCCTTACAATTTCCGCTATGCGAACGGAGACAATTTCGACAAAGCCCCTTTTCCTTCACGACTTTCCAGCGCTGTTAAGGAGATAATTCAATATATTTTGCACACCGATACATTAAATGATTCCCTCCGCAATGGTTACATGCAGACGAAACATTCGTAACAAAAACTCGCGCTCCGGACTCCTTGCGTTGCGATTTCGATCCTCGCGCTTCGCTGTCAGCGCGACGCTTTCCGTTGATGAGCGACACATTCTTGTCGCTGACTTCGTTGCGCGCGGTATTTTTCTCAAATGTAGCAAGTCTAAACGATGTCTTGTTAATAAAGTTAAAAAATTGTTTTAAATCCGGGAGTGCATCTAAATTTAGTGAATCCTCCCATTTTTGACGGACGTCAACCGGTAACGTTCTTTCGAGTGTGCGACCAATTAAATTATCATAAGAATTGGTGCGCAACGAACTCAACGTATCTGAATGTTGACGAGCCTCATCAATAACTTTAAACTGGATGAGGTAGCCTTGTTTAAAGAGGGGATGTCTAAAATCGCGTCAATGTGTTTGGTTATTAAAATTCGCCTTTTTTCGTACGAGTCTACTAACAAATTCCACTCATTTTTGTAATTCTCCGCGCTTGTATCAAAAATCGCTAATTTATTTAACGCGACTCCCTTTAAACAGTTTTTTAAATATAAGAATTTAATTAAATCATCGATATCAGCGCGTGAGTCTACCATAGATAAAACGGTATTTTTAAAAGATAACCACTGTTCATGGTCTCTTAAAATCCAATATTGCAAGTTCGTCGTTTAATTCCTCAAAAGCGTTATAGTTAATTTAGTAAGACGTAATTTCGCGTTAACCCGATTAATTTTTTTATGTGTAATCGCGGTACTTATAATAGTAATTTGCGACATTAAAGATGTACGTTTTTGATTAATTTGAGCAATACGCCTTTCGGAATCCATTGTATGAAGTATTTAGAATTATTATATTAGAAACACGAGTTATAACCGATAAAAAACGATAAATTTGATATATTTTTCGATCTTGAGGGTCAATGCAGGTGTTTAGGTTTTTAAATAAATAAAAACACTTATATAATGCTAATAAGCAACGTTTCGTCCGCTTAGGTTTGCGGACCTCATCAGGCAATGCTATTTATTCAACACAGAAAATAAATTTTACATTTTTAAACATATTAGATTTAAAAAGAACAACAAAATTATAACTTTAAATTACCATGCGTATCACCAACGTTTCACTTCATGCTTATACTTAAGCGCTACTGAACAAACATTTATAAACGGTCAACAAACTTTATATCAAAGATATACCAATAACTGATTTTAATACCATTTATAATACTAAGAAGTTAATAAATTTATATCAGGTTAATAAATGTTTCTATATAAACGGCTCAAATATTGTGTATCTTCCTTTCTATTTATTGTAAAATTGTTATTATTAATGTGAATCATTTCGGAAATAATTATTTTCTTATAAAGTGGTTCTTTATCCAAAATTTTAGTATTTTGCCAGTCAAATTCGTGTTCATAATTATCCATGTGTAGCGATATTACAGATTCTGAGTTTTTTTTTATTTTTATGTTCGTTAATCCTTTCCTTTAGACTACGTTTAGTTTCTCCTACATAACAAGCAGAACAATTTTTACAATTAATTTTATAAACTACACCAGTAACATTCCATTTTTCTGTAAAATCTTTACCCAACACAATTATATTATTTAATTTGTTGTTCATCATTGGAACAGTCGAGAAGTTATATTTTTTTAACATCGAAGTACATTTATTGAAAAACTGTTTGTAGTAAGGTAAAGGTAAAATACCAATTGAGTGTTTATTCTTTTTTTCCCTTAATCTAATTGTGTTCATGTGTTTAATTTTCCTGAGTCTATTGTTTATTGAAGTTTTCACAAATCGTGTTGGGTAATCATTTTCAGATAACAATTTTTTTACAATGTTTATATTTTCCCGATGAAAATCCGAATGTGACAATAAAACAGCTCTATCTATGAGGTTGTATACAATATTTTTCTTTAATTGATCTGCGTGGTTAGAATTATAATTTAAAAGACGATTCGAGACTGATGGTTTTCTGTACCAATTCGTAATAATTACATTATTTTTTTAATTAACATAATGTCTAAAAAGTTTATTGAATTGTTATTTTCTACTTCATGTGTGAATTTTAAGTGATCACTATAACTATTGAAAACATCTAATACGGCATACTTATGTTCATTTTTTATACAAAGAATTGTATCATCTACATATCTGTAATAGAATAACGGGATGCAATTATATTCATTTTTTAATTTTTTCAAGCAATCAGTCTCCAAATCATCCATAACCATATCGGCAAAAAACGGGAAAATGGGAGATCCCATTGGTGATCCAAATTTTTGTTGGTAAAAAATGTTGTCAAACGTGAAAAAAGTATTGTTAAATAGGAATTTGACTATTTCTCGGATTTCATGAAAAGGCAATTTACATTTCGTTTGTATGTGTGAAACACGTCGATCTAGGCTGTCAAGTACAGCTGAGCAAGCAATATTAGTAAACAAAGAACTGACATCCAACGAAAGCAAAATATAGTCAGAAGGTACTTCCAAGTTCTGTATCTTTCTTTTTATTTCGGAACTATTGTTAATATGTGAGACAGGTATCGGAATTGAATGTTTAAGATTATTATATAGAAGTGTAGCTAAAAAATGAGTCGGACAATTAATTATCGAAATAATAGGTCTAAGTGGAACATTGTTTTTATGGATTTTGGGTAAACCATAAGCTTTAGCAAGAGAAGTGTTTGTCTGAGTTAATTCGTTATTGTGAAACTGTCTATTCAGCAGATTATTATCATTGAGATGTTTTAAAATAGAGTGTACTTTTGATTGTAATTTTTTTAACGGATTTTTCTTAACAATATTATAGATGTTTTTATCGGATAATAACTGATGCATTTTTTCTTTATAATCTGTTTTTTCCATACAGACAGTGAGGTTACCCTTATCTGCATGTGTGAAAAATATGTTCGGATTGTCATTCAGAAATTCTTTTGTACATTTTAGTTTTTTAGAGAATATCTTATTTTCTGAAGTTAGATGTGTCATTCTTTTTGTTTCGTTCTTTCAATTTTTGACTACAATTTCTCTGATGTCATTTTTTATATTATTATCGATATTTAGTTTATCAAGAGTATTTTCAACATTCTTTATCGTAGCAATAGTATCTTTTTTTGAAAACCGTTGAGAACAATTAATTTTAAACCCAGCGACACAACATCCAATACATCAATAGTTCCGAAATAAAAAGAAAGATACAGAACTTGGAAGTACCTTCTGACTATATTTTGCTTTCGTTGGATGTCAGTTCTTTGTTTAAATCCTTTAATAACACATTTTCATTCTTGATTACTTCCATCTGTTAATCATTTGCATAAAATGTTTTGTCCAATTCCAATCCATTATCTTCATTGTCTTCATTACTCTTGCTTTCCTTTAATTGTTCATAATTTATTCTGTAATATTTTGTATTCATTTTTCAGCAATGCGTGCTCTTGACTGAGTTTTTGATTTGCAATTTTGCAATTATTAATTTCGTTTTTAAGCGTGCATAATATGACACGTGGATCTTCACTTGAAATTGAGGTCAAGTCCAAGTCTTTATGTTCATCACAAATGACCAGAATATTAGTTACATATTTCACGTTTTTTTTTCGGTTAAAGTCACTTTTATGAAAAACACTATCACATAACACACAAAACACCGTTGTATTCACTATTTTTGGGTGACATTATGTCATATATATATGTGTGTGTGCGTGTGCGTGTGCGTGCGTGAGTGTGTGTGTGAGTGTGTGTGTGTGTGTGTGAACATACACTTTTCCAAATATCCATATGTGATATATACAATGGATTTAAAAATTAAATACATTAATCATTGCATTTTTAAGATAATTCATAACTTTTTACAGAACTGAAGGCCATAAAATGCTACAGACTATTTGAAAGTGTGTGTGTGTGTGAATGTGTGTGCGTGTGTGTGTGTACGTGTTATTTGGTTTTTCAAGAATACATAATATATGTATTTTTGCCGTGCGCAAATTATTTTTAACACTTAAATTTTTTTTGTATGTTCTGGAAGATGTTTCCAGCCTGTTCTCAAATTTTGGAGTGATTTAAAATTTTCATCGTACCACTTGACGTGAAATAGCCCATATATATGTATATATATATATGCATGTATGTGGGTGTGTGTGCGTGCGGCGGAATATTTATATAATATATATATATATATATATTTTAAAATTGTTTTTTCAAGAATGCATAATATATGTATTTTTTCCGTGCGCAAAAAAAAAGTTGTGAACATAACTTGAAAGAATGTGTATTTGTTTACTCATTCTTGATAAACTCATAAAATTTTTAAACGTATACTCAATAATAATAACGGATCTAAAATTCAATGTAATGCTTTCAATACAAATGCAAAATTGTTTGAAGATGAAATAAATATTAATCAAGTATAACATACACTTTTCCAAATATCAATATGATATATACAATGGGTTAAAAATTAAATATATTAATTCTTGCATTTTTAAGATGATTCTATTATAAACAGTGTAGGCAAAAGAAAATTCAAATTTTAACAGTGGCAATATAAAATACGAATTACATTTGAATAGATTTTCAAAAACTATTAATTTAGGAGCATTTAGTTTAAATATTTTTTAAATTAATATTTCAAAGTTGTATGGATATATAAGTGTGTAGATAATTTATATTTATATAACACAATATTTTAAATAAACAAAATGTATTTATTAGAAATAGAAGGATATTTAAGAAATGAATTTGTTTATAATAATCAAAATAAATATTTGGGCTCTGCATAGTAAAAATAAATTGGATATAATTATGGATTAAAACGCAAATTTTGAAAGAGAGTGCAAATTACGAATCACGGGAGAAATGGAAGAAACAGGTTTTTATTTATATAGCGCTAAAATTTTATAAATAATTGTTTAAAAATAATACAAAAATTAATTTAATTATTTAATACATTATTTTAAATAAATTAAGTAGGAAAAACCTTTTTCGAAATTAAAAATAGGGGGTTGGCGCGCGAAGCGCGCAGGGGGGCGAAGCCCCCCTAGTATATATATACGGTGAGGAACGAAAGTCCGTCTCGAACGTGGATAGCGGTGTCAAATAGCTCGATAATGTCCTGCTATACCTGCGGGCGTCGACGTTGGATGCGTATGCTTTCGGAGTCCTATGATTGCCAGATGTCGAAGTCGTAATTCCTTGACTATGGCTCGTAGATGCCACCGATGCGTCTCGATCCTCGAATACAAGATCTCTCTTGATTTTGAATGCGTATTTCTTTAAAGTCCGAGTAGCAGAGCCACGCCCTCGCATAAAAATCAAAGAGTTGACTAACAGCGCTTCGCCTTACGAAAGCTTTAGACGAATAATTAGTAGTGGCTGTGTCTGTTCTGGGTCCTCTTTATATACCCTAAAAATCTATGCATCTGTCCTTGTCGTACGCGTTGCTTCAGATGGAAATTGCATAAGTAGTTCTCGATTTATCTGTGCTTGCACCCGATTGGACCGTTAGATGTGCGTGATAAAAAATTATCGAATCCTGTGCATTTTCTGTATCGCTTCGTACTTAATTCGGAGAATTTGCTGTCCCCCTTTTATTACTGCGACATTACCCAAAAAACGGCTTAATTTATTACTTCCTTCTAATGCTTGGGTTTTCTAGTCCATGTTTCCCATCGCCGGCTCTTCTCCGAACATTGATTTTATAGTGCAGTACAAAGAATACTCTTGCGCAACCCTTCGTATCGATCTCACTATCGGCGATCCCGCTTATATGCGTATTGGCTTGAAATAATATCTTCAATAAAAATAAGACTCAATTGATCTCCACGAACACAAATTTTTATTAGTTGTCGACGTTTCGGACGTATTTTTCAAGGCAATAAAAAAGCGCAGAGATATTAAATTCACAAATTAGATGAACATAAACATTCTCCATCGACATCGCACGCAACACCGCACAAAACCCTCCACTTAACATATCAAAAAAACACTAGTGTACAGGACTCCCTTCGGGGAGGTCCTCGTTTTTTCGTTTGCTTCTTTAATACGTACAATCGCGCTCATCATCAAACCCGACGGCGGTACGCGTGATATCGTGTGTAATACGGTCCGCGATAGTCACATTGGTGGAGGTTTAGCGGACTCTCCCTTATCTAATTGCGACGATGTAGAAAAAGTCGTACTAAATTTCGGATCTGTCCAATGTAATAACGTATGATGGAATCTTTCGCATTTCCTGCATTGCGATGCCTTACAATTTCCGCTATGCGAACGGAGACAATTTCGACAAAGCCCCTTTTCCTTCACGACTTTCCAGCGCTGTTAAGGAGATAATTCAATATATTTTGCACACCGATACATTAAATGATTCCCTCCGCAATGGTTACATGCAGACGAAACATTCGTAACAAAAACTCGCGCTCCGGACTCCTTGCGTTGCGATTTCGATCCTCGCGCTTCGCTGTCAGCGCGACGCTTTCCGTTGATGAGCGACACATTCTTGTCGCTGACTTCGTTGCGCGCGGTATTTTTCTCAAATGTAGCAAGTCTAAACGATGTCTTGTTAATAAAGTTAAAAAATTGTTTTAAATCCGGGAGTGCATCTAAATTTAGTGAATCCTCCCATTTTTGACGGACGTCAACCGGTAACGTTCTTTCGAGTGTGCGACCAATTAAATTATCATAAGAATTGGTGCGCAACGAACTCAACGTATCTGAATGTTGACGAGCCTCATCAATAACTTTAAACTGGATGAGGTAGCCTTGTTTAAAGAGGGGATGTCTAAAATCGCGTCAATGTGTTTGGTTATTAAAATTCGCCTTTTTTCGTACGAGTCTACTAACAAATTCCACTCATTTTTGTAATTCTCCGCGCTTGTATCAAAAATCGCTAATTTATTTAACGCGACTCCCTTTAAACAGTTTTTTAAATATAAGAATTTAATTAAATCATCGATATCAGCGCGTGAGTCTACCATAGATAAAACGGTATTTTTAAAAGATAACCACTGTTCATGGTCTCTTAAAATCCAATATTGCAAGTTCGTCGTTTAATTCCTCAAAAGCGTTATAGTTAATTTAGTAAGACGTAATTTCGCGTTAACCCGATTAATTTTTTTATGTGTAATCGCGGTACTTATAATAGTAATTTGCGACATTAAAGATGTACGTTTTTGATTAATTTGAGCAATACGCCTTTCGGAATCCATTGTATGAAGTATTTAGAATTATTATATTAGAAACACGAGTTATAACCGATAAAAAACGATAAATTTGATATATTTTTCGATCTTGAGGGTCAATGCAGGTGTTTAGGTTTTTAAATAAATAAAAACACTTATATAATGCTAATAAGCAACGTTTCGTCCGCTTAGGTTTGCGGACCTCATCAGGCAATGCTATTTATTCAACACAGAAAATAAATTTTACATTTTTAAACATATTAGATTTAAAAAGAACAACAAAATTATAACTTTAAATTACCATGCGTATCACCAACGTTTCACTTCATGCTTATACTTAAGCGCTACTGAACAAACATTTATAAACGGTCAACAAACTTTATATCAAAGATATACCAATAACTGATTTTAATACCATTTATAATACTAAGAAGTTAATAAATTTATATCAGGTTAATAAATGTTTCTATATAAACGGCTCAAATATTGTGTATCTTCCTTTCTATTTATTGTAAAATTGTTATTATTAATGTGAATCATTTCGGAAATAATTATTTTCTTATAAAGTGGTTCTTTATCCAAAATTTTAGTATTTTGCCAGTCAAATTCGTGTTCATAATTATCCATGTGTAGCGATATTACAGATTCTGAGTTTTTTTTATTTTTATGTTCGTTAATCCTTTCCTTTAGACTACGTTTAGTTTCTCCTACATAACAAGCAGAACAATTTTTACAATTAATTTTATAAACTACACCAGTAACATTCCATTTTTCTGTAAAATCTTTACCCAACACAATTATATTATTTAATTTGTTGTTCATCATTGGAACAGTCGAGAAGTTATATTTTTTTAACATCGAAGTACATTTATTGAAAAACTGTTTGTAGTAAGGTAAAGGTAAAATACCAATTGAGTGTTTATTCTTTTTTTCCCTTAATCTAATTGTGTTCATGTGTTTAATTTTCCTGAGTCTATTGTTTATTGAAGTTTTCACAAATCGTGTTGGGTAATCATTTTCAGATAACAATTTTTTTACAATGTTTATATTTTCCCGATGAAAATCCGAATGTGACAATAAAACAGCTCTATCTATGAGGTTGTATACAATATTTTTCTTTAATTGATCTGCGTGGTTAGAATTATAATTTAAAAGACGATTCGAGACTGATGGTTTTCTGTACCAATTCGTAATAATTACATTATTTTTTTAATTAACATAATGTCTAAAAAGTTTATTGAATTGTTATTTTCTACTTCATGTGTGAATTTTAAGTGATCACTATAACTATTGAAAACATCTAATACGGCATACTTATGTTCATTTTTTATACAAAGAATTGTATCATCTACATATCTGTAATAGAATAACGGGATGCAATTATATTCATTTTTTAATTTTTTCAAGCAATCAGTCTCCAAATCATCCATAACCATATCGGCAAAAAACGGGAAAATGGGAGATCCCATTGGTGATCCAAATTTTTGTTGGTAAAAAATGTTGTCAAACGTGAAAAAAGTATTGTTAAATAGGAATTTGACTATTTCTCGGATTTCATGAAAAGGCAATTTACATTTCGTTTGTATGTGTGAAACACGTCGATCTAGGCTGTCAAGTACAGCTGAGCAAGCAATATTAGTAAACAAAGAACTGACATCCAACGAAAGCAAAATATAGTCAGAAGGTACTTCCAAGTTCTGTATCTTTCTTTTTATTTCGGAACTATTGTTAATATGTGAGACAGGTATCGGAATTGAATGTTTAAGATTATTATATAGAAGTGTAGCTAAAAAATGAGTCGGACAATTAATTATCGAAATAATAGGTCTAAGTGGAACATTGTTTTTATGGATTTTGGGTAAACCATAAGCTTTAGCAAGAGAAGTGTTTGTCTGAGTTAATTCGTTATTGTGAAACTGTCTATTCAGCAGATTATTATCATTGAGATGTTTTAAAATAGAGTGTACTTTTGATTGTAATTTTTTTAACGGATTTTTCTTAACAATATTATAGATGTTTTTATCGGATAATAACTGATGCATTTTTTCTTTATAATCTGTTTTTTCCATACAGACAGTGAGGTTACCCTTATCTGCATGTGTGAAAAATATGTTCGGATTGTCATTCAGAAATTCTTTTGTACATTTTAGTTTTTTAGAGAATATCTTATTTTCTGAAGTTAGATGTGTCATTCTTTTTGTTTCGTTCTTTCAATTTTTGACTACAATTTCTCTGATGTCATTTTTTATATTATTATCGATATTTAGTTTATCAAGAGTATTTTCAACATTCTTTATCGTAGCAATAGTATCTTTTTTTGAAAACCGTTGAGAACAATTATATTTTAAACCCAGCGACACAACATCCAATACATCAATAGTTCCGAAATAAAAAGAAAGATACAGAACTTGGAAGTACCTTCTGACTATATTTTGCTTTCGTTGGATGTCAGTTCTTTGTTTACTAATATTGCTTGCTCAGCTGTACTTGACAGCCTAGATCGACGTGTTTCACACATACAAACGAAATGTAAATTGCCTTTTCATGAAATCCGAGAAATAGTCAAATTCCTATTTAACAATACTTTTTTCACGTTTGACAACATTTTTTACCAACAAAAATTTGGATCACCAATGGGATCTCCCATTTTCCCGTTTTTTGCCGATATGGTTATGGATGATTTGGAGACTGATTGCTTGAAAAAATTAAAAAATGAATATAATTGCATCCCGTTATTCTATTACAGATATGTAGATGATACAATTCTTTGTATAAAAAATGAACATAAGTATGCCGTATTAGATGTTTTCAATAGTTATAGTGATCACTTAAAATTCACACATGAAGTAGAAAATAACAATTCAATAAACTTTTTAGACATTATGTTAATTAAAAAAATAATGTAATTATTACGAATTGGTACAGAAAACCATCAGTCTCGAATCGTCTTTTAAATTATAATTCTAACCACACAGATCAATTAAAGAAAAATATTGTATACAACCTCATAGATAGAGCTGTTTTATTGTCACATTCGGATTTTCATCGGGAAAATATAAACATTGTAAAAAAATTGTTATCTGAAAATGATTACCCAACACGATTTGTGAAAACTTCAATAAACAATAGACTCAGGAAAATTAAACACATGAACACAAGTAGATTAAGGGAAAAAAAGAATAAACACTCAATTGGTATTTTACCTTTACCTTACTACAAACAGTTTTTCAATAAATGTACTTCGATGTTAAAAAATATAACTTCTCGACTGTTCCAATGATGAACAACAAATTAAATAATATAATTGTGTTGGGTAAAGATTTTACAGAAAAATGGAATGTTACTGGTGTAGTTTATAAAATTAATTGTAAAAATTGTTCTGCTTGTTATGTAGGAGAAACTAAACGTAGTCTAAAGGAAAGGATTAACGAACATAAAAATAAAAAAAACTCAGAATCTGTAATATCGCTACACATGGATAATTATGAACACGAATTTGACTGGCAAAATACTAAAATTTTGGATAAAGAACCACTTTATAAGAAAATAATTATTTCCGAAATGATTCACATTAATAATAACAATTTTACAATAAATAGAAAGGAAGATACACAATATTTGAGCCGTTTATATAGAAACATTTATTAACCTGATATAAATTTATTAACTTCTTAGTATTATAAATGGTATTAAAATCAGTTATTGGTATATCTTTGATATAAAGTTTGTTGACCGTTTATAAATGTTTGTTCAGTAGCGCTTAAGTATAAGCATGAAGTGAAACGTTGGTGATACGCATGGTAATTTAAAGTTATAATTTTGTTGTTCTTTTTAAATCTAATATGTTTAAAAATGTAAAATTTATTTTCTGTGTTGAATAAATAGCATTGCCTGATGAGGTCCGCAAACCTAAGCGGACGAAACGTTGCTTATTAGCATTATATAAGTGTTTTTATTTATTTAAAAACCTAAACACCTGCATTGACCCTCAAGATCGAAAAATATATCAAATTTATCGTTTTTTATCGGTTATAACTCGTGTTTCTAATATAATAATTCTAAATACTTCATACAATGGATTCCGAAAGGCGTATTGCTCAAATTAATCAAAAACGTACATCTTTAATGTCGCAAATTACTATTATAAGTACCGCGATTACACATAAAAAAATTAATCGGGTTAACGCGAAATTACGTCTTACTAAATTAACTATAACGCTTTTGAGGAATTAAACGACGAACTTGCAATATTGGATTTTAAGAGACCATGAACAGTGGTTATCTTTTAAAAATACCGTTTTATCTATGGTAGACTCACGCGCTGATATCGATGATTTAATTAAATTCTTATATTTAAAAAACTGTTTAAAGGGAGTCGCGTTAAATAAATTAGCGATTTTTGATACAAGCGCGGAGAATTACAAAAATGAGTGGAATTTGTTAGTAGACTCGTACGAAAAAAGGCGAATTTTAATAACCAAACACATTGACGCGATTTTAGACATCCCCTCTTTAAACAAGGCTACCTCATCCAGTTTAAAGTTATTGATGAGGCTCGTCAACATTCAGATACGTTGAGTTCGTTGCGCGCCAATTCTTATGATAATTTAATTGGTCGCACACTCGAAAGAACGTTACCGGTTGACGTCCGTCAAAAATGGGAGGATTCACTAAATTTAGATGCACTCCCGGATTTAAAACAATTTTTTAACTTTATTAACAAGACATCGTTTAGACTTGCTACATTTGAGAAAAATACCGCGCGCAACGAAGTCAGCGACAAGAATGTGTCGCTCATCAACGGAAAGCGTCGCGCTGACAGCGAAGCGCGAGGATCGAAATCGCAACGCAAGGAGTCCGGAGCGCGAGTTTTTGTTACGAATGTTTCGTCTGCATGTAACCATTGCGGAGGGAATCATTTAATATATCGGTGTGCAAAATATATTGAATTATCTCCTTAACAGCGCTGGAAAGTCGTGAAGGAAAAGGGGCTTTGTCGAAATTGTCTCCGTTCGCATAGCGGAAATTGTAAGGCATCGCAATGCAGGAAATGCGAAAGATTCCATCATACGTTATTACATTGGACAGATCCGAAATTTAGTACGACTTTTTCTACATCGTCGCAATTAGATAAGGGAGAGTCCGCTAAACCTCCACCAATGTGACTATCGCGGACCGTATTACACACGATATCACGCGTACCGCCGTCGGGTTTGATGATGAGCGCGATTGTACGTATTAAAGAAGCAAACGAAAAAACGAGGACCTCCCCGAAGGGAGTCCTGTACACTAGTGTTTTTTTGATATGTTAAGTGGAGGGTTTTGTGCGGTGTTGCGTGCGATGTCGATGGAGAATGTTTATGTTCATCTAATTTGTGAATTTAATATCTCTGCGCTTTTTTATTGCCTTGAAAAATACGTCCGAAACGTCGACAACTAATAAAAATTTGTGTTCGTGGAGATCAATTGAGTCTTATTTTTTATTGAAGATATTATTTCAAGCCAATACGCATATAAGCGGGATCGCCGATAGTGAGATCGATACGAAGGGTTGCACAAGAGTATTCTTTGTACTGCACTATAAAATCAATGTTCGGAGAAGAGCCGGCGATGGGAAACATGGACTAGAAAACCCAAGCATTAGAAGGAAGTAATAAATTAAGCCGTTTTTTGGGTAATGTCGCAGTAATAAAAGGGGGACAGCAAATTCTCCGAATTAAGTACGAAGCGATACAGAAAATGCACAGGATTCGATAATTTTTTATCACGCACATCTAACGGTCCAATCGGGTGCAAGCACAGATAAATCGAGAACTACTTATGCAATTTCCATCTGAAGCAACGCGTAAGACAAGGACAGATGCATAGATTTTTAGGGTATATAAAGAGGACCCAGAACAGACACAGCCACTACTAATTATTCGTCTAAAGCTTTCGTAAGGCGAAGCGCTGTTAGTCAACTCTTTGATTTTTATGCGAGGGCGTGGCTCTGCTACTCGGACTTTAAAGAAATACGCATTCAAAATCAAGAGAGATCTTGTATTCGAGGATCGAGACGCATCGGTGGCATCTACGAGCCATAGTCAAGGAATTACGACTTCGACATCTGGCAATCATAGGACTCCGAAAGCATACGCATCCAACGTCGACGCCCGCAGGTATAGCAGGACATTATCGAGCTATTTGACACCGCTATCCACGTTCGAGACGGACTTTCGTTCCTCACCGTATATATATACTAGGGGGGCTTCGCCCCCCTGCGCGCTTCGCGCGCCAACCCCCTATTTTTAATTTCGAAAAAGGTTTTTCCTACTTAATTTATTTAAAATAATGTATTAAATAATTAAATTAATTTTTGTATTATTTTTAAACAATTATTTATAAAATTTTAGCGCTATATAAATAGAAACCTGTTTCTTCCATTTCTCACGTGATTCGTAATTTGCACTCTCTTTCAAAATTTGCGTTTTAATCCATAATTATATCCAATTTATTTTTACTATGCAGAGCCCAAATATTTATTTTGATTATTATAAACAAATTCATTTCTTAAATATCCTTCTATTTCTAATAAATACATACTTGTTTATTTAAAATATTGTGTTATATAAATATAAATTATCTACACACTTATATATCCATACAACTTTGAAATATTAATTTAAAAAATATTTAAATTAAATGCTCCTAAATTAATAGTTTTTGAAAATCTATTCAAATGTAATTCGTATTTTATATTGCCACTGTTAAAATTTGAATTTTCTTTTGCCTATACTGTTTATAATAGAATCATCTTAAAAATGCAAGAATTAATATATTTAATTTTTAACCCATTGTATATATCATATTGATATTTGGAAAAGTGTATGTTATACTTGATTAATATTTATTTCATCTTCAAACAATTTTGCATTTGTATTGAAAGCATTACATTGAATTTTAGATCCGTTATTATTATTGAGTATACGTTTAAAAATTTTATGAGTTTTATCAAGAATGAGTAAACAAATACACATTCTTTCAAGTTATGTTCACAACTTTTTTTTTGCGCACGGAAAAAATACATATATTATGCATTCTTGAAAAAACAATTTTAAAATATATATATATATATTATATAAATATTCCGCCGCACGCACACACACCCACATACATGCATATATATATATACATATATATGGGCTATTTCACGTCAAGTGGTACGATGAAAATTTTAAATCACTCCAAAATTTGAGAACAGGCTGGAAACATCTTCCAGAACATACAAAAAAAATTTAAGTGTTAAAAATAATTTGCGCACGGCAAAAATACATATATTATGTATTCTTGAAAAACCAAATAACACGTACACACACACACGCACACACATTCACACACACACACTTTCAAATAGTCTGTAGCATTTTTATGGCCTTCAGTTCTGTAAAAAGTTATGAATTATCTTAAAAATGCAATGATTAATGTATTTAATTTTTAATCCATTGTATATATCACATATGGATATTTGGAAAAGTGTATGTTCACACACACACACACACACTCGCACACACACTCACGCACGCACACGCACACGCACACACACATATATATATATGACATATATATATATATATAACATATATATGACATATATATATAACATATACATATAACATATATATATGACATATATATATATAACATATATATAACATATATATATATATATAACATATATATATAACATATATATATATGTTGAATTCTGAATTCTTAGACACGACGGCGGCGGCGGCGAAATATTTATATATTATAGAGAGATATATATTTCGGTACTTAAGGTATATTCTTTTCGGCTATCTATACGTTTGTAATATTCGTAAAGGCAAACCTGATAATTTATGTTATTACTATTACTGAGCCAACCGTTTTCTCTTACAACAATTATTATTTGGAACTGTAATTTATTTATAGATATTATTCTTTGCATTGCATTATATTTGCAATATTAATTGTTTGAATTGCTATTTATGTGTACTTATATAGGCTCTGTTCATTCGATCTTACGATACCGAAATTTAAGTTTATCATTATTTTGATTCCATAATATTGTCTTGTGTGTCTGGGTCAGGGACCGTCTGCGCACCACTGATATTTAATTTATAATATTTAAATTTTATAATTTGTAATTATTAAATATATAATATTTCTCGCCCAGGCAAAAGTTTTTATGTTAACCATTCTCGGACCTCGGCTGACGACTCATTTCCATTAAATTCGTTTATACTCTTACTAAGATCTGGCATTAACTGGTAATTTTTTGGAGGCACAGCAATAGGTGCCATATTATTATGTTGTTGGTTAGAGTTTATATCAAGCCGATTGATTAAACGTTCTAAGAGTAAGCCACGTTGAGTGTCGCGCCTTCTACTTTCTTCCATCATCACGTGAAACATAGTTTCTATATTACAGGTAGACCGTACGTTCGGTGGTTGAGTAGTCGGTTGGTGTATTCCTGTGGCCTCATTCAACGAATTATCAATACTCATATCGCTATGGTTATTTGGGATATTATATTATATAAATATATATCTATATATATTAGGGTACTGAAGGTCTATTCTTTTCGGCTAATATACGCTTGTAATATTCGTAAAGGCAAACCTGATATTTTCTGTTATTTCAATTCGTGAAACAACCGTTTTCTTATACAGCAATTATTCTTTGGAAATATAATTTATTTATAAATATTATTCTTTGCATTGCATTATATTTGCAATATTTATTGCACACCGTACACGAAAACATTTTAAATAAGAAAGAAATAAATTTTAAATCTATGCGTTTCATCTTGGGACCGTCCGCCAGAACTCATCAGTGGGTCGCAGATGGTCCCTGTCCCAGACACACAAGACAATATTATGGAATCAAAATAATGGTAAACTTAAATTTCGGTATCGAAAGAACGAACGAACGGAGCCTTTATAAGTACACGTAAGGTGTAAAATCTGATTGCGGATGTTATAGTGCCCCCTAACATCAGAGAATGTACTATGGACACAATTTTAAACCAAAGTCCTGTTATTATTAAATATATAATATTTCTTGCCCAGGAAAAAGTTTTTATGTTAACCACTCTCGGGCTTCGGCTGACGACTCATTTCTATTAAATTCGTTTATATTGTTACTAAGATCTGGCATTACCTGGTAATTTTGTGGGGGCACAGCAATAGGTGCAATATTATTATGTTGTTGGTTAGGGTTTATATCAAGCCGATTGATTAAACGTTCTAAGAGTAAGCCACGTTGAGTGTCGCGCCATCTACTTTCTTCCATCATCACGCGAAACATAGTTTCTATATTACAGGTAGACCGTACGTTCGGTAGTTGAGTAGTCGGTTGGTGTATTCCTGTGGCCTCATTCAACGAATTATCAATACTCATATCGGTACGGTTATTTGGGATATGATATTATATAAATATATATCTATATATATTAGGGTACTGAAGGTCTATTCTTTTCGGCTAATATACGCTTGTAATATACGTAAAGGCAAACCTGATATTTTATGTTATTTCAATAACTGAAACAACCTTTTTCTCGTACAACAATTATTCTTTGGAAATGTAATTTATTTATAAATATTATTCTTTGCATTGCATTATATTTACAATATTTATTGCACACCGTACACGAAAATATTTTAAATAAGAAAGAATGAAATTTTAAATCTATGCGTTTCGTCTTGAAACCGTCCGCCAGAACTCATCAGTGGGTCACAGAAGGTCCCTGTCCCAGACACACAAGACAATATTATGGAATCAAAATAATGATAAACTTAAATTTCGGTATCGAAAGAACGAACGAACGGAGCCTTTATAAGTACACGTAAGGTGTAAAATCTGATTGCGGATGTTATAGTGCCCCCTAACATCAGAGAATGTACTATGGACACAATTTTAAACCAAAGTCCTGTTATTATTAAATATATAATATTTCTCGCCTAGGCAAAAGTTTTTATGTTAACCACTCTCGGGCTTCGGCTGACGACTCATATCCATTAAGTTCGTTTATATTGTTACTAAGTTCTGGGATTACCTGGTAATTTTGTGAAGGCACAGCAATAGGTGCCATATTATTATGCTGTTGGTTAGGGTTTATATCAAGCCGATTGATAAAACGTTCTAAGAGTAAGCCACGTTGAGTGTCGCGCTGTCTACTTTCTTCCATCATCACGCGAAACATAGTTTCTATATTACAGGTAGACCGTACGTTCGGTGGTTATGTAGTCGGTTGGTGTATTCCTGTGGCCTCATTCAACGAATTCTCAATACTCATATCGCTATGGTTATTTGGGATATTGTATTATATAAATATATATCTATATAGATTAGGGTACTGAAGGTGTATTCTTTTTGGCTAATATACGCTTGTAATATTCGTAAAGGCATACCTGATATTTTATGTTATTTCAATAACTGAAACAACCTTTTTCTCGTACAACAATTATTCTTTGGAAATGTAATTATTTATAAATATTATTCTTTGCATTGCATTATATTTGCAATATTTATTGCACACCGTACAACGAAAATATTTTAAATAAGAAAGAATGAAATTTTAAATCTATGGGGTATTCCACGTGAAGTGGTCCGATCAAAATTTTAAAATGCACCAAATCTTGGGTACACTTTGCAAATGTTTTTCAGAATACAGAAAAAAAATTTTTAGGTACTGGAATCTATTTGCTCAAAAGTTATTCTAACCTCAAAAACTGAATTTTTCCATATTTTTTTCAACACCCAGCTGGGTTTACCGCTATATAACTCAAAATCTAACAACTTTTACTATAGAACATTATACGTAACATTCGTTGCTAATTATATCTAGAATTTATTCTTCTGGGATAGAATTTCTAATCTCAATGTCAATGTTACATAAACTACATGTCAATATTCAACTTAAAAAAAGTGCAAGTGCGCCACAATTGATTTTTTTATCCAAAAGTCTAAAAGAAAGCTTGGAGCAATACCTATCAAATGGTCTGTAGCATTTTTATGGCCTTCAATTCTGTAAAAAGTTATGATAATTTAAAGAAAGACAAAAAATTCACAAAAATTAACATGGTATTTCCCATTTAAATTTTTAAAAAAATTTCGTGTTTCTTTAAATTGTCATAACTTTTTACAGAATTGGAGGCCATAAAAATGCTACAGACCATTTGAAAGGTATTGCTCCAAGCTTCTTTTAGACTTTTGGATGACAAAAGTAAACAAATACACATTCTTTCAAGTTATGTTCACAACTTTTTTTTTGCGCACGGAAAAAATACATATATTATGCATTCTTGAAAAAACAATTTTAAAATATATATATATATATATATATATTAGGGTACTGAAGGTGTATTCTTTTTGGCTAATATACGCTTGTAATATACGTAAAGGCAAACCTGATATTTTATGTTATTTCAATAACTGAAACAACCTTTTTCTCGTACAACAATTATTCTTTGGAAATGTAATTATTTATAAATATTATTCTTTGCATTGCATTATATTTACAATATTTATTGCACACCGTACACGAAAATATTTTAAATAAGAAAGAATGAAATTTTAAATCTATGCGTTTCGTCTTGAAACCGTCCGCCAGAACTCATCAGTGGGTCACAGAAGGTCCCTGTCCCAGACACACAAGACAATATTATGGAATCAAAATAATGATAAACTTAAATTTCGGTATCGAAAGAACGAACGAACGGAGCCTTTATAAGTACACGTAAGGTGTAAAATCTGATTGCGGATGTTATAGTGCCCCCTAACATCAGAGAATGTACTATGGACACAATTTTAAACCAAAGTCCTGTTATTATTAAATATATAATATTTCTCGCCTAGGCAAAAGTTTTTATGTTAACCACTCTCGGGCTTCGGCTGACGACTCATATCCATTAAGTTCGTTTATATTGTTACTAAGTTCTGGGATTACCTGGTAATTTTGTGAAGGCACAGCAATAGGTGCCATATTATTATGCTGTTGGTTAGGGTTTATATCAAGCCGATTGATAAAACGTTCTAAGAGTAAGCCACGTTGAGTGTCGCGCTGTCTACTTTCTTCCATCATCACGCGAAACATAGTTTCTATATTACAGGTAGACCGTACGTTCGGTGGTTATGTAGTCGGTTGGTGTATTCCTGTGGCCTCATTCAACGAATTCTCAATACTCATATCGCTATGGTTATTTGGGATATTGTATTATATAAATATATATCTATATATATTAGGGTACTGAAGGTGTATTCTTTTTGGCTAATATACGCTTGTAATATTCGTAAAGGCATACCTGATATTTTATGTTATTTCAATAACTGAAACAACCTTTTTCTCGTACAACAATTATTCTTTGGAAATGTAATTATTTATAAATATTATTCTTTGCATTGCATTATATTTGCAATATTTATTGCACACCGTACACGAAAATATTTTAAATAAGAAAGAATGAAATTTTAAATCTATGGGGTATTCCACGTGAAGTGGTCCGATCAAAATTTTAAAATGCACCAAATCTTGGGTACACTTTGCAAATGTTTTTCAGAATACAGAAAAAAATTTTTAGGTACTGGAATCTATTTGCTCAAAAGTTATTCTAACCTCAAAAACTGAATTTTTCCATATTTTTTTCAACACCAGCTGGGTTTACCGCTATATAACTCAAAATCTAACAACTTTTACTATAGAACATTATACGTAACATTCGTTGCTAATTATATCTAGAATTTATTCTTCTGGGATAGAATTTCTAATCTCAATGTCAATGTTACATAAACTACATGTCAATATTCAACTTAAAAAAAGTGCAAGTGCGCCACAATTGATTTTTTTATCCAAAAGTCTAAAAGAAAGCTTGGAGCAATACCTATCAAATGGTCTGTAGCATTTTTATGGCCTTCAATTCTGTAAAAAGTTATGATAATTTAAAGAAAGACAAAAAATTCACAAAAATTAACATGGTATTTCCCATTTAAATTTTTAAAAAAATTTCGTGTTTCTTTAAATTGTCATAACTTTTTACAGAATTGGAGGCCATAAAAATGCTACAGACCATTTGAAAGGTATTGCTCCAAGCTTTCTTTTAGACTTTTGGATGAAAAAATCAAAGGTGGCGCACTTGTACTTTTTTCAAGTTGAATATTGACATGTAGTTTATGTAACATTGACCTTGAGATTAGAAATTCTAACCCAGAAGAATAAATTCTAGATATAATTAGCAACGAATGTTACATATAATGTTCTATAGTAAAAGTTGATAGATTTTGAGTTATATAGCGGTAAACCCAGCTGGTGTTGAAAAAAATATGGAAAAATTCAGTTTTTGAGGTTAGAATAACTTTTGAGCAAATAGATTCCAGTACCTAAAAATTTTTTTCTATATTCTGAAAAACATTTGCAAACTGTACCCTAAATTTGGTGCATTTTAAAATTTTGATCGGACCACTTCACGTGGAATACCTCCTATGCGTTTCGTCTTGAAACCGTCCGCCAGAACTCATCAGTGGGTCACAGATGGTCCCTGTCCCAGACACACAAGACAATATTATGGAATCAAAATAATGATAAACTTAAATTTCGGTATCGAAAGAACGAACGAACGGAGCCTTTATAAGTACACGTAAGGTGTAAAATCTGATTGCGGATGGGATAGTGCCCCCTAACATCAGAGAATGTACTATGGACACAATTTTAAACCAAAGTCCTGTTATTATTAAATATATAATATTTCTCGCCTAGGCAAAAGTTTTTATGTTAACCACTCTCGGGCTTCGGCTGACGACTCATATCCATTAAATTCGTTTATATTGTTACTAAGATCTGGCATTACCTGGTAATTTTGTGGGGGCACAGCAATAGGTGCAATATTATTATGTTGTTGGTTAGGGTTAATATCAAGCCGATTGATTAAACGTTCTAAGAGTAAGCCACGTTGAGTGTCGCGCCGTCTACTTTCTTCCATCATCACGCGAAACATAGTTTCTATATTACAGGTAGACCGTACGTTCGGTGGTTATGTAGTCGGTTGGTGTATTCCTGTGGCCTCATTCAACGAATTATCAGTACTCATATCGGTACGGTTATTTGGGATATGATATTATATAAATATATATCTATATATATTAGGGTACTGAAGGTCTATTCTTTTCGGCTAATATACGCTTGTAATATTCGTAAAGGCAAACCTGATATTTTATGTTATTTCAATAACTGAAACAACCTTTTTCTCGTACAACAATTATTCTTTGGAAATGTAATTTATTTATAAATATTATTCTTTGCATTGCATTATATTTACAATATTTATTGCACACCGTACACGAAAATATTTTAAATAAGAAAGAAAGAAATTTTAAATCTATGAATTTCGTCTTGGGACCGTCCGCCAGGGTAGCCAGTTGGCGATTTTTTCTCTTTGTTGCTCTTGCTTAATAAACATCAATATACGTAAGAGAGAAAAGGATAAAAATCGCCAACTGGTCACTCTGCCGTCCGCCAGAACTCATCAGTGGGGCGCAGATGGTCCCTGTCCCAGACACACAAGACAATATTATGGAATCAAAATAATGATAAACTTAATTTCGGTATCGAAAGATCGAACGAACGGAGCCTTTATAAGTACACGTAAGGTGTAAAATCTGATTGCGGATGGGATAGTGCCCCCTAACATCAGAGAATGTACTATGGACACAATTTTAAACCTAAGTCCTGTTATTATTAAATATAATATTTCTCGCCTAGGCAAAAGTTTTTATGTTAACCACTCTCGGGCTTCGGCTGACGACTCATATCCATTAAATTCGTTTATATTGTTACTAAGATCTGGCATTACCTGGTAATTTTGTGGGGGCACAGCAATAGGTGCAATATTATTATGTTGTTGGTTAGGGTTAATATCAAGCCGATTGATTAAACGTTCTAAGAGTAAGCCACGTTGAGTGTCGCGCCGTCTACTTTCTTCCATCATCACGCGAAACATAGTTTCTATATTACAGGTAGACCGTACGTTCGGTGGTTATGTAGTCGGTTGGTGTATTCCTGTGGCCTCATTCAACGAATTATCAGTACTCATATCGGTACGGTTATTTGGGATATGATATTATATAAATATATATCTATATATTAGGGTACTGAAGGTCTATTCTTTTCGGCTAATATACGCTTGTAATATTCGTAAAGGCAAACCTGATATTTTATGTTATTTCAATAACTGAAACAACCTTTTTCTCGTACAACAATTATTCTTTGGAAATGTAATTTATTTATAAATATTATTCTTTGCATTGCATATATTTACAATATTTATTGCACACCGTACACGAAATATTTTAAATAAGAAAGAAAGAAATTTTAAATCTATGAATTTCGTCTTGGGACCGTCCGCCAGGGTAGCCAGTTGGCGATTTTTTCTCTTTGTTGCTCTTGCTTAATAAACATCAATATACGTAAGAGAGAAAAGGATAAAAATCGCCAACTGGTCACTCTGCCGTCCGCCAGAACTCATCAGTGGGGCGCAGATGGTCCCTGTCCCAGACACACAAGACAATATTATGGAATCAAAATAATGATAAACTTAATTTCGGTATCGAAAGATCGAACGAACGGAGCCTTTATAAGTACACGTAAGGTGTAAAATCTGATTGCGGATGGGATAGTGCCCCCTAACATCAGAGAATGTACTATGGACACAATTTTAAACCTAAGTCCTGTTATTATTAAATATATAATATTTCTCGCCCAGGCAAAAGTTTTTATGTTAACCTCTCTCGGGCTTCGGCTGACGACTCATTTCCATTAAATTCGTTTATATTGTTACTAAGATCTGGGATTACCTGGTAATTTTGTGGAGGCACAGCAATAGGTGCCATATTATTATGTTGTTGGTTAGGGTTTATATCAAGCCGATTGATTAAACGTTCTAAGAGTAAGCCACGTTGAGTGTCGCGCCGACTACTTTCTTCCATCATCACGCGAAATACAGTTTCTATATTACAGGTAGACCGTACGTTCGGTGGTTGAGTAGTCGGTTGGTGTATTCCTGTGGCCTCATTCAACGAATTATCAATACTCATATCGCTATGGTTATTTGGGATATTATATTATATATATATATATAACATATATATATAACATATATATGACATATATATATATAAAACATATATATATGTTGAATTCTGAAGTCGTAGACACGGCGGCGGCGGCGGCGGCGAAATATTTATTTATCTCTCTATAATATATAAATATTTCGCCGCCGCCGCCGTGTCTAAGAATTCAGGATTCAACATGTATATACATATATATGTTTTATATATATATGTCATATATATGTTATTTATATATGACATATATATGTTATATATATGTTATATGTATATGTCATATATATGTTATATATATATGTCATATATATGTTATATATATGTTATATGTATATGTCATATATATGTTATATATATATGTCATATATATGTGTGTGTGTGTGTGTGTGTGTGTGTGTGTGTGTGTGTGTTCGCGGGGGGAGGCACGGCTAGATTAGCCCACTACTGTTGCTATCGCAACTCTTCAATCCTAGTCTTTTCTGTTGAGACCCAGCCTGTCCACTACGGACGTACAGAGGGTCACTACCGCGTTCCATCCCTCCTGGGAGCCAAGCAGGCACGCCCCGATGCCCTGAGAGGTGAGGGGACCGCTCCAAGTGATTTGAAACTTGTCCCGTTCCATTACGGTCCGCAATGACCATCGGTTATGGCAGCGATTCTCTTCTACGCGTCGCCCACCCTCACGGTGTCTTTCAGCTCTCTCGGCTGCCAGGAGGTCGAAGGGGGCGGTCCCCGCGATCACCGAGAGCGCAATGTCAGATACGGTTCGGTACGCCCGGGCCACCCTTAGCGCAGCTATCCTGCAGGCTCTCTGACACGGAGCACCAAAGCTCTTGTGCCTGTTCAGGGCATCAGCCCAGATAGGAGCTCCGTATAAAATTACGGAGCTCACCACCGAGGCAAGGAGAGACCTTCGCGGTTGCTGGGGTTCCCCGATGTTGGGCATGATGCCCGCCAGCGCACGGGCCACCTTTGCCGCCTTTGAGCCTGCGTTCGCGAGATGGTGTTTAAACGACAGCCGCGCGTCTAGTGTGACCCCTAAATACTTCAACGTTTTCACCGACCGTATCCGTTTTTTACCTACCGTGAAGGTGGCGGTCCTCTCCTTTTTTGTGCGAGAGATGAGCACCGCCTCCGTTTTTTCCGCCGCCAGACTAAGTCCGTGGTCTCTCAACCAAGTGGCGACCACTTCTATAGAGACGTCTCCGAGATATTCGATCTCTTCGACACTCTTTGCGACCACCACTAGCGCCACGTCGTCCGCGAAAGCCACCATCGAGACACCCTCCGGAAGTTGCTGCCTAAGCAGGCCGTCATAGACAACGTTCCAGAGTAGGGGCCCAATGACCGAACCCTGCGGCACGCCTCCCGTGATGTTGTGGGAGTGCACACCGTCGTCGGTGTCGTAGAGCAGAGTACGGTCAGTCAGGTAACTCGAGGTGACCTCCCTGAGATAGAGTGGCACTTGGAAGTGCTGCAGGGACATCATGATGTCGTCCCATCTGGCAGAGTTGAAGGCATTCCGGATGTCCAAGGTGATGATGGCACACATCCGCCTTGCCCTCCGACCAGCATTGATGGCGTTTGTGGCTATGCCAACAACTCTGCCTACAGCATCCATGGTCGATCGACCCTTTCGGAAGCCGAACTGGTTGTCGGAGAGGTCTCCGGCCCGACCGATGGCCTCTGCAAGCGTGGCGCAGATCACCCGCTCCAGGAGCTTCCCGACTATATCCAGTAGACAGAGCGGGCGGTAAGATGATGGCTCCTCCAGGGGTTTGTTTCCCTTTGGTAGGAGTACCAGCCTCTGCGTCTTCGACTGGGCCGGGAAGCAACCTCCTCTTATGCATGCGTTGAATGCGTCCAGGAACAAGCCCGGAGCACTCATCGCCGCTGTCTTGACGGCCAGGCCAGGTATTCCGTCAGGCCCTGGGGCTTTACGTACGGAAATACCCTTAGCGGCCATCCTCAGTTCGGCTTCACTAATGTCTGGCGACTTGGCTGCACCAATGGTGGCCATCAGGCCCGTCTCTGCTGCCCTTTTCCGATGTTCTGGAAACAGGTGGCGGACGACTCCGTCCAGAAAAACTGGGTCGGTGGGTGCAACAGCTCCCCCGGGGTTGATCTTAATCATAACCGTTTTATACGGTCTGCCCCAGGGGTCGTGGTCCACCTCCTCACAGAGCTCCCGCCAACACCTTCTCTTGGCAGCCTTGATGGCCACCTTGAGATCCCTCCGCTTTTGTTCGTATTCTGCGGAACGATCTTGGAACCGCGGTGTTCCCCTCGCTCTTTGGTGCAGCCTTCTGGCACGCAGGCACTCACGTCTCTTTTCTGCGATGCCCTCACTCCACCATATTATCGGTGGGCGGCCGCGAGGGTTAAACTTCACGGCCATAGAGGCATCGCAAGCCGCTGTTAGGGCATTCGTGAGGCCTCGTGCTTTTTCTTCGGCGGTTCCCTCCACTTTTGCCCCCTCAAGGGAGCAGAGGAACGTCTCACGATCAAACGTGGCTGGTGCCCATCTCTCTCTTGCTCCTCTTCCTGCTCTCTTTGACCTTCCGCTGGTCAGCTGGAGCTGGTACACAAGTGCTTGGTGGTCACTACCCGTGTAACGGACCCGAACGCAGTAGTTTTGCAAATATCAAATCTCTGCACGACACACTTTGCGGTTGCAGAAGTTTCGATACCATATAAGGTATATCTTATAAGTGGATACTTCCAACTAAAGGATGATATCGAAGTGCATCTTAACACGCTGCAAACAATTATTAATGCACTGGAAGGAAAGAACTTTATCATTGGTATCGACTCTAATGCCCGATCAGCCTTATGGGGTCCAGTAGACACAGACGCAAAAGGAGAAAAGCTAGAGGAGTTCATTATCCAGAATAATTTGTGTGTAATAAATGACCCTAATAGCATAGCAACAGTTGCAAGTGAAGTTGGAGAAGGACACGTAGATGTAACAATAGCCTCACCTAATATGATCGAGAGAATACATAACTGGAAAGTTCAAAAGAACTGGACTTCCAGCGATCATAGGACTATAACGTTCGAAATAGGAGAAATGGCTGTAAGTGGGAGATACAGAAACAGCGAAAATATGAGGCGTTACATGACTAGCAAGGCTAATTGGGGTTTATTTGTACACACTCTAAGAGAAAACTGGAAACCAATTCCGAACTATCACGATACGGGCTCAACGATCGCCGGCTTGAGAAACATAACCAAAGGCATAAGGATGGCATGTGACAAAGCCATACCAACAAAGAACAAATCAAATAGGAAAGTCCCATGGTGGAATGAAGAACTGACTCAGGCCAAAAAATACACGAACAAACTGAGACGGCAATTTCAAAAGGAAAGAAACCCAGAACAGAGAGAGTATAAGAAAAGGGTTTATAAGACGGCCAAGAGACAGTATACAAGGCAAATTGACTCGACAAAGACCCATAAATGGCAAGAGTTCGTAACTAGACAAGGCAATGACAATCCATGGAGCTTACCGTACAAACTGGCCGCCAAAAAGGCAAGGATTAGGGACATCGCAAGTAACATCCTAACAGATAGTGGATACACGGTGACTTGGGAAGAAACAGCAAAACAGATTCTAGACCGACTGTTTCCCGACGATGAAATATACTCAGAGACACAAGAGCAAGCGAATATAAGGCTGCAGAACAACAGATATACAGACGAATACAGAGAAACGGAGGAGTTTACAATAACAGAGATGGTACAAGTGGTAAAGAAAATGAAGCCAGGTAAAGCTCCAGGAACAGACTGTTTCGATCTGATAATAATTAAAAGTGCTCTAGAGGTAGTCGGCGAAGATCTGTTAAAGTTGTACAATAGCTGTTTAAAGTATCCAGTAGACAGAGCGGGCGGTAAGATGATGGCTCCTCCAGGGGTTTGTTTCCCTTTGGTAGGAGTACCAGCCTCTGCGTCTTCGACTGGGCCGGGAAGCAACCTCCTCTTATGCATGCGTTGAATGCGTCCAGGAACAAGCCCGGAGCACTCATCGCCGCTGTCTTGACGGCCAGGCCAGGTATTCCGTCAGGCCCTGGGGCTTTACGTACGGAAATACCCTTAGCGGCCATCCTCAGTTCGGCTTCACTAATGTCTGGCGACTTGGCTGCACCAATGGTGGCCATCAGGCCCGTCTCTGCCTGCCCTTTTCCGATGTTCTGGAACAGGTGGCGGACGACTCCGTCCAGAAAAACTGGGTCGGTGGGTTGCAACAGCTCCCCCGGGGTTGATCTTAATCATAACCGTTTTATACGGTCTGCCCCAGGGGTCGTGGTCCACCTCCTCACAGAGCTCCCGCCAACACCTTCTCTTGGCAGCCTGATGGCCACCTTGAGATCCCTCCGCTTTTGTTCGTATTCTGCGGAACGATCTTGGAACCGCGGTGTTCCCCTCGCTCTTTGGTGCAGCCTTCTGGCACGCAGGCACTCACGTCTCTTTTCTGCGATGCCCTCACTCCACCATATTATCGGTGGGCGGCCGCGAGGGTTAAACTTCACGGCCATAGAGGCATCGCAAGCCGCTGTTAGGGCATTCGTGAGGCCTCGTGCTTTTTTCTTCGGCGGTTCCCTCCACTTTTGCCCCCTCAAGGGAGCAGAGGAACGTCTCACGATCAAACGTGGCTGGTGCCCATCTCTCTCTTGCTCCTCTTCCTGCTCTCTTTGACCTTCCGCTGGTCAGCTGGAGCTGGTACACAAGTGCTTGGTGGTCACTACCCGTGTAACGGACCCGAACGCAGTAGTTTTGCAAATATCAAATCTCTGCACGACACACTTTGCGGTTGCAGAAGTTTCGATACCATATAAGGTATATCTTATAAGTGGATACTTCCAACTAAAGGATGATATCGAAGTGCATCTTAACACGCTGCAAACAATTATTAATGCACTGGAAGGAAAGAACTTTATCATTGGTATCGACTCTAATGCCCGATCAGCCTTATGGGGTCCAGTAGACACAGACGCAAAAGGAGAAAAGCTAGAGGAGTTCATTATCCAGAATAATTTGTGTGTAATAAATGACCCTAATAGCATAGCAACAGTTGCAAGTGAAGTTGGAGAAGGACACGTAGATGTAACAATAGCCTCACCTAATATGATCGAGAGAATACATAACTGGAAAGTTCAAAAGAACTGGACTTCCAGCGATCATAGGACTATAACGTTCGAAATAGGAGAAATGGCTGTAAGTGGGAGATACAGAAACAGCGAAAATATGAGGCGTTACATGACTAGCAAGGCTAATTGGGGTTTATTTGTACACACTCTAAGAGAAAACTGGAAACCAATTCCGAACTATCACGATACGGGCTCAACGATCGCCGGCTTGAGAAACATAACCAAAGGCATAAGGATGGCATGTGACAAAGCCATACCAACAAAGAACAAATCAAATAGGAAAGTCCCATGGTGGAATGAAGAACTGACTCAGGCCAAAAAATACACGAACAAACTGAGACGGCAATTTCAAAAGGAAAGAAACCCAGAACAGAGAGAGTATAAGAAAAGGGTTTATAAGACGGCCAAGAGACAGTATACAAGGCAAATTGACTCGACAAAGACCCATAAATGGCAAGAGTTCGTAACTAGACAAGGCAATGACAATCCATGGAGCTTACCGTACAAACTGGCCGCCAAAAAGGCAAGGATTAGGGACATCGCAAGTAACATCCTAACAGATAGTGGATACACGGTGACTTGGGAAGAAACAGCAAAACAGATTCTAGACCGACTGTTTCCCGACGATGAAATATACTCAGAGACACAAGAGCAAGCGAATATAAGGCTGCAGAACAACAGATATACAGACGAATACAGAGAAACGGAGGAGTTTACAATAACAGAGATGGTACAAGTGGTAAAGAAAATGAAGCCAGGTAAAGCTCCAGGAACAGACTGTTTCGATCTGATAATAATTAAAAGTGCTCTAGAGGTAGTCGGCGAAGATCTGTTAAAGTTGTACAATAGCTGTTTAAAGTATGGCATCTTTCCGAACATGTGGAAAGTTGGAAAGGTCATAACTATTAAAAAATGAATCGATAAAGATCCAAGTCTCCTAAGCTCGTATAGACCAATATGCCTTTTATCTATACTAGGCAAAATACTGGAAGGATTGATAATCAGAAAACTGGAGAAAGTAGTGGAACCCAGTCTTTCAGATAAACAATACGGCTTCAGGAAGAATAGATCCACAGAAGATGCGATTGTCTATGTAGTTAATAAAGTGAAGCAATCCAACAAGAAGTACGTAATCATAATGTTTCTTGACATTAAGGGAGCATTTGATAACGTATGGTGGCCAGGAGTACTGGAAAAGCTAAGACACATGAGATGCCCATGGAGACTGTATGAAATAATTAGGGATTACCTCTCTAATAGGAAAGTAATTATTTCCGAAGGTGGCAACTCTGCGAGCAAAGATGTGACAAAAGGTTGTCCCCAGGGCTCACTACTGGGGCCAATACTATGGAACGTAGTGTTCGACGAAATACTTCACGCATTAGAAAGAGAAGGACATGAGACGATAGCCTATGCTGACGATCAGGCAGTGATAGTAGAAGGAGACTCCAGGAGAGAACTAGAAATAAGAGGACAAGCTGCAATTGACATGATAGAGAGATGGAGCAAAAAGGTCAAAATGAAACATGCACCAGATAAATGCGGCATGCTCTTAGCCAAGGGAACATTCCATGAAAAATGTTACCCAGTAATTAAAATAAATGGCAAGAGAATTAAAAGACAGGAACCAGTAAAATATCTGGGAGTTTCTTTTGGCAAAGGCTTAAGTGTGCAGCTTCATGTCACGGAGATCTCAATGAAAACCAGAGGAATCTTCCAAAGGTTAGCAAGATTAGCTAGAGATGAGTGGGGCTTAGGCTATCGTTCTCTAGAAATAATATACAAAGGGGTATACATACCAATCATAACGTACGCAGCAGCAGGATGGTTTAAACTCGCAAATAATGTCCAAAAGAAAAAGCTCATAATGTCACAGAGATTTGCTCTAATGAAGACAACGGGAGCATATAGAACCACTTCGGCTGAGTCCATCACAATGATAACGGGTCACTTGCCGATAGATCTGGAATGTGAGAAAAGAATAGGAATGTATTACATAAGGAAGAACAAGGCATTTAAATACATGGAATTCACATACCAGACGGTGGAGAATCCTCTACCAGGCAATGAATGGAAAAGGAAATACAATGCAAAGTGTGAATTGGACAAGGAATTGAGGAAAGTGTGGCAGTCGAGGTGGGATAATTCTATAAAGGGCAGACATACATAAGAGATAATGCCAAACGTGGAAGAAAGAAGGAAAAAGACGTGGCTTAAACCGAGCAAGTACCTAATGCAAATACTCAGTGGACATGGAAGTTTTCAAACTTTCAGATTGCGATTTAACTTTGTAGAATCAGACCTGTGTAGCTGCGGAGAGACAGACTTCCCGGAACATGTTATATGGAAATGCGTGAAGTACGAACAAATAAGACTAAAGCACATGCAGGAGACAGAGGCAGGAATGAGAGACACAAAAGCCTTATTGGAAACAAAGGAAGGGACCGAGAGGCTGACAAGGATGACAAAAGAAATCTTGCTCGCAAAGGATGCTACGGAAATTCTAGAAAGAGATTTAGTCGTAGAAATAGTGGAAACTGAGGAAGCAGAAGAGTTAAGGGAAGAGAATGAGTGAGTAGCTTAGGGATAGACAATATTCCAGAAAGTAGATAGATAAGAGAAAAAGGAGAGAGAAAAAGGAAAAGCATAAGTGAGAAGGGAATGAAAGTGGCTAAGTTAGAAAGAATTCCATTATAACTAACAAATGGAAGAATAGGAAAGGAAATAGATACAGAGGTAATCGAGATAGCTTATCATACTAGACAATAGGTAAACTAACATTTTCTATTAGATAGAATATAACTGACGAGAATGAATGACGATGAAAGAGGAAAAATGGCAATAGAGAGAAAGTAGAAAGAATGAAGATGAAAGATTAAGTCTGAAAGATAGTATGAAAGAGTATGAAAGTTAGGGAGAATGAACGGACGCTAGGTAGGAACTCCTTCTTTTATAAAAGTAGATGAGAAATGAAAGTAGGGAAGAAAGAAGAGAGAAGAGGAAGAGAGAAGATATTAGGAAGAAAGAAGAATAGAGTAGGAAGAGAAGGAAGAGAGAAGAAAGACGTAGCAAAAATAGAAAGTCCTAGTCCCTAGTTCCCCAAAAGTTAAAAGAATAAATAAAGTAAAAAGGAATAAAAATAAAAAACAAAACCGAAGCACAAGAGAGAACATAGAAAGAGTTGAATCGCAAGAAAAGGAAAAGACAAATGCGAACTCTGGAAAGTTCCGTAGTCCAAAAACCGTCACAGTCTAAGATAAGGAAGACAAGCAGATAGCAAAAGAGACGTGACAAGGACGACCGCCGGTATGCCAGAGGCGAGGTACGGCGGCAATGATCGATGCGTTAGGCATCGATCAAGCTCGGTTTTTTTTTTTTTTTTTTTTTTTTTTTTTTTTTTTTTTTTTTACCCGTGTAACGATCGCTAACTTTCCAGCCGAGTCCCCCTCTCCCCATCAATCTAGGATCGACGAAGGTGAGGTCGACTATGGACGACTTGCCGGCTTTTGTGAAAGTCGGGGTTGTCCCTGTGTTAGCGATCTCCAGCCCCAGTAGAGCGAACGCCTCGAGAAGTGCGCGACCACGCGCGTTGGTCTTGGCGCTACCCCATTCCGTCGCCCAAGCATTAAAGTCCCCACCGATTGCCACCGGTAGCCGTGAGGACCGAGCACTGGTGACGACTGCATCCAGAGATCTCGCAAAGTCCTCGGTGGAATCGCTGGGCGGGAAGTAGCAGCTGTACATGCGTACCCCCGCCATCGACCATCTTTCTGGAGATGTGTATATTTCCACATACCTAGATGGCCGCCTTACCCGTGGCATCCCTTACCCAGTTCGACTTCTCGAGATCCCGGAACTCCTCGCTGATGATCGCTACGTCCGCTCTCTCCTCTCTGACCAGCTGGGACAGCAGGTCCTGGGCCACAGCGCAGTGGTTGACGTTTATTTGGAGCACCTTAATCATTTTTGATGTGTGCTCCTTCCTCATGCGAGGTCTTGGCTTTGGCATCGCAGTTCACTGCTTTGTGGCCCTCTTGGCCGCACCGATAGCATCGCGCTGACCGGTCGACTGCGCTCTTGCACTCCCTCGCGATGTGTCCCGATTCGTGGCATCGATAGCAGCGCGAGGATACCTCTCGCAGTCGAACTCTGCAATTTACCCATCCGATCCGGAACTTCCCGTCTTGCAGCAGTTTTTTGGCTGCTACTGCCGGAAGCTGGATGGTCGCAGCTAGGGTGCCACTGTAGGACCCCCTGGTTTTAATATTATCCGGGAATACCACATTTGGCCCGATCTTTGCCGCAATCGCTGCGGCCACCTCCGTTGTTGTCGTGGACTCGTCCATGTCCCTGATGGTGATGGACACTTTGTGAGTAAACAGCTGGACCTCTGCTGACCCACTCAGGGTGGACGAGACCACTGTCCTCAGCTCCGCCGTTTCCATTCCGGGTCGCCCCAGTTCGAGGAGGAGCTCTCCAGCCCTGGTGCGCCTGATACGCGTGACCCGTTCTCCTAGGGTCTTTAATTCCGGTGCAGCCTTGACCTTTCGGAGAATGTCAGCGTAGGAAGAGCCCCCGCTAGATGTCTTGATCTTGATGGCATCTGGGCGTGGGGGTCTTACCCCGGCCTTAGGCTCTGCCGTGCCTTTGGCCGGTTTGCTGGCACGTTTCTGCTGTTCTTGCTGCTTCGGCTGGCTGTCCTTCATCTTCTTCTTCTTTTTGCCCTTCTTCACTACCGTGGCCCAGTCAGGGACCTTTGACTGGTTCCCACCGGTCTCAGGAACGGATGGCGAAGCATCTGCTGGCCCACCATTGTTAGTGGGCTGCTTTGACCCCTTCTTCCTTTTCTCCGGGGGTTGCTGTGGTGGTGAGGGCTTTTCCCTTTCCACCGGCCTCCTTTGACGCACTTCAGCGCGAAAGATGGGCGACGTTTGGCACGTACCATCCCTACGCGCATCCGCCATTTTAGTTTTCGGCGCTGTCACACACACAGCGTGTTCACCCGCGCGTATTCATTGAGAGCTCTGCTGGTTGCTCTCGCCATACTCTTCAGCTCTTTGTGGATATTGTTCTTATTAAGAACAAACTCCACCAGGGTATCTACCTTCTCACGCAGACGGAGAAAAGCTCTGTCAGCGTCACTCGACATCCCAGTCGAGGGCAGGTCACACGTAGCATTAGATGCTACAGAGACCGAGTGACCAACCTTCGCAGCACTTACCATTTTAACGGTGTGAGTTTGGTCCCCCCCAAAATCCTTGGGACCAGCACTGACCACCGGGGCTTTCACCCGATCGGAATCAGTGGCGGGATTTGACAGGATTGCCATGCCCGCTTGGGGTAGTGTTATTTTCAGATCACTATCCATACTTGGTTTAATTTCGGGGTGCCTTCCCCTATCTGGTTTTGGTTCGCCCCGAATATTTGTTTTCTTCGGTACCATCCATATCTGGAAAGCATTCCCCTATCCACCACCTAGGGAGGCGCCACGATGCGGGACCAGCAAACCCGGCACGGGGTGTGTGTGTGTGTGTGTGTGTGTGTATGTGTGTGTGTGCGTGCGTGCGCGCGTGTGCGTGCGTGAGTGTGTTTGTTTATGTGTTATGCCCTAAAATACATGAAAATTAGTGATTTAATGAAGTTTATGAGGCATAACTTACAACAGCGGTCTTGGCCAATAAGCTAACCACCGCCATTCGAAAGCTCTCGAAAAATGTGATCTTTTAAGCGATGCTAGATCAAAATCGATTGTGGCGTGGTCGCCTTTTTTTGATATTCAATATTTCCGGGCGTTATATTTTTTCGAGATTTTAAAATTAAGAATTGGAACCCAGGTAGATAAGTTCTAAAGATTATTTTGAACAAAAGTTGTTTATAATGTATTTTCAAAAAAATCAATAGATTTTGAGATAAATGGCTTTAAATATAATAATTTTTCTAAAAATTTGAAAAATTTCCACTTTTCATGGTCGAATAACTCTTAAGCAAATTATTTTTAAAACCTAAAAATTTTTTTCTATCTTCTGGAAGATATTTCCAGCCTGTTCTCAAATTTTGGAGCGATTTAAAATTTTCATCGTACCACTTGACGCGAAATAGCCCATATCTATATATATTTTAAATTTGTTTTTTCAAGAATAGATAATATATGTATTTTTTCCGTGCGCAAAAAAAAGTTGTGAATATAACTTGAAAGAATGTATATTAGTTTACTTATTCCTGATAAAACTCATAAAATAAAAACGGACCTAAAATTTAATGTAATGTTTTTAAAAAAAATGCACAATTTTTCGAAGATAAAATACATATTAATCAAGTATAACATACACTTTTCCAAATATCTATATGTGAAATATACAATAAGTTAAAAATTATATACATTAATTATTGCATTTTTAAGATAATTCTATTATAAACAGTAATGGCAAAAGAAAATTCAAATTTTAACAGTGACAATATAAAATACGAATTACATTTCAAAAGTTTTTCGAAAATTATTGTTTTAGTAGTATTTAATTTAAATATTATTTAAATCAAAATTTAAAAATTGTATGGATATATAAGTTAGTAGATTACGTATATTTATATAAAACAATATTTTAAATAAACAATTATGTATTTATTAGAAACAAAAGGTTATTTAAGGAATGCCTTTGTTTATAATAATTAAAATAAATATATGGGCTCTGTAACTAAAGGGAAAAATAAATTGGATATACCCTGGTAGAAAATAGCGCAGATTCTGACCAGAATTTCTGGTCAACACATGTTAAATTGGTGTATATCTAGAAATTCTGCAAATTTTCTGAAAAGGATTTCTAGCAATATCTTATTTTCAAAAATGATTACCAGAAATTCTGACCATAAATAGGCTCAATTTTCTACCAGGGTAATTATGGATTAAAACGCAAATTTTGAAAGAGGGTGCAAATTACGAATTACGGGAGAAATGGAAGAAACAGGTTTTTATTTATATACCGCTAAAATGTTATAAATAATTCTTTAAAACTAATACAAAAATTAATTTAATTAAGAAGAAAGTTTTATTACTCTAAAAGTACAAAATATTAATGACATATAGAACTCTTGGCGATGACTTAACTAAATTAATTTTGGGAGGTAAAGTTCTATTTAGATCCGTTTAAAACAATCTAAAATTTTAATAGGTTTTTACTAAATACTACAATTAAGTATATGCACTTTACTATTTTTGGTAAGTTAATTTTTCATTAACACATATATATATTATATATATTACACCGCTGGTGTAATTTATGTCCTAAAATACGTGAAAATTAGTGATTTTATGAGGTTTATGAGGCATAACTTACACCAGCGGTTTTGGCCAATAAGCTAACCCAAGCTATTCGAAAGCTCGCGAAAAATGTGAACTTTTGAGATGTGTTAGATTAAAATCGATTGTGGTGTGGTAGCCTTTTTTTTGATATTCAATATGTCCGGGTGTTCTATCTCTTCGAGATTTTAAAATTAAGTAATGTAACCAGGGTAGATAAGTTCTAAAGATTAATTTAAACAAAAGTTGTTTGTAATGTTTTTCAAAAACATCAACAGATTTTGAGATAAATGGCTTTAAAATAGAAATTTTTCTAAAAAATTGAAAAATTTCCACTTTTCATGGTTGAATAACTCTTAGGTAAATTATTTTTAGCACTTAAATTTTTTTTGTATGTTCTGGAAGATGTTTCCAACCTGTTCTCAAATTTTGGAGCGATTTAAAATTTTCATCGTACCACTTGACGTGAAATAGCCCATATATATGTATATATATATATATATGTATGTATGTAGGTGCGTGCGTGCTTGCGTGTGTGTGTGTGTGTGCGGGGGAGCGTCCGATCCGCCCTACTCCGAAGTTAGCCGTTTGTAAGGGATTCTGCAATAAATAGATGAAAATCATTTCTTTCTTAGCGAATGATTAAGTTAATTTTTGCAGTAAATGATTGAGTAAAACTTAAGGTAGTACTTAAACAAAATTTTCAAGAAATGGATATACACTTGAGTACTCAAGTATATGGTTAAGTAATACTTATGGAATTGCTTCAGTAATTGATTAGAAGCTGATTAAGTAATTACTGAAGAAATTACTTGTGAAATTTCTTAATTTTTGAGATCCTAAAAAAATGTCGAGAAATCAAGAATTCGAGAATTTCGTTATTTTCGTCCCATTTTACCCACCGAAACCACCCTTAATATTTATTCCGGATAAAAAAAAATAATTGAGCACCATTTTTGTATTACAAGAAGTTTACCTTATCAATTTAAAGCGTTCAAGAAGACGCCTTTTTGAGGTATTAAAAAAATGTCGAAAACTCAAGGTTTTCGATATTTTCGGCCCATTTACCCGGGGGAAGTACCCTTAATATTTATTCCGGATAAAAAAATCATTGGGCACCCTTCTTGCGTTACAACAAACTTACCTTTTTGATTTAAAGCATTTAAAAAGACAATTTTTTAAGGTATTAAAAAAAATTTCGAAAAATCGAGGTTTTCGCTGTTTTCGGCCCATTTTACCTCAAATAATTCTTATTGTTAAGGCTAGCCTTCTGTAACGCGTGAGTATAAATGCGTACATTCTAAAGCGCCAACTAGTGGTCACGAGCGACACTACTACGTGTGCGTTTCTCCTAAAAGTCAGTCGACTTGGCACGGTCCAACCGTCCAGTCGTGGCGATCATCTGTACCAACCATAACCTGAATAAACGCTGTTTGATTTGTCAAATTACATGTTGATTTTTATTCAGCGTACACGATATTGTTTGGCTCCACATAGCCCGAACATTATGGTCCTTCGAGCCGGATAATCTTCTCAGCGACCCAACATCGCATCGTTCAATCGCATCGTTCAATCGCATCGTTCGACCGCATCGTCCGACCGCATCGAATTCACCGCTTCGTCTCAAGGTATAACAGTTTGGATCGCGCGAGATATTGCAACAGTAACTATCTCGCACCAGCCGTCACATTTATTTTGCTCGTCAAGAAGAGTCAGGAACATCGACATCGACTCAACGTCGTATTTATAACAAAGCGGCTCATTGCGGCATCGATTCGGAACATCGTAGTGTTCATGAAGCATACTAGCTCCACGCTGTATCACATAGAAAATTCTCGACTACGGGCGGCCATCTTGCCAGTGAATTCCATTCTTCGAGGAACGAGTGTCAACAAATCATCACTTCTCGGAACGAGCTACAGCACGTACTGGTAAACTCGCGTACTTCGTAAATATTATTGCGCCGTGTACAAATTATTATTTAAATAACGTAATCACATACATTTGAATTTATTAGATAAGCGAATTACTTTTTCTTTGTAAATATATCACGAAATTTAGTAACGTTATTTTTGCGAGTAAGTAAAAATAAAATAATAAAAATTCAAAATGTCCGAATTAAAAAATGCGATCGCGCGACGTAAAGTTTTAAAAGGAATATTAACGAGACAAAGGAATTACATAGAAAGTCAAAACGCGCAACAATTCTCGCGACACGAAGCCACAGAGCGGCGACAAAAGTATATCGATACGTACGCGGAATTAGAAACAATTCAAAGCGAAATCGAGGAGCTCGAAGAAGCACACGCTCAAACTCTCCAGAACCCGCGGGTAGAAGAATTGATTCGAACTCAAGAAGAGCTGCGAAAAACTTTCGAAGACGCGTATTTTCAAACGCTCGCGAAGTTTGATGTTATTCTCGACGTAAACCACGCAATCGGGCCAGCCGCAGAACCTGCTAGTAGCATCGGCGCGCCACCAAACGCTCGTCATGATTCAACTATACGTTTGCCAAAACTGGAATTAAAATCATTTTCGGGCTCGTACGAGGAGTGGTGCCCATTTCGAGACACATTTGTCGCGATTATACATTCGAATGATCTAATACCTCCTATTCACAAGTTTCAGTATTTAAATTCCTGCTTGAAAGGTGCCGCCGCCGATGTTATAGAATCGTTGGAAATGACAGATGCAAATTACACTATAGCGTGGGAATTGTTAACCTCTCGATTCGAGAATACGCGTTGGTTAGTACAAGGTCATATACGAGGTATTTTCGAGTTACCGACCGCGCAAAAAGAAAATCGATCTTCGAAATTTACTAGACGGCGTTTTAAAGCACATGCGCGCTCTTAAAGCATTAAGGCGTCCTACCGATACATGGGACGATATAATCATACACTTAATAACCTCAAAACTCGATCCTACAACCGCGAAGAAGTGGGAGACAAGCTTACTCGATCGGAACGTACCGACATTAAAAAATCTTACGGATTTTTTGCAAAAACGCATTCAGGCGCTTGAAGCACTCTCGGCCGTGTGCAATCGAAAATCAAATATTCAAAATAAATTAAACGATAAAACAGCGAGAAAAGTCACTGCACATGCAGCAACAAACGCAACCGAATGCGGTGCCTGCGGGCAAAGTCATTTTTTGTATCAATGTAACAAATTTCGAGATATGTCAACCAATAGCCGCGTATAGCTAATTGACAAATTAGGTTTGTGTCGTAATTGTATGCGCAGTACGCAACATCGCGCGAACAATTGCACTAGTTCTTCTTGTCGCAAATGCAATTATAAACATAATACGCTACTGCATATTTCACGCTCGGACGATAACGTGAAAAAACAAGCCTCTCCTTCTCGAGAGAGCAATTCGACAAATACGCAAAGCAAACCCGAATCTGAAATTTCGAATGCACGTAGTGTATTAAATTGTACTACAACCGCCCCTACAATTTTATTGTCGACAGCCGAAATAAACGTGTTCGATTCAAATAATCGTAAACATTTGGCCCGTGTTTTGCTTGATAGCGGATCTCAGTTAAATTTTATATCGGCTAAGTTCGCGAAGAGGTTAGGATTACCTGCAAAAGCATATTTAACTACCATTACAGGTATAGGTGAGAAAATTACGCAATCCACAAAACAAATTACGGTAAAAATAGGTTCGCGAATAAATAATTATATAGACAAAATCGATTGTGTAATGTTGCCAACAATAACGGGTGTTTTGCCTCAGGAACCGCTCTCGTTAATTAACATTCAAGTACCGAATAACATCGTCTTAGCAGATAATAATTTTCACAAACCGGCTGATATCGATATGATCTTAGGCGCAGAATTATTTTGGCGATTGATTTGTGCTGGACAAATAAAAACAAGCAAAACACAGCCGACATATCAAGAGACATTATTCGGATGGATAGTCTCCGGTGTGACGATTAACTCTGCACAATCGAATGGTGCAAATCGACGGTGTCATTTGTCAATTAATTGCGATATTAACGACTCGTTAAAACAATTTTGGGAAGTCGAGCACGGACTGCTTGATTTTAAAATGTCATGTCAGGAACGCGAATGTGAAGCGCTTTTCGAAAAAACTACGCGTCGAAATGAACAGGGTCGATTCATCGTACAGTTACCTGTAAAACAAAAAATGCTTAGCCAATTAGGCGATTCATACTCTACAGCATTGAAAATGCTTTATTCGTTAGAAAAACGACTTAATAAAAATTTAGATTGAGCCGAGCAATATAGAAGTTTTTTACGCGAATACGAATATTTAGGCCATATGCGCGAAATTTCTCCGGATTTAAATGACCAATCAATTGCGTATTATATGCCGCACCATTGTGTTTTGAAAAGCAGTAGTACCACTACTAAATTGCGCGTTGTATTCAATGCATCCGCGAAGTCATCCACGGGGGTCTCGCTCAACGATGCATTGATTGTCGGCCCAGTCCTACAGGATGACCTTTTCTCGCGTTTGTTAGAATTTCGTACATATGAATATGTGTTCACGGGCGATATTGCTAAGATGTACCGACAGGTTCTCGTCGATCCTTCGCAAACTAAATTACAACGAGTTTTATGGCGTAATTCTAATACAGACCCTGTAAAAACCTACGAACTTGCGACTTTAACATACGGCACGGCATCGGCATCTTACTTGGCTATACGTTCAATAAGAAAATTGGCAGAAGAAAATCAAACGACTTGTCCACTCGGTGCTAAAGTTATACTCAATCAGTTTTACGTTGACGATGTTTTAAGTGGTGCTCAAACCATCAAGGAAGCATTGCGCATGTAGAACGAAACAACGAAATTATTGAAACTCGGAGGCTTCGATTTGAGGAAATGGTCATCAAATTCGAGCGATTTACGTGACGGCGAAGAGTATAATGTAAAGGAATTCAATGAAAATACCGAACAAGCGAATGATGCGAAAACTTTAGGCATTGTTTGGAATTCGTTCTCAGATATTTTTAAATTTACAGATTTTCGTCAAACTCAGGAGGTCGAGACGCCGACCAAACGATCTGTCCTGTCTAAAATATTTCTTATTTATGATCCGCTTGGACTGCTGGGCCCATCAACATTGCTAGCGAAAACGTTGATGCAGGACCTTTGGCGAGCTGGACTTTCTTGGGACGAACCTTTGCCTACCTCTCTTTACGAACGATGGAAAAATTATGAGCAGCAGATGACTACGTTCTCCAGCATAAGCATTCCAAGAAAGGTCTACAGCTGTACCGATCCCATTAGTCTGCAACTCCACGGATTTTGTGACGCCTCTGAAACTGCATACGGGGCTTGCATTTATGTAAGAGCTACATCTCAAAAAGGAACGCATTCGGCTCAATTGTGGTGTTCCAAATCACGCGTGGCCCCGCTAAAAAGCCTCTCTATACCGAAACTTGAGCTATGTGCTGCACTTCTGCTCGCTAAACTTGTTCACAAAGCTCAGTCTTTCATCAAGCTTGACGTGGAAAGTGTTTACCTCTGGTCGGATTCCAAAATCGTACTGTAATGGTTGAAGACGTGCAGCAGAAGATGGAATTGTTTTGTTGCTAATCGCATTGGAGAAATCCAAACTCTTACTCCTGTCGAAAATTGGCGGCACGTAAGCGGTAACGAGAATCCTGCAGACACAATCTCACGTGGTTTGATGCCCAATGATTTGAAAACGTGCCAAGACTGGTGGACTGGCCCGCTATGGCTAAGTAAGGACGATTCTCAGTGGCCACAGCCTAAGGGCATTCAATTGCGAGAAGAGGACTTGCCCGAACGAAAAACCGAACGAGTTTTAGCGTCTGTCGCGCGTAACGATGATTTTATTATATTTGCAAAATTTTCTAGTTTAAGCAAGTTGTATAGAATCACTGTTTATTGTTTACGATTTATTAAAAAATTAAGAAAGATTTCGTTACCTTCAGAATTAACAGTTGAAGAAATCAAAGAAGCTTCATTTAAATTGATTAAAAACGTACAGAATAACAATTTTAGTGATGAAATACAGTCGATAAGACGCGGAAAAAATGTACATAAAACTAGTTTCATTTATAAGTTGCATCCTTTTGTTGATAATGACGATATACTACGCGTAGGAGGTCGCTTAAATAATTCTAATTTGTCGTATGAATCGAAACATCCGATCTTATTGCCGGGAAAACATCCTTTTACGCGATTAATTATTGTAAATGAACATGAAAGACTGAATCATGCCGGTGCGTATCAAACGTTGTCTAGCGTTCGTCAAAATTATTGGCCTGTTTCCGGACGAGATGTTGTACGAGAAATTGTAAAAAGATGCGTTATTTGTTTTAAATCTCGTCCAACGCAGCAATTTCCATTAATGGGCGAATTGCCTAAGGCACGTGTAGAAGCTCCATTACGGCCCTTCGCGGTATCTGGCGTAGATTTCGCGGGTCCTCTCTTTTTCAAGGATGGCGGTAGAGGACGATCTAGATTAGTTAAATGTTACATTTGCGTATTTGTTTGTTTTGCAAGTAAGGCCATTCATCTAGAATTGGCAGCTGATCTCTCAGCTGAAACATTTATTAATGTACTTAAACGTTTTATCTCTCGAAGAGGCCGCCCTACCGACATGTACTCGGATAACGGTTTAAATTTTGTAGGAGCGAACCACGAGTTACATGAACTATACCGTATGTTTCACGATGAATCCAAAAGCGATAAAATTGCAAATTTCAATCTTGAAGAACAATTGAATTGGCATTTTATACCTCCACACGCGCCACATTTTGGCGGCATTTGGGAGGCTGCCGTAATGTCTGCTAAACTTTCTTTACAACGAGTAGTTGGAGATGCGTCGTTGAAATATGACGAACTGCATACCCTTTTGGTTCAGATTGAAGGTATTTTAAACTCGAGACCGTTAACCAAGTTGTCTGAAGATCCGCACGACTGTCAACCTCTCACGCCAGCGCATTTTTTGATAGGCACACCGCTAACCAATTTGCCTGAGCCTAGCTTGATCCAACATCCACCTACAAGGTTATCGCGGTGGCAACGAGTAGAGCAGATCAAACAACATTTTTGGAAACGCTGGAGCACGGAATATTTACACACTTTACAAAAGCGCACAAAATGGAACGAAAAATGTCCAGATGTTCACAAAGGCCAATTGGTTATTTTAAAACAAGCAACTCCTGTTATGACATGGCCCATGGGTATTATTGAAAATGTGCATCCAGGTTCTGATGGAATTGTTCGTGCCATAACTCTGCGTACTTCGAAAGGCGTGTATAAACGTCCCGTTACCGAAATATGTATTTTACCGATCGAAACACCTTAATGATTAAAATATTTTATATTGCTTTATTCTCCTTTTTTTTTGTAATCAACTTCGAAACGAATTTTATTTATAATAAATTGCATTATTTCTTATTGTAGCGTATAAAAAAAATGTAATTGCGAGCGAATTGAATCATTTAATTTGTAATATTTCGTATTGAAAGTTGGTTCTTTCAAGGTGGCCGGTATGTTAAGGCTAGCCTTCTGTAACGCGTGAGTATAAATGCGTACATTCTAAAGCGCCAACTAGTGGTCACGAGCGACACTACTACGTGTGCGTTTCTCCTAAAAGTCAGTCGACTTGGCACGGTCCAACCGTCCAGTCGTGGCGATCATCTGTACCAACCATAACCTGAATAAACGCTGTTTGATTTGTCAAATTACATGTTGATTTTTATTCAGCGAACACGATATTGTTTGGCTCCACATAGCCCGAACACTTATATTTACCCTTAATATTTATTCCGGATAAAAAAATCATTGGGTACCTTTCTTGTGTTATGATAAGTCTAGCCTATCAGTATAAAGCATTAAAAAAGGCACCTTTTCGAGATATTAAAAAAAAAGAATGTCGGAAAACCAAGAATTTCGCGTTTTTTTATATTATTTTCCTTGAATTATTTCAAGCCATATTTTAGCTATTTTTATGGTAAAAATTTGATTTTCAAGAATTTGGAAAATTTGTTGCGGTGCAACTGTTTGAACTTCAGACCCATTATAAATTGAAACAAACACCTCGTTAGAGAGAGTGCTCTACTCAAGTTTCAATTACTCTGGTATTTTCAGAAAGCAGAAAAGTCCTTTTTATAAGAATATATTTAATTGAAGGCTAAAAAAGGAGTTTAATGAGCTGGAATATGTCGGGGATAAGGAACTATAAAATATATAGTCAAACAGAATTGTACAGAGAACTTACAGCTATTTGAAGAATTACTTAAGAGTCTTAAAAAGTATTACTTAATTTTGGGTATAAACTTATTTGTGGAAAAGTTCTATAATCTCAGTAGATTTTTAGAATTCTTTTAAAACTTGGAATTAGCTGCCTGTCTACCTTGAGTCGATTTTAGAAAACGCATTAAATGTTTGAACACTTTATTAAAAATATTTTGTTTTATTTTGAACTGTTTTGCACATTTTTCTTTTATTTAACATTCTTACTTAAGTGTATAAATTGCTTGTTTTGTGCATATTCAATTTGTAGTTTAAATTCTTTTCGCAAAGCTGTGGCTTCTGCTATTCGCAGCTTTGCTTTCAAAGTTTTTTTCTTTAATATAAGACACTGCAATTTTAAATCTTCTTTTTTCTCTTTTCTGTCTACACTTTCTTCCCTAGTTTTATGTTCATAATGTTCCACATTTTCTATTATATTTGCACTCTTTATAATGGTACCTAAATTTTCTATTTCTGCTTTTTTATCATCTCCTACACCTGTATCTAATATTAACTTCCCTTGTTGCATATGTTCTACGTTAACTTCTTTTTCTTCTTCTCTTTCTTCAACTTTTAATTTATTTTTCAAGCTTTGTACTTTCTTATCTTGATTTTCTATGCAATTTAAACTTGTAGTCTCCAATATTTTTTGTTATTATAAAAATATTTCTTTAATTGGTCAATTGTGCGCTGGAATAAAATATATAGAATCATTAGATTGTTCGTAAATTTATAAGTATAGTAAACTTAGTGTTAAAAAGCAAAGAATTTTTTTAATTCATTTTTTTCAAATATTTCTTTAATTACTTTTTTAATTAATATCTTAAACTACAAGCGCATTCATTATTCCACTAGCCAGTCACTGTACTTCGAGGTGTCATCAATTAATATTTTAATAAATTACTTTATATGAAGCAAATATTTTTGTTAAAATATGCACTAGCACTACTTGTAAAATAGAACCCTAGACCTCAAAATTTGAATTTTATTATTTTTAGGTTAGCATGAAATTCAGGTATGGCAATTCACTATAGTTATGTAATTAGCGTAATTGTTAAATTCAAATTATATAATTATAAATTAATTATTTAAAAACTTTCTATGTCGGTTTTCTTAAGTAGCCAATAACTATAGCGTTGACCCCTAATTAATAAAAATATTTTAAAATTAATGATATACCTCACATCCCGTTTCAACCATATCATTATACTTTTCGGCTATTTCAGTCCAGGCTTTTTCTTTTTCCTGGATACTTCGCACTGATTTTGCCTTGTTCAAAACAATTTCTTTGTAATGTCCAACAATATATATAAATATATTTCTTTCGTCGTCTGAATAATTTCGTTTCGACATTTTTTATTCACGAAAGATTTGTAGTAGTTTTTTATTGTAGTGGACGTACGAATGTAATGAATGTAGCTATGAAATTACATAAAATAGAAATTCGCAGCGCGAAAGATGGAAAATCGGAGGTCTTCAGGTTTATACATATATATATATATATATGTATAAACCTATATATATATATATATATATATATATATATATATGTATAAACCTGAAGACCTCCGATTTTCCATCTTTCGCGCTGCGAATTTCTATTTCATGTAATTTCATAGCTACATTCATTACATTCGTACGTCCACTACAATAAAAAACATATATATATATATATATATATATATATATGTACATAAAAACAAAAGTTTCACATTGTCGCATAAATTAAACGAAAACTCACAGAGTTGTTCAAATGCATCCCTTTATCCATTTATAAGATACATTATTGTGACTACATTTTTTCCGTTAAATTAAATACAATTTTATTTGCATTGTGAAAAACATTTTTTTACTTCTGAATTATATGGCTACCCAAGGTGCAGGGCGAGGTTATTTTGACAGTACAAGAGGTTATTTTTATCATTTTTCGAGGCAATACAGCGATGGATCAAAGTAAGTAATTGTAGTGGCCATACCGACAGATTGTAAATATATATATATATATATATATATATCTGTCGGAAAATAAATAAAATATTACTCAAATGAACACGTACTATTGTAAAATGAAATTATAAATCCGAACAATTAATACAAAAAAATTTGTCAATATACAAACCACGAAAAAATAATATCAAAATAGGTTATTTTCCGACAAACTAAAGTAAATGATAAATATAAATATATTTACGTACATAGATATCAATAATAATTTAAAGAATGAAACTAGCCCTAGATATGCTAGATTTCACGGTTCAAGCCTCTTTTTTTCATTGAAATTTCGAAATGTCATTTTAAGATCTTTTTCGTTATTTATTGAACGTTTTAGAATGTTTCGTGAAACGATGATGTCGAATTGACATACAAAAATGCGGAAAAAATGTTTTTAACACAAACATTTGTTATCCCTACAGATCTGTACGTTGCTGCAAATCGAAGTTAAAAAATAAAGAAAAACGGTGCCAGGGAACTGCAACCGTATTGTTAAGCGGAGAATTCGTTCCGTTACAAGCTCATAATCATGAGCCAAATTTTGAAACGGTCAAAGTTAAAGACTTGAAAAAAAATATACGTTCGGCGATGAGTATTCCGACGATAAAAATAAAGGATACCTTCGACATAATGAGATCAAAGTAATTTATACAATAGTTTATTGCAATTGATCTAAGGTAAAAGACCCGATGGCGGAGCCAAATATTAGCCAACGGTTGATAAAAACAGAGAAAAATTAAAAAATTGACCAGACTTTCGTTAAGGTCCTGATTAATAATAATTATTTGTAGTTAATAATGTCAAATCTGTTATTATGTATAAGTATAAAATTTAGCCAACAGTTAACCAACGGGGCCGTCTATAACGTGACGAAATAAGCCGTATCATTTTAGTGACTATATTAGTTAAGCTTTTGGTCAACAGCTTATGATTTGGTCAACCGATGCCTAATTGTTTTCTTAAGTTTTTATCAGGATATTTTGAGAGAGTATTTATAAAACCTTATATAACATTTTTTTTACTACTTAGCTCTATAATGGATATATCCTATCAAAATACGAAGGTGAAATTTCACGTTTCTTTTATAAAATATATGTTTAGTAGTATGAATTGTACCTTTTATAGGCATCCCTAATTATAAAACACTCAAATGCATATGAAATTCCAATAAGTGGTCAGGCGCCCGTGACTGATATACTTATCTTAGTTTAAAAAACACGAAAAATATCACATGATTTTTTTTATACATTTTGATAAGCTAATAATTTCCGTTCCTTATGTAATTTCTTTACTTTTAATTAATAAAATAAGAAAACAATTGTAATAATTTTATTGAATCGTTAGAGATCCAACTGTTGGGCAATTCTTGAAATTTGATTCAATGAGGAGTCAACTTTGCAATCTAAAATCCCAGGCGAAACCAGTAAAACACCTGGGTAAAATTTATAAAGTATCTTTACTCCACGAAAAAATTAAAGAAGAATTTGTCCAATACGATTATGGAGAAAAAAAATACAAATTTGAATCAATTTTGGTGCCAGCTGATGATAATGATTTTCATTTGATGTTCTACGACCCGGACTTTGTTTCTATCTTTGAAAAAAAAAGATTTTATTTTTAGTTCCGATGGTACCTTTGATGTTATTCCAAAATTGAGAGAAACTACACAACTAGTTACATTTATGGCATTGCTAGATGAAAAAGTAAATTATAATATTTATATCAATACAGTTTCTTTACCATCCACACTCTTGGTAACTTAACTGCAATTTTAATTAGATGGCGATGTTTTGACGACTTCTCATTATTGTTTAATCATCATGTTAATAACGTGCAGAAATAAAAAAAATAAAAACAGATCATTTATACATTATGCGTTTAAAAATTATTTTTTAAACTTATTTATTATTTAATTATTACTTAACAGTGTAAATTTTAAAAAATTAAAATTGCAGTTAACTTACCAAGGTCGAAAAAAATGCTGCTTCATAACGTATTTACATATTATGAATATAAACAGATTGTTACATAACTATAAACAGTAATTAATTACAGTATTTAAATTTTTTTAAAATCAGATATTTTCACAAAAATTTCTTTCTACGGGTGTAATTGTACCCTGTAAGAATAAACCATGAAAGCTACTCCGCCATAAGGTATTCAAAAAAGTACGAAAATTAAACAGAAATTCACCTTTCTAAGTGTTGGAAACCCTTAAAAGCAATTTCATACATTAAATTTTAAAAAATGGTTAAATAATATGAAAATAAATATAGTTGGCAATCTTTTTTGTTAAGAAACTCGATTAAACTCTACTGTTATTGCAAATTAATATACTAATAGAGGTTCTATCCCTATGGAGCTAATCAAAGGGGCGTTAACTTTCAAATTATAACGCCGAAATTTATTTTTAAAACTATTTTACGTTCGTTTCCTTCCTAGATTTATCCGTTCATTTTTTCCAAGCATTGAATGAATGTATGTGTACTCTAAATGCATGTATACGAGTTTATCTTTACTATATATTTATAAGAATTTAAATTCATACTTCAAATATATAGGAGATCCAATCGAAAAACGGACAAACAATTTATTTTTATTATGGTCATAGACCAATTTATTTTATTTGACAACAAATGGTTTATGAAAGTATATCAAATTATTATTTGTTTTGTTGTACTATAATATATTTTACATATTATTAGTGAAAAGTCTTGTTTTAAAATATTTATAGTTTGTTAAAATATTTCTATATGTATCTCTTGTTAAAGCAACATTTTTTAAGGAGATGTCGGACTCAGAAATGGTCATTTTTAATATTTTTTTATAAACAAAGGAATGAATTACACAAACACACACACACACGCGCGCGCGCACATACGCACACAAGCACACACATTTACACACACGTGCATACGCACACGCATACATGCAAGAACACGCACAGACACTAAAAAAATAAAATTATAACCTTTCACCGATTGGAACACCGGACACCGGACACCGGAAATTCATGTTTTTTCCCGAAATATCATCAAATATTAATATATTGACATATAACAAAGTTACCAAATTATTAGTGCCATATAACTAATTTATCACACAAAAAGATATTTTGGATGGTGTTTTCTAGGGGGTGAAGGTAAAACGTGGAAGGACACCACAAGACTTTTAACATAATAAGGATTTTTAACACTCTTGACACTGTTTAATTCAATTGCCAAATTAACATCATTAAAAATTGTTGATTAGATTTTATATTTTGGTACGTTAAATAAAACCTTTATACATGTAGGCATACCCAATACACGGAGAAAAATAATGTAGTAAATTCAGCAATATTGATTTGCTACTTAGTCGTAACAATTATTTTGATATTCTTAGCGAAAAATTTGATTCCGCTTATTACACGGTGACCTGCAGCACAATTTTATAATTGTATTAGCAGTGAACGTATCGCTAAAAGAAAAATATTTATTTTCAAACAATTTATTTGTTCGTGTAACATAATTAATTGTTATTATTACAACAACTTACTGCTGAAAACGTCAAAATCATGTATCGATGATTTTGTTGTAAGTTTAACAGTTTCATTTAGCTAAAGCTGTGACATGAATTGCTGTTTCTTACAAAAATGTGGTAGTTTTAGTTAAAACTAAAGGTTGCGAAAATCGCTGACAACACGGAGAACGAACGTCAATCTTAACCTAACATTAGTTTGAATCTCGGTTTGAACTATATTAATATTTATTGTGCTTTACAATATGAGTATTGAGAATGTATGTAACAAATAAAATAAAACTATATTTTAAAAAATGCTAAAAAAAACCCGTACTTATGCACGAGTAATCATATATGTAAGTACGTATGTATTGCAAGTGTGACTACGCATCTGACTATGAGTTTTGACTAATCAATAAACAAAAAGATACAACGATTACCAACAAACAGTCAGATCCTAACAACCTAAGTTTATTTTTATATTTGTATACATATACATATTTGGCTATATCGCGCGTAAGTGCGATTCCCGGTAAACATAACCTAGCTAACCCGCGACTCACGTTGCATTTAAACCATCTATTTTTTTAACCATCATTGCACGTCATTGTTAAATAGACTTTTTAAGCACAAAGAGAAATCAGATCATGATTTATAATACTTTATATTCAGTACTATATATTTATTCAATACTATATATTTAAGTTCAGCACGTAAAAAAGCTGTTTACTGAGTATAAGTATGCTTCTTAATTATCAATAAACTTTTCCCGTCATCTTGAATTTAATAAAATGTTTAGTATTGAGTCGCAGAAAATCTAGTGAATATTAAAAATTTTTTCTCCGTGTATGTTTATTTCGTCAAAAGAATCGGAAAGTAAAAATGTAGAGTCACGAAAAAATTTTGAAAGATCTTTTGACAACTATTACATTTTGAATTGTTTCATTTAATTTGTTTTCGAGATTTGTGTATAATTTTTATTATAAAAGTAACTATACACAAATATCAATTAAAAGCTATTGTTAAAGTAAAAAAATATCTACAACTTTAATGATAAATACATCAGTTGTTACAACGAATATACTTGCTCTAGTAACCGCATCGTTTGCTAAATCAGCAGTAAATTTTTGTTGCAATAACAGTAATAAAAATTAATGTAACTAGCAACTGACAGTTTGTAAATTTAGCAATAAAAATTTGTTATTTCTCCGTAACCACTAAATTCGTTACTACGACAACTAATTTCGTTAATCTAGCTATTCATTTTTCTCCGTGTAGTTTTTTGTTTTATGGCGAACAAAAAAGAAAAGTCGTACGTGAAGATTTTGAGCTCTTTTAAATCAAAATTTCCAAAAATATGCTCATTGCATGGCATTACAGACTTTGAACCTGCGCTTCAAAATGCCGTAGAGAAAGTATTTGGTATATTTGTATTTGGCTGCTATTTCCATTACGCACAAGTAAGGTTTTAAAAATCATTTACTTCTTAACTCTATGATATGACCTCGTTTTGCGCTGTGTTTTTCATTATTTGTTAATAACTTCCTTTCAACTGTAAAAAATTTTCAAATATAAGATATAGTCGATATTTCCGAAGCTCCAGTAATTTTCGCATTTTTGTACGTCAATCCGACATCCCGTTTCGCGAAACATTCTAATACGTTCAATAAATTACTTTAATAATTAAGAATACCAAAAAAATCTTTAAAAAGACATTTCAAAATTTCAATGAAAAATGCAGTAGTCGTAAAATACGCGAGAACATTCGCGTTTTCAAGTCGCAAAGTCCAACTTTGCGGCCTCAAGCTTTGAGGCCAACTTTGCGGCCTCAAGCCAAAGCTTGAGCGACTATTTTTTACGTACTTTTCTGGCTACTTGTATCAAAAAACAGCGTTAGCGCGCGTAAAATCGTACTTTACGATCTTAGCACGAAAAATACTGTTTTGCAACACGAATGTGTATATAATACGTGATTTTACGTACGAAGAGCAATTTTCAAAGGCTTTTTAAAATGAATGCGTAAAATGAAAGTTTCAATTTAGTTGATTTTTTATTTGATGTTAATTAAGAATTGTTATTATCATTTTTACATACTCTTTTAAAAAGTAGCGTTTTATGCACCGATATGTCTTTGCGTAAAACTGCGAAAAATCTTTCCGATAAACTAAGTTTCTAAAAAAAGTTGTAATTCTTCCAACTTGATAGATAATTGATATTTAATAATGTACAGTATACGACATTACCAATCTTATTTTTTAGTTCCATTCTTTAATTAAGATTATACTTTTTAAAGGCTCTTATGAAAAATGCAGTTTATAAAAATGTGGCCAATTGTAGACATAACAAAAGAGACGATCCAGAAGGCCATAAAATATTGAAAAAATTTATTGCTCTGGCATTATTGCCAGAGGATAAAGTGATTGATGGACTGAAAATTGTAAAAGACGAATGCCACTATAAATTTAAAAATAAATTTGATGAATTTATTCATTATTATGAAAAACAGTGGATAGCCAAAGTTGGCATAAAAAAATTCAATGTGTACAAAAAAAAAATAAGAGCCAATAACTTCATTGAATCGTATCACAAAGTACTGAAATCCAAGTTGGGGAAAAAGCCCAATATTACATGCTTTATGAGTAATAACTTAAATGCATATGAATTTCGTACAAGAAAAGTACTATTACGTTTTTTTAGTACGCGCAAAATACCCAAATAACTTCAAAATAGGGATTGCAATAGTAACGTCGGTTAGTATTGGTTTCACCCACTGAGAAAAAATATGACTTATGATAAATGAATGATCATTATTAATAGTTAATAGTTAATAACCGATTCATTTGTTCGAGCGCAATACCTCGCGGAAAATCGCGCGCTACACACTAAATCACCTCTAACTTTTTTTCTATCGCATATTATTACCTCAAAATTTGTACACATATTCTTTAACATATTTTGAATAATACTGCAATGTTATTTTGTCATTATTTAAAACTTCCCCACTAACTTTTTTTCAATTACAAGATTAGTGCAGTCTATTAAAGAAAATATTTTTTGTTTATAATTTTTTTATGTGTTTAATAATACGATGAAAAATTGCAAATATTGAGTTTTTTCGGGTTTAGTGTTGGGACGTAGTGTCGTTGGGGATCGCCCCCCCCCTCTCTTTTCTTGTGCGCGTTTCGGTACGTCTTTTGGTGCGAATCAGTTTTTTCGGCGAGCGGGTCGCCGTGGTTGTGTTGAGGTTTTATCACCTGCCGCCGGATTCGACCATCTGTGAGAAGGAGACGGTCGCCTGGAGATCGCCTAGAGTGTAATCGGTTGATGGGATCAGCCGCCAAATCCCTCCATCTTCCTCTACCATCTCCCTGTGTATCTGGATCCCCCGCAAGGTAACCCGCATCATATTGTATACAACACATTGGTCATTCACCCCAGTGTATTTTCTCAGTAGTGTTCTTTTCCACTTTTTTTTCTTTTGTCTTTTCTCTTCTCTTTTACTCGGCACAACCATCCGACTACGTTACCGATTTAGTGTATAGGCGAGCATTGTTTTACCCTACTGCGACTTGTAACGTATTTTTTTTCTGATTATTATTACTCTTGTAAGTAGTTCCCTTATTGATGAATTTTTATCTTAAAGCATGCATTTTTTGACATGTTTAAAACGTAATAGTACTCTTTTGTAATTATAGTTACATTTGTATTACTAAAATGTCCTATATATTACAATATTTAGACCAGATCGTCTACTACATTAAAACGAAGCGATTGGCGTTAACAGAAAACGCAGAAATAAAAAGGAAGAGGAGTTACGAAATTCAGCGTGAGCAAGATTTATGGAATTCATGGAGTAAACTTGACTCGGGAGAATTTACTCTTTCTGAATTTCTGGACGAAGTATCATATTTTGACGAAAAAGTAGAAGAGGGTAAACTATTTATTTACATAGGGCAGACTGAGACATTTTTTAAGTTCTTTTTTATTTTTATGTTTTCCTATTAAGAGCAATAAAATTTTATACTTGTAACTATGAAAACATCAAATACTTACCTTTAAGTATCTCGTGAATTTTTTTTACCCATGATATTTATCTACAGGACGGTTTGTTTTAGGCTTGAAAGAAAAGCAATTTTTTACAAAAATTCCCCAATCCTGGAGTAATGTTGTACATATTTCCGATTTTTTTATTTTTCAACATAAAAACAATATATTACAACTACCGGAACATTAAATACTTGCTTCCTATGTACAATTTTTTTTGTTACCAATTTATACCTCTCTTTATTTGAAACTTAAAACCGAATATTATTTTGTGCAAGTTGCTCTCACATGGGGTAATTTTGTATATGTATTTAAATGGGGATAAAAACGAAATTACAAATTACCAGCTGCTTCGTGTTAAATAACCTTTATTTCTATGCGTTGTACGTAAGACATTTTTAATTATGAATTTTAAATTAAATATTACGAATGAAATAAAATTTATGTTAAATGTTTATGTTAAATTTATGTTAAATTACTAAAATAAACATTATGTGTTATTAACTTCTGAAAGTCCCTGAATTTTATTTTATTTTTATTTTTATTTTTTTTATGAAATCCAACAAATTATTAATTAACGGTTTTATTATTAGAATAAAATGATTAATTATGCTATAAATATACAATATATTATTATAAATTCGAAATTGAATTAATTAGACCATTATTAGTGTAAAAATTTTTATATCAAACCTATATATTCCAGATTTTGCAAGTCAAATCGCAAATGCACCTCTCATAATAATATTAGGTGAATATGAAGGCATACCAGAATATTCTTTGAGGGAAATAATTAATAACCCAATCTCACGAAATGAGACTCGAATTATACAAATCCAAAAGGATTAATGTCCCTACTAGCACACAACGTTGTAGCAACGTCGTGGCAACGTGGTTTTGACAACGTTACAACGTTGTTATAAATGTTGTTGAAACGTTGGAGCAACGTTGTTACAACGTGGGATATGTCCGCTAAGATGTATGTAAGTTGCCGCGATATGTGAAAATAACGTTTTGACAACGTTTGAGCAACGTTGAAAATGCCTTTTAAAAATGTATTTCATATAAAAATTTAAAAAATGTCCTGGGCAAGCGAAAAAATACATTTTTAAATGCACAAACTTTTAATTAATAAAAAAAATAAAAAAAAATTTTCAAGCCGCGGGAATTGAACCTCGGATCTTTAGATCCGGAGGCTTACTCTCTATCAACTGAGCTATTCTAGTTGTTTCTGTCATTAAATTAACTTTTGGTTATAAACTACTATTAAAATATGCTCTGAAATTAATAACCTAAAGTTAATTTAATGACAGCCCGAGTAGAAATGATTTCCAGGCAAAAAGTAGGCCCTGTTCAGGTACCTGACGAATATTAAAAGGCCCTGAACAGGTGCCTGTAAAGGACCTTTAAAAAATGTAATGGGGTGGAGATCAGGGCCTGTTTTATGTAATACTATTTTGTGGGTATGCTCAGGTGATATTAAGGCACTGAATTAGTAGTAAAAACTAAATCTGAATGTATTTGTTATTTTACATTTGTTTTTAATTGTTAACCTTTAGAGGACGGGGATTTTCTGGTTCAAAAAAGCTTCTTTTTTCAATAAAATTAATGTCTAAAAACATCGAATCACTTTTAGCCTTTACAGGACGGGGATTTGGGTTTACTGTTTTCTCTCACTTTTCTATAGAAATCGAGTTTATGTGTTGTCTTACATCTCAAAACTAACACATGTAAAGGGTCGATCATGGGCATGGCCCGTATAGGTTAATAGGTTAAAAAAACGTTATCTTACATGTGTAACAGCTTTGTAATCTTAAAAACCACAAAATATACTAATATAAAGTTATAAATATAAGGTTAATTAGGCGTGCGTACATGCGTGTGTGTGTGTGTGTGTGTGTGTGCGTGTGTGTGCGTATAGGTTTTGTAAATAGAATAAAATGCATTTTAAGACATTAATATTTATTAAACATAAATATTATAGATAATATAATTAAAATATATGGTTTAACATAATTTCCAAATAATTACAGCAATCTTAATATAATATAATATTAATAACTTTGCACTTTTTTTATACAATACAAAATTAAATCTTTTCACATATTTAAAGCAATATAATACTGCATAAACTTTTATATTATTTAAGTGTTTTTTTAAACTTTCACTATTTATATATTGTATTTTCCTTTTCAATCGGTACTTTCGAACTCTTAGTAAACTAAGCTTCTGAGTATAATCAATTTTTTTACTCATTTTATATTTATAAAAAACTCTTGATAAAATTCTAACCTGAAAATTTATATACAATACTATATAATTTGTAGATACTATTACTAACCTCACATTCGAACTACCAAAAATAACTTTTACTATAACGTCACATCCAAACTAACAAAATTAGGCCCTGACTTAAATTCCATTACATTCGTATCCCGGCCCTTAACAGGCGGCCTTTTCAGGCCCTGTTTTCTAATTCAGGCGGCCTGGCTAGCATTTCTACTCGGGAGGAACAACAAAATAGCTCAGTTGGTAGAGAGCAAGCCTCCGGAGCTGAAGATCCGAGGTTCAATTCCCGCAGATGGGAAATATTTTTTTTTATTTTTCTTTTATTAATTAAAATTTTGGGCATTTAAAAATGTATTTTTTAGCTTGCCCAGGACATATTTTAAGTTTTTATATAAAATACATTTGTAAAAGGCATTTTCAACGTTGCTCAAACGTTGTTACAACGTTATTTCCACCTATCGCGGCAACTTACAAAAATCTTAGCGGACATATCCCACGTTGTAGCAACGTTGCTCCAACGTTTCAACAATTTTTATAACAACGTTGTAACGTTGTCAAAACAACGTTGCCACAACGTTGCCACAACGTTGTGTGCTAGTAGGGGTATTTATTCTTGTATTATTGGAATTCTATTTACAACTATTTATTTATGTATAATCTATGTAATATAAGTAAATATTAAGTGCCATATATAAATTTTTACTTTTGCGTGTTTTATTGTTTATACTATTAATGGTAATGAATGCACTATTAATATATATTAATAATCTTAATATAATTAATATTAAGTATGCCTGAAGATCTGAAAGGAAAGGATTGTTTCAAAAGTTCATTATTTTGTTTTTAAAACAATATAAGAAATGACCATTTTCTGGTTAATGATCAAGGTAATCTCTTCCCTACTATATTTCACAAATTTCTTTGTATTATGTTAAATAAATTGCATCGGATTCCTTGCATGTGTTGTAAAGTTACACCTACTATAAACATACGGTCGTCTTTTTAAATGCTTTAAATTAAAAAGGCAAGTTTGTTGTAACGCAAGAAGGGTGCCCAATGATTTTTTATCCGGAATAAATATTAAGGGTACTTCCCCCGGGTAAATGGGCCGAAAATATCGAAAACCTTGAGTTTTCGACATTTTTTTAATACCTCAAAAAGGCGTCTTCTTGAACGCTTTAAATTGATAAGGTAAACTTCTTGTAATACAAAAATGGTGCTCAATTATTTTTTTTTATCCGGAATAAATATTAAGGGTGGTTTCGGTGGGTAAAATGGGACGAAAATAACGAAATTCTCGAATTCTTGATTTCTCGACATTTTTTTAGGATCTCAAAAATTAAGAAATTTCACAAGTAATTTCTTCAGTAATTACTTAATCAGCTTCTAATCAATTACTGAAGCAATTCCATAAGTATTACTTAACCATATACTTGAGTACTCAAGTGTATATCCATTTCTTGAAAATTTTGTTTAAGTACTACCTTAAGTTTTACTCAATCATTTACTGCAAAAATTAACTTAATCATTCGCTAAGAAAGAAATGATTTTCATCTATTTATTGCAGAATCCCTTACAAACGGCTAACTTCGGAGTAGGGCGGATCGGACGCTCCCTGTGCGGCGGAATATTTATATAAAATATATATATTTTAAAATTGATTTTTCAAGAATAGATAATATATGTGTTTTTTCAGTGCGCAAAAAAAAGTTGTGAATATAACTCGAAAGAATGTGTATTAGTTTACTCATTCATGATAAAACTCATAAAATTTTTAAAGGTATACTCAATAATAATAACGGATCTAAAACGCAATGTAATGCTTTAAATACAGATGCAAAATTGTTTGAAGATTAAATAAATATTAATCAAGTATAACATACACTTTTCCAAATATCCATATGATATATACAATGAGTTAAAAATTAAATATATTAATTATTGCATTTTTAAGATAATTCTATTATACTAAAGGAAAAAATAAATTGGATATAATTATGGATTAAAACGCAAATTTTGAAAGAGGGTGCAAATTACGAATTACGGGAGAAATGGAAGAAACAGGTTTTTATTTATATGCCACTAAAATTATATAAATAGTTCTATAAAATTAATAAAAATTAATAAAAAAATTATTTATTTAAGAAGAAAGTTTTATTACTCTAAAAGTACAAAATATTAATGCCATAAAACTTTTGGCGATGATCCTTCGTCATTAAATAAATTAATTTTAGGAGGTGAAGTTCTATTTAGATCCGTTTAAAATATTCCAAAATTTTCATAAGTAGTTACTAAATACTACAATTTAGTAAGTATATGCACTTTACTATTTCTGGTAAGTTAATTTTTCATTAACATTTATAATTATTAAAATATAAATGTAAACTTTATAAGAATTCATATAGTTTAAAATTTACAGTTAACATTTAATATGTCTCTATTTTTTTTATTATTTTTATTCTGATTTCAATACACTAAATTTTGGTAAACTTTTATTCATAAATTATATTAACTATAGCAATACCTCCAAGGTGTTGTGTGAACCTATTTAATTTTTAAGGTGTCCATGGTAGTGAAAAAATAATACAATTTAAAACATTATTTTAAATAAATTAATTACGAAAAAACTTTTTCGAAATTAAAAATAGGGGGTTGGCGCGCGAAGCGCGCAGGGGGGCGAAGCCCCCCTAGTTATATATATATATATATATACATATGTTGAATCCTGAAATCTTAGACACGGCGGCGGCGGCGAAATATTTATGTAATATATACAGGGTGTCCGCGAGCTCCCTTCGCAGTGAGGACGGTGTGCACCAAAAATATTTGTATGTTACTACTTTAATTATAACTATAGTTGTTGCTTTAGCAGTAACAGAGAAACTCTTTTAGTATGTTACTAATATAGTAACTACTATAGTTATAACTATTTTTTAAACTTAAATTTTAGAAAATATTTTAGTAATAACTATAGTAATTACTATTTCTATTATTTTAGTAACATTGATATTAGTATTAACTTTAGTAATTACTATAGTTAAAACTAAAAAAAAAAACTATTTTTCTTTGCCCTGAAGCAGGCCGATTTTACGAGCATAGGGTAACCAACGCTAGATGCTAAATGTTCAGTAATTCTTGTAAGATATTCTAAATATTAGTATTAGATTAGTTTTAATTAATTCACCTATCCTAGTTATAACCTATAAAATAGATGTTCTTAACCTCAAACCATTAAACTATTAAAATAACGTCAATAATCTCAACATTTCAAAATTAATAAAACACCTTATTTTTAATATTTAACACACATACTTTTAACCCCAAATTATTAAAATGATAAAACTACCCTCAACATTTGAAAATTAATAGAAACATGTTATAACGTTTAAAATATAAATACAAAACTGGTTAAAACCTATAAAATAAAAACTCTTAACCTCAAATCTTTAAAAACATTAATATACCGTAAAGAATATTAAAGAAATAACAGAAACAATTTAGGTGCAACCAATGAAATAGATGTTTCTAACCTCAAATCGTTAAAAATATTCAAACATCCTAAAAAATATCGAAATTGGAAAATTAATAGAAATACTCTTATTATAACCTGTAAAATTACTTAAACGAACTGATTGTAACTTATAAAATAAAAATTTATAACCTCAAATCTATAAAATAATTGAACTAACGTAGAAAATATCGACATTAAAGAATTAACAGAATCATTATAGTTTCAACCAAAAATAAAAGAAATTTCTAACCTCAAATCGTTAAAATTACTAAAGCAACCACAAAAAATATCGAATTTGGTAAATTCGTAGAAACACTCTTATTATAACCTATAAAATTACTAAAACGAACTGATTATGACCTATAAATTAAATATTCATAACCTGAAATGTATGAAATAATTGAAATAACGTAGAATATATCAACATTAGAGAATTAACAGAATCATTTTCGTTTCAACAAAAAAAAAAAGAAATTTCTAACCTCAAATCGTTAAAATTACTAAAGCAACCAAAAAAAATTACGAATTTGGTAAATTCGTAGAAACACTCTTATTATAATCTATAAAATTACTAAAAAAGTTCTGATTATAACCTATAAAGTAAATATTCATAACCTGAAATCTATGAAATAATTGAAATAACGTAGAATATATCAACATTAGAGAATTAACAGAATCGTTTTAGTTTTAACCAATAAATAGATATTTCTAACTTCAAATCGTAAAAATTACAAAAACAACCACAAAAAATATCGAAATTGGAAAATATTTATTTTATAGGTTATAATCAAGCCGTTTTTAGTAATTTTACAGATTATATTAAGAGTGTTTCTACTCATATACACATTTAGATATTTTTGGGGTGTAATTTTAGTAATTTTAACAATTTGACGTTAGAAATATGTTTTTTTTATAGAAACTAAAATGATTCGGCTAATTCTCTAATATTTATATTTTTTAGGATATTTTAATTATTTTATAGATTTGAGATTATGAATATTTTTTTTAGGTTATAACCAGAACTTTTACAATAATTCAACAGGTTATAATAAGAGTGTTTCAACTACTTTTCTAATAGTGATATTTTTTTAAGTTGTTTTAATAATTTTAACAATTTGAGTTTTGAAATATCTATTTTATTGATTGTACCTAAGATGTTTCTGTAATTCTCTAATATCATTTACAGTATATCAATTATTTTATAAATTTGAGTTTCTGAATATTTATTTTATAGGTTATAATCGGAACTATTGTAATTTTATAGGTTATAATAAGAGTGATTCAACAGAATTTCAAATTTTGATATATTTAAGGTTATTTTAGTAATTTAAAAAAATCGAGGTTAGAAATATATATTTTATTGGTTGAAACTAAAAAGGTTCTGTTAAATCTCTCATGTTGATATTTTTTACCTTATTTCAAATATTTATAGATTTGAGGTTATGAATGTTTATTTTATAGGATATAAACAGTCCGTTTTTAGTAATTTATAGGTTATAATAAGAGTGTCTATACTAATTTTCAAATTTCGGTATTTTTAAGCTTGTAGTAATTTTAGCGATTTGAGGTTTCAACCATTGGTTGAAAATAAAATGAAACAGTTAACTCTTTTATGTTGATATTTTGTACGTTATTTCAATTATTTTATAGGTTTAAGGTTATAAATATTTATTTTATAGATTAATCAGACCATTTTAGTAATTTTATAGGTTATAATAAGAGAGTTTCTAATAATATTCAAATTTCGATATTTTTAGCTTGTTTTAGTAATTTTAACGGTTTGAAGTTAGAACCATTCGGTGAAACTAAAATGATTCTGTTAATTCTCTAATACTGATATTATCTACGTTATTTCAATTGTTTTATAGATTTGAGGTTATAAATATTTATTTTATAGGTCATCATAAAAGCGTTTCTAATAATTTTCAAATTTTGATATTTTTTGTGGTTACTTTAGTAATTTTAACAATCTGAGGTTAAAAATTTATTTTTTTTTGGTTGAAGCAAAAGTGATTCTGTTAATTCTCTAATATTGATAATATCTACGTTATTTCAATTATTTCATAGATTTGAGGTTATGAATATTTCATTTATAGGTTATAACCAGGCCGTATTTAGTAATTTTGCAGGTTATAGTAAGAGTGTTTCTACGAATTTACCAAATTCGATATTTTTTGTGGTTGCTTTAGTAAGTTTAACGATTTGAGGTTAGAAATTTCTTTTTTCTTTTGTAGGAACGAAAATGATTGTGTTAATTCTCTAATATTGATAATGTCTACGTTATTTCAATCATTCATAGATTTCAGGTTATGAATATTTAATTTATAGGTCATAATCAGACCGTTTTTAGTAATTTTATAGGTTATAATAAGAGTGTTTCTACGAAATTACCAAATTCGATATTTTTTGTGGTTGCTTTAGTAATTTTAACGATTTGAGGTTAGAAATTTATTTTTTTTTTTGGTTGTAACTAAAATGATTCTGTTAATTCTCTAATGTTGATATATTCTACGTTATTTCAATTATTTCATAGATTTCAGGTTATTAATATTTAATTTATAGGTCATAATCAAACCGTTTTTAGTAATTTTATAGGTTATAATAAGAGTGTTTCTACAAATTTACCAAATTCGATATTTTTTGTGGTTGCTTTAGTAATTTTAACGATTTGAGGTTAGAAATTTCTTTTTTTTTTGGTTGTAACTAAAATGATTCTGTTAATTCTCTAATGGTGATATTTTCTACGTTATTTCAATTATTTCATACATTTCAGGTTATGAATATTTAATTTATAGGTCATAATCAGTTCGTTTTAGTAATTTTATAGGTTATAATAAGAGTGTTTCTACGAATTTACCAAATTCGATATTTTTTGTGGTTGCTTTAGTAATTTTAACGATTTGAGGTTAGAAATTTCTTTTATTTTTGGTTGAAACTATAATGATTCTGTTAATTCTTTAATGTCGATATTTTCTACGTTAGTTCAATTATTTTATAGATTTGAGGTTATAAATTTTTATTTTATAAGTTACAATCAGTTCGTTTAAGTAATTTTACAGGTTATAATAAGAGTATTTCTATTAATTTTCCAATTTCGATATTTTTTAGGATGTTTGAATATTTTTAACGATTTGAGGTTAGAAACATCTATTTCATTGGTTGCACCTAAATTGTTTCTGTTATTTCTTTAATATTCTTTACGGTATATTAATGTTTTTAAAGATTTGTGGTTAAGAGTTTTTATTTTATAGGTTTTAACCAGTTTTGTATTTATATTTTAAACGTTATAACATGTTTCTATTAATTTTCAAATGTTGAGGGTAGTTTATCATTTTAATAATTTGGGGTTAAAAGTATGTGTGTTAAATATTAAAAATAAGGTGTTTTATTAATTTTGAAATGTTGAGATTATTGACGTTATTTTAATAGTTTAATGGTTTGAGGTTAAGAACATCTATTTTATAGGTTATAACTAGGATAGGTGAATTAATTAAAACTAATCTAATACTAATATTTAGAATATCTTACAAGAATTACTTAACATTTAGCATCTAGCGTTGGTTACCCTATGCTCGTAAAATCGGCCTGCTTCAGGGCAAAGAAAAATAGTTTTTTTTTTTAGTTTTAACTATAGTAATTACTAAAGTTAATACTAATATCAATGTTACTAAAATAATAGAAATAGTAATTACTATAGTTATTACTAAAATATTTTCTAAAATTTAAGTTTAAAAAATAGTTATAACTATAGTAGTTACTATATTAGTAACATACTAAAAGAGTTTCTCTGTTACTGCTAAAGCAACAACTATAGTTATAATTAAAGTAGTAACATACAAATATTTTTGGTGCACACCGTCCTCACTGCGAAGGGAGCTCGCGGACACCCTGTATATATATATATATATATATATATATATGGGTCATTCCATTACTTTTTTGTAATCGGTCCGGGGGGGGGGGGTTCAACCAATCGGACTAACAATTTAGTATGTTATTATACTATAAAAAAAAGTAAGTGAGCCAAAATTGTAGCCTTCTAAATCAATTAAGGTCGTAGGTATGCGATTTTAAACATTTAAAAATAGGCTATTTTTCATCATTTTTTAACATTTTTCAAAGTAGCACCAAAATTCGAAAAATTAGTATTTTTTTATCCAGTCTAGGGCAAAGTCTTCGTATTACTATAGACTTTTAATCAAGCTATATAGAATACAATGATTTTGTAAACAAAAATTTTGACACAGCTAAATATAAACACTTGTTTTTTCAAATTTTGCACATTTTCTAAATGCTACCAAATTAACAGTTTTTGATATTTTTAAAAAAACCCGACGCGGTTAGATTTGTATTGGTATACGATTTCTTTCTAATCCAGGTTTACCGAAAAAAGTTAATTTGGCTTAAAGTTATGCTTATTTAAATTTGACCTAAAATGAAAAAAAACACGTTTTTCGGTATTTACTAATGCTCACAACGTCGGGCTACCTAAATTTTTTTTTACCGATATTTGGGTGAAACTCGGTTTTTGCAGGTAGAAATTGATCCCGTAGTTACTGCAATGGATATTTGACCATGGTACACGTTTATTAACGTTTGAAAATATTTTTTTTTGCATTCTTGTGCAAGACTTATCGGATTACTGCACGGTCTAAAATGTCTTGAATTTTGAGTGTTATCACAGGTAACATCCATACTAGAGGTAACTTTTAAAACTAATAGGAATATAGTTTAAAGAAATTTTTATTTTTATTTTTTTATAACAATTTTTGGCCTGTTTTCGCTATTTTATTCGTTTTTGTACATTTATCATTACAATGCGTCGAAAAACTTGTCATTTGTACAATAGGAAAAAGGTTTGTGATTGCGTGACAAACATTTTGTGTATTTACGTTGTTTAAATTGGCACAACAGATTTTGAGATTTTTGTACACAAACTGATTTTATGGAATTGTAAAAAGTGTCAAAGCTTAAACATATTACTGCAGGTCTAAAATAAACCTCGTATTTTATAATATCATGTCAATATTACAGGTGACTTTCAAAATTAACACGGTATTATAGTTAAAAGAAATTTTTATTCTTTCTAACAATGAATTAATCATAATTTTGCATCAAGCATTATTTACTGATGTTTTCATAATTATTATAACTTTTAAATTAAATAATATTTAAAGTATATTGTTTGTACGAATCTTTTATGGTACCTACTTTTAATCTAATACATAGAATTACACGTATTATTTATAACATTTAAAATAGATCGTTTAAAATATATAAGTACTTGTCGATATGAAAATCGGGTTGAAAAGAATAAGAATCGGAAACGGAATGCAGTATCAGACTGGATTAATTTAAGCCTCAATTATTAATTTTAAAATAAAGCTTATTTATTATTGTTTATTTGACATTTTTATATTAAGCACACCATCATGGATACATATAATAATAATAATAATAATAATAATAATAATAATAATAATAAAACAGAAGGCACGTGCTAAAAGATTCGTATTTTTAGCCCGATTGGTTGACCCTCCCCCCCCCCGGACCGATTTACAAAAAAGTATTGGAATTACCCATATATATATATATATACTATGTGTGTAATAGCTGAGAGTAGCGCCGAAGCTCCCTCTTAGCGGCCACTTATCAAACAACTTGCTAACAGTTTTTACCTCTGTAGGCGTTTTCTCATGGGCTGGAAAAAATTTCGTCTATTTCTATCTTTCGCATCTTCTATGACGCTATCTCTTTTTGTTTGCATCGAATGAAAAAGAAAGTGGAAATAGCAAAAATCGAGAAACGGAAATCAGCAAGCAACTTTAATAACATCGAATTTCTTCACTATGCATTTATGAATTCGAACCGGATTTATTGTAAAGTGAAGAATTAAATAAAAAATAGATCTGAGATTTGTCGTTGCAGAAATACATAGTATAATTCTATATTTACGAAAATATAAAAAATCTGAGGGGCTAGTTAGCTGTATAATAAGGGCTTACGCGCCTGCATACTTGCGTGCAGGCGCTATCGCGCCTTTTGATACCGACTAGTTGTCGATTTTCGACAATTAAACGATAAAACCGTAAAAGATCAATACCCATTACCTAATATACTAGATATTATCGATCAAATCGGACCAGAACATCGTGTATTCACCGTTTTGGATGTATGTCAAGGATTTTTACAAGTTCCGTTAGCTCAAGATATTCGACATAAAACAGCTTTCGCCTCTTCATTGGTTTATTTCAATTTAAAACATTGCCTATGGGATTGTGCAATTCTCCAGCCACTTTACAAAGAATGATTGATCGTGTTTTTGAGGGCAGGCAAGGCAAAGAAATATTTTGATTCCTTGACGACGCAGTTATATACGCTAAAAATATTCAGGAGCACAACCAAAAGTTTGAAAAATTTTTGCAAAGAGTACGTGCCGCAAATCTGAAATTACAGCCAGAGAAATGTGAATTTTTAAAGAAAGAAGTAGTGTATCTGGGATACGTATTATCACCAGAAGATGTTTTGCCGGATCCAAAAAAATTAGAAGCAGTAAAAAAATTTCCAATTCCAAAAACAGTGAAAAATATACGTCAATTTTTAGGATTAGCAGGTTATTATAGACGATTGATTGCGAATTTTTTGGGTATTGCTGGACCATTAAGTAATTTATTAAAAAAAGACGCACCTGTCCTATGGTCCAGCGAGGTTCAAAAGGCATTCGATGATTTAAGAGAAAAATTGTGTAAACAACCAATACTACAAATCGCAGATTTTAATAAACCATTTATAGTGACTTGTGACGCTAGTGGTACAGCAATAGGAGCAATATTATGACAAGGAGAGGTGCGAACCGACCTACCAGTTGCTTATGTTACGCGACTATTAAATAAAGCCGAGCAAAAATATGATACTTACTCAAGGGAAGCATTAGCCATACTGTATGCCGTTACTCAGTTCGATTGCTATCTAAGAGGCCGTCGTTTTCTCATTATAACAGATCATAAACCACTGGTTTGGTTTAAAAACTCAGTAGATCCGACATCCAGAGTTAGTAGATGGAGAATAAAACTGAATGCATACGACTTTGAAATCGTATACAAAGCTGGTAAAAGTAACGTTAATGCTGACGCGTTATCAATAATTCCAATAGAAGAATCCGTTTATGTTATTAAAAATCATTCTATGGAAAGACGCAGTTGTGCAGGAAAAATAACACGGCCAAACTACAATGAAAAGAGAGCAAAACGACCCAACAAGTCAAATATATCAAAAGAACCAGTCAAAAACCTTCCTATAATACAAGAAGCCCCCCGAGGAAATTGAAACGATAGTCAACTCAGACAAAAGATTACAACCCATGGAGAAAGATAATTTTAACAACAAATTTGACGAGTCCTGGGAAGAAAAGGATGTTTACGAAGTACCCAACGATGAAAAGAAATTCATTGAAGTTAAAGAACAACTCTTTATGAGAAAAGATAATTACGTTTATTTCATAACTACGACTGGAATGCCTTTAGATGAAGGATCCAGAAATTTGGCTTCGAAATTATTATTACCTCTGTTTCCAATTTAAATCCAGGAGAAATAAGAATCAATAACAAAAACGGAAAAATGCATTAAGCTATGGTTTTACGTGACGAAGAGCGACTGAGTACTTCAGAAATTATTAATAATCTAAAAACGAATCTATTAAATTTGAAATATATTATATTGAAAGAAAAATTACGTTCAATAAATATCGCGAAGAGCGAATTTATTAAAAACGTTTCATAGAATGAAATATTGAAACAAATAAATATAACTCTACGAAATATGAATGTAAAAATAATTATTTGTTTAGGATTCATAAAATGTGTGGAAGAGAGTAAAAGGGAAAATATTATTCGCGAAATGCACGAGTCTGCTTTTGCAGGGCATAAAGGGGTAACAAAAACCTATAACTTAACTTGCCAACTAAAAAAATTGGATCGTGTTAAAACTAAACAACGTATGATAATAACAGATACTACGTACTCGGCTATGAAATCCATATCGGTCGATCTTGTGGGACAATTCCCCAGATCTCGAAATAATAACAATAATATATTAACCGTTCAATGTAACCTTTCGAAATACTGTATGGCGATACCCATACCAGACGCGACCGCGGCAACGTCGTCGAAGCGTTAGTTCGTCGACATTTTTCAATTTTTAGCGCCCCATTGTTAATTATCTCCGACCAAGGCACCTCATTTTTAAGTAGTCTGATGAGAGAAGTAGCGAAAATTTTAAGATTAAACAAGTTAAAACCACGGCTTATCACCCTCAGTCCAATTCCGTTGAGCGTTTTTATAGCAGCTTAGCAGATTATTTTAAAAAAATGATAGAAAGAAATGACGCATGGGATGAGTTATGCGAATTAGCCGCGTTTTCATATAATACGTCGGTACATGAGGGTCATCTCTACACACCCTTTGAAATTGTTTTTGCACGAAATGCGCGACTACCATCAAACGAACCATTAGACCCACGAGAACGAGTTCCAACGTATGATGATTACATTATAAATTACGACAACGTTTAAATGAAATACAGGTGAATGCGCACAGGAAAAATTGATAGCCTCTAACATAGGTCAAAATTCTATTAGCTCTTCTCGCTTAAAATAACATTGACGTCATTATACAAAGGGAAGAAAGGAAAAAGTATAAATTTTTCAATGTCAGTTGAGCTTGGTCCAATTTAAATTTAATTGCTATAAAAAAATATTTCATATAAAAAAAGATGATTTACAATAAAATAGAATCATTGGAGTCTAACACTCTAAACCTATAACCTATAACCTATCCTTCCTAAGGAGTGCTTAAATGCACCCTTTCCTCCTCGTTGCGGTAAATAGTCCAGCAACACCGACACTTATCCTCCCTACATATTATTCAAATTGTAAACTTATATAAATAATTACAATCAAACTCACCTTGACTCTAGTAATTCTGTTAATTAGTCATACTTTCTTACAGGACGCGCAGATATAAATATATGAGGAGAGTTGGGCATAATAAAAAAAAAAATTATAATCTAACGCTAGGCTCAATGGACATCTGTACAAAAATAACGATTACAAAGATACGAGAAGAGGCGGGAAAAGAGAATTTTATCAAAATTAATTATTAAAAAAAAACTTCATTAATTAAAGAAATTAAATAAGGTAAACTCACAAATAGTATCAATACACATGTGGGATAAAATCATCGATTCAAATTCAAAGTATGAGAATATTTCTAATATTGATTTTAATAAAAAAAATGCAGCAAATACGATAAATTAGTTAATTTCGTGGAAAAGTTTCAAAATTCAACTGTGCATAAAAATAATTAAAATTGTACAAATTAGTGTTTATGCCAATGTAGTTCATACTAGTGTTTAATCTAATACTTTGTTCTTAAGTAATGATTTAACCTTTAGACTGCCGGCATGGCTCATATATGGGACAGTAATAAATTATAGCTTTAATAATGAATATAGATATTTTGATGCATTTTTCTCAATAAGTAGGCTCTCTGATCTCTAAAGTATACAGCTGAAATTATTTTCAGATCAAGGTATTCAATCAACCCGTAGCGTGGGGGTGAAATATTTAAAAACTCGTTATTGAACTTGTCATCGTTATTGAACTTTTTACTGAAATTTTGTTAGTAAATAACCTGTAAAATTTGTGAAATATAATACTATAATACTAGGGGTAGTTTTGGCACCTCCATAGGTTGGGACAAACTTCAGGGTATGCTTTACACATGTTACAGTGTGTTTCCGAGAAAACATCGTAGAAAAAATCCAAACCAGCCTACTAACGAATTTTCGAAATTTTCACCCCCTCGCTAGGGGTAGTTGGGATGCTTACGGTTTTATTGATAACTAAAGGAGTATTTTTGGGGTCTTATTACATTGTAATATCAAGAAAATTCTGTTAAAAATAAATATATAGTAATTTAAAAAATTTTTAAATTTTTAACATTCACCCGACCGTTGCCAGCCGGACTGGCTCATATACGAGCCACCTGTGACCTTGACAACTACTCTTGAGATATGAGGTGTTTTATGTACAAATTTTGCACATCAAAAATGTCAATTTATAAGGCTAAAATGCCGGCAGTCTAAAGGTTAAACAAACAATGTATATAAAAAAAAAAGTTTAAAAAATAAAACAAAATTTATTTTTATACGATCAATTCCTACGATTATTCAATTTTTATATAGAACTAATAATATAAAACCTAAGACAGGCACATTAGAAGATTTTCCTCTTATTTATAAACAATAGGTATGCTAATTGTTTCGACTGGTATACAAAAAAATACATAACAAATAATTTAAAAATTTTATAAAACAATTCAGGATATACAATAATAATTGATAAGATAAAATATTTTTTGCATATTTATATTACCAATAATACAATGTGTAAAAAAATGAAATACAAAAATATAATTAGTATTAAAATTCTGGTGTATTTATTTAATTATTATTCGAAATTAATTTTTTTCATTTGGAACTAACAAGTAAACAAATTCAAACGATTTTTCTTCATTTACTTGAACATAACAAATAAGTTTCTACAGTTGTTAGTTTAAATAAATCAAGAAAATAACGAAACTAGACGATCAATATACTGGACCCCATCGGATTTTAGAAATAGTTAATAACAAGGGAAATGTAACACTAGAGCTATAGCCCATATAAAACGAAAATAGTGCATGTTAATAGGTTTAGATATTCATATATGGAGGCCCTTGATGTGCTAAACATATGTTATATAATAGCCCAATGTGGTTTGAGTATGTACACACACACTACACACACAACACCACCAACCACCCCCCCCCCAATATATATATATATATATATATAATATATATATATATTACAGTTCTAAAAGGTGTCAAAAGAATAATATTTATTATCTTTTAATCACAATTGGCATACATTCTACTTAAAGCAAAATTATTCAATCTATCTGACTTTTATAGAAAAATAAACGATATATATATGGGCTATTTCACGTCAAGTGGTACGACGAAAATTTTAAATCGCTCCAAAATTTGAATTCAGGATGGAAATATCTTTCAGAAGATAGAAAAAAATTTTTAGGTGTTAAAAATAATTTGCCTAAGAGTTATTCCACCATGAAAAATGGAAATTTTTCAATTTTTTAGAAAAATTTCTATTTTCAAAGCCATTTATCTCAAAATCTATTGATTTTTTTGAAAAAACATAAAAACAACTTTGTTCAAAATAATCCTTAGAACTTAACTACCTGGTTACAATTCTTAATTTTAAAAATCTCGAAGAGATAGGGCACTTGAAATATTGAATATCAAAAAAAGGCGACCACGCCACAATCGATTTTGATCTAACACCGCTCAAAAGATCACATTTTTTGAGAGCTTTCGAATGGCGGTGGTTAGATTTTTGGCCAAGACCGCTGGTGTAAGTTATGCCCTAAAATACATGAAAATTAGTGATTTTATGAGGTTTATGGGGTATAACTTACACCAACGGTCTTGGCCAATAATCTAACCACCGCCATTCGAAAGCTCGCGAAAAATGTGATCTTTTGAGCGGTGTTAGATCAAAATCGAATGTGGCGTGGTCGCCTTTTTTTGATATTCAATATTTCTAAGTGCCCTATCTCTTCGAGATGTTAAAATTAAGAATTGTAACCCAGGTAGATAAGTTCTAAAGATTATTTTGAACAAAAGTTGTTTTTAATGTTTTTTCAAAAAAATCAATAGATTTTGAGATAAATGGCTTTAAAAATATAAATTTTTCTAAAAAATTGAAAAATTTCCATTTTTCATGGTGGAATAACTCTTAGGCAAATTATTTTTAACACCTAAAAATTTTTTTCTATCTTCTGAAAGATATTTCCAGCCTGTTTTCAAATTTTGGAGCGATTTAAAATTTTCATCGTACCACTTGACGTGAAATAGCCCATATATATATATCTAAATTAACGGTGGAAATAAACTACAAGGAAATAATATTTTTTATTATACAGAAAGATCATTACAAGAAAAGCAAATAAATATTTAAATTAAATAAATACGCGATTATTAAATTGGAAACGAGTAAGGTAAATAAAAAAAATTAGGTCTTTTTTCTCTTACTCTTCTCGCTTAAAATAACATTGACGTCATTATACAAAGGGAAGAAAGGAAAAAGTATAAATTTTTCAATGTCAGTTGAGCTTGGTCCAATTTAAATTTAATTGCTATAAAAAAATATTTCATATAAAAAAAAGATGATTTACAATAAAATAGAATCATTGGAGTCTAACACATCTCTAAACCTATAACCTATAACCTATCCTTCCTAAGGAGTGCTTAAATGCACCCTTTCCTCCTCGTTGCGGTAAATAGTCCAGCAACACCGACACTTATCCTCCCTACATATTATTCAAATTGTAAACTTATATAAATAATTACAATCAAACTCACCTTGACTCTAGTAATTCTGTTAATTAGTCATACTTTCTTACAGGACGCGCAGATATAAATATATGAGGAGAGTTGGGCATAATAAAAAAAAAAATTATAATCTAACGCTAGGCTCAATGGACATCTGTACAAAAAATAACGATTACAAAGATACGAGAAGAGGCGGGAAAAGATGAATTTTATCAAAATTAATTATTAAAAAAAAACTTCATTAATTAAAGAAATTAAATAAGGTAAACTCACAAATAGTATCAATACACATGTGGGATAAAATCATCGATTCAAATTCAAAGTATGAGAATATTTCTAATATTGATTTTAATAAAAAAAATGCAGCAAATACGATAAATTAGTTAATTTCGTGGAAAAGTTTCAAAATTCAACTGTGCATAAAAATAATTAAAATTGTACAAATTAGTGTTTATGCCAATGTAGTTCATACTAGTGTTTAATCTAATACTTTGTTCTTAAGTAATGATTTAACCTTTAGACTGCCGGCATGGCTCATATATGGGACAGTAATAAAGTTATAGCTTTAATAATGAATATAGATATTTTGATGCATTTTTCTCAATAAGTAGGCTCTCTGATCTCTAAAGTATACAGCTGAAATTATTTTCAGATCAAGGTATTCAATCAACCCGTAGCGTGGGGGGTGAAATATTTAAAAACTCGTTATTGAACTTGTCATCGTTATTGAACTTTTACTGAAATTTTGTTAGTAAATAACCTGTAAAATTTGTGAAATATAATACTATAATACTAGGGGTAGTTTTGGCACCTCCATAGGTTGGGACAAACTTCAGGGTATGCTTTACACATGTTACAGTGTGTTTCCGAGAAAACATCGTAGAAAAAATCCAAACCAGCCTACTAACGAATTTTCGAAATTTTCACCCCCTCGCTAGGGGTAGTTGGGATGCTTACGGTTTTATTGATAACTAAAGGAGTATTTTTGGGGTCTTATTACATTGTAATATCAAGAAAATTCTGTTAAAAATAAATATATAGTAATTTAAAAAATTTTTAAATTTTTAACATTCACCCGACCGTTGCCAGCCGGACTGGCTCATATACGAGCCACCTGTGACCTTGACAACTACTCTTGAGATATGAGGTGTTTTTATGTACAAATTTTGCACATCAAAAATGTCAATTTATAAGGCTAAAATGCCGGCAGTCTAAAGGTTAAACAAACAATGTATATAAAAAAAAAAGTTTAAAAAATAAAACAAAATTTATTTTTATACGATCAATTCCATACGATTATTCAATTTTTATATAGAACTAATAATATAAAACCTAAGACAGGCACATTAGAAGATTTCCTCTTATTTATAAACAATAGGTATGCTAATTGTTTCGACTGGTATACAAAAAAATACATAACAAATAATTTAAAAATTTTATAAAACAATTCAGGATATACAATAATAATTGATAAGATAAATAATATTTTTTGCATATTTATATTACCAATAATACAATGTGTAAAAAAAATGAAATACAAAAATAATATAATTAGTATTGAAATTCTGGTGTATTTATTTAATTATTATTCGAAATTAATTTTTTTTCATTTGGAACTAACAAGTAAACAAATTCAAACGATTTTTCTTCATTTACTTGAACATAACAAATAAGTTTCTACAGTTGTTAGTTTAAATAAAATCAAGAAAATAACGAATATTTAAACTATTCCTCAAAATATAAAAATAAAAAGAGTGTAAAATAGTCATTTTAAACGTGAAACAGTTCCATAACTGCTTGGGTTATTTCGTCGTACCGTTATTCAGTGTAGTCTACTCTTTCTCCCAAGATATAGGAGCATGGTTCTACTTAGCCTACTCTATCTTTGCACTGTCACTTATGTATTGCTCATTTTATTTTTCATTTGTATCGATTGTATCTTTTCCTTATGAAACTAAATTAACTATTTCTCAATTATATATTATATTATAAGTGAATCTTTGTTTATAATGGCTGAAAAGAAAATTCTAAAAAAAAAAAGTAAAATAATTATGTGATCGTTTTATTTGGTGGGGAGGGAGAGCGAAGAAAATTAATTCTTCTTCACTCCTTATCCTTTATAAAAATATATATAAATATATTATTAAGATAGTATGTACTAACAATGTTCACATTGAAGGGAGAATCTATATTGCATAAGAACAAGAAATTTATTTTCTTCTCTTCAACAATTCGTAACTCTAGAATTATTAATTGAATAAATGTAAAATAAGTAAACTAATATTTAACTCTTTTGTTTAACTTTTTAGAATATATATATGTAAGCATTCAAATATTATCGAAGAAAATTGTAAATATTGTAAAAAAATGTGGCTACGAGAAAAAAAACTCTAATAATGTATATTTTTAACATGACTTGGTGTATACGTTTAATAATAAATATACAATTTTTGGGAATGTCTAGAATAAAAATTGTAATAATATATCCTTTTTTTTATTTAGGAGCTTCTATTTTTATAGGTGAACTATATCAATACTGTTAAACCGTTTGAAATAATGTAATAGACGTATGTAAAATAATAACAAACAAAATTGAACTACGAAATAAATAATTGTAATATGGTTTACAAAGTTCACCATAAGAAATAAAGAAAAATTAATTGAAATAATGTTTATAATTTAAAATTAAGTATGATATCTTATGTTAAGGGGTCAAGCCTGGGTTAACTGTTTTAAATAAATAATAATAATTATTATTAGAATATTTTTTTCTTTTTAATTCTTCTTACAAGTTAATTTTTTTACATAATATATATGTATTATACTTATATTTATCAATATAAAAAATGTTTGTAATGCATTTTTAATCCTGGTTATTAATATAATGATATTAAAAAATTGATTATTTTTTGCAGTTGCCGTAGGATATTGAAGCACTAAATGCATCTTTTAATGTCTAATAAGTCTTAAAATGTTCATGGAACATATGTTTACCGACTTATGTTTTTCCTTTTCTGAAAAAAAATTAATAACAATGTATTAAATATAAAAGTTGATAATAATAAGAAAAATAGTGAATGTTATGTACGTATACGTACATAACATTCACCTAAAACTTATCTTTTTGAAAATTGTGGATTTTCCCAAAATTTCAAAGTGATTTATCAACCTGGCTCTGAAATATCCTGCGGCAAGTAAGCTAAAATGATAAAAAAACCATTAGTGAGATAAATGCATTTAAAGTTTCACTTATTAAATTTAAAGTTTTACTTATTTTATAATTCTAATACCGTATTCTTCAGGTATCATACAATTTATATATAATCTTAATAATATATATATTTAATAGGTTTATAGTGACCTTTTTCTGGTTTTATTACATTGTAATATCAAGAAAATTCTGTTAAAAATAAATATATAGTAATTTAAAAAATTTTTAAATTTTTAACATTCACCCGACCGTTGCCAGCCGGACTGGCTCATATACGAGCCACCTGTGACCTTGACAACTACTCTTGAGATATGAGGTGTTTTTATGTACAAATTTTGCACATCAAAAATGTCAATTTATAAGGCTAAAATGCCGGCAGTCTAAAGGTTAAACAAACAATGTATATAAAAAAAAAGTTTAAAAAATAAAACAAAATTTATTTTTATACGATCAATTCCATACGATTATTCAATTTTTATATAGAACTAATAATATAAACCTAAGACAGGCACATTAGAAGATTTCCTCTTATTTATAAACAATAGGTATGCTAATTGTTTCGACTGGTATACAAAAAAATACATAACAAATAATTTAAAAATTTTATAAAACAATTCAGGATATACAATAATAATTGATAAGATAAATAATATTTTTTGCATATTTATATTACCAATAATACAATGTGTAAAAAAATGAAATACAAAAATAATATAATTAGTATTGAAATTCTGGTGTATTTATTTAATTATTATTCGAATTAATTTTTTTTCATTTGGAACTAACAAGTAAACAAATTCAAACGATTTTTCTTCATTTACTTGAACATAACAAATAAGTTTCTACAGTTGTTAGTTTAAATAAAATCAAGAAAATAACGAATATTTAAACTATTCCTCAAAATATAAAAATAAAAAGAGTGTAAAATAGTCATTTTAACGTGAAACAGTTCCATAACTGCTTGGGTTATTTCGTCGTACCGTTTATTCAGTGTAGTCTACTCTTTCTCCCAAGATATAGGAGCATGGTTCTACTTAGCCTACTCTATCTTTGCACTGTCACTTATGTATTGCTCATTTTATTTTTCATTTGTATCGATTGTATCTTTTCCTTATGAAACTAAATTAACTATTTCTCAATTATATATTATATTATAAGTGAATCTTTGTTTATAATGGCTGAAAAGAAAATTCTAAAAAAAAAAGTAAAAAATTATGTGATCGTTTTATTTTGGTGGGGAGGGAGAGCGAAGAAAATTAATTCTTCTTCACTCCTTATCCTTTTATAAAAATATATATAAATATATTATTAAGATAGTATGTACTAACAATGTTCACATTGAAGGGAGAATCTATATTGCATAAGAACAAGAAATTTATTTTCTTCTCTTCAACAATTCGTAACACTAGAATTATTAATTGAATAAATGTAAAATAAGTAAACTAATATTTAACTCTTTTGTTTAACTTTTTAGAATATATATATGTAAGCATTCAAATATTATCGAAGAAAATTGTAAATATTGTAAAAAAATGTGGCTACGAGAAAAAAAACTCTAATAATGTATATTTTTAACATGACTTGGTGTATACGAAAAAGTAAGAGTAAAAACTAAAGATAAATAAATTTTTAATCTATAGAAAACACGTTTAATAATAAATACACAATTTTTGGGAATGTCTAGAATAAAAATTGTAATAATAAATCCTTTTTTTTATTTAAGCTTCTATTTTTATAGGTGAACTATATCAATACTGTTAAACCGTTTGAAATAATGTAATAGACGTATGTAAAATAATAACAAACAAAATTGAACTACGAAATAAATAATTGTAATATGGTTTACAAAGTTCACCATAAGAAATAAAGAAAAATTAATTGAAATAATGTTTATAATTTAAAATTAAGTATGATATCTTATGTTAAGGGGTCAAGCCTGGGTTAACTGTTTTAAATAAATAAATAATTATTATTAGAATAATTTTTTTTTTTTAATTCTTCTTACAATTTAATTTTTTTACATAATATATATGTATTATACTTTATATTTATCAATATAAAAAATGTTTATAATGCATTTTTAATCCTGGTTATTAATATAATGATATTAAAAAATTGATTAATTTTTTGCAGTTGCCGTAGGATATTGAAGCACTAAATGCATCTTTTAATGTCTAATAAGTCTTAAAATGTTCATGGAACATATGTTTACCGACTTATGTTTTTCCTTTTCTGAAAAAAAATTAATAACAATGTATTAAATATAAAAGTTGATAATAATAAGAAAAATAGTGAATGTTATGTACGTATACGTACATAACATTCACCTAAAACTTATCTTTTTGAAAATTGTGGATTTTCCCAAAATTTCAAAGTGATTTATCAACCTGGCTCTGAAATATCCTGCGGCAAGTAAGCTAAAATGATAAAAAAACCATTAGTGAGATAAATGCATTTAAAGTTTCACTTATTAAATTTAAAGTTTTACTTATTTTATAATTCTAATACCGTATTCTTCAGGTATCATACAATTTATATATATAATCTTAATAATATATATATTTAATAGGTTTATAGTGACCTTTTTCTGGTTTTATTAATATAATACTCATTATATTTTTTAATATACATGTATTATCTAAAATAACAGAAAGTCAACTTCAAAAATCAGTTTCTTTATAAAACGAGGAATAAAATTTTTTAAAACTACAAGGATACTTAGCTATTATTGAATATTAATGCATGATTATTTACACTATATTATATAATAATATTTATAATATGATTATTATACTATATTATATGATTATAATGTTTATTATAAGCATTAAATTTAATTAAAAGTATGTAAAGAATGCATTAAAAACAAATACTGTTTGATAGTTGTGTACAATATCTCTTTCTCTCTCTCTCTCACACATGACAAGTCTTCCATAAGATTATTGATTTTTCGGATAGCCTTGTCACGTGATAGAGAAAGAGAGAAGCATATATAGTGTTACAGCTGTTAATGGAAATGTGCACCAACCACACGTTTGTAGTTCAGTTTTGTACTATTATAATATTAAATAGAATTATATAATATCTAAATAAAATAAGTAAGAAAAACAAGTGGTTTATAAAACTGCATGAACAAATTATATCAGATAAGTATTTGCATAACCTTCAATGTATATTTTGTTTGCGTCAAGAAATTGATTCTTTGTTTCTCCATTTCAGCATAACCAATGTGTCAACACTTAGATATACATTATTTGCAGAATACGGATAAAATTATAAACAAGTGTTTTTTATGCTCAGTGTATTTGTGCTTAGTGTGATATTATGTGGTTGAAGTTATTTTATGTGTATTTGTGAAAGTGTTACAAACCTCAATATGCTCCAGTGGAATAAAAATCATCATTAGGGTAATGTCTTTTTCTCCTAGCTTTGCGTGCTTCATGTGTGGATGCTTCAAGTTTTCTCTCTGCCCAAAATAATCGATCTTCATCAGAAGAATGAGCCCACTTGATTGTTGAAGATCCTGTTTTTACTATTAAAAGGAATCGATGTCGAGGGTCAGTTTTTTAAATAAATAAACACTATTTATTTAAATTTTGTTGTACAACGTTTCGTCTGCGTGGTTTGCAGACCTCTTCAGGTACTATAAATTTATTGAACACAAAATAACAATTTTAATAATTACAAATTAACGGACGAAATATTAAATAAATTGACGGAAGAAAATATTACCATTGATACACTGAAACGTAGATGTAATAAGCCCAGAAAGGCGTCGTCGAATAACAAGATTATGCAAAATCGAGCAAATTTATACAAAACAAAACAAGTGTCTGCGAGTATATGTGTATGTATGTTTACAAATTAAAAGTCAATTTCTTAGAAATACTCGGATATCATATCATAATACTTCTATATATAATACTTCTATATTGTCGGTTTAAATATTGTACGTCTTCTTTTCTATTGATAGTCGAATTGTAATAATTAATGTGTAAAATTTTGCTGCTAAAATTGAAGCTGTTTTCTTGTTTCGCTTGTGCCTGTGAATTTAATTTTACGTAATCTGTTTTTAATTGCCAAATTACTGAAATCATCGGGATAGTTATTCGTTTTTAATAAGTTCTTAACAATCATTATATTTTGTTTGTGAAATTGTTGATGAGATAAGATAATTGCTCTGTCTACTAAATTATAAATTATGTTCTGTTTTTGTTGAATAGTATGATTAGATTCAAAATTTAGTATACCATTAGAATTCGTTGATTTTTTAAATCAATTGTATATAATGTTTAATAAATAATAAGACTCAATTGATCTCCACGAACTCAAATTTTTATTGATTGCCGACGTTTCGGACGTATTTAAGCCGTCCCTTTTCAATGCAATAAAAAAGCGCAGAGATATTAAATCAACATATTAGATGAACACACACAATCTCTTAACATATCCAAAAGAAACGAGGACCTCCCCGAAGGGAGTCCTGTACACTAGTAAGCAATGTGGTTATAATGTTATTATCAGTTTTAATCAATGTAAGATCCAAAAAATTAATGCAGTTATTTTCTTCCATTTCATGAGTAACTTTTAAATAATTATTGTAGTTGTTAAAAACTTGTAAAACCGTATTTATGTGGTCTTTTTGTATAAATAAAAGTATGTCATCTACGTATCGATAGTAAATTAATGGGGAACAATTGTTTTCTCTTTTAATTTTTTAAGGCAATGAGTCTCTAAATCATCCATTACTAAATCAGCAAATTATGGTTATATAGGAGAGCCCATTGGATAACCGAATATTTGTTTGTATATTATATTGTTAAAAGTAAAAAAAGTATTATTGAATAAAAATTCAACTACACTCCACACCAAAATTATCGCAACAAGATTTTTCACAGAAAAATTGCCATTTTTTAAATGCTAGTAACTCGGTCAATTTTCATCATATTGAGATCATTTTTTTTGTAGGGAATTATGTGCACTTTGAGGAAAAAATAATGCCTAATAGCTGCGAGATAATGCCACATTGCTATGCCTTAATCAGGCCTACCAACTTTTTTTTCTTAAACAACGCAATAGTTTGCACGTTTACATGGATTACCAAAAAATTTTATTCAAAAAACAACAAATACCACCTTAAAGTAGACTTTTTAACGAGTATTTTAAAAAAAAGTCGACCCTCTACGACTTTTTTTGACCGAATTATGCCAATTTACAGATCTTCCTATGTTTTAGTCAAATACCGCCAACATCAGCATTACCCGATGCGTACCGCGAGGAGGTTGTTGGTCGGACTTACGCATCATTGTGGCCCTGAAAAGGGCCGATTGTGTAAACGGTTTCTTACATTAGGGACCCCGCGGATCGTCACTTCCGCAGTATTTTTTGACTCCAAATGTTTAGTTGCTATGTACTCTGTAATGCAAAATTAATGCTGAATGAGCTTTCGCCTTAACTTTTGACCAGTATCCCGGCGTAAATTTTTGCTTTATTTTTTAATTTTTTTATTTTTTATTTTTTATTTTTAAATTTTTGTTGGTAGAGTTGATAATTTTACCGAAAGTGTGGAGATGCATTGTTAAATGTACCGAAAATGTAGAGGTGTAATTTTAAATAAAGTTACACTTTTCATAGGTTAATTTAAAAAAAATAACGAATAGCAATGTGGTTCTTTGTTTATGAGGTTTTAAGATAGCTCTCGGGGCACGAATTTATTTTAAATGTAACCTGATAATTTAGTAGTAGTTGCTATTAGGATTCATGCTATCCTGAAAGAACACATAATCCCTACAAAGATCCCTACAAATTGATTAAATTACAAGCATTTGAAACATGGCCATTTTTTGAATGCTTGTAATTCGATCAATTTTCATCGCATTGAGATAATTTTTTTTTGTCTTGTAGGGGATTCAGACCGCGGGGTCCCTAATGTAAGAAACCGTTTACACAATCGGCCCTTTTCAGGGCCACAATGATGCGTAAGTCCGACCAACAACCTCCTCGCGGTACGCATCGGGTAATGCTGATGTTGGCGGTATTTGACTAAAACATAGGAAGATCTGTAAATTGGCAAATTCGGTCAAAAAAAGTCGTAGAGGGTCGACTTTTTTTTTAAAATACTCGTTAAAAAGTCTACTTTAATGTGGTATTTGTTGTTTTTTGAATAAAATTTTTTGGTAATCCATGTAAACGTGCAAACTATTGCGTTGTTTAAGAAAAAAAAGTTGGTAGGCCTGATTAAGGCATAGCAATGTGGCATTGTCTCGCAGCTATTAGGCATTATTTTTTCCTCAAAGTGCACATAATTCCCTACAAAAAAAAATGATCTCAATATGATGAAAATTGACCGAGTTACTAGCATTTAAAAAATGGCAATTTTTCTGTGAAAAATCTTGTTGCGATAATTTTGATGCGGAGTGTATATTACGTATTTCGAAAAAAGGTATCTTGCATTTATTGTGAATATATTTAAATCGTTTGTCTAAGCTATTAAGAACTTTGTTACATGAAATGATTATAAACAGTGAGCTGACATCTAAAGATAACATGCTATAATCGTCGGGAATTTTAATATTGAACAGATTCTTTTTTAATTCAAAGCTATTATTAATGTGCGATTTTGGAACTGGAATTATATTTTTAAGTTCATTATATACAATTTTGGCTAAATAATGAGTTGGAGAATTTACGGTAGAAATTATTAGTCTAAGTGGAACATTATTTTTGTGTATTTTAGGTAATCCATAAGCTTTAGCTAAATTAGTATTAGTTTGTGTTAACTGATTATTATGAAATTCCTTGAGGGGAGTCCGTAGAGTATAGTTGAATATATCACCACCCGAAAATTTGCGAGCAGAAGTGGCGCTACCGTCAGATAGACTAAGTTCATATTCGACAACAATTTTGGACATTTAAAAAAAATAGAGTTTTTACCACACATAATCGGAGTTGAGCGCCATAGCTATTGATGTAATGATTAATTACATATTACTTAGCTGATCGAAAAGCAGTATTTTCGACGAATAGTGAGAAGTACGAAGTGACTTCGGTATGTGTTCTCATAAAGTGATTCAGATTTTTTAAACATTTCTACAATACCGTCTATTTCCATCTTGCCAGAACTACCAGTGTGGTTGGCTGAGCAATTAGTTAGATGTACGTTGTACCACTCTCTATATTCTTCTGCGTATTCTTCTGGTCGCAATTCACATGCTGTGCAAAAAGATTGCTTTGGAGAAACGTCAATTACTTTTCCATTCTCATGCAGTATCAAACTTGCAACTCCTTGAAGAGAATTGAATCCTCGCTTCCTTCAAGAACCATCACCTGATACACTTATATGGCAATTCTGACTCGTTGAATCATATATTTGCTCGACAGCTGCTTTCATAGACTCTTTACCAACTTCTTAACAAACATTTTTTATCTCTATATTAATAATATCATAATTACTGTGAGAAACTGGACTCGGCAAATCCATATTTCCACAAAAAGTAACTAAACCAACATACCCATGACCAAGAGTTCGACGTTATGACGTAGCGTTTTCTATCGAAATGATAGAATTCTCGGAACGCTAGTCACGAATAATATTAGTTATATTTGTTATTATAATTTGTTTATCCTCAGCCCCGATTATTCGTAAAATAATACAAACCTTGTTCAGCTTCAATTTATTCTAATCCAGATCTAGGAATCTAATTACGTAATAAAATTTTCAAATGCCGGCAATCGGTAGAGCTAATACTCCTACCTACACGTGGTTCGGTTCCGCCAACGAGAAAATGGCGGGCTGTTCATTTTATCGTGGACGGGGAAGTATCAATAGATATATGTACACGTATTAGAAAAAAAATATAATATTTATTAGATTTCACACTTCGCTATATATACATATGCATTCTCGTCGATTTAAATAATTACAAAAAAATTATAAGCTTTATTTCCGTCACATCAACTTTTTCATCAGTTATAATTCGTATTCCCCTTTAATACTACTAACGCCTTAACCCGAGATTCACGTAGCCTATCTAATTATTATGTGTATTGCGATACACAGAGAAACTCACAATAATTATTATATTATTTATCACGATTTAATCACGAGATTTCCATCATCGACTTATCAGAGTAGTCCAAAATAAAGAACTGAAAACCGCGCGAAAAGATCCGTGTGTCGACGCTTCACGCACTCCCGATTTAATAATTTTAATAAAATAATATAGAAAAAAAATATGGCCGGCGCACAGTCTACTTACCGCACGCGAGCTTCAACTCTTTCGTCTCGTCTCAATAATCCCTCTCCAATACTTCTCCAATAATTTTCCAAAATCTCCTCAAAATCTCAACAATAATATTTCCTCAAAATACGGATAATTGTTCCTCCAAATTATGGGTAATATTAGCAATCGTAATTAATCCTTCTAAATAACTAACTCGGCAATATTCTATTCAAATACTAGATTCTTTTCAATATATATGCTTCCCTTTTCACAGTTCGGCAGATACTAATTATTTCCGGCTTCTTGCCGGTTTCATCCCTTTAATTGCCGATTCGCGGCGCTAGCTTCCCTCATTTCCGTCATTTTAAACCATTTATATATTGACTACGTCATTAAGATACTACCTAGCCCTCGACGCTACTGCCACCTATTACGGAGTTCGCAGTGTTAAATTAATACCGGCCGAATCGGATTTATCGAGTATCTAGTGTAAAACGGCGTGCGCCTCCACGAATGCAAGACTCGTATCTCTGTCTCTATTTCGCACGTACGTATACGATATCTCGATTCCCGTCTCCCCGCGCCGGCGCACTCTCTTGGTCAGACATATCGTGCGAGCGGGCGAGTTTACCCCCTCTCTACTACCACCTGTATGCATGCGCGCAGTATCGGCATGCCGCGCGTGCTTCTCGCTGTCTCTCTCACGTTCGTGCACATTGGAGAGAGAGAGAGGTGTATTGTTGTTTATACGGTGACCTGGTGCGAACCGACGGTGCTGGTGTTAGTGGATTCGTGCGGGTATCGAGATCGGCGACTGATTAGTCTTCTCCTGGTGTGAGGCCATCGTCCGTTACATCGGTTCTCTCATCTCCGTCGTCGGCTTCCATCATCCTCAGGTGCGTGCAGGTAAGTATACTTTCCATCACATGTAAAACATAATTAACCCAAACCCATCCCATTAATATTTCCTTTATAATCCTCTTTAATGCCGGTGACGAGAATAGCTCGGGTTAAGTTGTTTGTTATTATTTTATCTATTAACTTGTTAATGTTTACATTTCCCTAACCTCTCCCTGTCACATATTATATATGGTACTAACCCTATTCTATTATTTTACTCTACTTTATTTATTATCTCCTTTCCTCCTATTAACGTTAATCATTTCCTTACAACTAGATTTAACAATATTTAATTTAATATTAACATAGTTTTCTAATTTTCAGGTTTCGACATGGACAGGGAGGATTTCAATCAGTGTACTCGGTTCCAGTGCAGGAGTGTGTCTCTCTACCAGGGAGGAGGAGTCTATGTTATAAGGTAAGTTAATTTCCAATTCGTTAATACTCTTAGATACTTATTTCATTCTTTATTTATAATTTTCAGGTGTTCGTCCCAAGGCGCATTCGACCCCTCAGGACCAGTCAATGGGACTTCCTCGCTTATTTGTAACAAGGAACCTAGGAAAGGTGAGCACGAGTGGTGCATAAGCATTGCTCGTGCTTAAGTGAGTAATATTTGCTTATTTTATTATATATTATTTATTTTCTTATTTATATGTCTAAATTTTATCCGCATTTTAATTCTTATTTATCTTTTTAAAGTATGGACAACGTTCCCACCTTTCCTTTCCTTATCCCACGATTCCCCTCCTTTAATTTAATAATTTTTAATAATTTATTTTAAATAAAGTGAGGTACTACCTCACAACGTCTATTTATTTCATAAGCATTACTTTTTTTCCAACTTTTCTGCTCGAATCAATAACAAATACCTTATAACACTTTGTAGATGTTATTGTTATTTTACTTCCCAAACCTCTCACATCAACTTCAGAAAATTTAACTGTACCATGTCAACTCTGACAAACAAAAAATTCTTCTAATGTTGGGAAAAGTAGTGATATATCTATAATTCTATTTTGTGTGCTACTTTCTTCAATGGTATCAGTTTTTAACTTTTTACTTGATCTGGATTGTAGCTTTGGTGTTGTGAATTCCATCGATGTTGATGGAAGTGCATTGCAGTTGGTTCTTACTGTTGTTGATAATTGTTCATTTTGTGGTAAAGCATTCGATTGAGCAACTGGTGTTAAAAGTTTTCTGTTACGGCATATGTCACTTTCCTTTCTTCTTTCAAATCTTCTTTTTTTATGAGCAGATGTACTAGGTATTCTATTCCTTGAGTCTGACATTTTCTTACTGCTCTTTTTTCGTATAAATTTATAATTAATTTCTTACAACTAATAAAATTTAAAGTCAAAAATATACTTTTAATTTAAAATCCACTGAGTATTTACTAAAATAATGTAAATACTTTATCAAAGAAAATATTTACTTCAAATAGAAATGTACGTATTTGTGCAGTATATTAGAGTAAAAGGAATCATTTATTTATTAACTGTTAAATTTGAATCGTATGGTAAAGTAGATTTCTACTATACCATACTCTACGCTTGATAGTTGCTTCGTTTAATATACTTGTATGTAAACGTCGAAAACCTCGCAATAATTATTTTAGATAATAAAAATAAAATGTTTTTTTTTGCAAAAATAAATTAAGAGAAAAAATGTCCGTTATGCTTACTTTATATCAATTATAAATTGCAAAAAAAATTTTTTTTTTCAAATTTTGGGATAATGTTTTATGTAAGAAATACTTTAAAAAAGTTAATAAAAAAAATCGATTTTTTGAGCAGTTAACCCGGGCTTGACCCCTTAAGGGAAATAATAATATAATAATAATATTGAACAACGACGAGGGCGTCGTTTTTAAAAAGGGGGGGGGGGAGTTGTCGCGTCTTAACGAAAATACTGCGTAGTTTAGAATAAAATTACGGCGTAGAAGACGAACAAAAGAAGGTTGATAAAGAATGATTCTAAGTAAATGCAGTAATATAAAATATAATTTATAGAGCTAAGGGACAGATTAATTTACGAGTGTTTCAAACGAAAAAGAAACTGATAAGTAGAGTTGAAGATATTATTCCAAGCCAATACGCATATAATCGGGATCGCCGATAGTGAGATCGAAATGAAGGGTTGTGCAAGAGCTTTTTTGTACTGCACTATAAAATCAATGCTCGGAGAAGAGCCGGCGATCGGAAACATGGACTAGAAATCTCGAGCATTAGAAGGAAGTAATAAATTAAGCTGTTTTTTGGATACTGTCTCAGTAATAAAAAAGGGACTGCAAATTCTCCAAATTAACTACGAAGCGATACAGAAAATGCACGGGATTCGATAATTTTTAATCACGCACATCTAAAGGTCCAATCTAAAGGTCCACTCGGGCGCAAGCACAGAAAAATCAAAAACTACTTACGCAATTTCCATCTAAAGTTCCATAGTCAAGGAACTGTGACTTCGACATCTGGCAATCATCGGACTCCGAAAGCATACGCATCCAACGTTGACACCCGCAGGTCTGGCAGAACATTATCGAGTCATTTGACAACGCTATCCACGTACGAGGCGGACCTTCGGTCCTCACCGTATATATATATATATATATATATATATAAATATTTGGGTACTTAAGGTATATTCTTTTCGGCTATATATACACTTGTAATATCGTACAGGCAAACCTAATATTTTACGTTATTTCAATTACTGAAAAAACTGTTTTCTCTTACAACAAATATTATTTGGAACTGTAATTTATTTATAAATATTCTTCTTTGCATTACATTATATTTGCAATATTTATTGTTTGAATTGCTATTTATGTGTACTTATATAGGATCTGTTCATTCGTTCTTACGATACCGAAATTTAAGTTTATTATTATTTCGATTCCATAATATTGTCTTGTGTGTCTGGGGCAGGGACAGTCTGCGCCCCACTGATGAGTTCTGGCGGACGGTCCCAAGACGAAACGCATTAACTTAAACTTTCTCTCTTTCTTATTTAAATAATTTCCGTTTGCGGTGTAGAAGACACATGCTCTCAATGTTTGTTAGCCATTCTCGGGCCTCGGCTGACGTCTCATTTCCATTCAATTCGTTTATATTCTTACTATGATCTGTCATTGCCTGGTAATTTTGTGGAGGCACAGCAATAGGTGTCATATTATTATGTTGTTGGTTGGAGTTTATATCAAGCCGATTGATTAAACGTTCTAAGAGTAAGTCATGTTGAGTGTTGCGCCGTCTATTTTCTTCCATCATCACGCGAACCATAATTTCTATATTACAGGTAGACGGTACGTTTGGTGGTTGAGTAGTCGGTTGGTTTATTGCCGTGGCTTCATGCAACGAACTATCAATACTCATATCGCTATGGTTATTTGGGATATTATATTATATAAATATATATCTATATATAATTGGGTACTTGAGGTATATTTTTTTCGGCTAATATACGCTTGTAATATTTGTATAGGCAAACCTGATATTTTACATAATTTCAATTACTGAACCAACCGCTTTCTCTTACAACAATTATTATTTGGAACTGTAATTTATTTATAAATATTCTTCTTTGCATTGCATTCTATTTGCAATATTTATAGTTTGAATTACTATTTATGTGTACTTATATAGGATATGTTCATTCGTTCTTACGATACCGAAATTTAAGTTTATTATTATTTCGATTCCATAATATTGTCTTGTGTGTCTGGGGCAGGGACCGTCTGCTTCCCACTGATGAATTCTGGCGGACGCTCCCAAGACGAAACGCATTGACTTAAACTTTCTTTCTTTCTTATTTAAATAATTTCCGTTTGCGGTGTAGAAGACACATGCTCTCAATGTTTGTTAGCCATTCTCGGGCCTCGGCTGACGACTCATTTCCATTAAATTCGTTTATATTCCTCTATAAGATCTGGCATTACCTGGTAATTTTGTGGAGACACAGCAGTGGGTGCCATATTATTATGTTGTTGGTTAGGGTTTATATCAAGCCGATTGATTAAACGTTCTAAGAGTAAGTCACATTGAGTGTCGCGCCGTCTACTTTCTTCCATCACAACGCGAAACATAGTTTCTATATTACAGGTAGACGGTTCGTTCGGTGGTTAAGTAGTCGGTTGGTTTATTTCCGTGGCTTCATGCAACGAACTATCAATACTCATATCGCTATGGTTATTTGGGATATTATATTATATAAATATATATATATAAATATTTGGGTACTTAATGGTATATTCTTTACGACTATATATACGCTTGTAATATTCGTACAGGCAAACCTGATATTTTATGTTATTTCAATTACTGAACCAACCGCTTTCTCTTACAACAATTATTATTTGGAACTGTAATTTATTTATAAATATTCTTCTTTGCATTGCATTCTATTTGCAATATTTATAGTTTGAATTGCTATTTATGTGTACTTATATAGGATCTGTTCATTCGTTCTTACGATACCGAAATTTAAGTTTATTCATTATTTCGATTCCATAATATTGTCTTGTGTGTCTGGGGCAGGGACCGTCTGCTTCCCACTGATGAATTCTGGCGGACGCTCCTAAGACGAAACGCATTGACTTAAACTTTCTTTCTTTCTTATTTAAATAATTTCCGTTTGCGGTGTAGAAGACACATGCTCTCAATGTTTGTTAGCCATTCTCGGGCCTCGGCTGACGACTCATTTCCATTAATTCGTTTATATTCCTCTATAAGATCTGGCATTACCTGGTAATTTTGTGGAGACACAGCAGTGGGTGCCATATTATTATGTTGTTGGTTAGGGTTTATATCAAGCCGATTGATTAAACGTTCTAAGAGTAAGTCACATTGAGTGTCGCGCCGTCTACTTTCTTCCATCACAACGCGAAACATAGTTTCTATATTACAGGTAGACGGTTCGTTCGGTGGTTAAGTAGTCGGTTGGTTTATTTCCGTGGCTTCATGCAACGAACTATCAATACTCATATCGCTATGGTTATTTGGGATATTATATTATATAAATATATATATATATATATTTGGGTACTTAAGGTATATTGTTTTCGGCTATATACGCTTGTAATATTCGTATAGGCAAACCTGATATTTTACGTTATTTCAATTACTGAACCAACCGCTTTCTCTTACAACAATTATTATTTGGAACTGTAATTTATTTATAAATATTCTTCTTTGCATTGCATTCTATTTGCAATAATTATAGTTTGAATTGCTATTTATGTGTACTTATATAGGATCTGTTCATTCGTTCTTACGATACCGAAATTTAAGTTTATTATTATTTCGATTCCATAATATTGTCTTGTGTGTCTGGGGCAGGGACCGTCTGCGTCCCACTGATGAGTTCTGGCGGTCGGTCTCAAGACGAAACGCATTGACTTAAACTTTCTTTCTTTCTTATTTAAATAATTTCCGTTTGCGGTGTAGAAGACACATGCTCTCAATGTTTGTTAGCCATTCTCGGGCCTCGGCTGACGACTCATTTCCATTAAATTCGTTTATATTCCTACTAAGATCTGGCATTACCTGGTAATTTTGTGGAGACACAGCAGTGGGTGCCATATTATTATGTTGTTGGTTAGGGTTTATATCAAGCCGATTGATTAAACGTTCTAAGAGTAAGTCACATGGAGTGTCGCGCCGTCTATTTTCATCCATCATCACGCGAACCATAATTTCTATATTACAGGTAGACTGTACGTTCGGTGGTTGAGTAGTCGATTGGTGTATTCCCGTGGCCTCATTCAACGAAGTATCAATACTCATATCGCTATGGTTATTTGAGATATTATATTATATAAATATATATCTATATATATTTGGGTACTTAAGGTATATTGTTTTCGGCTATATACACTTGTAATATTCGTATAGGCATACCTAATATTTTACGTTATTTCAATTACTGAAAAAACTGTTTTCTCTTACAACAATATTATTTGGAACTGTAATTTATTTATAATATTCTTCTTTGCATTGCATTCTATTTGCAATATTTATAGTTTGAATTGCTATTTATGTGTACTTATATAGGATATGTTCATTCGTTCTTACGATACCGAAATTTAAGTTTATTATTATTTCGATTCCATAATATTGTCTTGTTGTCTGGGGCAGGGACCGTCTGCTTCCCACTGATGAGTTCTGGCGGACGGTCCCAAGACGAAACGCATTGACTTAAACTTTCTTTCTTTCTTATTTAAATAATTTCCGTTTGCGGTGTAGAAGACACATGCTCTCAAAGTTTGTTAGCCATTCTCGGGCCTCAGGCTGACGACTTATTTCCATTAAATTCGTTTATATTCTTACTAAGATCTGGCATTACCTGGTAATTTTGTGGAGACACAGCAGTGGGTGCCATATTATTATGTTGTTGGTAGGGTTTATATCAAACCGAATTGATTAAACGTTCTAAGAGTAAGTCACAGTTGAGTGTCGCGCCGTCTATTTTCATTCCATCATCACGCGAACCATAATTTCTATATTACAGGTAGACTGTACGTTCGGTGGTTGAGTAGTCGGATTGGTGTATTCCCGTGGCCTCATTCAACGAAGTATCAATACTCATATCGCTATGGTTATATGGGATATTATATTATATAAATATATATCTATATATATTTGGGTACTTAAGGTATATTGGTTTCGGCTAATATGACGCTTGTAATATTCGTATAGGCAAACCTAATATTTTACGTTATTTCAATTACTGAAAAAACTGTTTTCTCTTACAACAAATATTATTTGGAACTGTAATTTATTTATAAATATTCTTATTGCATTGCATTATATTTGCAATATTTATTGTTTGAATTGCTATTTATGTGTACTTATATAGGATCTGTTCATTCGTTCTTACGATACCGAAATTTAAGTTTATTATTATTTCGATTCCATAATATTGTCTTGTGCGTCTGGGGCAGGGACTGTCTGCGCCCCACTGATGAGTTCTGGCGGACGGTCCCAAGATGAAACGCATTGACTTATACTTTCTTTCTTTTTATTTAAATAATTTCCGTTTGCGGTGTAGAAGACATATGCTCTTAATGTTTGTTAGCCATTCTCGGGCCTCGGCTGACGTCTCATTTCCATTCAATTCGTTTATATTCTTACTAATGATCTGTCATTGCCTGGTAATTTTGTGGAGGCACAGCAATAGGTGTCATATTATTATGTTGTTGGTTGGAGTTTATATCAAGCCGATTGATTAAACGTTCTAAGAGTAAGTCATGTTGAGTGTCGCGCCGTCTATTTTCTTCCATCATCACGCGAACCATAATTTCTATATTACAGGTAGACGGTACGTTCGGTGGTTGACTAGTCGGTTGGTGTATTCCCGTGGCCTCATTCAACGAAGTATCAATACTCATATCGCTATGGTTATATGGGATATTATATTATATAAAATATATCTATATATATTTGGGTACTTAATGTATATTGTTTTCGGCTAATATGCGCTTGTAATATTCGTATAGGCAAACCTAATATTTTACGTTATTTCAATTACTGAAAAAACTGTTTTCTCTTACAACAAATATTATTTGGAACTGTAATTTATTTATAAATGTTCTTCTGTGCATTGCATTCTATTTGCAATATTTATAGTTTGAATTGCTATTTATGTGTACTTATATAGTATCTGTTCATTCGTTCTTACGATACCGAAATTTAAGTTTATATTATTTCGATACCATAATACTGTCTTGTGTGTATGGGGCAGGGACAGTCTGCGCCCCACTGATGAGTTCTGGCGGACGGGCCCAAGACGAAACGCATTGACTTAAACTTTCTTTCTTTCTTATTTAAATAATTTCCGTTTGCGGTGTAGAAGACACATGCTCTCAAAGTTTGTTAGCCATTCTCGGGCCTCAGCTGGTGACTCATTTCCATTAAATTCGTTTATATTCTTACTAATATCTGGCATTACCTGGTAATTTTGTGGAGACACAGCAGTGGGTGCCATATTATTATGTTGTTGGGTAGGGTTTATATCAAGCCGATTGATTAAACGTTCTAAGAGTAAGTCACGTTGAGTGTCGCGCCGTCTATTTTCTTCCATCATCACGCGAACCATAATTTCTATATTACAGGTAGACTGTACGTTCGGTGGTTGACTAGTCGGTTGGTGTATTCCCGTGGCCTCATTCAACGAAGTATCAGTACTCATATCGCTATGGTTATATGGGATATTATATTATATAAATATATATCTATATATATTTGGGTACTTAAGGTATATTGTTTTCGGCTAATATGCGCTTGTAATATTCGTATAGGCAAACCTAATATTTTACGTTATTTCAATTACTGAACCAACCGCTTTTCTCTTACAACAATTATTATTTGGAACTGTAATTTATTTATAAATATTCTTCTTGCATTGCATTATATTTGCAATATTTATAGTTTGAATTGCTATTTATGTGTACTTATATAGGATCTGTTCATTCGTTCTTACGATACCGAAATTTAAGTTTATTATTATTTCGATTCCATAATATTGTCTTGTTGTCTGGGGCAGGGACCGTCTGCTCTCCCACTGATGAATTCTGGCGGACGGTCCCAAGACGAAACGCATTGACTTCAACTTTCTTTCTTTCTTATTTAAATAATTTCCGTTTGCAGTGTAGAAGACACATGCTCTCAATGTTTGTTAGCCATTCTCGGGCCTCGGCTGACGACTCATTTCCATTAAATTCGTTTATATTCTTACTAATATCTGGCATTACCTGGTAATTTTGTGGAGACACAGCAGTGGGTGCCATATTATTATGTTGTTGGGTAGGGTTTATATCAAGCCGATTGATTAAACGTTCTAAGAGTAAGTCACGTTGAGTGTCGCGCCGTCTATTTTCTTCCATCATCACGCGAACCATAATTTCTATATTACAGGTAGACTGTACGTTCGGTGGTTGACTAGTCGGTTGGTGTATTCCCGTGGCCTCATTCAACGAAGTATCAATACTCATATCGCTATAGTTATATGGGATATTATATTATATAAATATATATCTATATATATTTGGGTACTTAAGGTATATTGTTTTCGGCTAATATGCGCTTGTAATATTCGTATAGGCAAACCTAATATTTTACGTTATTTCAATTACTGAAAAAACTGTTTTCTCTTACAACAAATATTATTTGGAACTGTAATTTATTTATAAATATTCTTCTTTGCATTGCATTCTATTTGCAATATTTATATTTTGAATTGCTATTTATGTCTACTTATATAGTATCTGTTCATTCGTTCTTACGATACCGAAATATAAGTTTATCATTATTTCGATTCCATAATATTGTCTTGTGTGTCTGGGGCAGGGACAGTCTGCGCCCCACTGATGAGTTCTGGCGGACGGTCCCAAGACGAAACGCATTGACTTAAACTTTCTTTCTTTCTTATTTAAATAATTCCGTTTGCAGTGTAGAAGACACATGCTCTCAATGTTTGTTAGCCATTCTCGGGCCTCGGCTGACGACTCATTTCCATTAAATTCGTTTATATTCTTACTAATATCTGGCATTACCTGGTAATTTTGTGGAGACACAGCAGTGGGTGCCATATTATTATGTTGTTGGGTAGGGTTTATATCAAGCCGATTGATTAAACGTTCTAAGAGTAAGTCACGTTGAGTGTCGCGCCGTCTATTTTCTTCCATCATCACGCGAACCATAATTTCTATATTACAGGTAGACTGTACGTTCGGTGGTTGACTAGTCGGTTGTGTATTCCCGTGGCCTCATTCAACGAAGTATCAGTACTCATATCGCTATGGTTATATGGGATATTATATTATATAAATATATATCTATATATATTTGGGTACTTAAGGTATATTGTTTTCGGCTAATATGCGCTTGTAATATTCGTATAGGCAAACCTAATATTTTACGTTATTTCAATTACTGAAAAAACCTGCTTTTCTCTTACAACAAATATTATTTGGAACTGTAATTTATTTATAAATATTCTTCTTTGCATTGCATTCTATTTGCAATATTTATAGTTTGAATTGCTATTTATGTGTACTTATATAGGATCTGTTCATTCGTTCTTACGATACCGAAATTAAGTTTATCATTATTTCGATTCCATAATATTGTCTTGTGTGTCTGGGGCAGGGACAGTCTGCTCCCCACTGATGAGTTCTGGCGGACGGTCCCAAGACGAAACGCATTGACTTAAACTTTCTTTCTTTCTTATTTAAATAATTTCCGTTTGCAGTGTAGAAGACACATGCTCTCAATGTTTGTTAGCCATTCTCGGGCCTCGGCTGACGATCTCATTTCCATTCAATTCGTTTATATTCTTACTAATGATCTGGCATTACCTGGTAATTTTGTGGAGGACACAGCAATAGGTGTCATATTATTATGTTGTTGGTTGGAGTTTATATCAAGCCGATTGATTAAACGTTCTAAGAGTAAGTCATGTTGAGTGTTGCGCCGTCTATTTTCTTCCATCATCACGCGAACCATAATTTCTATATTACAGGTAGACGGTACGTTTGGTGGTTGAGTAGTCGGTTGGTTTATTGCCGTGGCTTCATGCAACGAACTATCAATACTCATATCGCTATGGTTATTTGGGATATTATATTATATAAATATATATCTATATATAATTGGGTACTTGAGGTATATTTTTTTCGGCTAATATACGCTTGTAATATTTGTATAGGCAAACCTGATATTTTACATAATTTCAATTACTGAACCAACCGCTTTCTCTTACAACAATATTATTTGGAACTGTAATTTATTTATAAATATTCTTCTTTGCATTGCATTCTATTTGCAATATTTATAGTTTGAATTACTATTTATGTGTACTTATATAGGATATGTTCATTCGTTCTTACGATACCGAAATTTAAGTTTATTATTATTTCGATTCCATAATATTGTCTTGTGTGTCTGGGGCAGGGACCGTCTGCTTCCCACTGATGAATTCTGGCGGACGCTCCAAGACGAAACGCATTGACTTAAACTTTCTTTCTTTCTTATTTAAATAATTTCCGTTTGCGGTGTAGAATACACATGCTCTCAATGTTTGTTAGCCATTCTCGGGCCTCGGCTGACGACTCATTTCCATTAAATTCGTTTATATTCCTCTACTAAGATCTGGCATTACCTGGTAATTTTTGTGGAGACACAGCAGTGGGTGCCATATTATTATGTTGTTGGTTAGGGTTTATATCAAGCCGATTGATTAAACGTTCTAAGAGTAAGTCACATTGAGTGTCGCGCCGTCTACTTTCTTCCATCACAACGCGAACCATAGTTTCTATATTACAGGTAGACGGTTCGTTCGGTGGTTAAGTAGTCGGTTGGTTTATTCCGTGGCTTCATGCAACGAACTATCAATACTCATATCGCTATGGTTATATGGGATATTATATTATATAAATATATATCTATATATATTTGGGTACTTAATGGTATATTGTTTTCGGCTAATATACGCTTGTAATATTCGTATAGGCAAACCTAATATTTTACGTTATTTCAATTACTGAAAAACCTGTTTTCTCTTACAACAATATTATTTGGAACTGTAATTTATTTATAAATATTCTTCTTTGCATTGCATTCTATTTGCAATATTTATAGTTTGAATTGCTATTTATGTGTACTTATATAGTATCTGTTCATTCGTTCTTACGATACCGAAATTTAAGTTTATTATTATTTCGATTACCATAATATTGTCTTGTGTGTCTGGGGCAGGGACAGTCTGCGCCCCACTGATGAGTTCTGGCGGACGGTCCCAAGACGAAACGCATTGACTTAAACTTTCTTTCTTTCTTATTTAAATAATTTCCGTTTGCGGTGTAGAAGACACATGCTCTCAATGTTTGTTAGCCATTCTCGGGCCTCGGCTGACGACTCATTTCCATTAAATTCGTTTATATTCCTACTAAGATCTGGCATTACCTGGTAATTTTGTGGAGACACAGCAGTGGGTGCCATATTATTATGTTGTTGGTTAGGGTTTATATCAAGCCGATTGATTAAACGTTCTAAGAGTAAGTCACATTGAGTGTCGCGTCGTCTACTTTCTTCCATCATCAACGCGAACCATAGTTCTATATTACAGGTAGACGGTTCGTTCGGTGGTTAAGTAGTCGGTTGGTTTATTTCCGTGGCCTTCATGCAACGAACTATCAATACTCATATCGCTATGGTTATTTGGGATATTATATTATATAAATATATATATATAAATATTTGGGTATTTAAGGTATATTCTTTACGACTATATATACGCTTGTAATATTCGTACAGGCAAACCTGATATTTTATGTTATTTCAATTACTGAACCAACCTGCATTCTCTTACAACAATATTATTTGGAACTGTAATTTATTTATAAATATTCTTCTTTGCATTGCATTCTATTTGCAATATTTATAGTTTGAATTGCTATTTATGTGTACTTATATAGTATCTGTTCATTCGTTCTTACGATACCGAAATTTAAGTTTATTATTATTTCGATTACCATAATACTGTCTTGTGTGTCTGGGGCAGGGACCGTCTGCGCCCCACTGATGAGTTCTGGCGGTCGGTCTCAAGACGAAACGCATTGACTTAAACTTTCTTTCTTTCTTATTTAAATAATTTCCGTTTGCGGTGTAGAAGACACATGCTCTCAATGTTTGTTAGCCATTCTCGGGCCTCGGCTGACGACTCATTTCCATTAAATTCGTTTATATTCCTCTACTAATATCTGGCATTACCTGGTAATTTTGTGGAGACACAGCAGTGGGTGCCATATTATTATGTTGTTGGTTAGGGTTTATATCAAGCCGATTAATTAAACGTTCTAAGAGTAAGTCACATGGAGTGTCGCGCCGTCTATTTTCATCCATCATCACGCGAACCATAATTTCTATATTACAGGTAGACTGTACGTTCGGTGGTTGAGTAGTCGATTGGTGTATTCCCGTGGCCTCATTCAACGAAGTATCAATACTCATATCGCTATGGTTATTTGAGATATTATATTATATAAATATATATCTATATATATTTGGGTACTTAAGGTATATTGTTTTCGGCTATATACACTTGTAATATTCGTATAGGCATACCTAATATTTTACGTTATTTCAATTACTGAAAAAACTGTTTTCTCTTACAACAAATATTATTTGGAACTGTAATTTATTTATAAATATTCTTCTTTGCATTGCATTCTATTTGCAATATTTATAGTTTGAATTGCTATTTATGTGTACTTATATAGGATATGTTCATTCGTTCTTACGATACCGAAATTTAAGTTTATTATTATTTCGATTCCATAATATTGTCTTGTTGTCTGGGGCAGGGACCGTCTGCTTCCCACTGATGAGTTCTGGCGGACGGTCCCAAGACGAAACGCATTGACTTAAACTTTCTTTCTTTCTTATTTAAATAATTTCCGTTTGCGGTGTAGAAGACACATGCTCTCAAAGTTTGTTAGCCATTCTCGGGCCTCAACTGGCGACTTATTTCCATTAAATTCGTTTATATTCTTACTAATATCTGGCATTACCTGGTAATTTTGTGGAGACACAGCAGTGGGTGCCATATTATTATGTTGTTGGGTAGGGTTTATATCAAGCCGATTGATTAAACGTTCTAAGAGTAAGTCACGTTGAGTGTCGCGCCGTCTATTTTCTTCCATCATCACGCGAACCATAATTTCTATATTACAGGTAGACTGTACGTTCGGTGGTTGAGTAGTCGGTTGGTGTATTCCCGTGGCCTCATTCAACGAAGTATCAATACTCATATCGCTATGGTTATATGGGATATTATATTATATAAATATATATCTATATATATTTGGGTACTTAAGGTATATTGTTTTCGGCTAATATGAGCTTGTAATATTCGTATAGGCAAACCTAATATTTTACGTTAATTCAATTACTGAAAAAACTGTTTTCTCTTACAACAAATATTATTTGGAACTGTAATTTATTTATAAATATTCTTATTTGCATTGCATTATATTTGCAATATTTATTGTTTGAATTGCTATTTATGTGTACTTATATAGGATCTGTTCATTCGTTCTTACGATACCGAAATTTAAGTTTATTATTATTTCGATTCCATAATATTGTCTTGTGCGTCTGGGGCAGGGACTGTCTGCGCCCCACTGATGAGTTCTGGCGGACGGTCCCAAGATGAAACGCATTGACTTATACTTTCTTTCTTTTTTATTTAAATAATTTCCGTTTGCGGTGTAGAAGACATATGCTCTTAATGTTTGTTAGCCATTCTCGGGCCTCGGCTGACGTCTCATTTCCATTCAATTCGTTTATATTCTTACTATGATCTGTCATTGCCTGGTAATTTTGTGGAGGCACAGCAATAGGTGTCATATTATTATGTTGTTGGTTGGAGTTTATATCAAGCCGATTGATTAAACGTTCTAAGAGTAAGTCATGTTGAGTGTCGCGCCGTCTATTTTCTTCCATCATCACGCGAACCATAATTTCTATATTACAGGTAGACGGTACGTTTGGTGGTTGAGTAGTCGGTTGGTTTATTCCCGTGGTCCCATTCAACGAATTATCAATACTCATATCGCTATGGTTACTTGCGATATTATATTATATATATATATTTGGGTACTTAAGGTATATTCTTTTCGGCTATCTATACGCTTGTAATATTCGTAAAGGCAAACCTGGTATTTTATGTTACTTTAATTACTGAACCAACCATTTTCTCTTACAACAATTATTATTTGGAATAAAATGAATTTAACGTTTGGTGATATGTATATGTGTAAAGTATATAATATCGGTCTCTCCGAACTAAATGCTTTACTTTAGAATAAAGCAGGCCTATCGTACTATTTGTCCACTATGGTTGGTGGAATTTCCCAGAGCACGGCCTTATATAATAATTAAAGGCGTTTCGTCCTCGATCTCCAGCTTGGACTCCTCAGTAAGGAACTGGAGATCTTACCTTAGACGCCTGTCGCAAGATGAACCGCGACGCTAGCGAGATATTCTGCGGCTATATATATAAAATACTACACTCGTTGGAGAGATTGTCGTCTCTTTTCATCGCCGTCTACTTTCTTCCATTATCACGCTAAACATAATTTCTATATTACAGGTAGACGGTACGTTTGGTGGTTGAGTAGTTGGTTGGTTTATTCCGTGACCACATTCAACGAATTATCGATACTCATATCGCAATGGTTACTTGGGATATTATATGATATATATATATATATTTGGGTGCTTAAGGTCTATTCTTTTCGGCTAATATACGCTTGTATTATTCGTAAAGACAAACCTGATATTTTATGTTATTTCAATTATTAAACCAACCGTTTTTCTTTCAACAATTATTATTTGGAACTGTAATTTATTTATAAATATTCTTCATTGCATTGCATTATATTTGCAATATTTATTGTTTGAATTGCTATTTATGTGTACTTATATAGGATCTGTTCATTCGTTCTTACGATACCGAAATTTAAGTTTATTATTATTTCGATTCCATATTATTGTCTTGTGTGTCTGGGGCAGGGACCGTCTGCGCTCCACTGATGAGTTCTGGCGGACGGTCCCAAGATGAAACGCATTGACGTAAACTTTCTTTTTTTCTTATTTAAATAATTTCCGTTTTCTCTTACAACAATTATTATTTGGAACTATAATTTATTTATAAATATTCTTCTTTGCATTGCATTATATTTGCAATATTTATTGTTTGAATTGCTATTTATGTGAACTTATATAGGATCTGTTCATTCGTTCTTACAATACCGAAATTTAAGTTTATCATTATTTCGATTCCACAATATTGTCTTGCGACGCGATGATTGATTCAGGTGCTCAACCGATTTTAGTACGAATTACGGTACTGAAAGGAGACGTCCTAGTGTTTGAAAATAATAAACCGTTTTTAAGAGGAATTTCGGGATGTGATATAAAATCATTAGGAATTTGTAAAATTCTCATAAATGACTCTTTAACAGAATTTGTTGTAGTTGATGAATCTTTTCCTTTTAAATGCGATGTTTTAATAGGATCAAGATTTTGTAATCAAAGAAATGCTTCAGTTGATTTTGCGAATAAATTACTTTTTTTTGATAACGTTACTTTGCCTTTTAATAATGTAGTTCGAACACATGTTTTGCCGTCGCGTAGTAAAATGGATGTACGGTGTAAAATAGCTAATAACTTTCAAGATAGTCGAGGATATATAAACCCAATAAGACTGTCAGAAAAGGGAATAAAAGCGGCTGACACTGTAGCTGAAAACCGACAGGGCTGTGTAATTTTAGAGGTTGAAAGTAAGAACGCAAAAGAAGTCGAGATTAAAATTGGCAACGTTGTTATGCATCCGATTAAGGTGTACAAAAAATGTAATGAAATCTCGAATCATAACCAAACGGTAGAATCGTTATCTAATTCTGTGAAAGACGTTCCTCGTGAATTTGAACAGGAAAAATTTGATCGCGATTTAAATGGTTTAATCGACTTAAATCCAATGTATATGAGAGATTATTATGATAATCGTGTGTGGGAATCCTGTCCCACTATTAGTTCGGTGCACAGTGCGCAGGAGGGTGTAAATGAGTTGATAGTGCTTAAAGACTATGTAGGGTCTACTGTGGCAGCTGCTTTGGGAGCGTTCATGACGCAAGCTCAGGCCGGTGTAGATGTCCTTGTCAATAGTTCCGCGAATAGCAAAAACCATTCGTGTACGACCGAGGGTGGTCTAGAAAATTGAGATATGTTTGATAAACTCGATGAAGATGATTTAAATATAGGAAATTGTGCACATTCTCATAACGATGGAAATTTTGAATTACTTTATTGCCTCGACCTCTTAGAGGACATAGATTTTATTCGCGAATACGATACGTTTGAAGATAATAAAGTTACATGTTCGATCTATGACGTAAAAATGTATTCTGAAATTGAAGACGCTATAGGTACCGATATTGTAGACATTAATTGACTAACTGAACTTTACGTGCCCGAACCGATCGAACCGATAATAAAAGACCTATCAATTTGCAGTAGTAATAATCATTTTAAAATATGTTCGGTTAGTTCGACCATTAGGCTTGATAAGTTAATGGACGAAATTCCAAAAGAGCACTTAACTGACGTACAGGTAGATCAACTTAAAAACATTATCGAAAAAACAGCTGATATTTTTCATCTTCAAGGTGAACCACTTTCTACAACCGATTTAGTAGAACATAAAATTGAAATGACCGACGATATACCGGTAAACATTCGACAGTATCCGATTCCTGAAGCATTACAGCAAGAAGTACATAGTCAGGTAGAAAAAATGCTTCATGCGGGTATTATTGACGGGTATTATTGAAACGATAATCAGGGAAAACCGCAGTGACGTGTCGTAGTAGATTTTCGCAAGTTAAATGAAAAAACTAAAGATTTTGCACATCCGATTCCGCTTATACAACACATGCTCGAACAGTTAGGGGGAGCGATTTGGTTCATAGTTATCGACATGTATTCGGGTTTTCATCAGATAACTATACGAGAGGAAGATCAGCATAAAACAGCGTTTTCAACTGCATTTGGTCATTATCAATATAAGCGTATGTGCTTTGGATGCAAAACTGCACCAGCAACGTTTCAAGAATTAGTTAATCGAGTTTTAGGCCGAAAACCGCTAAAAAGGTTAAAAAATGGTAGAGTGAGCGGAAGCATTGGGTACTTTGACGATATAATCTGTTTTGCTGAAACTATGGTAGGTTTAGAGGAAGTTTTTATAGAATTAATCAAAAAACTTAGAAAAGCTAACCTTAAACTTAATCCTGCGATATGTCAGTTTTTAAAACTTCCGTAATATTTCTTGGGCATCTTGTTTCGGGTAACGGTATTCAGCCTGATCCGGAAAAATTAAGAGCAATTAAGGAATTTCCGCAACCAAAATCACCTTTATTTTCGACGGTGCATACCTAATTTCTCAAAAATTGCAAGGCCGTTAACACTTCTTTTACGAAAAAACGTTAAGTTTGAATGGAGTGACAATCAGGATTTAGCGTTTAAAACTCTTATAGATAAACTATTGAAAGAACCTATTGTACAACATCCGGATTTTGAAAAACCTTTCTTTGTGACGACGGATGCATCCGATTTCGCGATAGGCGGTGTTTTATCACAGCTAAAAGAAAACGTATATTTGCCAATCGCATATGCTAGTAGGGTCCTAAATAGTGCTGAAATCAGCAATAGTACAATCGAAAAGGAATTGTTAGCTATGCTTTTTTTGCGCTGAACAGTTTAAATATTGTATCTGCGGGAGACACTTTACTTAATTTACGGACCATCGTCCATTGGTATGGTTAGAAAAAGTTAAAGATTCCACATCTCGTCTAAATCGATGGTATTTCAAATTAACAGATATATATAATTTTAGTATAAAATATACACCGGGAAAAACTAATTTTGTTGCTGACGCCTTATCTAGAAACCCACCGGAAGCTAATCATTTTATTGACGAGGTTAACATAGTCAGAAAAAGAGCTGAACACGAAGATAGCGATTCAGAATTTTCGGTCGAGCGTGTTGATAAAAAAACCTAAATATATTCGCAATAGTGTATAAAAATACGCTAGTTAAACAACAAGAGACAAATACTCGCATAGATCCGCAACTCACGAATGCGAATACAGCTACTCCTACTGTAGACAATTATGCAACTGACAACATCGAAAATATGACGGAAATGCAAGATGTATTTAATAATGGAGAATTTCTAGCTGTCAGAAATGCGGAGGGAAATTTTTGGTTGTGTAAAGCCGCTCAAAATATTAAAAAGAAAAGTAAACGTGTTAAAGTTGATTGGTTACAATAAGACCTTGACGACAAATACATATACACAACTGCATATCGTGATTTGGTAGAATTTGACACAATTTTGACAAGCATAACTATTGAACGAGATAAATACAAATTATCCATTTTAGAAAAAGCGCGAATACAGGATATTTTACAAAAATCAATAAACGCTCAATTTGGTGAACTAGAACACTGGCCTGCAGCTTCTCGAATTGACGATAAAAGAGACGATAATCAGCCGCCAGTTGGTTCAAATCCCTTACCTTTTCTAACACGTGATCTATCCCTTATGGATACGATCTCTGACTTTCCTGAGATTCCAATGGATCCTGTTTCAAATCCTCAAACCAGTGAAATAAATGTAGATTCACGTGAGTTGATCGGTGAGGACCAAAAAGTTGTAGAGTACGAAATTCACGGTCAAGATCAATATCGATCCCGCATTGCTCATAATATTATACGCAGTCGTGACGTGTACCTTATGGCAAAAGATAATTTAGCGTATTTTGTAACAACGCGAAATCAACCTCTGTGTACTGGCCGACATTCTCGATAGAAATGGACTTTTACCAATTATTGATAACGTAGTTTTAGGCAGAATTAAGGTAACTGAAGTGGATGTGAAACAACGTATAGCTTTACCCATTAAAGAAAACATGCATACACGCATAGAAACAGAAGTTTTAATTGAAGCAATTCAGTCGTTACTTGATGGCTGTATAGCTATGCTTTTGCGTTCCGTTTGCATTTCAGAAACCGATGCATTAGACGATTATTCATGGGGAGAGATTTTGGATATAATTAAACATATATTCGAAAGAAGCGAGACAAAAATAATAATTTGTACTAATCAAATAGCTACACCTGACGTAGAAATTAGAGAAATGATTATTAAAGATGTACACGAATTCCCCATGAATGGTCATAAAGGTATAAATAAACGAATAAGGCAAGATTATTATTGGCCGAATATGAAAGAGAATATAAGAAATTTTATTGCCCGATGCGTGGTATGTCACACTAACAAGGTAGTCCGAAGGAAGGTTAGACAACCTATGGTCCTTACCGACACTCCAGGGTCTAGTTTCGATAAAGTAGCAATGGATATAGTGGGACCGCTTTCGAAAACATTTGTTGGCAACGAGTATATCCTTACGATGCAGGATTTACTTACCAAATTTTGCATAGTAACATCTTTGGCGGTCATAACATCTATCGATATTGCAAGCGCATTCTTGAAAAGACTTGTTTACGTACATGGTGCGCCAAAAGTGGTTCTATCAGATAAAGCTCCGAATTTGGTTAGTGCTCTTATGAAAAATGTAGCAAAATTGTGTAATATTAAAACGGTCCAGACCACCGCGTTCCGACCACAATCTAATGGGTCGATCGAACGAATGCACCACTCGCTTAAAGAATGGCTAAAAACTATTCAACAAACATTAGAGAGTGGGATGAATGGTGTGAACGTGCAGCCTTTTCGTATAATACAAGCGTGCATGAGGGAACACAGCTAACTCCTTATGAGTGTGTTTACGGAAAAATAGCGCGTGTCCCTTCGGCATGAGCGCCCGTTAGCGACAATGTAGCCGAAACTTATAACGATTATCTTGTAAGGCTTAAAAGTAGGTTATTAGAAATACAGTCTTTAGCGCGTACTAATCTCTGTAATGCAAAGCAAAAATCGAAAGAATATTACGAAAGGCGAGTCAATCCTTATAATTTCAAGGTAGGAGATAATGTAATACTCGTGAATGAACCGCAAACATCTAAGCTTTCGCCAGCATATATTGGTCCACACAAAATACTAGAAATTTTGGACGGCGGCAGGAATATTAAAATTACATTTAGGGTAAAATTAAAGATGTTCATCCAAACAAATTAAGGAAAACACGTTTAGAATGTAAAGAATAAAAATTTTACCTTTTTTTGCGTGCTCCGTAGAGCTTGTACTTGCTTTTTCAAGTATGCAAACTGAAGCATTTACCAGTTATGACTGTGGCAAGCTTACTCCGAACCAATCGACGGTGTCACTCACGGCTGTGGGCGCGTGCAACATCGAGTACAACGAACCGAAGATAGAAACGCTAAATATTCAACTTCTTGAACTGTCTGAATTTAAATCTGCTCCTGTTCAGCAGTGTAAAGTGCGCGTAGAACGAAAAATTCGTTATTGTGGAGCATATTCGCACAATGCAGACTTTTTACAGGGCAACAGTACGTATATCAAGCCGCTCTATGGAACCACGTGCCGCGAAATTATCAAATATGGACAAATAAAAATAGGCCAAGTAATCATTAATGACATTATCGTGAACGCGACAAATCGAATATCAGTAACATTGGCTGGTACTTTAAATAATGAAGCAGAATGCAGTGGTGCAACGTACATTGACGCAGGTCGCGAATTAAAAAATGCAATGGTAACCGCAAAGTTAGAAATAACTGCCGCCGAACCCACGGCAAATTTATTGATCGCGAAAAACGAACTCATTTTACCAGGCGCTACTCGATGCCCATATTCAGCAGGACATTGCAGAGACGCAGACGAAAATTACGTATTTTGGGAGGTTACCTCTCAATCGGTTTGTGACTTCGATAAATATATTACTTTATATGAAGGTATAAGTACAAGGGTAACCGAAGGTGCGAATCCCCCTGCGTACTTTGGAAATTCAACCGGGAAAATAAGTTTTGGACTAGTAAGAACAGGCGAACGCAATGTGTGCGGATATCGCCTTATTAAAACTGATCAACCAAGACTTTTCATTTTAGAAATTCAGCCGGGGCAGTATTTTCCTGCGAGGAAACACATTGAAATTAGTGACATTATTGTTACTACATATTTTAACGCAAAAATTAAAAGTTTAGACCTTTACGTGGAAGAACAGTTCAAAAGCTTGTACCGAGATATATTGCAGCACAGATGTGAATTAGAGCAGCAAGTTATCCGAAATGCTCTACCGTTGGCGTACACACAGCCAGACCTCTTCGCCCTAATTGTGACCAAGGAACCCGGACATATGGCCGTCGCTGCAGGAGAAGTTGCTCATATTATTCAGTGCCAGCCAGTTAGCTGTAAGCATCGAAAATCGAACAAATGTTTCCTCGAGATGCCGGTCATTTGCGGTGAAAATATTGCATTTTGAAGACCAAAAAGTAAAATAATTACAAATATTGGTAACGAAAAGGACTGTAACCATATTTTTCCAGTTATTTTTGAGGTATGCGGTGCATGGCACCAAGCCTCTCCAAGCATCACCGAAGTTAAAGCGCCACAAGTACTGCGTCCAATGACCGCACCAACTTGGAATTTTAAAAGTCTTAAGGACATTTTAGAAAAAGGCATCTATACACAAGAAGATTTAGATCGTTTTCAAGAGCACACCATCTTTCCGGTGGAAAGACCAGCGTTGCTGGAGGCCGACGCTCGACGCATTTACGATCAATCATCATCTTTGCGTACTACTAATTTTCGCAATTTCCTTAGTGCTGGATCATACAGTCGCTAAAATCTATTTTCGACGCTCTAATTCACGCATACCCACTCTATACTATATACGGGTGAAGCCTACATCTTTTAGGAGCAATCACCGGATCAATTACACATTTATTAGTCAGTTTAGCCAAACCTAAGAATGTGCAGCGCCTAGAGCCGAGCGAGACAGTCGATAAGAGTCAAGCCCTAAGACCTCGTACCGAAGAAATCCCGTTAACAGCGGTTTCTTATCATCCAAATTCATCTATAAATGAATCATATCCAACATCGAAGAGAAGTATTGACGACATAAGGAAGAATTGTTAACGCAAATCGCTACCTCTTCTTGAATCGTCGCGCTTTGATTCAAGGGTGGGGGTGTTATGTATAATCATATTTGTAGCAAATATTATTGTTTAAATTTAATGTTCTCGTAAACTAGTAAATGTACGCTTGCCTATTTTTCTTTGCAGTTTATATTAATTATATTTTGTGTGACGAATATATATATACAGGGTGATCCAGATACATAGGTAACATATATATATATATATTCCGGTTTAGAAAATTAATTCGAGTATAATCCCGTCGGAATTTTTAAAAAATATTAATTAGGTTGAGGCGTAATTAATTTTTTAAATGGGCCAATCAGAGGCCGGATTAGAGAAGATAGGTGTGCAGCGTTGCCGCGCGAGACTAATGCAACAGGTGAACGAGCGAAGCGGCCGAGGCGCCTAAATATAGCTGATGCGTATAGTAGAAGCGAAGATCGCGAAAGCGATTGAATCGCAAAATATATTTTACGAGATTGATTGTATGAATCAAATGTACAATCAAGAAAATGATTTTTATTTAAGTTTAAATTAAACCGCAGACTAATAAATTCATTACTACTATTATTAATTTATTTACTAAATCTATGATATGCGTGCGTTATAAATATGAGATTATTACAGTTTTTAATCTCATCGTATTTACATTAATTTATTTGAAACGTTTATGACGAATTTTAAGACAATAAAATTTTGAATTGAATTAAGTTTTGGGTACAATATAGCCAATAAATACGTTTACCATGAAGATATATCGCTACATATTGGAAATATATTAGTTAATTTTGTAAGAATATTGTCAATAATATTGCTAGTTAAATAATTTCTAGTCCGTGTAAAATGAATTTAGCTCAAGCCTCAATTCTCCGCTTAAAAAACAATACCACCGCGAACGCTCTCCGATGTTTGCGAACATCAAATTTTGTGTTCGCGGAGTAATCACACCGCGGGCGCTCTCCGACGTTCGCGCTCATCAAATTTTGTACTCGCGGAGTAAGCCCGCCGCGGACGCTCTCCGACGTCCACACTGCAAGAGCAAACGTGCTCGGAAAAAGTTACTTCGTTAAAATTATAATTCATCCACGTTTTTATCCACTTGAGGTAATAAAAGTTCATCGATTCGTCGGTAGTATTGACAATTTGGTAAATGTTACGAAGTTATGGAAGACACGAAACACATTGGCGATATATTGATAATACTTTGGCAATATGTTGGCAACATATTGGCAACATATTGGCAATATTCCAGATAACATCACGTGCTCAGCAGTTTCGGAGCACGCATGCCCGGCACGCATGCTGTCTGTTTGCTGCCATCGTGCCGACACCCGTGACGAAATTTTTGAGGTTAGCTGGGGTTGGCGGCAAAATGTCGGCATAACGTTGTCACGTCCGTGCAGCTTTTTTTCGGAATAGTGACGGCAATTCGAAGGCGTAGAGACGTCACCCGTGCTGCCGCGAAATTTAAATATATTTTCGGAATAATTGCAATTCAATTTCAATTTCAAGGTGGTGGTACGGAATTATCATTAAATTGCTAAAAAACGTCTCTTCAAATTATACATATCGGTCGTGAAATTTTAGCGTTTATATTAACATTTTATACAATAGGTTAGATATGTGTACATATTATAAACATATATATGTATATCTATATATATACTTATATAGTATTTTTGCTCCAAAATCATCGAGACGAAACTGCAAAAACCATTATTAAATTTGCAGTTGCTGGAATCGCCAAAAGTATAAGAGATATGCTCTATATTTTATTTGTCATTTATATTTATCAAAAGCATTTGGTTATACATTGATTATATTTTTATTTTTTCGATTTACTAGATGCTGTCAGTTTTTGTCGAGTAACCTCCAATTAAGGATTACCGTCGTATGAAATATACAAGCAGGATAATAGCAACAATCAATGTACATACACTTGAAGCAGTGGTTACAGCATTTCACAACAAACCTTATTACTAGATAAGTACACAAATATCAAAATAAATTATTGATTTGAGTAATAAAAATTAATTACTTGATCCCGATGCTTTGTTAAAATGTATTTTTCTTTTCAGATCGTTGTAAATTTATTCATGGAGCATCTATGACTTGGATCTTTTATCTGTATTTATTCGGAGACAAGCAGCCCTGGAGAAGTGATATAAACGAGAAGTGATATAAGGTAAATATCTATACAAAATTTAAGATGCCTAGATTCAAAACATTATATACTATATCACTAAACTTTTATGCAGATACCTTATTAATTATTTAAAAGTTATTCTCTTTGTCTGCTTTAAACAAATATTGTTCTTTTATCTGATGTATAGAAATCAATGCACTTTTTTGCATATGACGAGTAACATTTCCCAAAAGAATTATTAGCAACAATCATTTATACCCGACAAGTAATATATTTGTTTATTGTTGTATTTTCAAGTAAGGAATACATTAATACTTTGATTCTAACCATACTATATAAATACAAATTTAATATTTAATTATGCCAAATGTGAATAAATGTATAAGTATTTGGGTTATTTTTAATCTAAATAATTCATTAAATTTATTACTTATAAAACCCAACTAAATCAGTCAATTGATGTAAATTTTATTCATAAATTATTTAGTAAGTAATTTTTCTTATATACATTGTTATAAATATTTATAATCTCTTTTTCAGTTTGTGCCATCATGTATATATTACACACAGAAAGTTTTCTCGTATAAACTAATATCAAAATTAAATCAGCGCATCTGTAGTTAGCCACATCAAGCAGTATTGTTTAATAATTACAATTATACAAAATGGATTATATCTGTTGCTGGAATTGCCAAAAGTACGTAAGGCATGCCACAACAAAAGTTATTAGATAAGTATACAATTATCAAAATAAATTATTGATTTGTATAAATAATATTTATTAACTGATACTCGATGCTTTGTTAAAATATATATTTTTTTTCAGATCATTATAAATTTATTCAGGGAGCATCTATAACTTAAATCTTTTGTACAATTTTGACAAGTATAAAATTGAGAATGCATAGATTCAAATACCAATGTGAGTAGTTGCACTTGCATGAATTCTTTGTGAAGGTTTAAAGTCATGTTATTTACATTGTTTTGACGGGAGGGCTTTAAAATTGTGTATATACTTTATAAATTATGTAAAACTCATTCACAAAAATCAATGCTTTTACTTTTGGTAAATATTTTATATGAAAAACATTTAAAAAAAATTAATTTATTTTTAACCATCGTATATAAATAAAAATTTTATTAAATTTAAATTGTATCAATTAAAATCTCTTGTAAAATTTTAATAGAATAACAACTTTTTTTTGTATTATATTTAATAGACAAAGTTTAAACGTATTCTAGATTTATAAATACGGAAAGAAATTGAAATACAATTTTGTCAAACTGATACTTTCTAAAAAATCTACTATTATTAGATATATAAATTATTATTACATATATAAAATTGATACAAGAAATTAACCTACAAACGTGAATGTTTTTCAAATTTGAAATTTCGCAGGTATCCAATAAGCGATGTTCTTTTGTTTTTACGTTAAAATTGTTCCATTATTACTATTTAGAATGAAATATTAGTCCTTTGATACTCAGCCTGGTGCTTATATCTGAAGGAAAAATATTATTAATCTGCATATTTCTTAATTTTAATAATCTTGTTGAAATTAATAAAACTTTTCTCGTAAATTCAGGTACTTATGAATATTCTTTTTTATATATCTCATTGATATTATTATACCGTTATAGTCTGAATATATATTTTAATTTATTTATTATTTTCATTTATAGAACACGGTTATTCTTAATTTTGTATGTAGTTTATGATAAGATAATGTGGTACCATAAAAAGATGATTACGTTTGCTAGAATGCGCAGTCTATAGTACTGGAGTAAAAAGTACGCTTAAGGGGATGCTAAATCCAATTAATAATTAAAATTGTCGACAGAGAAAAAGATGTTTTTATAGAAATTGATTGTAATGATGTAAGTTATAAGCAGACTGAGGATGTTTATGCAATATCAAATATTGCATTTAGAGAAATAATAAGTTTCAATTATAGATAAAGTCATTTTTTTATTATGTTTACAACATGCATATCCGAAATATGCAAAAAATATGCAAGAAACATATGCAGTGCATATGCTAAATTTATGTTGGATAAGTATACAATATGCAAAATATTTACTTTACTGATATTGTACATGTACATGAAAATAATACTTAAATAATAATAATTAAACAATTTCTTTACAATTTTTACACTTCAAGAATAATTATGGAAACAATATATAACTACATTTTTTTTTAAATTACTGATTTCGAATTGATGACGTTTATCTGTGAAAATTAATTTGTACGCTGAAAAAGACCTTTCAACATCGCATGACGTTAATGGAGCAAATTTGTATTTAGTCCACAAAGATGCTGGAACTGCACTATTTATGCCTGTTTTATTTAGCAGTATATCAGTAATTTTAAAAATTTCATTGATATCCGGATTTCTTTCCATTACATCTTTTATTTTTGATGATACTTTTTCACCGCAAACTCCAGGTGTAGCAAGAATGTCTGTAATAAAAGTGCGAGTAATCTCAGATGATTCGATCAATGACAGTCCATTAGACTCTAATTTTTCCATAATCATTGAAAAATTTGTGAAGTGAGCTTTAATAAAAGCTAAATCTTGAGCAAGTTGTGGATTTTGAAGAACATGCTTAGCTTCTTTAATACATTTAGCATCTCGCGTGTCGAATTTGTTAATCACCTGGTTTACAAAATAAAGATTATAATGTTTCTTGCATATTTTTTACATATTTCGGATATGCATGTTGTAAACACAATAAAAAAATGACTTTATCTATAATTGAGACTTATTATTTCTCTAAATGCAATATTTTTTTCTATCATTATTCAAAGAATATAACGGTATTTAAAAATGGTCATTTTTCATGTTGTTTTATAATTAAAAAACTATACATATTTTTATTTAAAATATATCTAAATTTTACACATTTTTAAATCGAATTAATTAAATAAATTTAATTTTCTACAATTACTATTAATCAGAATAGGTACTCACTTCATTTATTTTATCTAAATACTCTGCATAAAAAAGAGCAGCTTTCAACCATGTTCCCCACCTTGTTATTATTGGTTCGGGCGGCAATGGTACATTATTTAATACATTTTTATACGTTTCTACACGAAGAGGAGCTTTTAAGAAAACTTTCTTCACACGAGATATTAATTTATTCACAAGATCAAAATTCAATCTAATTTCCTCTGCAACTCTATTAAAACCATGAATTACACATGTTACGTGTAACATATTAGGAAAAAAAATTTTTAAAGTTTTTCCAGATTTTATCATATACGCTGCTGCATCAGTAACTAATAATAATACTCTGTCTTCGAAAACAGTGCTTGGCCACAAGATTTGCAAGGATTTATTTACAAACCGAGCGATAGTTTCATGGTTTGTTTTGTCGAGAACTTTACTAGATAATAATAAAGGCTTAGTTTCTTCAGTTTCACATAATTTTCCGATAACTAAATTCGCAATTTGACGGCCCATACTGTCGGTAGTTTCATCAACAGATATCCAAATGTAATTGTCACCGATTTTCGATCTAATGGAATTGATTACTGAATTGTTGCAGTCATCTAAATAATTTTTCCTTAGCGTTGATTGATCGGGAATGTTCTGCTGAGTGTACTTTTGTAAAAAACTCCTCCAAATATGATTATCGAGACATCTCCAACTCATTCGAATTGCCACCATTACTTCACATAAATCGAAGAAAAATTGATTTTTTTTACTTGAGCAGGATTGCACTTCATTATTTTTATTCAAATTAGCATTAGATGATGCTTCTAACAATTTTTTATATTCTTTGTGTACAATCGTATTGACATGCTGTGTTAATTGAGATTTTCTGTCACACGTAATCTAAAAAAGGCACTTATTTATTTTTTGTAAACAGGATTTTTATACATTAACAAACATATGCATTTACAACTAGCAAACCTCTTTGTCACGGCATACACTACACACAACTTTTTCACCATCAAAATTAAAGCATTTATCGTCAATTTCTTTAATCCATTTATTAATTTTCAATAATTTGTTTGTTTTATCTTTTGGCATTTTAACTGAATTAAATAAGTTTAAATAATATACAATTAATATTTGACCGCTGAAATACTTAATTCGGTTACTGCTCACTTAATACAGAGCAATATATTAAATTATAAATACAACTCTTAGAATAATCTTCTTACTTCTCAGAATTTAAGAACCAATATACTTTTATATGCGTACTATACAAAAGGTAATATATCATAGTGTCAATTACCTCTCTCTAAAATCGTTTTAAAATTGATACATTTATCTTATGTATTATTTAATATCACTTCAGTACTTAGAGGATGTCAAATCAAATCAATAATTCAAATTTCCCGCGTTTAAAATTATCGACTTAGAATTAGTTTTTATACAAAAGTAATAGTCGATAATTTGAAGCGCGAACAATTTGAATTATCGATTTGGTTTGATTTAAGCAAATATTAACAAATTTCTATTTTTACTACTTTTTTTCTATTCAATAAATGTTTATTGCATTTATTTACATATTTTAACCTTTTGAGGAGTAAAAACCACTACGGTCGCAGTCAAGTCATTACAAGTCCATCTTAAAATTGTAAAAATTAAAACTGTGTCAAGTACGTTGAAGGGGGAAGTGATGAAAATGAAAAACAATTACATTTATACCTGATAATTTTTTATCCGCTATATTGAATTTCACAATTCTGTTTTCAAATATGAAATTAGTGATTTGGGGATAATTACTGTAGAAAAATGTATTCCTCAAAGGGTAAATGTTAAATTTATTACAGGGGAAAATTTATATTTTAACATAAATATTATTTTTTTTTAATAGTGGTTCGGGAAGTATACATTACCAAAAATTAAACAATAATACTATAAAACTGCATTTTAACCATTTTTTAGTTTTATCTGTAACGAGTGCACAAAATTTTTAATTTAATTTTGCTATTATTCTTCCCCTCAGGTATAATATCTATACACGAACGATGTTTTACACAAATCAACACGTGTTTAACGTGTAAAACATCGTTTAAATAGATATCTGAGTGAAAAATATATCTTTCATGTAAGAAAACATTTTTGAAAGAAACAAACACTCGGGAAATGTTCGTTAAACTCATATCACTAAACGATAGCCCAAGTAAATAAACTGCCCTCTTAGCTTGGGAAATTGCCGATAACGCTTCCCGTTGCGCAACATTCGATCGTTCACTAAAATTTTCCCTGCGCCTACGTGTTTTATTTTCTTATTATTTTACGCACGTTTTATAATTTTTATAAATAATAAACATGAACTAAGTTAAGCTAATTAATATGGTAAATAGAATTGCGTTAAAATACTAACGTTGGAGTCGCATTTTGAAAAACCTCGCATTAAAATACACACTTATGTTGGAATAAAAATTAGAATCAATTAACTAAAATTGAATCAAAATTCTATTTAAATGATGTTAAACAATACTATAATATTATATTTAATCAAGTAACTGTATCTAGCATGGAATTCAAACTTTTGATCAAAAAGAACAATAGTAATAAAAATTTAATTATCTATTCCTACAAATAAAATTTCGCACATCACAATATTTATTCCAACATTTATTTAAACAAACCTTACATAAAATTACACAATACACCAACTCTAATAATGGAAATTGCAAATGTACTTACATCTATTATTTACGGATAAAACACAAAATACATGTACAATTATGTAAAATTTTAAAAAGCAATAATTCTGTACAATTACCGCACACATATATATATATATATATTTATTATTTTTCTAAAAAAAGACCAAGCACATTTTAATGCGACCGAAAATTCGAATTTTTCTTCTTCCAAAATTGTTTACAACAATTTTAATAATAAGTTTACATATTTATAAACATTTTAAAATTATCAAATAAACAAAATACTTAAAATTTATAAAAATCGAAGAAAAGTTCGAAAATGCACTCCCACCATTTTTTTGTATCTATCGAATAGAGATAAGCGCATAGGTATTTAAGGGCGAAGAAAATACGGCCCCGCGCTAATTGTCGGTAGTCCATAGGCTCGACAGTTTTCCACCGTCTCTCCTACGGGCAACAGGGCATTTTATTTTTCTAAATTGATTACGTTTCTCGCTGCATTTTTGTATTTTCTTCGCTCGGTATTAAACGCGACTCGTACTTAGAGTCTCGGGCGCGTGTTGAATAGTAACTAATATATACATATATATATTCGACTATTCGTATTTTCCGGCGAATCAAATCAACATCGAAGCGAAAGGGGACAGCGTACCTGATTATTCACTGTATAAGGTAAAATAAATATTGTAATAATTAAAACTAACCCCTTAATTTTGTCTTTTTATATAAAAATACCTTGGTTGGACAAAAGCGTGGATCTCGCAGTTGCTCTGCAAAGTCTACCCTTTTGTTCCATTTTTTGCACCTCTCTTATTTCTCTAACGCAGAAAAAGCCGGATTCGCTGCTGTTCAGCAAATCTCGGTTTTGACGAGTATTATATACATACATATATAACATTTGTCTAACAGAGAATCCCAATTGAGTAGCGCTGCCGTTCAGCATTACCTTTTGAGTCCTCCTTTCTGTGTTTTCTTGTCTAATTTTCAGACAAATAATAGGAGAGTGCTGTCGTTCAGCACCTTCTATTGTTATTGTCACGCATCTCTTTCTCTCTCTCTCTTTCTCTCTCTTTCTCGCTCACCGCCGATCGTACTCCCTAGGGCCAGTGCGACGCTCGGACTCTCTCTCTCTCTCTCTCTCTCTCTCTCTCTCTCTCTCTCTCTCTCTCTCTCTCTCTCTCTCTCTCACTCTAGCCCGTACAATTGCTCCGGAGTAGACCCGACGCAACGAGGAGAGAAGTAGCCATTTTGGGCCATTGCCCCTACTCTCCCTCGGCGCGGCACGCGTCCACTTGCCATAGCAAGCAGACGCCCATCGTTCCTTCTCTCTCTCTCGACCCCTCTCTGTCTAGCCAAGCGCAGTAGCGGAGCTTGGGGTAGAGACGGGCCCGTTTAGTCTGTCTCTCTCTCGCGTATACGGAGACCCCTCCTGGTCTCTCCCTCTCTCTCTCTCTTACTCTCGCTCCGTTCCTGGCCTAGCCTAGCGCAGTACCAGCGAACGGATAAATTTAAGTTAAAATAGGAGTAACCCTTCCTGGTTCATCCTGAGACTTCTTGTTATACATAAATATCCGGTCATAGCCGGATTCGTATACAAGAAAGGAAAGGAAAATTAAATAAGCCCCTCCTGGCGTTTTCTTTTCGTACCACACACACACACACACACACACACACACATATATATATATATATATATATATATATATTTACACCTACAGTCAAGGTGCATAATTTCGACGGGAGGCGCAGCCGCTCTGCATCAACCGTTGGAAGTGAGGTGCAGGGACTACGCTGCCGCACAGCAGAGTTCTGCACTTCAACCTCGCTGCCGTTCAGCGGGGTCTTGTACTAAAACTTCGCTGCCGTTCAGCGGGGTTCTGCACTTCAACTTCGCTGCCGTTCAGCAAAGTTGAAGTCTAATATCACGTAAATAGGAACCGCTGCAGTTCAGCGAATCCGACTCTACGTGACCACACACTTATTACATTCTCTCTCTCTCTCTCTTTTCCCTCTATTCCCCTGTCTATACCTATCTCAATCTCTTTGTTCTTTTTTTTTAAATACACATATATGCGTATACGTAAATGTATATATATTATATATATATATGTTTACGCATTTATAATTTTATATTACATATATATATATTTATCATTGTATGTACAGAGTTGTCGTGGCTCTTAGGTTCCCTCTTTCACCACTCTCTTCCTTGCCCGTTCTCGATTTTTGCGCCGCTGTTCTGCATAAAAATCATAAGAGAATTCCTTATAGAGACGCTGCCGACCAGCGAATCTTCCTCCCACTCCAATCGCTCCGCTCGACGACTCTTCGTTGAATTTGAGTCCGCTGCGCGGTCACACATTCAAAACGAAGCGATCGAATAAGTTATATCTATCTTATCTTCGAATCGCAGTCGCTCTGCAATTTGAGAATAAGATAGACGAAACCAACTTTAGAATTTCCAACGTTTCGCCGCTGTTCGGCAAAACAATTAGCCCCGTCACACGACATATTTTTAACTAAACATTTTCGCGTCTCGGCCCCATAATTACCCTTTTTTTTTTATTGTCACTTATTATTAGTAAAAACGTAGAGTTAATAGAAATAAATAGAAGAGTTTTGTTTAATACATATAGAAGGGGTCTATTTTAATAGTTAAACCAGGCAAGAACCCACAAGTTAACGATACTTGCCGCTCGGTATCGTTAACAACAATTATTAACTTTAACTCCCGGGTAAAAATAATAATAAAAACCCCGACGTTTGCCTTCTGCAAACGTTACAGTTAAATTTCTGGTGACAGCTAAGGGGATATGTTTTGTGCCAAAAACCCTTTTATGATTAAACAAAACTCAATAGTTTAACGTAGAGATAGTTACAAGTAGTTTGAATTATTCGCATGTGCTTTTACTAACCCTCGAACATTCATATGACGTTTTTGCATTCGTATAATACTTTAAAGAAGTAATTGTTAATAAGTCATATTAGCGTTCGAACAACTTTAAGCTAGGATTTCCAGCGTAGAAAACCCATTGTCCCAATATTCAAAAACCCTCGAATATTATTGTATCATTAAACCCTTAATAAATTTTAAACCAAAATAAAGACTTTTCTTTTATTAAATTTTATTTATGTATATCGCTGTCGTTACGTTGAGAAAAATTACGAAGCAAATTAAAACTTTCGTCAAGTTTATAAAGTCTAGAAACCTGCATTTTTAGAATTACCCCTATAAAATTTTTTCTTTTTCTTTTCACCCGTACTTACTCTTTGTTACCTTTAAATTCTAACTAGAATTTTTTTTTGTGTAATTTAATACATTTCATAAATATTCGCATATTAATAAATTAATTGTTAGTATTTAAATTTGCATTTTAACCTTATGAGTCCCATCGTAGAAATATTCGGACATGAAAATTCCGTTTCAAACCAAAGGCTAAATAATATTGAATACAACCTAGTCGAATCAGTAAGAAGACAAAACCGCGTGTCATCCTCGGTATTTGCCGAACTTGATCGCTTGCGCAGTGCCAATAGAGTAATCGGCAGAGTAGCCTCGGACGCGCATATTAGAATTGCCGATTTACAAAAAGAGGTTAGGTTGTTAAGAGGATTATTAACCAGCGTAACTAAAGCAACCCTCCATATATCCCAAAAACAGAAGCCCAATAATATTAATATTGAAATCAGCAAATTAGAGAAGGCACTTGCTAAACTAAAAATCAACTAATCCAATTTTTGTCAAATAAATTAATCAAAACTTTTAAAAAGAAATTAACTATTTTTTTTTTTTTTTTTTTTTTTTTTTTCTCGGCAAATTATTATTTAACGAAACAAATATCTGAAAACTGTTTATGCTTTAGAATTTAAAAATCCTAATTTAAAGTAGAATATAAATGTCTCAAATAGAGAGAGCCCAAAAAGTAGTTTTTGACGAACATTACCAAACAACATCTATTTTAAATAATCTTATTATTGAATTAGGGAGACCACATACAGTGTATCTTTATAAACATTCTGGTATCCCCGTATTCTCCATTTGCGTTGGTACATTCTACGAGTGCCCTCTCTTCTTGTATTGCTTTATAGGAACCCTTGCTCAAGAACTCTCGCATACCCTGTACGTAACTCAATTTAATTTCGATTTTATTTTTTTCGATAGTTATACTCCCTTATTAAATCCCTATTAAGTGAAACTAAATAAACAAAAATTTAGAGATATAAAAGAAGGAAAATTAGAGGTTAGAATTAACGTAGGAAAGAGCGAAGACCGTTGTGTTCACCGTCATCGTTCTCCCCTTTGGTTACTTCCTATACCCAAAGCCTTTCTATTTCGCCTACGCGAAGAACACGTATACGTACGTGCTTTTAAAAAGAGAAAAAAAAGTTAGCAATAAAAATATATATAATCTAGTATATTAATTATTAAATAAACTCAATAAGCCCACTTAATCAATTATTAGTAACTAGTTAACTCAATTAATTAATAAATTAATGAATAAACTTCTCTGGAAAAATTTACCTATTAAAATACTTCATTTTTACCATAAAATTAAAATTAGCCAAATAAGTAATAACAAAAAACCTAATTAATAAACGTTTACTATCTAAACCAAAATATATAAAGAAATTTCACCTACCGCCTTATTAAACAATTTAAAAAAAAAATATAATCAAAATGGACGACGATCAAACGAGACAATTCGTAACATCAATGCATAACATGTCCCTGAACATGACAATCCAATCCGCAACGATGCACATTCCTTTTTACGATGGCAAATCCATGCCGTTGAAAAGTTTTATCCAAGATGTAGAAAACGGTAGCGCGATTGTAGGAGACCAAGAAGAAGTCTTTGTCAACGCAGTTAAATCAAAGCTTAGAGGATTAGCTCGCGATTGCATCGATGGTGTAAAAATTAAAACTGTGTCCGAATTAACTAAAGAACTGAAAAAGTACTTTGCCCCTCGTAGGAAATATACCGATTTCTGCACCGAGTTGCAGAATATTCGTATGCAACGGTCGGAAACTGTTACAGAATTCTTCCTTCGCGTGAAAAAATTACAAAATTCGACCGAAGCAGCTCTGATCAATGAATACGGAGCTGAGAAGAATACAGATTCACCCATCGTAAAGGACATGGCTATAAAAGGATTTTCGAAGGGGTTGAGAGATGACCTTAGTTACGGAGTCACTCTCACTAACCCTACTTCCTTAGAAGACGCTTATAACACCGCAATGAGAATAGACCATCAATCCACCATCAGACCCCCGTCTATAGATCACTCTTACCAATCTCGTTTAGCCAGGAATGAATCCCCAGGGCGAACTGATTACTATCAACACGATCGTTACCACTCAAATCAACCTCGTGCTGATTCGCCAGCGAGAAGAGAAGGTTATTCCCAACATGATTACTATCCAAGGGATCAAAGCCCTTACCGTGGGTACCGTAAACAATATGATACACCGCGGCAAATTCTACGCCGTGATGAAAGTCCATATAGAAGAGACCCTACCCAGCGTGGAGAAATCTACACTAGCCGTTCGCATAGTCCGGACTCCGAGGTTCGACGAAATGGTAACTCGTACCGTCCAGATTGGCGTAATGTTAACTCAGACAGGAGCCAACCTATAAGACAATCAGACGACAAATTTGTCCCAAGAGGAAGATCCCCTTCGCCGCATTTAAACTTAAATACGGTTCGGCAAACCAGCGCGTCTCCGAGCCGCAGCGAAGCCAAATCGCGCAACGTTCGATTCAACGACCAAACAAAGATATCCGTCTCGCCAAATTAGACAGATCAACCCCAATAGTCAGATTGAAAATTCCCCAATTAAAAAATTCATATGGGAATTTTCTAATCGATACCGGCTCAGACGTCAACCTACTAAAATCAACCGCGTTAAGACATAACGTTGAAATTGAATATGACGACACGATCAACCTTTTTGGCATATCCGGAAGCAAAGTATCTACTCTTGGGTCCTGCGACCTTCATATCCAAGGGAAACCAGTGAATTTCCATTTGTCTAACAGCTGCTTGCCGGACAATTGCGAAGGAATTTTGGGCACAGAATTCTTAGCAAAGGAAAAGGCCGAAATCTCATTTCATAATAGAACTTTGATTACCACAAACGCACCAATTACCCCTATTCCATTTATTACACAGGATCAAATAGAATCTAAATCTCAAAACGATACAATTGGACAATATTACATCATCAAAGCTCGAGCAAGACAGGTCATTTCTATCCCTGTAACCAACGACATAACCGAAGGTTACATCGAACGAGTAAACTTACCTGAGGGCATTTATTTAGGTAATGCTGCCGTCAGAAATCACGGTCGCAAATGTTATGCTTTTATAGTGAATACACATAATAGAGACACCAAAGTATACATACCACCCCAGACAATCGAACCGTTCGAAATGGATGAAGTGATAGATGATTTTAGAGATTACCCCTTTCCGACTAGCCCAAACAAAAATTTTCATAGTCGATTTGAAGAACTTAAAGGAAATTTACACCTCCAGCATTTAAACAACGAAGAAATAGACAGTATTATGCCACTAATCGAAGAATATCAGGACATTTTTCATCTATCAAACGAAAGATTGCCTGCAACGAATATTTGTAAACATAAAATTCCGACGATAGATGAACAACCAATAAACACCCGTCAATATCGATACCCACCGATACATAAGGACGAAATAAACAAACAAATAAACCAAATGCTCGAACAAGGAATTATCCAACCATCTAGTTCACCATATAACTCACCTTTATGGATAGTTCCCAAGAAACCTGATTCTAAAGGCAATAAGCGATGGAGACTAGTAATTGACTTTAGAAAATTAAATGAAAAAACAATAGGAGACGCTTATCCGCTTCCCAATATCAATGAAATATTAGATCGCCTAGGAGCAGCGAAGTATTTCAGTATTTTTGATTTGTCAAGCGGATTTCACCAAATTCTGATGGACGAAAAGGACAGGAGCAAAACTGCATTCAGCACACCTGGAGGACATTACGAATACGTAAGAATGCCCTTCGGACTGAAAAATGCGCCTGCACAATTTCAACGAGCAATGGAGATTGCACTTTCAGGCCTTGTTGAAATTGAAGTTTTTATTTACATCGATGACATTGTAGTTTACGCAAGTTCACTACAAGAGCATCAGAATAAATTAAAAAAATTGTTCAAATTATTAAGAGCAGCAAATTTACGCCTGCAACCCGATAAATGCGAATTTTTGCGTAAGGAAGTATGTTATCTTGGACATATTATTTCCGACAAGGGAGTCAAGCCAAATCCCGACAAAATCAAAGACGTAAAAAGATTCCCAAGGCCAAAAACACCTAAAAATGTTAGAGAATTCTTAGGCTTAGCTGGCTATTATCGTCGATTCATAGAAAATTTTTCCAAGCGAGCAAAACCGCTCTCAGATCTGCTAAAAAAGGATACAGAGTTTGTCTGGACTTCGCAACAAGAAGACAGCTTCCAAGACTTAAAGGAAACCCTTTGTAAAGAACCCATTTTACAATACCCCGACTTTACTAGGCCTTTCGTTCTGACTACAGACGCCTCTAACGTCGCCATTGGCGCGATACTCAGCCAGGGACCCATTGGGAGAGATTTACCCATCGCATACACCTCTCGAGTACTTAACAATGCCGAGAGAAATTATTCAACTACAGAGAAGGAATGTCTCGCGTTTGTATATGCCGTAAATCACTTTCGTAGCTATTTATTTGGTCGGGAGTTCGAGCTCGTTTCAGACCACAGAGCTCTTCTTTGGCTCCACTCAGTGAAAGATCCAAGCTCACGATTAGTGAGGTGGAGGTTAAGATTGGCCGAATACCAATATAAAGTAGTCTATAAACCCGGAAAAGTCAACTTAAACGCCGACGCTCTGTCTCGAAACGTGCCAGAAGCAGCAGCTTACCCAATCATTGAAGAGAATGACGTTCCGGAAAAGCGAAAACCAGGAAGACCGCGGAAAAATTCTCAGTCTATTAAACCACCTCAACCGCCTTTAACATCAACACCAATCGCTTCACGCCTGAGGTCAAAAGACCCTCAAAAATCAAACAGTCCCCCACCACCGCAGTACAATGAAACTTCTGACGAAGGTGACGAATCAGAAAAAGAATCTGAATATAACGAAGAAGGTCCACCTGTTCCTTCTATCCGGAGGAGTATGTTGCCAAGTCTACTCCCACAACCCCCTTACTTGCCCCCGGAACAACTAGAAAACTCCGCTACAAATGATGAAGACATCTCAAGTTTATTTCATATCGAAAATAGTGAGGACGAGTCAGACGACGATGAGGCCTCTGCGAAATTAAGAGACATCGTTAAAAACATCCAAGGCGAAAGTTCTGGAGTCTCATTCTCTCAATTGGAAAATGCCATAGAAAAGGTCAAATCTATAACGAATGACATGAGAGAAATAAATTCCAGCATGGATGAAAATTTAAGTATGTTACAAAATTTCAACCCTCAAAAATCAACCAAAACCGACCCAATCGATCCAGTCCCTCCAGATCCAGGAATCCCTGAAAATTCCAACGATATCAACCAAAAAACAACCAACCAACCCAAACCGTTATCCCATTCGACACCCTTTCCCACTAAATCCAACAAACCCCGTTATTCTCCTTTAAACAATTTAACAATACCCCAAGAAGAAAACGAAGACAATGATGATACAGAAGAAGACGAAGACAACGGCGACACTGAAGAAGACGACATCGATCCAGGCACAGGGAATGGCAGCGCCACTCCCACACCAACTATTAACAATAACCAGAACCTATCGCAAACAATACCGGACGAAATAAGAACCTATTGCGAAAATTCACCAAGAGAATTTATTATCACGGGCACAAATGAATCCCTAACGTTTAGAAAATCGAACTATGTACATTTTATGTCTGCTGATTGTGAACTGACGAAACCAATAGGAAAATTATTATACGAAATTAGAGCATTTGATTTAGAAACAATTAGAGACAAACGCCCAATTAAGGGCCAAATAATCATTTCGCAACGAGGAAAATACAAAATATTTCACGTTATTTGCAAAACAAACCACTACGAGAAAACCAATCCGAACGATATTAAACTCGGTTTAGAAAATCTGCGACAAGCATTGCAAAAAGAAGAAATACGCGATTTTAGAATTTCTCGCATTCACGACGAAACGGAATGCCTACCCAAAAATGGCCTTCTAAACCTTTTTAATGACGTGTTCAAAGATTGTCCTATCAAGATTACACTGTGTTACGGTCAAACTATTTTTGCCCCAGGAAATTTAAGGGAAATAATACTAAAAGAGGCCCATGACAGTCTAATAGGAGGGCATAAAGGTATTACCAAGACCTATAAACGTATACGCGAAAAATTTTATTGGCCCAACATGAAAAATGAAATAACTGAATATGTTAGATCGTGCAAGGCATGTCAAATCCAAAAATTAACAAGGGTTAAAACCAAAATGCCGATGATGATTACAGACACTCCAATAGAGGCCTTTTCTAAAGTGGCATTAGATACCGTCGGTCCTTTACCTTTAACCCCAAATGGTAACAGACACATTTTAACTATGCAATGTTTATTAACAAAATATTGCATAGCCGTTCCAGTACCAGACATTAAAGCAACCACCATAGCACATGCTTTTGCTACACATTTTATTGCTATATATGGATCTCCAGACACTATTCTAACCGATCGAGGAACTAGTTTTTTAAATAAAGTATTTCGAGAGTTAGCTACGATCTTTAAAATTGATCACGTTACAACTTCTGGCTACATGGCTCAAACTAACGGCTCGATTGAACGAAGTCATATAGTATTAACAGAATACTTAAAAAGCAACCTTGATTACTACGAAGACTGGGATACATTAATACCGTTTGCCATGTTTTCTTATAATACGTCTGAACACACCTCAACGAAGTTCACACCTTATGAGATGGTGTTCGGAAAAATAGCAAAACCTCCCTCATCCATATTCATAAATAGAAATATTGAAACATACTCCGATTATGTTGCGGAATTAATAAATAGACTTAACGAAATACAGATAACGGGAGCCCAAAACTTAAATAAAGCCAAACTCATCGAAAAGCGCTATTATGACCAGAATGTTAAAGAAATAAATTTAAACGAAGGCGATCAGGTCTTGGTTCTTCGAGAACCCAAAATGCATAAATTTGATAGCCAATATCACGGGCCTTACAATATTGTTGAGATAACAGAAAGGAATAACATAATTTTAGAAGATGAGAATGGAAAACGATTCCTAAAACATCCCAATAAACTTAAGTTATTTAACAAATAAAACTTTTTCCAGAATATCGGAAACTCAAACACCATGAACATGATGAAGCTGTTCACCATATTTGCGCTTCTCTTCCTCGCACGGTTAATAGCAGCCCAAACCATCATTGGCTACGATTGCGGAGGACGCGGACTAAATATAAGCAAGATATCAACCTTAAGCGTAAAAGACTGTGATATTCCGTCACCTAGAGCCATGATTCATCAAAGATATATTAGATTATTACAAATTGCAAAATTTGGCGCCATAAAAGTAAAGCAATGTAAAGTAGAAATATCCAGAATAATCTACCATTGTGGCATGTACTCTCATGTCTCAGTAGTTGCTGGCGGGCAACTCGAATACATCCAGGAAGTCTCCCGCGAAAGCTGTGAAGAAATGCACATTGCTGGCGTGGCTAAGATAGGGTACAACACTTTAATCTCAGGATTACAACCTAATAGCACGACCGTCCGAGCCGTCACCCTAGCGGGATCCTTAAAAATGGATGGCACTTGCGACGGAACCCAATACTCCGAGATGCATGGAACATGGGACGACGTTGTAGTACAAGCTAGTGTCAGAATAACCTTATCTTCGTACACCGCCAGTACAAATACAAACAGCAATCAAATGCGACTTCGCTCCGGAACTATCTGTAAGTTATCCAAAGAAACTTGCATGGACAACGTAGGAGGCCAAACCTTCTGGAGGAACATACCATCAAGCAACTGCAGATTCGAAGATTATCAAGTCTTATTCGAAGGGAAGGCACATATAACTACCAACTTGGAGGAACCGATTCAAAGACCCTTATATACTGTCCAAAGTCAGGATTTCACCTTCTCATTAATTAGCACGGGAAAAATCCAAGTCTGTGGTTATATGTTCCTCAAAACTGAACACCCGAAATTGTTTATATCCGAAGCGAGCGATGACGAAGCCCCTTTCGCACAAACGAAGAAACCATTGCCGGAAAATATAGATTTATTTACTTACGTTAACTCGAAATTCGTTTATGTAGAACGCCATGTCCGTCGACAAATGGACCGCTTATACCGCGACATTATCATGCAAAAGTGTTTAGTTGAAAGAAAGGTACTAAAAAACCTACTATCCTTTTCCACCATTAAACCTGATGAGTTTGCCTACAATTTAATGGGAGAACCCGGTTACCTCGCCGTCATCACGGGCGAAGTAACAAGGCTCATCAAGTGCTTACCAGTTCAAGTCTCCATCAGACGTACCGAAAACTGTTTTATAGAATTGCCGGTTTGGAAAAGCAATTCGACCTACTTTCTCACGCCGAAAACTCATATCCTCCTGAGAAAAGGGACGGAAATCCCATGCGATGCCGCAATTCCGTCGACCTATAAAATTAATGACAGTTGGTACGAACTGACACCTAATCCAAGGAAGACAACTCCACCTGAAGTCCTTGAACCTAATGTAGCATTTAACTGGACATACGAAGATCCAGGAGCACTAGCAACCAGCGGCATCTACACCATCGAAGAACTGGACAATCTCCAAGAAAGAATTATGTTCCCCATGGAACAACCAGCCTTACTTAACACGCTAACAAGAGGCATAACTGGATTGTCGGTCGACAACCAAGGCGTTTCCCTTCATAACCTCCTGAACGAAGATACCATCGAACATATGGCCACATCTTTCTGGCAGAGGCTATGGAATAAATTCTTCGTTTTTGGGAATACGATGTCCGGTATTCTCGGTGTATTCCTAATAATTAAATTTATGAAAGCGTCAGCCGATACCATACTCCAGGGTTACGCCCTTCATCAAGTATACGGCTGGTCAGTAAAACTGTTGGCAGCTGTATGGACCTCCTTAACCCAATTCCTTCTGCACTCTGCCCATCGAAGAAATCAAAAGGAAGATGCGGAACGGGCGGAACCAAAGGAACTGATAGTTATGGAAACAAAAGACATTTCAAAAACACCTCCTCGCTCCTTATCCTCTGATATCCCGTAAACAAGTAGAGTACCAATTTATTAGTAAACATTTCATTATTTTTTTTCTTTTTCTTTTTTTTTTTTTTTTTTTGAGGTATAAGGAAATTTAGAGTAGTGTAATATTAGTGTAGTTATGTAGCTAATTAAAATGAAAGGTAATTATATTAACTTGTTGCGATAGATAATAAGATTAGGTAATAATATACTTATTCCCATATTTCTGTAAATTACAGCTGCTGATCTGCTGTAAACCCCACTCGAAAATGCCCCCAACTACGATTACCCTCACAGAGGGCAAGAAAAAGAAGAAGGGCAAACGTGGCGGTCAAAGGACCCGCCTACGACGTGAGCAGTGGCGATTTATGCAGGCCGCCAGACAAGCGAAAGCTAACATAGGGCCAACTGATTTCAAGGAATATCTCGAGGAGAACGACCTCGGGCTTGCGAATCTGTTCCGCCTTGACAATATTGTAGCAGACCCAAATGCCGTGAGTTATTTTACCACGGCTCAAGAAGACCCGCTCGCCATGGAGGTAGAGCCATCCGACCAAGGCTTCCTAGAGCCAAGGATCGTTGACATTAATGAAATTTTAAAACGCACAACCTCCGATGATAAACCTACGCGTGGACTAAGCCCGATACTGTCAGACAATGAAGAATATCCGGCAGACTACAGGCCGCCTACACCACACTGCTCCCCACTCCGGGAAAGCCAGGCCACGGCAACAACGAAACAAAAACACAGGTCTCACAAAAAAAAGAAAAAAAATAATAAAGAAAAAGAACGAGACAGCAAACATAAAAGCAAGAACAAGAAACACAAGAAAAACCGACATCACCAAAGCGAAAGAAAAACGGACCAAAAGGCGAAGGAAAATAAGCCAAAAGGGTTTAAGATACCCAAAACAAAAGAATTTAGATCTGGACCACCGGGCCAGACTCAAGGCGGATTATTCTGAATTAAGCTATTAATGGAAGAGTTACCATACGGCAACTTTCCAAATTAGGAGAGGCATGTAACGAGTGCACAAAATTTTTAATTTAATTTTGCTATTATTCTTCCCCTCAGGTATAATATCTATACACGAACGATGTTTTACACAAATCAACACGTGTTTAACGTGTAAAACATCGTTTAAATAGATATCTGAGTGAAAAATATATCTTTCATGTAAGAAAACATTTTTGAAAGAAACGAACACTCGGGAAATGTTCGTTACACTCATATCACTAAACGATAGCCCAAGTAAATAAACTGCCCTCTTAGCTTGGGAAATTGCCGATAACGCTTCCCGTTGCGCAACATTCGATCGTTCACTAAAATTTTCCCTGCGCCTACGTGTTTTATTTTCTTATTATTTTACGCACGTTTTATAATTTTTATAAATAATAAACATGAACTAAGTTAAGCTAATTAATATGGTAAATAGAATTGCGTTAAAATACTAACGTTGGAGTCGCATTTTGAAAAACCTCGCATTAAAATACACACTTATGTTGGAATAAAAATTAGAATCAATTAACTAAAATTGAATCAAAATTCTATTTAAATGATGTTAAACAATACTATAATATTATATTTAATCAAGTAACTGTATCTAGCATGGAATTCAAACTTTTGATCAAAAAGAACAATAGTAATAAAAATTTAATTATCTATTCCTACAAATAAAATTTCGCACATCACAATATTTATTCCAACATTTATTTAAACAAACCTTACATAAAATTACACAATACACCAACTCTAATAATGGAAATTGCAAATGTACTTACATCTATTATTTACGGATAAAACACAAAATACATGTACAATTATGTAAAATTTTAAAAAGCAATAATTCTGTACAATTACCGCACACATATATATATATATATATTTATTATTTTTCTAAAAAAAGACCAAGCACATTTTAATGCGACCGAAAATTCGAATTTTTCTTCTTCCAAAATTGTTTACAACAATTTTAATAATAAGTTTACATATTTATAAACATTTTAAAATTATCAAATAAACAAAATACTTAAAATTTATAAAAATCGAAGAAAAGTTCGAAAATGCACTCCCACCATTTTTTTGTATCTATCGAATAGAGATAAGCGCATAGGTATTTAAGGGCGAAGAAAATACGGCCCCGCGCTAATTGTCGGTAGTCCATAGGCTCGACAGTTTTCCACCGTCTCTCCTACGGGCAACAGGGCATTTTATTTTTCTAATTGATTACGTTTCTCGCTGCATTTTTGTATTTTCTTCGCTCGGTATTAAACGCGACTCGTACTTAGAGTCTCGGGCGCGTGTTGAATAGTAACTAATATATACATATATATATTCGACTATTCGTATTTTCCGGCGAATCAAATCAACATCGAAGCGAAAGGGGACAGCGTACCTGATTATTCACTGTATAAGGTAAAATAAATATTGTAATAATTAAAACTAACCCCTTAATTTTGTCTTTTTATATAAAAATACCTTGGTTGGACAAAAGCGTGGATCTCGCAGTTGCTCTGCAAAGTCTACCCTTTTGTTCCATTTTTTGCACCTCTCTTATTTCTCTAACGCAGAAAAAGCCGGATTCGCTGCTGTTCAGCAAATCTCGGTTTTGACGAGTATTATATACATACATATATAACATTTGTCTAACAGAGAATCCCAATTGAGTAGCGCTGCCGTTCAGCATTACCTTTTGAGTCCTCCTTTCTGTGTTTTCTTGTCTAATTTTCAGACAAATAATAGGAGAGTGCTGTCGTTCAGCACCTTCTATTGTTATTGTCACGCATCTCTTTCTCTCTCTCTCTTTCTCTCTCTTTCTCGCTCACCGCCGATCGTACTCCCTAGGGCCAGTGCGACGCTCGGACTCTCTCTCTCTCTCTCTCTCTCTCTCTCTCTCTCTCTCTCTCTCTTCTCTCACTCTAGCCCGTACAATTGCTCCGGAGTAGACCCGACGCAACGAGGAGAGAAGTAGCCATTTTGGGCCATTGCCCCTACTCTCCCTCGGCGCGGCACGCGTCCACTTGCCATAGCAAGCAGACGCCCATCGTTCCTTCTCTCTCTCTCGACCCCTCTCTGTCTAGCCAAGCGCAGTAGCGGAGCTTGGGGTAGAGACGGGCCCGTTTAGTCTGTCTCTCTCTCGCGTATACGGAGACCCCTCCTGGTCTCTCCCTCTCTCTCTCTCTTACTCTCGCTCCGTTCCTGGCCTAGCCTAGCGCAGTACCAGCGAACGGATAAATTTAAGTTAAAATAGGAGTAACCCTTCCTGGTTCATCCTGAGACTTCTTGTTATACATAAATATCCGGTCATAGCCGGATTCGTATACAAGAAAGGAAAGGAAAATTAAATAAGCCCCTCCTGGCGTTTTCTTTTCGTACCACACACACACACACACACACACACACACATATATATATATATATATATATATATATATTTACACCTACAGTCAAGGTGCATAATTTCGACGGGAGGCGCAGCCGCTCTGCATCAACCGTTGGAAGTGAGGTGCAGGGACTACGCTGCCGCACAGCAGAGTTCTGCACTTCAACCTCGCTGCCGTTCAGCGGGGTCTTGTACTAAAACTTCGCTGCCGTTCAGCGGGGTTCTGCACTTCAACTTCGCTGCCGTTCAGCAAAGTTGAAGTCTAATATCACGTAAATAGGAACCGCTGCAGTTCAGCGAATCCGACTCTACGTGACCACACACTTATTACATTCTCTCTCTCTCTCTCTTTTCCCTCTATTCCCCTGTCTATACCTATCTCAATCTCTTTGTTCTTTTTTTTTAAATACACATATATGCGTATACGTAAATGTATATATATTATATATATATATGTTTACGCATTTATAATTTTATATTACATATATATATATTTATCATTGTATGTACAGAGTTGTCGTGGCTCTTAGGTTCCCTCTTTCACCACTCTCTTCCTTGCCCGTTCTCGATTTTTGCGCCGCTGTTCTGCATAAAAATCATAAGAGAATTCCTTATAGAGACGCTGCCGCCCAGCGAATCTTCCTCCCACTCCAATCGCTCCGCTCGACGTCTCTTCGTTGAATTTGAGTCCGCTGCGCGGTCACACATTCAAAACGAAGCGATCGAATAAGTTATATCTATCTTATCTTCGAATCGCAGTCGCTCTGCAATTTGAGAATAAGATAGACGAAACCAACTTTAGAATTTCCAACGTTTCGCCGCTGTTCGGCAAAACAATTAGCCCCGTCACACGACATATTTTTAACTAAACATTTTCGCGTCTCGGCCCCATAATTACCCTTTTTTTTTTATTGTCACTTATTATTAGTAAAAACGTAGAGTTAATAGAAATAAATAGAAGAGTTTTGTTTAATACATATAGAAGGGGTCTATTTTAATAGTTAAACCAGGCAAGAACCCACAAGTTAACGATACTTGCCGCTCGGTATCGTTAACAACAATTATTAACTTTAACTCCCGGGTAAAAATAATAATAAAAACCCCGACGTTTGCCTTCTGCAAACGTTACATATCAGATTTTGTTTGTAATAATTTATTTATTTTACTAAGTACAATAATGATATTTTAACCGTATTAAATTAGTACGCGCTCTTAAATGCAAAAGTAATCTGCGAATGCAAGGTGTTAAATTGTTAATATTAAATTGCATTGATTAATCATTATTTACGGTTTTTTCAGATGTCTTACGCTCTTTTAATTATTAAATTTATTATTTATTATAAATAAATATGTAACAACAATTAAAGTAATATGAAGTTAAAAAATATATATACACCATCTACAGATATTAGAATAAAAATGTATATGCAAAAAAAAATACAATTCTCTAAAAAAAAAGTCACATAATTCAGAGAAATTTTTGCGATTCCTGTTAGCGGATTTCTCCGCCATTTGTTTCGGATCCGTCGCGTTGCATTTCAGTACTCTCTGGCCCGCAGTCGAGGTTACATCTACGCGCGGAATACGATCAGCCCTTCCCCGTTTATCAATAGTGAATTTCGCTGTATTCTATTGACTTATTTAAATCTACGGACTGCCACTTTCTGCTTTCGGCGAGTACGTGCGATTCATTGCTGTGTCGTTGTAAGGAACACTGACGAGCAGTGTCAAACGTATGATTATTTATAAACTATTTTCCCATAGTTGGTATATTCACGTTTCTGAACACGCCATCCCTTATATAAAGTGATCATACTGTAATACACTGACTTACTTTTTTTTGGAAGTATACATTAGCAAAAATTAAACAATAATACTATAAAACTGCATTTTAACCATTTTTTAGTTTTATCAGATTTTTTTTGTAATAATTTATTTATTTTACTAAGTACAATAATGATATTTTAACCGTATTAAATTAGTACGCGCTCTTAAATGCAAAAGTAATCTGCGAATGCAAGGTGTTAAATTGTTAATATTAAATTGCATTGATTAGTCATTATTTACGGTTTTTGCAGATGTTTTACGCTCTTTTAATTATTAAATTTATTATCTATTATAAATAAATATGTAACAACAATTAAAGTAATATGAAGTTAAAATAAATATATACACCAACTACAGATATTAGATAAAAAATGTATATGCAAAAAAAAATACAATTCTCTAAAAAAAAAGTCACATAATTCAGAGGAATTTTTGCGATTCCTGTTAGCGGATTTCTCCGCCATTTGTTTCGGATCCGTCGCGTTGCATTTCAGTACTCTCTGGCCCGCAGTCGAGGTTACATCTACGCGCGGAATACGATCAGCCCTTCCCCGTTTACCAATATTGAATTTCGCTGTATTCTATTGACTTATTTAAATCTACGGACTGCCACTTTCTGCTTTCGGCGAGTACGTGCGATTCATTGCTGTGTCGTTGTAAGGAACACTGACGAGCAGTGTCAAACGTATGATTATTTATAAACTATTTTCCCATATTTGGTATATTCACGTTTCTGAACACGCCATCCCTTATATAAAGTGATCATACTGTAATACACTGACTTACTTTTTTTTGGAAGTATACATTAGCAAAAATTAAACAATAATACTATAAAACTGCATTTTAACCATTTTTTAGTTTTATCAGATTTTGTTTGTAATAATTTATTTATTTTACTAAGTACAATAATGATATTTTAACCGTATTAAATTAGTACGCGCTCTTAAATGCAAAAGTAATCTGCGAATGCAAGGTGTTAAATTGTTAATATTAAATTGCATTGATTAATCATTATTTACGGTTTTTTCAGATGTTTTACGCTCTTTTAATTATTAAATTTATTATTTATTATAAATAAATATGTAACAACAATTAAAGTAATATGAAGTTAAAAAGTATATATAAACCAACTACAGATATTAGAAGAAAAATGTATATGCAAAAAAAATATATTTGTCTAAAACAAAAATTACATAACTCATAAGAATTTTCGCGTGGATAAAACACTAACTGTAGTATATTTTTTTAATTATTAATATTTTACATTTATTTATATTTATTATTTATTCATAGTGAGATATAGATGTAAGTTTTTAGTTTATAAGAGACAGTTTTGATCTTTTAGTTTTGCAATTTTCCTTTTCTAGTGTTTTTTTGAATTTCTATTTTTTTCTTTTTCTTTCGAACATTTAAAATTTACGCTATAAAAACTATACGTAAGAGCCGCGGTGGCTCGTGGGTAGTGCTCCCGACTCTCACACCGAGGGTCGTGGGTTCGATCCCAGACGTGTACCTCTGAAAATTTTTTCATGTGCATTTTTCTAACACCGCGACTCAGTGGCTCGGCGTGTCACTATAATGTGACGCCAGTTCAGGTGCGCGTGCGTTTCGTGCACTTGTCAGTGCATGAGAGGCACGGGCATATGAACTATAGGGAACGTTAGGGACGCGAAGATGTAAAGAGGATCGCGGTGGTTCCATCGGGAGGACAGGAAACTGTAATTATTAGACTAATTACAGTGACCGATGATTCTTCCGATGGACACAAGCACCACTGTTTCAACTACATGTGCTTTGTTTACAGACACACCGTTCACCTCCGTCGCTGATTAGCCCTGGCAGCATAAATAGAGCGACGTTAAATAACAAAACAAAAAAAAAACTATACGTACACGAAAATTGCTGGAAGATTGTACTGCGGAATATAAAATGCGTAGAAATATATTATTCGATAGGGCGTGCGAAGATTGTTTACAAAATAATATTGTCCAATCGGAATCCACCAATGCACTTTCGGACATCGTCGCAGGCCCTTCGTGTCAACTTCCTTACGGTAGTGAAAATCTGTCGTCGTTTAAAATTGTTGACGATAATGCGTGCCCATTGTCAGAACCAAAAACAACTTGCATACAAGTAGTTTTCGGCACTATCAATGAATCGCAGAATTTTGATTTTTCCTCGTCTTCTTCGGCATTGCAATGTGACGATAACTTGGAAGCTTTCAGAGCCAGATTAGCTTCAACATTTACTGACCAAAACATGAGCCATCAGCAAATAAAAGCAGTTATGCTAACCCTTAAAACTTACAGGTGCTTCGACAATTTGGACGTTGATCCTCGTACCATCTTAAAAACCCCAGCTTTTTCGTGCCCTACGACAAAAATTGCTGGAAGTGAATATCTTCATTTAGGTGTTATATCTGGTTTAATTTCCATTCATCGGTCGACTCCTCCTCATATAATTCCAGACGTTCTAGAAATAGATTTCAGTACCGACGAAGCTTCACTTGATAAACAAAGTAAGATTTTAATGTGGCCTATACAAATACGTATAGCTAACATTCAAGGGTCTTCTCCAGAAATTGTGGGTATTTTCAAGGATCCAAAAAGCCTACCAGTGCTACGGCTTTTTTTCAGCAATTTGTAAACGATTTACTTTCCGTATTAGAAACCAGTCTTCAATTCGGCAATGAATTAAAACCTGTGGTGCTGAGATGCTTTATTGCGGATGCTCCTGCACGAGCTTTCTCTTTGGGTCATCGTAGTCATAATTCCAAAGCACCTTGTTCGAAATGTTGGGTCGTGGGGGAATGCGTTCGTCCGGGAGTTATGATCTACAAAGGGACTGATCACAGGCTTCGCACTCGAGAAAAGTACCAGTTAAGATCTGACGAGAAACACCATAATGGACAGGAAAACCCTCTTGTTGCTCTTCCTTTCAAATTTGTTTCAAGTGTGGTCTTCGATTATATGCATCTTGTTTGTCTCGGAATGATGGAAAAAATTCTACAAGGAATAATTGACGGTCGATTTGCTTCATCAGCGAAACTTACCAAGCCACAAATTAAAATATTAAATGATAGACTGAATGAAGTAAAAAAGTTCTGTCCAATCGATGTTGCTCGGAAACCCATCTCTATTGACAAACATAGCAACTTTAAAGCTACTGAGTTTAGACAGATTCTTTTATACAGCGGTCCAGTCATCCTTAATGGCTTGGTTTCTTCAAGTTTGCATAAACATTTTCTACTTTTGCACTCAGCCATTCGAATTTTAACAAACCCTTCGTGTACACAACAGTCAATTGATTTCGCTGAGAAATGTATTAAACTTTTTGTTGAGACAGCGCCGGACGTTTACGGTATAGAATTTTTATCTTATAACACGCACGCTTTGCTGTATCTCACAGCCGATGTAAGATCGTTCGGGTCGTTGGATTCATTTTCAGCATTTCCTTACGAAAACAATATGACTTTCTGTCGAAAATTATGTAGGAAGCCCCATAATCATTTACAGCAGATTGCCAAAAGAAAAGCGGAACATTGCCGTACACTCTCATGTAAATATGTTGATTCGAGAGCTTTGAAATTTATTAGAAACCATGCGAGAGGTCCTACACCCCCAATAGATAGTTTTCCTTTTATTTATGAACAATTTGAGAAGGTTATTTCGGGAAGAATTCATTTATCATCGTCGCAAAAAGACAGTACTGTTATTCTTCGAAACGGTTCCATCGGCATTATTCAAAACATATTTAAAAGCGAAAACTGTAAATGTTTTTTTATCGTACGACTTTTTTCGAAGGTTGAGAATTTTTTTGAGCTGCCGTGTTCATCATCTGCAGTTAATGTTTACGTATGCTCTTTGCTTTCTAATGATATGGTATTAATTGAAGTCGATGAAATCTTAGGTAAATGTTTTAGATTACCCTACTGGTCGACGGAAAATGCACACGTAAATTTTTCTGACGATCGTTGTGTTGTAGTAGTCATTATATCGTCCCATCGTGATGGTGCTTTAGTTTAAAGGAATGTCGGGCCCAGAAAGTTTTATATTTTAATATAAAATGGTTTATTTTAAAAAATGTGATACCGTCAAGCTCATGTTTTAGACAATAAATGTGAATTGTTTCAAATTTATAAATCGATAATATCAATACAATTTTTTGGTTAGAATTAGTGCTAATTAAATTACCATCAAATATTGTTTAATTACAATTAATTCTAAAAATTATTTTTTTAACAAGCTTTCAGATAATTTATTTAATATTTTAGACATTAATTTTATTTTGGAAAAGGTAAATCTCTATAATTTGGATCCGACATGTTCTTAAATTAAATGATTTATTTTTATTTCACAACATTTTAAATTTATGGTGTAATTACCCTACTGAAAATGTATGCGCAATTAATAGCGCAACTTTTTGCGTGTCTTTATCGAACCAAAAGTTGCGCCATAAATTGCGTCATAAATTGCGCTACTATATTGAAAATTTAAAAAATATATATATATATATAATTTTATAGTTGAAAAAGCCTTAAGATCTTTTTTATGTGATTTTCAATTGCAATTTTTAACATAAATCCAACTTTAAAAAATTTCTAATATTTTGATGAATGTAATCAAATAAAAAAATTGCATGTTAATAAAGTTATATTTGTTTATTTAACTAAAAGCTCCAAATTTTGAAAGTCAAGATTTTTTGTTTTAAACTCTTACCTCGAGGTTTTTCCAAATTCATGATGGCAGCATCCAAGATGGCAATATATATAGGAGAAAATTTTTTGATTATTCGATATTATGCAAAAAACAATGTTTTTTGATAAATGTTTATCAACATTGCACATACGGCGTAGTTTTTACCATTTCAAGATGGCGGACCCAATATAGCGGCAAGAAATTTTGCAAATTCTTCGATTTCTATGAAATGTGGTTTACAGGGGTTTTTGAGTCGCTGATTACGAATTCGTTACCAGTTTTTCAAATTAAAGATGGAGGACTCAATGTAGCGGCAAGAAATAAAGCAAATTGCTCAATTTCTGTGAAATTCGGTTCACGGGCTTCTTTTGGGGCACTGATAATAAAGCCCTTATCAGTATTTATAATTTTAACATGGCAGACTTAATATGGCGCCCACAAGATTCGGAAATCGATCAATGCAGATTATAAAAGTTTTTTAAATCAGCAATCGAAAGTTCATACATTTTACTGTAGGAAAAAATCTTCTGTTTACTTAATAGGTCAAGTATATAAAAATGTACTGTATATAAATATATTCATTCGAGAAATGAAATTATGATTAATTAAAGACTCTTTATTCAATGAACAAATAATAATATTTGTTATTAATTGATTATTCAACGTTATATACCTAATGAACAACGTTATATGCATATAACTAACATCATCTTTCAATCTTTTCAAATTAAAACATTCTTTATAATATTTATTAAATATTTGTACTCAAACTCAAAATAATTTCAAAAATGTGTATTTAACTTTCATAAGTTTATTATGTGATCTCTAATGTTTAAATATTTAATGACTGTTCTAGAGAATGTTTTATTTCTAAAAGATTAAAACGTGAGTTTAGTTATATATAAATGAGAGATCATTCGAATCTTATAAAAACAATAAGTTTTAACTTCAAACTAAGGTTTCTCGATCTTGGTGAATAAACCATACATTTAATTAGATAACGACGTTTCGATGACTTTTCGTCATCCTCTTCAGGGTATACCTTTATTTACAAAAACGAATACATTTGATTAATTAACAATAATTATTAATTTAGTTTTTTAGCCTATTGATTTATAACATTTTACTTACTACTTGTCATTGAAATCTGTATTTAACATAACATTTTAAATCGTAGTATCACTGAGTCGTCGCACTAACAATGAAAACAAGGATAATGAAAACCAATGAACATTATTTTGTTATATGCACAGAAACTGAATAGTTGCGATCATTAAAACTTTAAAGGTAATCGTAAGTCGTAATATTTAACTCTTAAATTTTCTTAGAAAGTCTTAATCTCGTAGAACAAAATATTCATTTTTCAACACTTATTCATTTTAAATGTGAAATGTGACAAAACAATCATTATAAATCTCTTATTTAGTATCACAATTTTTAATCTATGTTGTTATATCTTAAATGCCTGAGAGGATTTGGACGCAATGGACCTTCCTGCTTAATCTGTTCATCACGCAGCTTATACATTTTTGTGCGCAGTATATAGGTTGATTTCAATAAATAGCGGACTTTTTCATCGTTTCTCAAATCGCCTTTTTTATCCAAATAATCTGAGTAAAGATCTAAAAAAGAATTTTAATTTTAAATAATTCATTTTGTAACTAATATTAAAAAGTAATGGTCCAAATCGTAAGTAGCCTACTTATTAGTAATCTCAGTCTCTCCTTTTCGATTAATTTAACTGGTGACCTATCAGGTATGTTTTTAGAAACTCTGCTTACGACCAAGGCTCTATTACTTAATTCGTAATCACTCCAAAAGTTGAGAATTAGGTCGTGGAAAAAAATTGATGGTTTTTTTCTTTCTTGTACCTTTTCCCATCGCTTACAAGAAATATAAATGTCCTCACCTAAATACCTCTGTAAAAATAATTATTATAAAAATGTATCATAAGCAGAATTATTTGATAAAAATATTTTAACAATTTTAGCATGTAAAATGTAACATTTAAATATTTCCGAATGAGATCTTTTACATACAGGTAATTTGTACATTAATATCGACGTATTAGAACCAGAGATATTAGCACATGAAGCTTGCTTATTTTTCATAAGTTACTGAATGTACGTGTGGTGTCTTAACAAGTACATTTTTTCAAAATAAAAAATAACTTCCGAAAAATGTTGGAGTAATAAGTTTGAATTTTTAATTAACCAAAAATAGCAAGCTTCAAGTGCTAATATCCTTAATTCTAAATAGTTGACATTAACATACTTGAAAGCAATTCGAAATTGTCGGAAAGACAAGAAAAAAGTTTATTTTTGGTTTACTCAAATGTACCAAAAATTCGTAAAGTTATGATTAATTGAATAGGACATGCAAATTTAACGAAATAGGTTTCAGGAAAATGAAAAGTGAACCCAATCAGCAATTAAAAGCAATACCAAAGTATTTGTCATTGTTAGTACAAGAAAAATCTTAGAGAATTCCGCCAAGAACGCCCAAAACTATAAAAAACTATTTGAGATAAAATTTTTTTAAATAGTTAGGCTGTCTTTGAAACTTAAAAAATTCCTGTCGGCACCAACGTTTTCGGCAACAACGATGTTTTACAAATACCAACGTAAGGAAAATCGACGACAAAATTGAGGAATTTTCTTTCCACCCGCACACCTTTCATGTCGAATTCGGACCCAATTATTCATATACATATTTAATTATATTAAAATAAAATGAATTTAACGTTCGGTGATAATTTATATATGATTATCGGTCTTTCCGAACTAAATGCTTTATTTTTGCAATAAAGCAGGCCCATTATAGCCTTTGTCTACTATGGTTGGTGGAATTTCATAGAGTAATTTCATAGAATAACGGCAGTAACGTTTTCAAAAATTAAAACAAAAAATTAAAGGCGTTTCGTCCTCGATCCCCAGTTTGGACTCCTCAGTAAGGAACTGGAGATCATACCTTAGACGCCTGTCGCAAGATGAACTGCGACGCCAGCAAGATGTTATGCGGCTATATATATATAGCCTTTAATTTTTTGTTCTAATTTTTGAAAAAGGCCGTTACTCTGGAAAATTCCACCAACGATAGTAGACAAAGGGTATAATGGGCCTGCTTTATTCCAAAAATAAAGCATTTAGTTCGGAAAGACCGATAATCATATATATATTTAATTATAATTGCTATAAAATTACCTCTTCGCTTTCACGCCTTAACTTGTACCTATTTTCTCCGTCTGCAGCTCCTGGATTTCCAGATTTATAATAATTTATGCAGTCTAATAAAAGCTCCGGAAGATGTTTTTGAAAACGGTTTCTCCCTATTCCATAATAAAAAATTATAAACTCTAATATATTCATAAAATATTTTTTTAAACACTAATTTATATAATAATTATTATAAGAATATCTACTAACAAGTTCTACATGACAACGTTGTTAGATCTGAGTGTTAAAATATGTCTAAATATGTGTATGTATGCTATCGTGTTTCTGCGTGTGTGCAGGCGGAAATGCATGCTACCAGGTGTGGGAAACGTGAAATTTTGTTTTCTTCTCTCTCTTTCTCTCTCCTGTTCTCTCTCTCTCTCTCTCTCTCTCTCTCTCTCTCTCTCTCTCTCTTTGGGTAAGTGGCTTCAAGCATCTTTACTCGTCTCTCTTTGAAACCGTATTTATTTGTACTTCACTCTTCGTGAGTGCTTAATTTTGTTGCAGTCGGGATCCTTTCCGTGGCTCTTTCATGTGCAGACATTAAATTACATTTTTTGTGGTTTATTGAGCCCGTAAAGTGAATAAATCCGTTCTGCTATAAAATATAACCTCAAAATCTCTGAGTCCACGTGGGGTTACTCAGTTGGTATCACGGCCGCTTTGGTGCTTATCGTCGAAACTATACGCTAGATGCCACTACCACACTATACCAGCATATATCAACCGATTTCCTGTATCTAACGAGCTGCCCAAATCGTCCACGAGAGTGCCTTACCTACCTCTTTCAAGATAGTGTTTTTATTTACATTGGACTACTCTAATATTTATTTTTGTTTGGTGTTGTATACAGTGTTTAGTTTAAGTCTTATTTACACGAGTTTATTATGCTATATCAATTTTAAAATTATGCAATGTGGATTGTGTAATGAGTTGATTTGTCTTAATTCGAGTGATATAGCACATTGTTTTATTTGCGAACTACCACTTCATGTTAGTTACGTAAATCCCTTAAGTTTTAAACAACCAACTCAAATCTTTTGTAAATTTCACCTCAGTCACGAGGCATCTGTGTGTATTTTACCACATCTGACAAATTGTAACTCGAATTGTAATATTTCAGATTCCTGTCCTACGGCCCCTGCTATACCTTCTCCCATAGGAGCAGTAGTTTCTAAACGATCAGCTTAACATTTCTCACCGCCATTTGAACCAGCGACTAAGTTTTACTGTGAAGAGGTCGTACATCTCTCCTCCACTACTCGTGGGTTTATATCAGATTCTGAGACGATGGCCAGTACAAGCAATAATGCAGCACCCAGTTGGTTCTCTGATTTTATGACCGAATTTAGGCAGACTAAACTGGAACATTCCAATGCACTTGCTGAGCTTAAGGATGATCTTTCTTCGTTGAAAATCTATCTCAACAATATTACTTCTTCTCTCCAAAACCGAGTTGATGAAGTTGGTAAAAAAGTTAACTGTTTCATTTCTAATGGAATTATTGTTGATAAGGCTGAGGTTAAATTCTCAAATCTTCCAGCTGAGGTCCATAATTCAAATATGGCTGTAATTACAGATGCTATCCTTGTTGCGTTGGGTTTAAGAGGATTTACCCATCAGGAATTAGTTGTTCGATACTGGAAACCTGAATCAGTAGAGAATAGACGCTCTGATACTTTGGTACTTCAATTTAACTCCCCTACTGTTAGAGACCTGGTGTTATCTAGGTCTTCCACTTTAAAAGACCTGACTGCTCAGACTATTTTTGGATTTGGGGGTGATACAAGGATTTACGCGTCAGCTATTTGGCCTACTGAGGTTTACAAACTCTTGAGGTGTGCCCAGAAGATATCTAATCAGTTGAAATTTGCTAGGCCTGTAGTACGCAATTTAATTGTTTGCTTGCGTAAGGATACTAAATCTAACCTAATTCCTGTGCACTCGGAGGATGATACAAAACGGATTTTTAATCAGACTAAGACTGGTATACATAATGATGGCTCTAACCCAACTTTGAGTATTTCTAACGCATGAAGTTGGTCGCGTCAGCACAATTATTCCAACATACTACCTTAAATTCTTGTTGGACACATTAACGTCAATTGTCTCATTTCACACTTAATTTACTTGAATTTTTATTGTGCTGACAAGCATTATGATATTTTAGCTGTTTCTGAAACCTTCCTTACTCCTCTTGATAAAGATTCACTTATTGCCCTAGATGGTTATAGTTTTGCACTTGATCAAGATATATTATTGCGTAGATCAGCTAGAAATCCTACTAAGTATTTTTTTTCATTTTGCCCATGAGAATCGAGGCTCAAAATGATCATTTATTGATACTGCTTCTTACCTCCTTATTGCCTTACCTCCTACTACCTATCATCCTGACCAGCTCATCACTTTTAAGAAAATGCTACATATAGCATTTGATTTTGTTCTATTACTTACTTTATTTTTGTATAATTATTTTTTTATAATTTTTTGTATAATCATTTTGTAACTCATTATGAGCCAGATAAGGTTATACCCCAATGTTAAATCACGTAAAGTTAGGATTTAATATTTTACTTTATTATTATATATTCTCTATTATCGTAGCATATATTAGATACTTAATAATTTTAATTAGATAGTTTATTAAAGAAAGATACAATTATTTAAGTATCTAAAGAAAAGAAATAATTATATATTCAGTTTTGTACACTAAATGTAAACGTGACTAAATTCAATAATCAAGCATTAAAATATTTTGTCTCTTCGGCTGTAATAAACACTAAGTTTATAATAGTTAGAAAAAAAGGTAAGAAAATAAACTCAAAATAAGACGTACAATGTTTCGACCATATGAGGCTCGCGACACTACCGAACGTTCCTCGCAAAAAGGGCTTCGATCATAAACTGACCCTCCAGCGGTCACTTTTCACAGCGAATGCGTCGGCGGAAAATTCCCAGGTATTAATTATTACTATAGGTCCTCTTTTTTTTAGTTCGAAGACAGTCGAAGAGACAACAACCTTTTTGTAACTCACTCAGTGAGACGGTCTACAACGAGTCCTCGCCTAGTACGCTTCGACGCTAGAGCGAGAGACCTATACGCACCTTTGTATTTTTACTTATTCAATTTCCACTGTATTATATTCACTATCTTAGAATTGTATTTTATTTTATATTAAATTTTCTTAGAGTAAATATTGTTTTATTAATTACAATAGTATTGTTTTATTTACTCAACCTAAACAGTTATTTCGGATTAAGTTTCGGGATAATAAGTGCTAAAAAAAAGAAATCACTACATGACATGGTCCTTCGAGCCGGATTACAGTGCAGAAAATTATAGTTAATAATCGAAATTGTGATACAAAATTGTGAATTACAAGTGCGTCGACTCACTATTAGCAAAGAGTGAAAAGAAGCTCTGTCTTGGTCAAGAAATACAATTGCCCGAACTAAGGAGTGGACTATCGACCAGCCAGCCAACCGAATAGAAGGTTCGCAGTAGCAGTAAGGTCCAGCAACCGAGAGGCAAGAAGGCAAAGACAATCATCGAGGCCAGTTCGTCATTGATTATAAGTAAGCTCGTAATTTAAGAATCGTCGATTTTTTCCTATCCTTTTTAAACCTATCCCGTTGTGAATAAAAATGGCAAACTTGGAACAAATAAAGGTTATTAAACAAAAGCGGGGAACTATCAAGGCGCAGATTACGAATTTTAATAAATTTATTCAGAATTATAATCAAGAAGAACCGGACATCGTTAAACTTAACATTCGTTTAGAGAAACTTCAAAATTCTTTTTTACCGTTTGAAAATTTACAAACACAATTAGAATCATTAGATTTAGAAGAAAATCTAGAAAAAAATTATGAAGACCGATTCGCGATCCAAGATGAATATTATGATGCAGTCGCGGAGGCTACAAAATTAATAGACGAAGGAAAAAAGCGAATAGAAACTGCGTCAATTTCGTCTGAGTTGAATACGACTGTGCGAGCCGCACCGGTAACTGACGCTCACGACCGTGCCGATAATGTATCAAGGCGACGCGTAAAATTACCAAAAGTATCCCTCCCGTTATTTAGTGGTCGATACGAAGAGTGGCTTTCCTTCAAAGATTCTTTTACCTCGATGATACATAATCAAGTCGATTTGTCAAATACTGAAAAATTACAGTATTTAAAATCAGCGGTAAAAGGAGAAGCCGAAAAGAAAATAAAAAATATTAGCATCACCGATGATAATTATTCGCGTGCTTGGGAACTATTAAAAAAGGCTTATGCAGATCAACGATTAATTATTGCAAAACATTTAAGTTTATTGTTACGGTTGCCAGTGCAAGAGCGTGAAACAGCAGAAGGGCTTCGTCGACTTGCCGATGATACGCAACAGCATGTCGAATGTTTAGCCGCGCTTGGTGTAAATGTAACGGAAGAAATCTTAGTGCAAAATATTGAAGAAAAATTGCATAAATTTACTGCTGAGAAATGGGAAGAGACACTTGAGCAAGGTGTATTTCCCAAATTAGAAAAAATGATCGATTTTCTTTACAAAACTGCCGCACGTCTGTCGAAAAGAGAGGTAGAAAAACCCAACGAAGGTACGTCGTGGTCCAAGGAAAATATTAAAAGTAGTAAATTTAAGAAAAGGGAAAAAGGTTCAAAACATCATAGTTTTGTTACAAAGTCAAATTTTTCATGTCCAATTTGCAATGAATCACATTCCATTTTTCGATGTGAAAAATTGAAATCGTTTTCTTACGATAAACGCATTCAAGCAGTTAAAAATGCCTCTTTATGTATTATTTGTCTTCGATCGCATAAAGAAAAAGGTTGCAAATTTACTAAATGTATGATTTGCGATGAACGATCGAATATGCTTTTACACGACCATAAGGGTGAAGAAACTGTAAAAAATTGACAATCAGCAGCTCCTATAGAAATAAAACAAAGCTGTAACTCACTGGCAGGTCAAAGCTCATCAAATCAGCTGATGACGAGCGCACGTGTACACGCGTGCAGTCAGCAAGGAAAGATTATCCAATGTCGAGCATTACTCGATACTTGTTCGACGATAAATTTGATGACTGAAAGATTAGCCAATGATCTTAACTTGCCGAAAAAAAGGTATAGTATTTCTGTAGGAGCACTGAATGACCTATCAACAAAAACGAAGTATTTTGTTACCGCTACTCTACGCTCAACGCACGGTAATTTTGAGAAAACCTTCGATTTTTTCACCATACCACAGATTGCAGCCACGGTGCCGAGTGAAACTCTACAACGTGAATTAATTCCCGTGCCAAAAAATATTAAGCTAGCGGATCCAGAGTTCCATAAATCTGCACAGATCGATATTTTATTAGGATCGGGTCCGTCTCTTTCGCTTTTTTGCATCGGTCAAATAAATTTAGTTGACCAATCGATGAATTTATATTTACAAAAAACTAAGCTAGGATGGATAATTGGAGGCCACTGCGATGCAAAGGTACTGATTAATAAGGCCAGATGCAATTTGATTGATTTGCACAACGACTTAGAAAAATTTTGGAAGATCGAAGAGGGTCCTCAACAACTTAATTACTCTAAAGAAGAAATTGCGTGTGAAAATCATTTTGTTCATCATACAATTCGTGAACCTTCAGGACGATATATTGTCACGCTTCCGTTCAAGGATAATTTCCTCGGATTAGGAGAGTCAAAAAATCAAGCTCTCAAATGATTGAATTTATTGCTTAAAAAATTCGATAAAAATTTTGAATTTAAAAAGAACTATAGCGCGGTAATTAATGAGTATATTTCATTAGGACACATGTCTGAAATTCAAGACGATAATGAACAAGGATTTTATTTACCTCATCACGCCGTAATAAAAGAGTCGAGTACAACTACAAAATTACGCGTTGTATTTGACGGCTCCGCAAAGACAAGCAGCGGTTTATCTCTCAACGATGTGCTTATGATTGGACCCACGATTCAAGACGATATATTTTCTCTTTTGCTTCGATTTCGTACTTACAATTACGTTATATCCGCCGATATTGAGAAAATGTACCGACAAGTCGCAGTACGAGAAGACGATAGAAAATACCAACGTATTTTATGGAAAGAAGACGACAAGATTAAGACGTTTCAACTTAACACTGTTACGTTTGGATTAGCATCGGCTCCTTTCTTGGCGATTCGTTGTTTGAAGCAATTGGCTGAAGATGAAGGTCATGATTTTCCTATCGCGTCAAAAATTCTGAAAAGAGATTTATACGTCGATAATTTATTAACCGGCGCAGAAACAATAAAAGAAGCATGTGAAATCCGTGATACAATTACCCAACTCCTCTCAAGAGGTGCATTTAATTTACGCCAGTGGGCCTCAAATGATAAGAGGATATTACACGGTTTAAGTGACGAACAAATCGATACGAATTTTCAGTTCGATAGAAATCAAAATGTTAAGACTCTCGGACTTTCATGGCATGCAAAGGAAGATTGCATAAAATATATTGCAAATTTTACAGAAAAAATGAAGGCACGTTCAAAACGAAAGATTTTTTCAGAAATTGACAAGATTTACGATCCGTTAGGGTTACTAGGCCCAATAATTTTGTATGCAAAAATAATTATGCAAGAAATATGGAAGTTAAAGCTAGATTGGGACGAATCGATTCCTGCAAGTATTTACACACAATGGACAGAATTTTGCAACAATCTTCCACTCATAAATAAGCTTTCGTTCCCGAGACAGTCAATTTTAAAGAACAAAAAAATTGTGCAATTGCATGGATTTTGCGATGCAAGCACAAAGGGATACGGAGCTTGTATTTATTTGCGGTGTATCTCTGCAGCAGGCGAGATAAATTGTCAATTATTATGTGCAAAATCACGAGTAGCTCCATTAAAGGCCACCACTATTCCTCGGTTGGAATTATGCGCTGCGCTTCTCCTTGTACGATTATTTAAAAAAGTAATCCATACAATTAACATTTCGTTGCAAAAAATAATATTCTGGACCGATTCTGCAATTGTACTACATTGGATTAAATCTTCATCCAATACTCTTAAAGTGTTTGTCGCTAATAGAATTGCAGAAATTCAGTCAATAGACGAACTCCATGAATGGCGGCACGTACGTACGCACGATAATCCAGCCGATGGTTTATCACGAGGACAGCTACCGCAAGAATTTATTAAAAATTTGATGTGGTTTAATGGTCCAAATTGGCTTAGCAACAAGGACGATAAATGGCCTCAAACCATCATTCCTGGACTTACGGAAAATTTACCCGAATTAAGGAAAAATGCATGCCTTTTTACATCTTTAAAAGACGAACAAGAAATAAAAACCAATAAATTAAATGCATTTCAATTCAAATTTGAAACGTTTGAAAAATTTTCGTCCTATCAAAAATTAAAAAGATTTGTAGCTCTATGTCTATATTGGAAACAAAAAAGAAAGTTCACAAGCTTACTGTTGAAGATTTGATTAACGCCGAAATTATTATAATAAAACGTTTACAAGAAGTTTGTTTTTCAAAGGAAATTCTTAGCTTAAAAAATAAATGTGATTTGAAGAAAACTAGTAAACTAATTCCACTTTCTCCATTTATAGACGACAATAGTATTATGAGAGTTGGGGGTCGATTAAAAAATTCAGATATTTCATATTCACAGCAGCATCCGATACTTCTTCCAAAATCAAATCACGTTACTGATATAATTATACGCGATTTTCATGAAAGAAATCATCACGCAGGCGCCCAGAGCACTTTGTGTACATTACGAGAAAAATTTTGGCTCCTTGATGGGCGTAATCAAGTGCGAAAAATAATTAGACGTTGTCTAAAATGTTTTCGAGTAAACCCTCCAATCGTCGAATATAAAATGGGTGATTTACCCAGTATACGCGTATCACAAGCTCGCGTCTTCAGCAATGTTGGAATCGACTTCTGCGGACCTTTTCTCATAAAAGAAAAGAAATATCGTAACACTAAACAAATTAAGGTGTACGTAGCCGTATTCGTTTGTTTAGCAATAAAGGCAGTACATTTTGAAATTGTAAGCGATTTAACAACAGAAGGTTTTTTAGCAGCTTTACGAAGATTCATATCAAGAAGAGGTAAACCAACAAACATCTACTCAGATAACGCAACTAACTTTGTTGGAGCAAATAGAGAGCTTCAAGAAATCTATAACCTTATGAAAGCGGATGCAATTTACAATTTTTTCACTATTCAAGAAATAAGGTGGCACTTCATTCCACCTCTCTCCCCACACTTCGGCGGTTTGTGGGAATCAACGGTCAAAAAATTCAAATATCACATGAAAAGAGTAGTCACAAATTTATTATTTACGTACGAAGAATTTAACACATTTGCCATTGAAATAGAAGCCATAATTAATTCACGCCCTCTTGTTCCTTTATCCACCGATCCTAACGATTTACCCGCCCTTACTCCAGGTCACTTTTTAATCGGCGATTCGTTTGCGAGCTTACCAGAAGCAGACTTTACTAACACACCATCAAATAATTTCTCACGTTGGCAACACATACAAAAGGTTCGTCAACATTTTTGGAAAAGATGGTACAAAGAATACATCAACGAATTAAATATTCGCAATAAATGGGCCACTGGAGAACATCCCATAAAGGAGAATACAATCGTTCTACTCCGAGATGACAATGCTCCTTCAATGCAATGGATTTTAGGCCGAGTCATCGAGTGTCATCCAGGTGCGGATGGAGTAATAAGAACTGTGACAGTGAAAACCGCTACTAGTGTTTTCAAAAGAAGTGTAAAAAAGTTATCAATCTTACCCATAAAAGACAATTATAATAGAGACTTTAAGTAACCCTTATTATATAAGTTGATCGAAATAATCTCTCAACGGGGGGAGTATGTTAAATCACGTAAAGTTAGGATTTAATATTTTACTTTATTATTATATATTCTCTATTATCGTAGCATATATTAGATACTTAATAATTTTAATTAGATAGTTTATTAAAGAAAGATACAATTATTTAAGTATCTAAAGAAAAGAAATAATTATATATTCAGTTTTGTACACTAAATGTAAACGTGACTAAATTCAATAATCAAGCATTAAAATATTTTGTCTCTTCGGCTGTAATAAACACTAAGTTTATAATAGTTAGAAAAAAAGGTAAGAAAATAAACTCAAAATAAGACGTACAATGTTTCGACCATATGAGGCTCGCGACACTACCGAACGTTCCTCGCAAAAAGGGCTTCGATCATAAACTGACCCTCCAGCGGTCACTTTTCACAGCGAATGCGTCGGCGGAAAATTCCCAGGTATTAATTATTACTATAGGTCCTCTTTTTTTTAGTTCGAAGACAGTCGAAGAGACAACAACCTTTTTGTAACTCACTCAGTGAGACGGTCTACAACGAGTCCTCGCCTAGTACGCTTCGACGCTAGAGCGAGAGACCTATACGCACCTTTGTATTTTTACTTATTCAATTTCCACTGTATTATATTCACTATCTTAGAATTGTATTTTATTTTATATTAAATTTTCTTAGAATAAATATTGTTTTATTAATTACAATAGTATTGTTTTATTTACTCAACCTAAACAGTTATTTCGGATTAAGTTTCGGGATAATAAGTGCTAAAAAAAAGAAATCACTACATGACACCCAAGGCTCAAATAAATTTATTATCTATCTATCTATCTATCTATCTATCTCTCTCCCGCTCCCATCCATTCTTACTCTGCCGTTCACTCTCTCGCTTCCGCTCCCACCCATTCTCTCTCTGCAATTCACTCTTTCTCTCGTTCTCTGTCTATCGTGCTCTCTTTTACTCTCTCCCGCCTAAAATGTTTTTGGACGTACAGACCCATACCAAACACGTGTTTAAAATAATATAGTTTAGGTGGACGAGACTAAATAAAGTAGGTTTGCGGGGAATAAAATAACCAGAGAAATAAAATGCAGTTTTACTCCATTCACTGAAGTTAAACGATTAGGATGAACTACAAGATTAGATTCGTATACATTTATAATAAAAGACGAAAATATATAATAATGTATCATACCTCTACGGTTATCCATGTTGCGCTCTTGTGATGGCGAACGCGATCGATGTCTAGAACGAGAGTCACGGTGTGATATTGAATATGACGATAAATGTGAATGTAATGTACGTTTCGATGGAGAACTTCGACGAGACTGTGATCGCCCCTTACTTGATGACAGTGATCTACGCCGCGATGAAGATCTTGATCTTCTACGAGACGGTGACCGCTCGTTACTAGATGTCAGTGATCTACGACGCAATGGAGATCTTGATCTTCTGCGAGACGGTGACCGCTCGTTACTAGGTGAAAGTGATCTACGACGCGTTGGAGATCTTGATCTTCTACGTGACGGTGACCATTCGTTACTAGATAACAGTGATCTACGACGCGATGGAGATCTTGATCTTCGACGAGACTGTGACCGCTCGTAACTAGGGGAACGTGACAGTAATTTACAAACCAATGAAGACCTTGATGTTCGAGGAGTCTGCATATGATCGTTGCTAGGGGAACGAGACAGTAATTTACGAACCGATGAATTCCTTGATGGTCGAGGAGACTGTGTCCGATCGTTGCTAGGAGAACGTGACAGTAATTTACGGACCGATAAAGTCCTTGCTCTTTGAGGAGAATGTGGCCGCTCGATACTAGGAGATTGAGAAGACTGAGGCCGATATTTACTACGGGATCGAAATTGTGACTGTGACTCATTATAAATGAAGGGTGACACTGATTGTGAGCTACGATGACGTGACTGAGCCTGTAATTTTAAACGTGAATGATTATTCGACTCATTGCTTGAATGAGCGAGTTTGGTGCATTAATCCTTTGAAGCACGGTGTCTTTCATGTAATACACCTTTTCGTAATACATTTTTCAGTTGATTAAAATTGAATTTTAGTGCAAATTTTTTATTTTTTATTTCAATAACATGTTGCTAATATATGTATGTAAAAAAATTAATATTTATGATGAATTATATTAATTTGAATGTTTTTTATTATTATATTATATTATATTGAATGTTTTTTTTACAACAAATGTATGCTGAAAAGAAACCATCGTTGAAATAAGACGAAACTGGGTACTCGGGGGTTTTCGGCATCGCTGATCACGCATCTGTCCTCAGATTTTCAAAATTCAAAATGGCGGATCTAAGATGGCCGACTGAAATGTAAAAATTTACTTGATCGAGGTGAAACTGGGTACTCGGTGGTTTCGGGGTCGCTGATTACAAATTTGGCCGCAAATTTTCAAAATTCGAAATGGCATATCCAATATGCCCGACAAAAAAGTAAAAATTTACTTGATCGAGATGAAACAGGGTACTCGAGGGTTTTCGAGCGAATACAACATGACGGTCCAAAATGAAAAAATATATTTGATTGAAATCAAACTGAATACTGAATACTATTACATTTTCAAGATAAAATATAGCAGATTCAACAAGCGGTCAGGATGGCTGAAATTTCATAGTTTGTCTCCTGCAACCTCGAAAACTTCACGTACCCATTTTTATTTCGATCAAGTAAATTTTTACATTTCGGTCAGCCATATTGGATCACGCCATTTTGAATTTTGAAAATCTGTGGCCAGATTCGTGATCAGTGACCCCGAATAACCCCAGTACCCAGTTTCACCTGAATCAAATAAAATGTTAAATTTTTGGCGGCCATCTTGCATCCGACATCTTGAATTTTGAAAATCTGAGATCAGATTCGTGATCAGCGACTCCGAAAATCTCCAAATAACTCGTTTCAGCTATTTTCCGTGCAAGTAAAAACGTATGCTTCAAAGGGTTAAGTAAATCCAACCATACATCATTTCTTACCGAGTGAGAATCACGTGATTTTGGTTGTGAAGTACGAAGATCTTCATTGGTGGATGATAAAATTCGTCCCGACCCAGCCAAGACAGAGCCTATAAGGGTTTATCCGGCTCCCAAGAACCTCAAACAGCTTCGACGATTCCTCGGCATGGCGTCGTGGTATCGGCGTTTTATGCCGCTTACCCGTCTCACAAAGAAGAACCAAGGGTACGAGTAGTTAGATAAACAGGAACAAGCCTTTCAGCAGTTGAAGGCCCTGATCATGACTGCTCCAGTTGTTCGACGTCCCAGTGCAGATGGAGTGTTCAGCCTGCACACGGACGCGAGCGATACCGGCATAGGAGCCGTGCTCGTCCAAGAGATAGACGGAGAGGAAAGAGTCATTGAGTTTGCCAGTGGCATTCTCACAGCACCCGAGAAGCATTATAGCGTTACGGAGAGGGAATGCTTGGCCGTGGTCTGGGCTATTAATAAGTACAGACCTTACATCGAAGGGTACCACTTCAAAGTGATAACGGATCATAGTAGTCTTCGCTGGTTGTGTAATATGAGAAATCCAACCAGCCGACTAGCGAGATGGGCTCTAGAGCTTCAAGCGCATGACTTTGTCGTCGAGCACAGAAAAGGAGCTCTGCATCACGTTCCCGATGCCCTATCTCGCATGTATGAAGACGACGAGCCTACAGAAGCAGCAATGTCGTGGGCTCAAACTACTGAAGATCCTTGGTACCTAGACTGGATCAAGAACGTTTCCGACCTCGTGATTTCCCCGACTGGAAAATATTCGGAGGAAATCTATACATCTATCGCCCTGATAAGGAGTTAGAGGAAGTGATGGATGACGAGCAAGCATGGAAGCTGGTCGTACCCGTAGAGAATCGTCACTCTATTCTGAGAGAGTATCCCTACGACCCCTCAGCTGGCCATCTCGGAAGGGAAAAGACATTCGCCCGCGTGGCCCAAAACTATTATTGGCCACGGTTATACGCAGAAGTTGCGGATTACGTCAGGCGATGATAAGTGTGCCAGCAATGTAAGGTCGAGCAACGTGCTCCCTCAGGGTTAATGGATCACCGTCAATCGGACAGACTATGGCAGGTGATATCAGGAGATATCACTGGTCCGCTTCCACGCTCTAGCCGAGGATACGAATACATCCTAGTATTCCAGGATTTATTCACGCGCTGGATTGAAGCAATCCCGATAAGAAAAGCTAACGCAAAGACGATAGTCCGCGAACTTCACGAACGAGTGATTAACCGGTTCGGCACCCCGGAAGTATTTCATTCGGACAACGGGACCGAGTTTAAAAATAAACTCATAGACGAATACCTCGAAACTAAGGGAGTGTATCATTCGACGACACCCCCTTATCACACACAGGGCAATCCTGTCGAGAGGGCCAATCGGACCCTTAAGACAATGGTGGCGTCGTATATCCAGGATAAGCACAGCGACTGGGACGACAAGCTGCCAGAGTTAGTCTTTGCACTAAACACAGCGGTGCAAAGTTCTACTGGATGGAGCCCGGCTATGCTGAACTATGGTCGCCAACCCGAGGCGCCTAGTACAGCTCGTCGAGAGCAAGACTGGCTTGCCCAGCAACAGTTTGAGTTCCGTCGACTGCAGGATTGGAACGACAAAATCAAACAGTTGCCAAGACTGCACAAGAACGCAAATCGTCAGTCGGCTGCCAGTAAGGCCCGGCAAGACGAAATCTTCAACTCACGACGAAGGCCAGCGGAATTTGAGGTAGGAGATCTGGTGTGGAAACGCAACCGGATCCTCTCGTCCAGTGCACAAGGTATCTCGGCTAAGCTTGCTCCGAAATACACAGGGCCATATCTGATCATCAGTAGGAAAGGTGTGAATACATATGTCATACAAGATGATCAAGGGGACCAAGAGGTATCTCATATAGAGCATCTGAAGAGATACGTCCCCGAAAATGATGTTGAGTCAACTGAAGAGGATAAACGTGAGCAACCTCAACCGCCGAGGGATCAACAAGCGACGTGCGACCCGCCTGTAGCGAGCGAATGCTCCCCTGCGAGGGAGAATAATGCGAGCGAGTCCCCTGGCGAGGGAAGTCGGTGTAATCCGCGCAAGACGTCGCGTACGTCTTTAGATAGGTCCCGCGTTACCAGACGACAGCGTGGTCGTCCTCGGAAAGCAACCGCGACCGGAAAGCGCCGATCACCCATAGAGCGGTCTGCCAATGCAGATTCTGAACCAGTTCCCCCGAGACGAGGACGAGGGCGACCTCCAGGCTCACGACCGAAGCGGACGTAAAGCGCCAGCAGCGGCCGAAGGCTGAGGCGGCCTTCAAAGAGGCTGCCTTTGAATACAGGTTAACCTGTAGCCCCAGCCTTCATCGAGCGGAACGGGAGGTTCTGACAAACCTAGTTGTCCGCTCTGCCGCTGCATGGAGATTAAGCATCTGAAACAGTTTCCTCGCATCCTGATAAACCTGATTAAGAGCAACTCGTTAACTCTCTTTCCCGTTCCTTGAGGAACAGAATCCACATACAGAGTATGTGGAATCTGGAAGGGGGTGTAACGGTAAGTGAGTTACCGATCAGGTACGCAACGCGAAAGAGGATATACAGCACGGCGCGCGCACTAACGCGCGTGAATCGTGCGCGCCCAGCTGGCAGTACCGATATAGTGCGCGCACGGTGTATATCGTCGCCTCCGAATAAAAACATTCTAACTCAGAAATCGCTTGGAAAATACGTTAACTCAAAATTCGCTTGGAGAACACGTTAACTCAGAAATTGCTTCGAGAACAAGTTAACTCAGAAATTGCTTGGAGAACACGTCAACTCAAAAATCGCTTGGAAAACACGTTAACTCAGAATTCGCTTGGAGAACACGTTAACTCAGAAATCGCTTGGAGAACATGTTAACTCAAAATTCGCTTGGACAACACGTTAACTCAAAAATCGCTTGGAGAAGACTTTAACTCAAAAGTTGCTTGGAGAACACGTTAATTCAGAGGATGATTTTTGGCGCCTCGATTTAAGTTGGCACCACTGCCAAAAATTTTTAACAGTTCAAGAATAAATAAAAAAACTTTCATATATTTATAAACCTATTTTTTTTTTATTTTCTCTAAGCGTTCTTATTATACACTAATGCGTTCTCCTAAAAAAGGTGGAAAATTCTTTAAATATTAGTACATAAATTTATTTCTACTATAAAATATAGTACACAGGTGTATATTCTCTCAGATAAAAGTTGTCGCCTCAGCATAAGCGAGGATAATAATATAATTCATTTGAGGGGATTATCGGATATTACTCCAGAAGTGTAAATAAAACTATTCACCCTGTTCACTTTGATAATAGCTTACTTAATTATATGAATTTCTAAATTGATTCAATGCTGCTAAATTTTGTATTAATTAACTTAAATAATGAATTTAATTTTGACTTAATTATAATACTAGCCAAGATGCTCGCTTCGCTCGCAGTTAAATAGTATTGTTAACATAATAATTCTTTACCATCAAATTACATGTAATGTAATATTCAAAAAATTACTTTTTAAAAACTATTTAGTAAAATAATTTATAGTACTAGTAATTAAATAAATATTACAATTATATAATTTGTTGGGATAAATCCGTAATAATTAATTGAAGAATGATCATTTTTACTATTTATATCATTAACAATTTCTGTTACTCCCAATAATTAATTCTAATATTATTATTTACATTAATACCTGATAAACTTTATATAATTCATAATAGATCGATTCATATTAATAAATTATTAATTATAACATTCCAATTAGAATTTAAAATATCACATGTACTAGGATGACAAATATTAGAAGTTCAAATAGAAATAACGATTTGTTTTTACAATTTTTGATATATTGATTTGTTATATTATTTTTGATATATTGTTTACTTATATATATATATCCCCATTAAAAAATCTCACTGGAGATCTCAGATCATATCCCAGGTAAGATGTCATACCAAAAACTCATTTCAGCAATTTTTCGTTCATTACACGTTTTAAACCTTCTTATGTAGATTGATACCTTGTTTAAGTGGGTATCATACTCAATTACAAATACAAATTTCGCACCAGAAAATAGCAGACGAAAAAACAACTAATTTACTTATAACAATTAATAAAAACAAATTTACGCAAAAACAGGAGTTAGTTGCCCTCCGTTATGTAATTATCTATCATTTTACAAAGCTTCAAGTTACTATAACAACATGTCACCGAGAAAACCTTGAAAAATGCAATATTCTTATAATTTCTTGTATGAAAAATAAAATACAACTCTTCAGACATTTTCGAAATTTCAATGAAAACAGCTTCAGCCTGGATTTGAACCGGGACCTAGCTCTTACTCTCGCACTCTATTACTCTAACTTTCGTTTTCTCTCTATCTCTCATTCTCTCTATCTCTGATTCTCTCTATCTCTCATTCTCTCCATCTCTCATTCTCTCTATCTCTCATTCTCTCCAGCTCTCATTATCTCAAACTCTCATTCTCTCCATTTCTCATTCTCTTCAACTCTCATTCTCTTTATCTCTCATTCTCTCCATCTCTCATTCTCTCTATCCCTCATTCTCTCTATCTCTCATTCTCTCTCTATCTCTCATTCTCCCTATCTCTCATTCTCTCTATCTTTCATTCTCCCTCTCATTCTCTCTCTCTCCCTCACAGACTCTCATTCTTACTCACTCTCACTCTCGCACTCCTTCACTCTCCCTCATTCTTACTCGCTCTGTACCTCTCGTTCTCTGTCTCTATCTCTCATACTCTCTCTCATTCTTACACGCTCTCACTCTCGCACTATATCACTCTCTCCCTCCCCTCTCTCTCTGCCTCTCCCTCCTTCTCTCTCTCTCTCTCTCTATCTCTCATTCTCTCTCTCTATCTCTTATTCTCTCTCTCTATCTCTCATTATCTCTCTCTATCTCTCATTCTCTCTCTCTATCTCTCATTCTCTCTCTCTATCTTTCATTATCTCTCTCTATCTCTCATTCTCTCTCCCATTCTCTCACTCTTTCCTTCACACTCCCTCACAATCCCTCATTCATATTCACACTCTCCCTCTTACAGTCCCTCATTCTTACTCACTCTTACTCTCGGACTCCCTCACTCTCTCTCATTCTCTCTCACTTTATCTATATCATCATATCTATGTCATTCTCTCCATCTCAATCTCTTACACATTCTCTATCTCTCTCCCTCACTCTCTCTCTGTCTCCCTAACACTCCCTCTCTCTCCCTCACTCTCCCTCATTCTTCCTTACTCTCTCCCTCTCACAGTCCCTCATTATTACTCACTCTCACTCTCGCACTCCCTCACTATCTCGCACTCTATCACTCACTCTCACTCTCGCACTCCCTCTCTATCTCGCACTCTATCACTCACTCTCTCTCTCTCTCATTCTCGCTCTCGCTCTCTATCCCCATTCACTCTTTCTTCTTCTCTCTTTCGCTCTCTCTATCTTTCATTCACTCTCTCTTATTCTCTCTCTTTCTCTCTATCTTTCATTCTCTCCCTTATTCTCTCTCTCTCTCTCTCTTTCTCTCTATCTTTCATTCTCTCTCTTATTCTCTCTATCTTTCATTCTCTCTCTTATTCTCTCGCTCTAACTCATTCTCTCTGACGCCAAGATGATGTTTATCGGACGGACGGACGGACGGAGAATAAGAGAATGAGACAGAGCGAGAGAGACAGTGAGAGGAAAAGATAGAGAGACAGATAGAGAGAGAGAGAATGATAGATAGCGAGAGGGAGAGAGAAAGAGAGAGAGAATAAGAGAGAATGAAAGATAAAGTGCGAGAGAGAATGAGGGATGGAGAGAGAGAAAGAGAATAAGAGAGAATGAAAGATAAACTGCGGGAGAGAATGAGAGATAGAGAGAGAGAGAGAATGAAAGATAGAGAGGAAGAGAGAGAGAAATAGAGAGAGAATGATAGATAGAGAGAAAGAGAGAGAATAAGAGAGAGTGAAAGAATGATAGAGAGAAAGGGAGAGAATATGAGATGGTGAATAAAAGATAGAGAGAAAGAGAGAGAGAATAAGAAAGAGTGAATGGGAGATAGAGAGTGAGAGCGAGAATGAGAGAGCAAGTGATAGGGTGCGAGAGTGGGAGCGAGTAATAATGAGGGACTGTGAGAGGGAGAGAGTGAGTAAGAATGAGGGAGTGTGAGGGAGAGAGAGGGAGAGTGAGGGAGAGAGGGAGAGTTAGGGAGACCAAGAGAGAGAATGGGTAAGAGTTTGAGAGGGCGAGAATGAGATAGATAAAGAGAGAGAATGAGAGATTAAGAGAGAGAGAGAGAGAGAATAAGCTGGAGAGATAGAGAGAGAATGATAGATGGAAGGAGAGATATAGAGAGAATGATAGATGGTGAGAGAGAGAGGGGGAGATAGTGAATGAGTGATAGAGAGAGGGGGGGGAGAGAGAATGAGTGACAAAGAGAGGGGGGAAGAGAGAGAATGTGTGATAGAGAGAAAGAGAGAGAGAATGAAAGATAGATATTGAAAGATAGAGTGAAAGAGAGAGAGAGAATAAGAGAGAGAATAAGAGAGAGAATGAAAGAAAGTGAATAAGGGAGAGTGAATGAAAGATAGAGAGAAAGAGAGAGAATAAGATAGAGTGAATTCAAAGATAGAAAGAATAAGAAAGAGTGAATGGGAGATAAAGAGCGAGAGCGAGAATGAGAGAGAGAGAGAGAGAGAGTGATAGAGTGCGAGAGTGGGAGCGAGTAAGATTGAGGGAGAGCGAGGACGTGCGAGAGTGAGAGTGAGTAATAATGAGGGACTGTGAGAGGGAGACAGTGAGTAAGAATGAGGGAGTGTGTGGGAGAGAGAGGGAGAGTTAGGGAGACAGAGTGAGAGAGTAGGGAGAGAGATAGAGAATGGGTAAGAGATTGAGAGGGAGAGAGTGAGATAATTAAAGAAAGAGAATGAGAGATAAAGAGCTAGAGATAGAGAATGAGAGATCAAGAGATAGATAGAGAGAGATTGAGATAGATAAAGAGAGAGAATGAGTGATAAAGTGAGCGTGAGAGAGAGAGAGAACGAGATAGATAAAGAGAGAGAGAGAGTATAAGAAAGAGAGATAGAGAGATAGAGAGAGAATGATAGATGGAAGGAGAGATAGAGAGAGAATAATAAATGGAGAGAGGGAGTGAGAGAGTGGGAGCGAGTAAGATAAAGAGAGAGAATGAGAAATAAATAGATAGAGAGTGAGAGAGAGGGAGAGAGAGAGAGAGAATGAGAGATAGAGAGAGGGAGAGAGATAGAGAGACTGAGAATGAAAGATAGAGAGAAAGAGAGAGAGAGAATAAGAGAGAGAGCATGAAAGATAGAGAGAAAGAGAGAGAATAAGAGAGAGTGAATGAAAGATAGAGAGAAAAAGAGAGAGAATAAGAAAGAGTGAATGGGAGATAGAGAGCGAGAGCGAGAATGAGAGAGAGAATGAGTGATAGAGATAGAGAGAGAGAGGGAGAGAGAGAGAGAGAATGAGAGATAAAGAGATAGAGAGAGAGAGAGAGAATGAGATAGATAATGAGAGAGAATGAGAGATAAAGAATATCTTTCTCTCTCTATCTGTCGCCCTATCTCTTCCTCTCACTGTCTCTCTCACGCCAAGATAATGTTTGTCGGACGGACGGATGGACGGACATTATAATTTATCGGTTTTTTTTTTTATATCACTTAGTAATTATAATAATAATTTTTTTGTCAGTAATATGATGCATTAACTTATGTTACACATGTTTATCATAAAATATATATGTTTTAAGTATTTTTCGCAAGAATAGGGCAGTTTTTACAAAATCGCTCAAAAAGATAACTTTAATATAATGTAGATATATATATATATATATATATGTGTGTGTATATATAAACTATACTTTGCGTCGCAAGGGGGAATACAGTTGAACTTTCTCCCATACAAAATATTTTTTAGATAATCGCTAAAACTAAACAAAGCAAATTTTTTAATATTTATATTAAAAACAATATTATTATGATAAATGCAATTTCATAAAAATAAAGTACCAACACATCACAATATCAATTCTTTCAAATATTTATTCTACGATTTATAGTAGAAATAAATTTATGTACTTTTACACATTTATGGAGAGCCCGTATACATATCGATTTCATAAACTTATCGAAAACACTAATTTCTACGATTTTCTTAAATATTTAAAGAATTTTCCACCTTTTTTAGGAGAACGCATTAGTGTATAATAAGAACGCTTAGAGAAATTAAAAAAAAAATACGTGTATAAATATATGAAAGTTTTTTTATTTATTCTTGAACTGTTAAAAATTTTTGGCAGTGGTGCCAACTTAAATCGAGGCGCCAAAAATCATCCTCTGAATTAACGTGTTCTCCAAGCAACTTTTGAGTTAAAGTCTTCTCCAAGCGATTTTTGAGTTAACGTGTTGTCCAAGCGAATTTTGAGTTAACGTGTTTTCCAAACGATTTCTGAGTTAACGTGTTTTCCAAGCGATTTCTGAGTTAACATGTTCTCCAAGCGATTTCTGAGTTAACGTGTTCTTCAAGCGAATTCTGAGTTAACGTGTTTTCCAAGCGATTTCTGAGTTAACGTGTTCTTTAAGCGAATTCTGAGTTAACGTATTTTCCAAGCGATTTCTGAGTTAGAATGTTTTTATTCGGAGGCGACGATATACAGGCCGAGATAACGGTCTCTTTTATCGTGTTTTATCGGAGAAGTGTGGGTGTGTGTGATACGGTGTGGGTGCGGACAGGCTTCCCCCACACGACCCAACACGCCGAGCAAAACCGTACGCCTCCACCACTCCGGATTTCGTCTACGGAAAAGACGGAAGATCGAGGCCAATTCGCCCAAAGGAGTGAGAGAGAAAGAGAGATTGACGGGGAGATCACGCGCTTTCGTTCCCGCCGTTTCAACGTATTTTGAGCGGTGTCTCGTGAATACAAAGGTGAGTGGTGCACCACGTTGGACCCGCGTGTCCCGTTGATAGTTTCCCGAGGTGAGGAAGCGTTCTTCTTTTTCCCCCTCTCGTGACAAATCCCGCCCGGGTAGACAGGTCGGTGGTTCGCGGGAGCCACTTCACGAGAGAAGGCGCGCGTGACGTAGGAAGCTTCTACGTCAGAGCTCCCTCCGTCAGAGATACATACGTCACACGGTGTGACGTATGCCATCAGGATAAGCAGCCGATCATTCCCGGATCGGTTGCTCGTAACTCTGCAGTTAAATAGATTTTAACTAATTGTTTTCGCGCTGACCTCGGGGTAGTCATCGGTACGACTCCCCGTAAATTGTTAATGTTGATTTGTAGTTAATTTATTAATATTTAATTGTTTATCTAATAAATCGACTCGGCGAGACAATCTTTCTCTCCGATTAGCGTAAAATATCGATTGTTGATAGTGTTTTACCGGTTACTGTCCTATCCTACAAATACCACCCTCTCCGGTGTTTATCCTAGTTGGCAATTTTGGGCATAGGGCCCAACACACGGTATCTAAGTCAAACGAGGTGTTTGACGTTGTTAACAGCATTGCACGGGAATCGAAGTGATTCCCGGCCGTATCGTGGGACTGCGCACTTAAGGTTGGTAAGTTGGGACAAATTGGGCCTAACCGTGGGCCTTACATATCCCCAGTACCCACCCCGTTACAAGTTTTGTTCATTTTAAAAGCAAATTAATAACAAAGAATTAAAAATATTACTGGAATATGAAGGTGTTGCTATTATTGTCGGCATATAATTACGCAAACTTACATTCATCTAAACAAATTATTTAAATAATGATTAAATATAATAATAAATAATAAAGTAAATAATGTTTGCGACTTTTTGTTTACAAATTACTATTATTTGTAGGCAACACAACTCGAATAATAATTGTTTTTAATTTTACAAACAGGCGGAACACGGAAACCTGATTGAACGAATATCGATTTAATAACGTAACAATACGTATCTTACACATCGAACTCGTCCTAATATTTAATAAAAACTTAACCGTCACTGTTAGTGTTTATACAGTTAGCAGATATTATTTTAATTATTAATTTAATTTTTTATTTATACAATTATGTATGAAGTTCATTAACACGTTTTTCGGTAAATATAATTTATTTATAATTAAATCAAACTTTAAAAAGTAAGTAATTAGATCACATATTGAGAAAGCTAACCTTATTGGGAACTATTTTGTAGGTTCAGTTTAAAATTTTTCTCAGTTAACATATACAAAATTAAATGTAGATTAAATTAATACACAATAAGTAGGTATCCCAGCGATATAACTTTTATTTCTATTAGAGATATTGATCATACGTTTTCCATAAAATTTGAAGTTACTTATTTAAGTTTAATATTTGTTATGCCACTTAGTAAGATGTTTACTTAGATTGTTTAACTATATGTTTATTTAATAACATAAATAACCAATGTACTACTAGCAGATTATTAATGCTTTTAAAGTGTGATAACGAATTAACATTTTTGTTAACAAGATGAAAGATTTCTCCATTGCATTAATTTCAACAATCGCAGCCAATATTAATTTTATGCGTACATGTAGTAATATTCTCTTACATATATGACATTTACAATCAGTATGCGTACAAACTTCATTCGACAAAATGCCTTGCGCTGTTACATATATTCTGCATATAAATCTATTTATGTACAAAGGAATATTAGTTTTGTTTAGTATTTTATTAAAAAGATATACAGAGTTTCTGTAAAATAGAAAATAAATTCAAAGTTAAGACTTAGTATAAATCTTAAAAAAAATCAAACAAAGTGAATCTTTATTTACAGTTTATATATCGACGCCTGAGTGGAACAAAGACCTATCTCGGCAGTTGCTTCGATAAGACCCTATCTCGGCGGCGGCTTGAAGAAAGCCCTATCTCGGCCGCCGCTTCGATAAGACCCTATCTCGGCGGCGGCTTGAAGAAAGCCCTATCTCGGCCGCCGCTTCGAGAAGACCCTATCTCGGCGGCGGCTTGAAGAAAGACCTTTCTCAAATGAGATTTTTTGTTTTCAAATTTTGTAGTGGCAGTACTGCGCGATTTTAAATTATGGTTTTAAGCAGGGTTGCAAATATTTAATTACTTTTCTAATTCAATACGTACATTAATTAGTAATTACTTTTGTACTGAGTAATTAAACTTTTTTTTAATTCTTCATTACTTTTATACTGAGTAATTAAACTTTTTTTAATTAATAATTACTTTTGGATTGAGTAATTAAACTTTTTTTTAATTCTTAATTACTTTTATACTGAGTAATTAAACTTTTTTTTAATTAATAATTACTTTGCACTGAGTAATTAAACTTTATTTTAATTAATAATTACTTATGGACTGAATAATTAAACTTTATTTTAATCATAATTACTTTTGGACTGAGTAATTAAACTTTTTTTTTAATTAATAATTACTTTTGGACTGAGTAATTAAACTTTTTTTTAATTAATAATTACTTTTGTACTGTGTAATTAAACTTTATTTTAATTAATAATTACTTTTGGACTGAGAAATTAAACTTTTATTAAATTATTATTTAGAAAGAAGAATTAATAATTCTTAAGGATTACCCTTTAGTTTTAAAGTTATTCTTGAAATTTAATACTGCTTTACCATCATCCGCTCCAGTAGAGAGGCTTTTTTCGATTGCCACGCTTCTGGACAGTTCATTTCAAATGTAATTATTAATTTAAATAAGGATTAACTACTTTGTCCTGAAGTATTCATTAATTTAAAAATAGTTTAATTACTCAGTCGAAAAGTAATTATTAATTAAAAAAAAGTTTAATTACTCAATCCAAAAGTAATTATTAATTAAAAAAAAGTTTAATTACTCAGTATAAAAGTAATTAAGAATTAAAAAAAAGTTGAATTACTCAGTATAAAAGTAATTAAGAATTAAAAAAAAGTTTAATTACTCAGTACAAAAGTAATTACTAATTAATGTAGGTATTGAAGTAGAAAAGTAATTGAATATTTGCAACCCTGCTTAAAACCATAATTTAAAATCGCGCAGTACTGCCACTACAAAATTTGAAAACAAAAAATCTCATTTGAGAAAGGTCTTTTTTCAAGCCGCCGCCGAGATAGGGTCTTCTCGAAGCGGCGGCCGAGATAGGGCTTTCTTCAAGCCGCCGCCGAGATAGGGTCTTATCGAAGCGGCGGCCGAGATAGAGCTTTCTTCAAGCCGCCGCCGAGATAGGGTCTTATCGAAGCAACTGCCGAGATAGGTCTTTGTTCCACTCAGGCGTCGATATATTCTTTGTTTTATGCATTCAAACAAATCATAAATACTTTTATTTTAAGATAACTGTGTGACCCTTCGTGTTAAAAAGATACATGAAAATTTAGCAAAATAGCATAAGTCTGATGGACTTAAGTTGTTTTGCAAAAAAGTAAAAATCATTGATATGAAAACTCGCATTAACCTTTTTCCTCCCAAATAACACAAATTTTTTCTTAACTTTCATCCTCATATCTTTTAATGAAAAAATCGTATGAAAAATTTATCAAGCATCATATCTTGTAGATTTTGACCTCCTCTTTCGAATGCCGTTGACAAAATTTACCTAAATTGTAAGCCGGAAACGTTATAGGCCGGTTTTCCGCAATATTCTTTTTTCAGATTTTTTTACAACGAATTTGGAAATTTCGATTTTCCGATTTTCCACGAATTCGAAAAATAACTCGGAAAATTCTGAAAAAAATTGAGAGTACTCCTTGGTAAATTTTAAGACTTGAGAGTATTTCTTGACTAATTTTAAGACATTTTTGTTCTTAGAAATTTTTCACCAAACTTGATAGTTTTGGAGAAAAAAATTCGTCAAATTTAAAAAAAAAATTTTTCCTTTCGAACACCATTTTGTGTCCGCCATTTTGAACTTCGGAAAAGATCCAACAGCATTTGAAAGAAAAGACATCTATAACACCGATAACAATGTTTCCAATGGTGTGTATAAACTTTTTCCATTTCAAAATATACTTTTTTTAGAAAAAAAACGCGAAAAATTTGTGAATTTTCCGGAAAACCGGCCTATTACGTTTCCGGCTTACAATTTAGGTAAATTTTGTCAACGGCATTCGAAAGAGGAGGTCAAAATCTACAAGATATGATGCTTGATAAATTTTTCATACGATTTTTTCATTAAAAGATATGAGGATGAAAGTTAAGAAAAAATTTGTGTTATTTGGGAGGAAAAGGGTTAAACTTTAGTGAAATTGAAGCGTAAAATATATATTATGGGAATCTAATTGTTTGTGTACATGAATTATATATGTAATACTAATAATCCGGGAGATTAACAAAATATACATATTTTTGTTAAATTTAGTTATGAAACAAGAAAATACTATATATAGTAAAATACTAAGCAAAATAAAGTTTGAAATTATGTGACAGTGTACATTTGGACTTAAATGCCACTTTACTTTTTCAGAAGAAGACTTATGATATTTTGCTTTTTCAAAAATGGTCTTATGTTACTAAGCACGTTTTTGTATTTGCATTTTTGATACTCATAAAGCAATTATAATGGGTGTAAATAAAGTAAAATGATGTTTAAAATATATATTTATACAATAAAATCAATTTTTCAAAAATTGTGACTTATGCAGCTCTGCCTTGTGACCACAGATATATATTTTGAAATTTTATGTTATTTTGTATGTGTGTGCGCGCACAAATCCAAACGTAAATTCATTTATTTATTTATTATTTATTTATTTACTTGTACACAAAACCTTCGAAGATTAATTTATATGACCTATTTTATTGTTTTCAATTATTTTAGACATTACATGAAGAGTTACAGAATCAACATGAATTACTAGACACATATAACACTAACAGTGTTGTGGATGATTTTTCGGCCGTAAATATTAATGAGATATCAAACAATGTACGTTATTAAAATTACTATATAAAAGCGCGTACACATTTTATTATTCGTATCCGTTCAAATAAGACTTTGCCGTTAACGATCGCGTCTATAAATGTACTCTTTATAAAATAACGGCTTCACTGACAAGTATCACCTAGTACAATCATACTGGTTATTATACGCTTACTTAAATTTGGATATTGAAACTTTATTTTGTACAGATACGAACAGTATTAAGTGTACAGCTTACTAAGTTAATTACATTAATAATTGAACTATTTATAATCATAAAAATTGCAGGACCCGTTTTATGAAGACTTATACAGCAGTGATGAAGATCTTCCCAATTTGTTAAAGAAGAAAATATCGTGCAATAATAGTAATAATGTTATTACAGATTTACTGCATAATGATGAATTTTTTAAATTGATTCCCATAAATGTTACAATAAGTCCTGCTGAGTTGCTATTGATGGTATTAAAATATTTCATATCTAATAAGCTATCGTTTACAGCTTTAAGTAATTTATTAAAGCTAGTTAATTGCATGGGTGGTTCAGATATATTGCCTGAAACTCGTTACAAAATAGATCAATTATGCGATGCCGCTGATAACACTACGCTACATGCTGTTTGTCCCACTTATTTTAAGTATATAGGTATTTTTAAAGGTGTCAAGTCCGCTAAAATTTGTGAAAACTGTAGTACATCAGTAGACATGTTGAATCCATCAAATCAATGTTTTTTCGCTACAATAGATCCATCTGATGCAATACGCACTTACATAGAAACTCATGACAGCCATTATAATTACTTGGTGAGTGAGCGACAGCATGAAAAAGATCATATTCAAGATATATATGATGGCAAATTGTACAGAGATTTCGTGCATAACTTGAAAGATGTTGACCAATATTCATATGCAACAGTCATTTTTAATACGGATGGTGCTCCAGTTTTTGAATCATCGTAGTGTTCAATTTAGCCTATTTACGTAACATTAAATGAAATTCCTCCACAAGCAAGATTTAAATGTGTAATTACTACTGGTTTGTGGTGTGGATTACAAAAGCCAGAAATGAATGTTTTTATGGATGCTTTCGTTGAAATGTTCAATGATCTTTCAAATACTGGTGTAGTTTGTAGAATACAAGGAGAGGAACGCCGAATTAAAGTGCATGCTTTACTTGCGTGCGTAGATAGTCAGGCTCGTCCTACAATGAACGGATCAAGCCAGTTTAACGCTAATTATGGTTGTGATTGGTGCTTGCATGAAGGTCAGTATTATGCGGGAAGTATGCGATATCCTTTTACACATCCATTAGCTCAAGAAAGAGACCACGTTAGCACTATAATTCATGCATCAGAAGCCGTTAATCAAAATAAACGAGTTTTTGGCACTGTTACTGCATCTCTTCTATTAAATTTAAAAAAATTTGATATAATTGAAGGGTTTACACCAGACTATTTACACTGTATTTTAATTGGAGTTGTTAAACAATTCAGAAATTATATACTCGGTAATCTTAGAACAACGGATGTAAAATATATTAACAGTGTTTTTGACAGAATTCGTGTACCTCAGCAAATTAGTCGTTTGGTAAGATCTTTAATAGAGAGAGGATTTTGGAAAGCGAGAGAATACGAAAATTGGCTTTTATATTATAGTATACCTCTAATAGCATCAGTTTTTCAAAACAGAACAATTTTGAGGCATTGGTCACTGTTAGTCGATGCATTACATATTTGTTTAGGAACAAATATTACATATTCTGAATTGAATCGTGCAAATGAAATGTTGCATAAGTTTGTTGAACAATCCCAAAATATGTATACTTTAAGTAACTTAACGTATAATGTCCACCAATTACTTCATGTATGCAAAAGTATATACAATTGGGGTCCTCTTTGGGCACATTCGACATTTTCATTTGAATCCGCAAATCATAATCTTTTAAGGTCCATTCACTGTTTGAAAAGTATTATTTTACATATTTTGCGATACGAAAGTATTCAACGGAGTATTCAGACTATTGAACAATAAGTTCATCCTAACTATCCAATAAGTGTAGTTCAATATTGCAAGTCTGTAGGAGTACAGTTGACAACAAAAGCATTTAAGTTGTCGAGAATTACTTACATCGGAAAAGCTAAATTAGTAAATTATAATGTGTCGCAAAAATTTAATATATCAAGAAATGCAAAGATTTTTTATAAGATAGTTTATGAAGGTTGCTTATTTATGACTTGTCGAAAAGAGAACATACGTTCCTGTAACTACATTGCGCAGTTGCTTGATGGACGTTTTGTTAAGGGGGTTCCAAAGTCAATTTTATGACTGAATTATCGACCTGCCGTCGATATAGTAGGTTGCATTATCAGTATACTACGCCATCTAGCGTACGATTCAAATGATGTCGGTAGATGGCGTAGTTATACTAACACTGTGATTTGATTTTGTGGAGATAACATAACCTAAGCTTGAAATTTATTCTTTATTGATCAAGAGCCAAAAAAATTTTTTTTTTCTCTAACTTTGAGAATGTCTTTTTAGCGTGTATGATAAATTCAGGATTGATTACTCATTATAGAGTGGACAATCAGACTTACAGTTCTGTACTTGCATAGTTACAAGCAATTGAAACTTTTACTCACTATGGAGTGACAACAATTTTAATGAATTGTTCAATTTTTTAATAACTAAAATTAAATATAATAATTACGAACTCAAATTATAGAATATCTTAATCCAATAAATGTTTTTTAATAGCGTGTAAGATATTTATAAATAATAATTGTATACTGCTATTTATAATTAAATCATTTAAAACATTTTTCTTTTCATCATTTTTTTTATAATCATAAACCTTTTTTAATGCCTTAATCCCATAAATTTAGAATTGATTACTCATTATAGAGTGGGCAATTAGGCTTACTCACTATGGAGCGACAACAATTTTAATAAACTGTTCAATTTTTTAATAACTTAAATTAAATATAATAACTATGAACAGTTATTAGCCATCACTGGGCTTGCGTGAAAAATCCTATTCTATCACTCAAATTATAGAATATCTTATTCCAATAAATGTTTTTTATAACGTGTAAGATATTTATAAATAATAATTGTGTACTGCTATTCATAATTAAATCATTTGAAACATTTTCCTTTTCATCATTTTTTTTATAATCATAAAACTTTTTTATAAATTCAGTTACGTACTGAAATATTTTTAATGCCTTAATCCGATAAATTCAGGATTGATTACTCATTATAGAGTGGGCAATTATCCTTACAGTTCTGCACTTGCACAATTACAAGCAATTGATACTTTTACTCACTATGGAGTGACAACAATTTTAATAATTGTTCAATTTTTAATAACTAAAATTAAATAATATACTACGAACAGTTTATTAGCCATCAATGGGCTTGCGTGAAAAATCCTATTCTATAACTCAAATTATAGAATATCTTAATCCAATAAATGTTTTTTAATAGCGTGTAAGATATTATAAATAATAATTGTGTACTGCTATTTATAATTACATCATTTAAAACATTTTCTTTTCATCATTTTTTTATAATCATAACTTTTTAATTCATTTTATAAATTCAGGTTACGTACTGAAATATTTTTAATGCCTTAATCCCATAAATTCAGGATTGATTACTCATTATAGAGTGGGCAATTATGCTTACAGTTCTGCACTTGCATAGTTACAAATAATTGACACTTTTACTCACTATGGAGTTGACAACAGGTTTAATGAATTGTTCAATTTTTTAATAACTAAAATTAAATATAATAATTACGACCACTTCGAGAATCCAGCATTCAAGCGTTCCTAGTATTGAAAAAAAGCACATATGATTAGACTCTTTGACTAGGAACGAGCCCAAGGAACCAGGATGAGCACCATCATTAGCTCACTCAGTAGCTGAAGGGTAGTATATCTTCTAGGAGCTGCACCGCGTCCAAGTCTTAGGAATAACAGCACATACTCAGATTGGCTCCGATGATTGTTGACGGAACAGCAACACGTACTCAGATAGGCTCCGATGATTGTTGACGCCCAGTGCAGGATTTTCTGTGAATATATTAAAAAATCAGACAAAGCAAACTACTAAATAATGGTATAATGGGAAACAGGAAGAAAGGACGCATAAAAAGGTATACAATGGCCTGTTGATATCAATTGAGAGGTTAGGGGAACACCAACCTTCTCCTCTGTAATATAACTATATAAATAACGAAGTGCTCCTACGGATAAGCAAGTTACCTGTAAATAAAACCCGGAACTACACGTTAATCCTATAGCGAGCCGGTATTGAAGAAAAAGCAACACAATGAAGAATCCGCCCGTTGCACCACGTCCAAGTCTGAGGAACAGCAACATGTACTCAGATAGGCTCCGATGATTGTTGACGCCCAGTGCAGGATTTTCTGTGAATATATTAAAAAATCAGACAAAGCAAACTATTAAATAATGGTATAATGGGAAACAGGAAGAAAGGACGCATAAAAAGGTATACAATGGCCTGTTAATATCAATTGAGAGGTTAGGGGAACACCAACCTTCTCCTTTGTAATATAACTATATAAATAATGAAGTGCTCCTACGGATAAGCAACTTACCTGTAAATTAAACCCGGAACTACACGTTAATCCTATAGCGAGCCGGTATTGAAGAAAAAGCAATACAATGAAGAATCAGCCCGTCGCACCACGTCCAAGTCTGAGGAACAGCAACACGTATACAGATTGGCTCCGATGATTGTTGACGCCCAGTGCACGGTTTTCTGAGAATATATTAAAAAATTAGACAAAGCAAACTACTAAATAATGGTATACTGGGAAACAGGAAGAAAGCATGCATAAAAAGGTATACAATTGCCTTCTGATATCAATTGAGAGGTTAGGGGAACACCAACCTTTTCGCTTGTAATATAACTATATAAATAACAAAGTTCCTCTACGGCTAAACAACTTACCTCTAAACAAAATCCACAACTCCACTTTAATCATATAGGGAGCCGGTGTTGAATAAAAAGCACTATGTCATCAGCAATACAATGTAGAACTCGTTGACAGATCGGCAAGAAGCGCGAATGTACGCGTACATCGATAGATGACCGCACGGGCGTACGACGTACGCGCGCATCATGTCGATTCCAACGCAATGCGCATGCGCGCACGGACTAGACGGGTCGGATCACGACCGAGATGAGACACTCGTGAACTTCGTTAAGAAACGTTTTATCATTATATATATTGTTAGTTTATAACGGAAAAATTTGTTTATTTCAAATCTTATAAACGTAGCAGCAATATTTTTAATTTTTCTAGATTGACGTGACACACGCGAATTGAGCATCAAATGCGAGTTCGTGGTGCGTGTACGCAGGCGATCGACGGAGCGCACGCACCACGAAGTCCCCACTCTCCATCTAATAATAGACATTCAGTATTCTGGTTATTCTCTTCGTACTAAAATGCGCCTGTTAATTAATTAACTTTAATATTTAACGTAATCTGAAAATAAAACGTCATTGAATACCGAAAGATTTTTTTTATAATAATCAAACGGGTTGAATCGAGCGGTAAAAATGACTTCGTGGTGCGTGTACGCAGGCGATCGACGGAGCGCACGCACCACGAAGTCCCCACTCTCCAACTAATAATAGACATTCAGTATTCTGGTTATTCTCTTCGTACTAAAATGCGCCTGTTAATTATTTTACTTGAATGTTTAACTTATTCAGAATAATATGACGACATTGAATACCGAAAGATTTTTTTTATAATAATCAAACGGGTTGAATCGAGCGGTAAAAATGACTTCGTGGTGCGTGTACGCAGACGATCGACGGAGCGCACGCACCACGAAGTCCCCACAATCCAAATAATAATAGACATTCAGTATTCTGGTTACTCCTACGTACTCAAATGCGCCTGTTAATTAATTTACTTAAATGTTTAACTTATTCAAAATAATAAGACGGCATTGAATACTGAAAGATTTTTTTATAATAATCAAACTGGTTGAATCGAGCGGTAAAAATGACTTCGTGGTGCGTGTACGCAGGCGATCGACGGAGCGCACGCACCACGAAGTCCCCACTCTCCAACTAATAATAGACATTCAGTATTCTGGTTATTCCTGCGTACTCGAGTGCGCCTGTTAATTATTTTACTTGAATGTTTAACTTATTCAGAATAATATGACGACATTGAATACCGAAAGATTTTTTTTATAATAATCAAACGGGTTGAATCGAGTGGTAAAATGACTTCGTGGTGCGTGTACGCAGGCGATCGACGGAGCGCACGCACCACGAAGTCCCCACTCTCCAACTAATAATAGACATTCAGTATTCTGGTTATTCCTGCGTACTCGAGTGCGCCTGTTAATTATTTTACTTGAATGTTTAACTTATTCAGAATAATAAGACGACATTGAATACCGAAAGATTTTTTTTATAATAATCAAACGGGTTGAATCGAGCGGTAAAAATGACTTCGTGGTGCGTGTACGCAGGCGATCGACGGAGCGCACGCACCACGAAGTCCCCACTCTCCAACTAATAATAGACATTCAGTATTCTGGTTATTCCTTCGTACTAAAATGCGCCTGTTAATTATTTTACTTGAATGTTTAACTTATTCAGAATAATAAGACGACATTGAATACCGAAAGATTTTTTTATAATAATCAAACGGGTTGAATCGAGTGGTAAAAATGACTTCGTGGTGCGTGTACGCAGGCGATCGACGGAGCGCACGCACCACGAAGTCCCCACTCTCCAACTAATAATAGACATTCAGTATTCTGGTTATTCCTGCGTACTCGAAGTGCGCCTGTTAATTAATTTACTTGAATGTTTAACTTATTCAGAATAATAATGACGACATTGAATACCGAAAGATTTTTTTATAATAATCAAACGGGTTGAATCGAGCGGTAAAAATGACTTCGTGGTGCGTGTACGTAGGCGATCGACGGAGCGCACGCACCACGAAGTCCCCACTCTCCAACTAATAATAGACATTCAGTATTCTGGTTATTCCTGCGTACTCGAGTGCGCCTGTTAATTATTTTACTTGAATGTTTAACTTATTCAGAATAATATGACGACATTGAATACCGAAAGATTTTTTTATAATAATCAAACGGGTTGAATCGAGCGGTAAAAATGACTTCGTGGTGCGTGTACGCAGACGATCGACGTAGCGCACGCACCACGAAGTCCCCACTCTCCAACTAATAATAGACATTCAGTATTTTAGTTATTCCTGCGTACTAAAATGCGCCTGTTAATTAATTTACTTTAAAATTTAACGTAATCTGAAAATAAGACGTACATTGAATACCGAAAGATTTTTTTATAATAATCAAACGGGTTGAATCGAGCGGTAAAAATGACTTCGTGGTGCGTGTACGTAGGCGATCGACGGAGCGCACGCACCACGAAGTCCCCACTCTCCAACTAATAATAGACATTCAGTATTCTGGTTATTCCTGCGTACTCGAGTGCGCCTGTTAATTATTTTACTTGAATGTTTAACTTATTCAGAATAATATGACGACATTGAATACCGAAAGATTTTTTTATAATAATCAAACGGGTTGAATCGAGCGGTAAAAATGACTTCGTGGTGCGTGTACGCAGGCGATCGACGGAGCGCACGCACCACGAAGTCCCCACTCTCCAACTAATAATAGACATTCAGTATTCTGGTTATTCCTGCGTACTCGAGTGCGCCTGTTAATTATTTTACTTGAATGTTTAACTTATTCAGAATAATATGACGACATTGAATACCGAAAGATTTTTTTATAATAATCAAACGGGTTGAATCGAGTGGTAAAATGACTTCGTGGTGCGTGTACGCAGGCGATCGACGGAGCGCACGCACCACGAAGTCCCCACTCTCCAACTAATAATAGACATTCAGTATTCTGGTTATTCCTGCGTACTCGAGTGCGCCTGTTAATTATTTTACTTGAATGTTTAACTTATTCAGAATAATATGACGACATTGAATACCGAAAGATTTTTTTTATAATAATCAAACGGGTTGAATCGAGCGGTAAAAATGACTTCGTGGTGCGTGTACGCAGGCGATCGACGGAGCGCACGCACCACGAAGTCCCCACTCTCCAACTAATAATAGACATTCAGTATTCTGGTTATTCCTGCGTACTAGAATGCGCCTGTTAATTATTTTACTTGAATGTTTAACTTATTCAGAATAATATGACGACATTGAATACCGAAAGATTTTTTTTATAATAATCAAACGGGTTGAATCGAGCGGTAAAATGACTTCGTGGTGCGTGTACGCAGGCGATCGACGGAGCGCACGCACCACGAAGTCCCCACTCTCCAACTAATAATAGACATTCAGTATTCTGGTTATTCCTGCGTACTAAAATGCGCCTGTTAATTATTTTACTTGAATGTTTAACTTATTCAGAATAATATGACGACATTGAATACCGAAAGATTTTTTTTATAATAATCAAACGGGTTGAATCGAGTGGTAAAATGACTTCGTGGTGCGTGTACGCAGGCGATCGACGGAGCGCACGCACCACGAAGTCCCCACTCTCCAACTAATAATAGACATTCAGTATTTTGGTTATTCCTGCGTACTCGAGTGCGCCTGTTAATTATTTTACTTGAATGTTTAACTTATTCAGAATAATATGACGACATTGAATACCGAAAGATTTTTTTTATAATAATCAAACTGGTTGAATCGAGCGGTAAAAATGACTTCGTGGTGCGTGTACGCAGGCGATCGACGGAGCGCACGCACCACGAAGTCCCCACTCTCCAACTAATAATAGACATTCAGTATTTTGGTTATTCCTGCGTACTAGAAGTGCGCCTGTTAATTAATTTTACTTGAATGTTTAACTTATTCAGAATAATAAGACGACATTGAATACCGAAAGATTTTTTTATAATAATCAAACGGGTTGAATCGAGCGGTAAAAATGACTTCGTGGTGCGTGTACGCAGGACGATCGACGTAGCGCACGCACCACGAAGTCCCCACTCTCCAACTAATAATAGACATTCAGTATTTTAGTTATTCCTGCGTACTAAAATGCGCCTGTTAATTAATTTACTTTAAATTTAACGTAATCTGAAATAAAACGTCATTGAATACCGAAAGATTTTTTTTATAATAATCAAACGGGTTGAATCGAGCGGTAAAAATGACTTCGTGGTGCGTGTACGCTAGGCGATCGACGGAGCGCACGCACCACGAAGTCCCCACTCTCCAACTAATAATAGACATTCAGTATTCTGGTTATTCCTGCGTACTCGAGTGCGCCTGTTAATTATTTTACTTGAATGTTTAACTTATTCAGAATAATATGACGACATTGAATACCGAAAGATTTTTTTTATAATAATCAAACGGGTTGAATCGAGCGGTAAAAATGACTTCGTGGTGCGTGTACGCAGGCGATCGACGGAGCGCACGCACCACGAAGTCCCCACTCTCCAACTAATAATAGACATTCAGTATTCTGGTTATTCCTGCGTACTCGAGTGCGCCTGTTAATTATTTTACTTGAATGTTTAACTTATTCAGAATAATATGACGACATTGAATACCGAAAGATTTTTTTTATAATAATCAAACGGGTTGAATCGAGTGGTAAAATGACTTCGTGGTGCGTGTACGCAGGCGATCGACGGAGCGCACGCACCACGAAGTCCCCACTCTCCAACTAATAATAGACATTCAGTATTCTGGTTATTCCTGCGTACTCGAGTGCGCCTGTTAATTATTTTACTTGAATGTTTAACTTATTCAGAATAATATGACGACATTGAATACCGAAAGATTTTTTTTATAATAATCAAACTGGTTGAATCGAGCGGTAAAAATGACTTCGTGGTGCGTGTACGCAGGCGATCGACGGAGCGCACGCACCACGAAGTCCCCACTCTCCAACTAATAATAGACATTCAGTATTCTGGTTATTCTCTTCGTACTAAAATGCGCCTGTTAATTATTTTACTTGAATGTTTAACTTATTCAGAATAATATGACGACATTGAATACCGAAAGATTTTTTTTATAATAATCAAACGGGTTGAATCGAGTGGTAAAATGACTTCGTGGTGCGTGTACGCAGGCGATCGACGGAGCGCACGCACCACGAAGTCCCCACTCTCCAACTAATAATAGACATTCAGTATTCTGGTTATTCCTGCGTACTCGAGTGCGCCTGTTAATTATTTTACTTGAATGTTTAACTTATTCAGAATAATATGACGACATTGAATACCGAAAGATTTTTTTTATAATAATCAAACTGGTTGAATCGAGCGGTAAAAATGACTTCGTGGTGCGTGTACGTAGGCGATCGACGGAGCGCACGCACCACGAAGTCCCCACTCTCCAACTAATAATAGACATTCAGTATTCTGGTTATTCCTGCGTACTCGAGTGCGCCTGTTAATTATTTTACTTGAATGTTTAACTTATTCAGAATAATATGACGACATTGAATACCGAAAGATTTTTTTTATAATAATCAAACGGGTTGAATCGAGCGGTAAAAATGACTTCGTGGTGCGTGTACGCAGACGATCGACGTAGCGCACGCACCACGAAGTCCCCACTCTCCAACTAATAATAGACATTCAGTATTTTAGTTATTCCTGCGTACTAAAATGCGCCTGTTAATTAATTTACTTTAAAATTTAACGTAATCTGAAAATAAAACGTCATTGAATACCGAAAGATTTTTTTTATAATAATCAAACGGGTTGAATCGAGCGGTAAAAATGACTTCGTGGTGCGTGTACGTAGGCGATCGACGGAGCGCACGCACCACGAAGTCCCCACTCTCCAACTAATAATAGACATTCAGTATTCTGGTTATTCCTGCGTACTCGAGTGCGCCTGTTAATTATTTTACTTGAATGTTTAACTTATTCAGAATAATATGACGACATTGAATACCGAAAGATTTTTTTTATAATAATCAAACGGGTTGAATCGAGCGGTAAAAATGACTTCGTGGTGCGTGTACGCAGGCGATCGACGGAGCGCACGCACCACGAAGTCCCCACTCTCCAACTAATAATAGACATTCAGTATTTTGGTTATTCCTGCGTACTAAAATGCGCCTGTTAATTAATTTACTTAAATGTTTAACTTATTCAGAGTAATAAGACGACATTGAATACCGAAAGATTTTTTTTATAATAATCAAACAGGTTGAATCGAGCGGTAAAAATGACTTCGTGGTGCGTGTACGCAGGCGATCGACGGAGCGCACGCACCACGAAGTCCCCACTCTCCAACTAATAATAGACATTCAGTATTTTGGTTATTCCTGTGTACTAAAATGCGCCTGTTAATTAATTTACTTAAATGTTTAACTTATTCAGAGTAATAAGACGACATTGAATACCGAAAGATTTTTTTTATAATAATCAAACAGGTTGAATCGAGCGGTAAAAATGACTTCGTGGTGCGTGTACGCAGGCGATCGACGGAGCGCACGCACCACGAAGTCCCCACTCTCCAACTAATAATAGACATTCAGTATTTTAGTTATTCCTGCGTACTAAAATGCGCCTGTTAATTAATTTACTTTAATATTTAACGTAATCTGAAAATAAAACGTCATTGAATACCGAAAGATTTTTTTTATAATAATCAAACGGGTTGAATCGAGTGGTAAAATGACTTCGTGGTGCGTGTACGCAGGCGATCGACGGAGCGCACGCACCACGAAGTCCCCACTCTCCAACTAATAATAGACATTCAGAATTTGGTTATTCCTGCGTACTAAAATGAGTCTGTTATTTAATTTGCTTAAATGTTTAACCTATAAACATAAAAGTTTTGTTTCATGATCCCTGTGTGTGCATATCAATATGTTTGCACGTCCAATCGACAACTTTGAAAAAAGTTGACTGTTTGCCATGCAGCCGACAGTCTAAGATGGCGGCTGCTGCGCTCGCGTAACCTTCGTATCTTTCTACCGCTAGCGCCACCGAACGGTAATTTATGGCGTAAGATTTTATTTTGTTACTGTTGCGGTATCAAAGTCTACTATTTTTTTTAATGTACTGAATATATTTATGAGTACACTTCCCTTCGTATATGAATAAGTTAACTATGTACAAAGTTTGAGACAAAAATATTATTTCGTTTGTATTTAATCCCTTACCAAAAATGTGAGACGGGCGCAGCATACTCAAAATTTTTGGTAAGGGTTTAAACAAAAACGTGATAATTTTGCTGTCCCAAATTTTGCACACACTTAAATAATCTATATACGAAGGGCAATGAACTCTTATTTCTCCGTAAAATAATATAATTATCTAATTATAATCGATTATTTGATTTACTCAGTCGATAAGGTAGGGAGGATAAAAATTGACTTTGGAACCCCCTTAAGTTAATAGACTTCGTTGTAGATGTTAATGATAAAGAAATAACTATTTGTCAGGTTATAAAAACAACTTCGAATCATTACTCAAGTATAATTCGAGACGTTGCAGAATTCAGCAACGAAATTTGTATTGAAACAGAACAGATATGGAGAATATGCGTATTCATTGACATCGATGAACAAAAAAAGTTCATTATACCTGTACCTAATAAACTGCAATATTAAATTATGTACTTTGAATATACTATTTATTAAAATTGTAAACTGATTTATTTTTAATTAAGATCTATGATTATAATTAATATAAAACGTATTTTATATAAAAATATGCCTATTTCCTTAAATATCATCATAACATTATATTTAAATATAAAAAGTAATAATATATATATTCTTTTTTCTTACTTTATATTATTTGCTTCTGAACAAAAGAATACAAAAATTTTAAAAGTATAACATAATCCAGTTGTGTTTTTGTCTTATAGTTTTGTTTAAATTAAGTTTATAGGTCGCTGATTTTACGTCGTTTAGCCAAGGAGTCACGTTTCCCAGCTCACATCGCATGAAAAGACACGTGATTCAGTAAGTTTTTTTTGTAAATTCTTTGTTTTGTTCACTTTTAATATTTTCGTTGAGGAATATTTACGACTATTTATTTCACGAGGAAAAGCATGCTGCACATAAGTCATCATTTCGGATCCGTAATCCGTGGTCCAAAAAATCTTTTAAACCAAATTTAACATAAATAGAACTTGTGGTCGCCATATTGGTTTCTATGCTATCATGAATATGTAAATAAAAACTAACAACGAATTTGTAACCAGCGACCGAGAAAACCCCTGTAAATAAAATTTCATAGAAATCCAACAATTTGCAAAATTTCTTGCCGCTATATTGGGTCCGCCATCTTGAATTTGTTGAAAGTGATAACGTATTTGTAATTATAGCGTCCCAAGCAACCCCTGTAAATCAAATTTTATAGAAATACAACAATTTATATTATTTTTAATATATATCTTGTATATTTCACATGAATATTTTTTTATCAGTACGCTCTTTTATATTCCTTGTATCTTATATTAAACACTTATTTAATTAATTGTTAAATTTAAAATTCAAGAAATGTAAGAGAGCGTTGGAGGGGCTAATACCGAGGATGAGCCTCACTCTGGGGAGCGAGGACGGGCACCCCAGCCACTTAAAAAATTAAAATTCTGATTAAAATTTCATGAATGTTTTAAAAAATTATACTTTTTGGTTATAGTTTTATTTTTTTCATTTACCAGATGCTGTTTTTGGCAAGTAACCTTCAAGTATTAGCGACAACAGATGTACTTACTTTTCATTTCACAACACATGTTCTTATTAGATAAGTATACAATTATCAAACTTAATTGATGATTTGAATAAATAATATTAATTAATTGATACCTGATGCTTTGCTTAAATATATATTCTTTTTTAGATTTTACTACAATTGGCAGCAATTCCTACAGGGAGCATCTGTATTAGTTTCTGAAATTAGTGGACAAAAATAAGAATCTTTCCAAGACTTTAAAATCACCAGGTAAATATAAATTAACAATATATAGTGCCAATTTATTTTTACAATTTCTTATTAAACATTAAAATAAATTTTTAGGATAAGTTGGAGAACTATTTGCAGCTGTTAAAGGATATTTACGATATTTACCTGTCACTAATCATCAAACTAGGTAATGTATTTATATTAATATTATTATCAATTGAATTGATACGTAAATCTTTTTTAAATAACAAGATATATATTTTATATTATTCTTATATTTTCAGAGCATAGCGGATGAAGAGTTGAAAAATTATGTGAAGAAACATAATGAAATTACCCAAATTAAATTCAAGAGGACTACCAATTAATCAAGCACTCGATGATTGAAGAATATAGTAAAGAAAATATCAAAAGAAGAATGTTTTATTATTTATCATAGGATAATAATATTGTATTAAATGTCATAATATTTATTTAAATATAATACCATAAATGTTAATTTAATAGTTTAACGCTTATTAATATTTATAGAAATGAATAATTTATAATTTTTTGATTAAAATAGTTTAGTATGTTGATATAAATATAATTTAAATAATTAATATTATATTAAGGCGTTTAAATTATATTGATATCAATATATTAAACTATTTTAATAAAAAAATTATAAATTATTCGTTTCTAACCTCATTTCTACACACATTTAAAAAAATCAAAGAACAACCTCTAAAAGGTTGCAATTTGCTGGCATGCGTGTTCCTCGTCAATTTTTTAACATTATAATATTGACACATCGCCAGCACGCGTACCCACCGTCCTGCGGTTTGTCCGTTACGGAGCGTTCGTCACGAGTCTCGGCATGTACTCAGCATTTGCCGTCAAAATGCGCCATTAACTGGACGTCACGCGTGCTCGACGCATGCGTCCTCGATGCGGTCATTTTGCCGAGGCAATGTTATCTGGGATATTGACAATACTTTGGCAATATATTGGCAATATATTGATAATACTTTGGCTATATAATTTTAACGAAGTAACTTTTTTCGAGCACGTTTGCTCTTGCAGTGTGGACGTCGGAGAGCGCCCACGGCGGGCTTACCCCGCGAGTACAAAATTTGATGAGTGCGAACGTCGGAGAGCGCCCGCGGCGGGCTTACTACTAATTAACTAGCAATTATATTGACAATATACTTACAAAATTAACTAATAAATTTTAATATGTAGCGATATATCTTTATAGTAAACGTATTTATTGGCTATATTGTATCCAAAACTTAATTCAATTCAAAATTTTATTGTCTTAAAATTCGTCATAAAGGTTTCAAATAAATTAATGTAAATACGATGAGATTAAAAACTGTAATAATCTCATATTTATAACGCACGCATATCATAGATTTAGTAAATAAATTAATAATAGTAGTAATGAATTTATTAGTCTGCGGTTTAATTTAAACTTAAATAAAAATCATTTTTTTGATTATATATTTGATTCATACAATCAATCTCGTAAAATATATTTTGCTATTCATTCGCTTTCACGATCTTCGCTTCTGCTATACGCATCAGTTATGTTCAGGCGCCTCGGCCGCTTCGCTCGTTCACCTGTTGCATTAGTCTCGCGCGGCAACGCTGCACACCTATCTTCTCTAATCCAGCCTCTGATTGGCCCATTTCAAAAATTAATTACGCCTCGCCTAATTAATATTTTTTAAAAATTCGATCGGGATTATACTCGAATTAATTTTCTGAACCGGAATATATATATATATATATATATATGTTACCTATGTTTCTGGATCACCCTGTATATATATATATATATTAATTTTTTTGTATAAAATGAATAAAGCGATAAATATAGCTGTGCAGTTTCGTTACTTGACGAACGGAACTCGTCGGGCTGACAATGCATAGACTAGCGAGGAATCCGAGCCTCTTATGGCGATTGCTGAGTTCGTGTCTAGATTCTACCGTGGGACCAGAGTTTCGAAGGTGTTCGTCGTGATTTTTGTACATGCGACGTTACCAGTCCGCGGGCGCATTCTGTAGAGTAAATACGTTTATTTACAAGCAATTAAATCAAGTTCAAATTTACACGCTCTCTTTTTATTTCTTATTTGCATCAATAAGTCTCCTTATACCTGTAGCCACTATCCTACCACTCGTCATTTCAAAATTTTGTTTTTATAAGAAAAAGAGGAAAAAAACGTAAGGATCCGCAGGGATTCCCGCGCCTATTCAAATATTCTTTAACAGCTCTTTCACGCTGATGTGATGGCTCCCTGCCCATCACCAAGGAGGTCGATCGAAGACACACGAGTCCTTCCAAAAAAATCATTTTAGCGTGGGAAAGCTCCGAACGGAGAATCCTCTCTATAACAGATTATAAAAAATTGCAATACAAAAGTGGTGAGAATTCTGAAATATATTTAAAAATTCTGAAACACCTATTCTTGTGAGAAATATGACTATAATTTGCATGCTAAAAATTGTCATAATTTATTATGATTCTGAAGAATAATTGCTTAAATAACCTAACGTCTTCTTTTTACCCAGAACATTTGGCTAACTTTTATTCGTATACTGTATACCGTACCCAATTTCTGATCCGCATTTTCACTCTAGTTAATATATATTTTTTCACGAAAAAATGAATTATAGAATTTAATAGAAAAATGAGAAAAAAACAAATTTTACACTTACCTGAGGGTATGGCCGACGTAAAACGAAAATAAATAACAACAATAGTAAACACGGAATTATTAATCACTTTTGAGGTTAATTTTTTATCACGGATTGAAAATATAATACATAAAAATATACATATCAAATATCACCTACACAATATACCAGTACATAATTTACTTATAACATTTCCTACCCACCTTTTTTATTGTTACTCAATTTTTATTCTTTAATAAATTGTTTAATTTAATTTTTCAGATTCTGAAGTCACATTTAGGAGTTGCAAATTCAAAGTTGATCTTCGAATGGTTATGAAGGTTTTGCGAGTAGACGAAGTTACTATTAGAAACACCGACTGAAAGTCTGAAACTTTTGGAAAACATTTCTAGTTACAGTAATAAAATTTGAAAAAAATTATTTTTATAACGGTATATATTATCCATAACTATAATATATATATATTTATTCATCAAAATACAATGTCAGATAGAAAATATTTAATTTCTTCAGAAGAATACTCTTTTATATGGTACTAAATGTAATAATAAAACAACTTTTAAATCAACTTGGCATGGGTATGGAAAATCGCTTATCGATGATATACGTATTGGTTAAACCTTTAGATTTCTTAATACAGTGAAGAATGAAATAGCACTGGTGAACATCTGTAATAAATAAAATATTTAAATTATTCTGCTATTTTGAAGATTGATAAAGTTTAATAACATTTATAAATATGCTTACGGAACAGTATGTTTCGAGGGATAATTTAATGACACCACTCGCTGTCAGTTGGACTGGGAATTGCGACCTTATGATCGTGATCATCATATTTTGGCTTATCTGGTGATTCATCCATGGGAATGAAGCGAAATACGCAGCTGTGGAGACACCGGCACTCTGATTTAATGGTCAAGTATATTAAATATATATGTGTGGCACACGTAATCTAGTTTTATACTATTATCCTATCGTTATTTACCAAAATTTCTTCGAGTGAAAAAAATTATTACTTAAGGGACAAACGTTATCGTATCATAAATATTTCAAATTAAAGATTAAATTTTCCTTTAAGGGTCGAAATGTATAATGAACGAAATGTAGTGATTCAGCTTTTGAGGTAACCAGAGTAAACTTTTTTACTTCTATGAATTTGGAATAAAGAATGTTTTTGAAAATCTTAAATAATTTTGGCTTAATATTCAATGTATCTTGATAATGATAATATTAAAACAGTATATTGGAAAATTCAATTTGGACACGCAATAGCGTAATCGGTGACAATTGACAAGGAGTTTGGACTTGCATGTACACCTTCTGAAAGGTAATTCTGTTCGATTATTTATGAAATAATTGTCGCGTCCCGATGAAAATTATATTATTATTTTTCGTAAAAAGTACAGCGTAGTTTAGAATAAAATTACGGCGTAGAAGACGAACAAAATAAGGTTGATAAAGAATGATTCTAAGTAAATGCAGTAATATAAAATATAATTTATAGAGCTAAGGGACAGATTAATTTATGAGTGTTTCAAACGAAAAAGAGACTGATAAGTAGAGTTGAAGATATTATTCCAAGCCAATACGCATATAAGCGGGATTGCCGATAGTGAGATCGAAACGAAGGGTTGTGCAAGAGCTTTTTTGTACTGCACTATAAAACTAATGCTCGGAGAAGAGCCGGCGATGGGAAACATGGACTAGAAAACTCGAGCATTAGGAGGAAGTAATAATTTAAGCCGTTTTTCGGTAATTTTTGATCATGCACATCTAACGGTCCAATCGAGTGCAAGCACAGAAAAATCGAGAACTACTTACGCAATTTCCATCTAAAGCAAAGCGTAACACAAGGACAGATGCATAGATTTTTAGGGTATGTAAAGAAAACTCAGAACAGACACAGTCACTCCTAATTTTATGTTTAAAGCTTTCGTAAGGCGAAGCTCTGCTAGTCAACTCTTTGAATTTTATCCGAGGGCGTGGCTCTGCTACTCGGATTTTAAAGAAATACGCATTAAAAATCAAGAGAGATCTTGTATTCGGGGATCGAGACGCATCGTTGGCATCTACTATAGCCATAGTCAAGGAACTACGACTTCAACATCTGGCAATTACCGGACTCCGCAATTACGGTCTAGCAGGACATTATCGAGCCATTTGACACCGCTATCCACGTTCGAGGCGGACCGTCGTTCCTCACCGTATGTATCTATATATCTATATATATTTGGGTACTTAAGGTATATTCTTTTCGGCTATCTATACGCTTGTAATATTCGTAAAGGCAAACCTGACATTTTATGGTATTTCAATTACTAAACCAACCGTTTTCTCTTACAACAATTATTATATGGAACTGTAATTTATTTATAAATATCCTTATTTGCATTGCATTATATTTGCAATATTTATTGTTTGAACTGCAATTTATTGACAATAATTCATATTTTGAACGGCAACAATTTTTAATTTAATCTGCATTTATTTATAATCATTCTTATCTCGATTATTAATTATTAATGTTTATAATAAAATAGCATTGTGAATATTTCATCCTATAATTTGTTAACGTGTTCGCCGTACAATTGTTTATTTAATCAAAAGTAAAATTGTTATTTGACTTAAATAATTTTATGCAATTGTTAATAAAATAGTGTAATTTTATGTGTGTCTTTGTCCATTAAAATGCTAGAAGAATTTAGTTACACATGTTCATTTAAAAGAAAACAGTATATTATTATGTTAACAAATTGAAATAAATAATGCATGATTAATACGAATAAAAAAAATATATTATTATATTATCCCACATTATATCCTACATCTCTAGTCTCAAAATATCTTCGCTCGCTACTCCCGGAGACGTAAGGATATTCCTAGTCAAACAAGAGCGAAAGGAACGCGAATGGTTTATTAACCATTTGCCTTCTTGTAACATTTTTATAGTGATTGGTACAAACAAGTCTGGAGGTGACATAATTCAATGAGAAAGTCGTTACTATGATAATCGGATAAGAAAAATTCGGAATATTTAAAACAAAACATTTGTCTTGCACAGGGTTTACAAAAAAAGCCATTCATGTTCAACATTTTGTGATTTTGTCCATTTCAGAAAATTATTGATTTATTAATTGATTGATAGATTTATTAATTGACTGACTGATTGATCATATGATAAATAAAAGAGATCGAGTTGATAAATCAAGCATTGAGGATGGATGGATAAATTAAAGATCTGGATAGTAAACGCATAGATTGTTTTTATGTTGACATCTCGGTCGAAAAAAGCACAACTCTAATTTTTCCATTTAAAATAGCATTAAAGATTCTGAAATATATGCAATGACATACAATCTTAAAGGTTCAATAAAATAATGAACCCTACAAAGAGCGATGAAAAAGGTACATCAAATCACAATTTTCTAGACCTCCAGAAAAGTTCTGTTAAAGGCACCTATGTACGTAAGTACTGTATAGGAGTAGGGGGAACTTAACGCTCTCGTTACACGGAGCTCTTTTGCAACGCACTCGGTCCGCGTGAGTGTGCGATATAAATATACACCTTTCGTTCCTGTGAAATTGTTATTTATTTAAGTCCTTTATTACGCGAACTATTCATTGAGAAGACGCTCTTAACAAAATCAGAAGTGGGATACGTATAAACTGTGATTTTGTTTTGAGTGAATAAAAAAATCTATGAATACAAAACTATGCAAGAAGCAGTGACTAATATTTTGAAAAACGAAAAAGAATTAAGAAAATTATACGCGTGAAAAATAATTATCGAAATAAAAACTAAAATTATAAATGAGTGAAATGAGTTAAAACTTTTCACAAGAAATATTCCAGAACAAAGTTAGAACAATTACAGATGTAAACAGAGGTAGTGTATTAATTTTGTTTGTTTACTTTGGAGCGCGTTACTGATTGAATATCATAAGACAGTATATACTCAAAATGTATAGTCATTCGAAAAATTCTGAACCAGTAAATAGAGTCGAATTAAATTTCGGAGAGACTTTGATAATCTCAAGGCATTTGGAATCGCGCAATCAACTGCTACCGGACAGCCATGTCGGACGACACTCTATCCGAGAATTCTCACCGGACTCTGTGAAGTAGAGGGCCCTGGACCGGGAATGACCTGTCCACAAAGGAGCAAATGACCTTCGTATACCTGGCACCTATTGCTGTGCTTCCACAAAATTACCAGGTAATGCCAGATCTTTGTAAGAATATAAACGAATTTAATGGAAATGAGTCTCAGCCGAGGCCCGAGAATGGTTAACAAACATTGAGAACATGTGTCTTCTACACCGTTGGTCCAACGCATTGCGCTCGAATCTGCGCGAATGCAGCTAAAGGATGGAGCTCGCAATTGGTTCAATGCTCGATGAATTTTGTTACCAACTTGGGACGCATTTCGCCAAGCTTTTTGTGCACGTACATACGACAAGATAGTGTCTTAGCATAATGGAGACGATGAGACGAACGCGTACAAACAAATAACGAACCCATCCAGCAATATTTCATAATAAAATAAAACTATGTATGAACTTGAATTTAAAAGTTCAGATACAAAGGAACAAGTACTGTAGGGTTATGATCTAAAGATTTATTTGATTGCAATGTCAAGGGTCCATGCCAATGTCGATGCACTTCTACACGACATGCTACAATCGGACGACACTCTTCCGAGAATTCTCACCGACTCCTGGAGTAGAGGCCCTGGAAGGGAATGACCTGTCAACAAAGGAGCAATACCTCGTATACCTGGCGCGACTTCTGTTTCCAATAATATCCCAAATAACCATAGCGATATGAGTATTGATAATTCGTTGAATGAGGCCACGGAAAGACACCAACCGACTACACAACCATCGAACGTACCGTCTACCTGTAATATAGAAACTATGTGTCGTGTGATGAGGGAAGAAAGTATTATACGGCGCGACACAACGTGACTTACTCTTAGAACGTTTAATCAATCGGCTTGATATAAACCCTAACCAACAACATAATAATATGGCACCTATTGCTGTGCTTCCACAAAATTACCAGGTAATGCCAGATCTTTGTAAGAATATAAACGAATTTAATGGAAATGAGTCTCAGCCGAGGCCCGAGAATGGTTAACAAACATTGAGAACATGTGCTTCTACACCGTTGGTCCAACGCATTGCGCTCGAATCTGCGCGAATGCAGCTAAAGGATGGAGCTCGCAATTGGTTCAATGCTCGATGAATTTTGTTACCAACTTGGGACGCATTTCGCCAAGCTTTTTGTGCACGTACATACGACAAGATAGTGTCTTAGCATAATGGAGACGAAGACGAAACGCGTACACAACAAATACGAACCCATCCAGCAATATTTCATAATAAAATAAAACTATGTATGAACTTGAATTTAAAAGTTACGATACAAAGGAACAATTACGTAGGGTTATGATCTAAAGATTTATTTGATTGCAATGTCGTCAAGGGTCCATGCCAATGTCGATGCACTTCTACACGACATGCTACAATAGAACATATCACGAATCACGACTAGATCGAGTAAGACTGCACGTGAGTTAACACTAACACTATAGAGGAAACTGGCGGCAACGTACAACAATGGAATAAAAATTATGCCGGAAAAAAACTACAACGGTTCCATCTCCGCAAACCAGTATACAAATACGACACCTCTCGCGTTCTCTACCGCGAGCCGCGACATTGCAAGAAAAAGGTCAATTTCGCTGCTACAACTGTCAAGTGCAGGGACCATTTATCTCGCGAGTGCCCGTTACCGCGACGAGACCATATTATCTCGATGTAAAGTTAACAGGACATACGGCACGAAACGCCCTCAAGGACAAAATGCATTCGACAGCCATGTCGGACGACACTCTTCCGAGAATTCTCACCGACTCCTGGAGTAGAGGCCCTGGAAGGGAATGACCTGTCAACAAAGGAGCAATACCTCGTATACCTGGCGCGACTTCTGTTTCCAATAATATCCCAAATAACCATAGCGATATGAGTATTGATAATTCGTTGAATGAGGCCACGGAAAGACACCAACCGACTACACAACCATCGAACGTACCGTCTACCTGTAATATAGAAACTATGTGTCGTGTGATGAGGGAAGAAAGTATTATACGGCGCGACACAACGTGACTTACTCTTAGAACGTTTAATCAATCGGCTTGATATAAACCCTAACCAACAACATAATAATATGGCACCTATTGCTGTGCTTCCACAAAATTACCAGGTAATGCCAGATCTTTGTAAGAATATAAACGAATTTAATGGAAATGAGTCTCAGCCGAGGCCCGAGAATGGTTAACAAACATTGAGAGCATGTGTCTTGTACACCTTACACGAAAATATTTTAAATAAGAAAGAAAGAAAATTTAAGTCTATGTGTTTCATCTTGGGACCGTCCGCCTGAACTCATCAGTGGGGCGCAGACGGTCCCTGCCCCAGACACACAAGACAATATTATGGAATCAAAATAATGATAAACTTAAATTTCGGTATCGTAAGAACGAATGAACGGAGCCTATATAAGTACCCATAAGGTGGAAAATCTGATTGTGGATGGAATAGTGCCCCCTAACATCAGAGTATGTACTATGGACACAATTTTAAACCAAAGTCCTGTTATTATTAAAAATATAATTTTTTTCGCCCAAGCAAAAGTTTTTAAATAAATATAGAATTCAATCCACAATCAGATTTTGCACCTTATGTGTACTTATATAGGCTCCGTTCATTCGTTCTTACGATACCGAAAGTTAAGTTTATCATTATTTTGATTCTATAATATTGCCTGGTGTGTCTGGGGCAGGGACCGTCTGTGCCCCACTGATAAGTTCTGGCGGACGGTCCCAAGACGAAACACATAGAATTAAAATTTCTTTCTTTCTTATTTAAAATATTTTCAATTTTATAACTTAGTATTTTATTTGCTTCTTCTTTCTCCTTTTGGTTTATGTCTGGCGGCTTGTGGCCTTCATAATGTTGTCCTCGGGATTGATACGCGGCGAATTGTCGTGCCTTTTCGAGCGAGTAACTTGGAGTTCTTTGAGTCGTTAGACGTTAGCGCAGCATGACCGACAAAATTTCTATATTAATTTAAGAGCTTTTGAATTGTTATCGAGACGATATTAATTTACGGGTATGCGGAAATATGTAATACAGCACATTAAGTCTTGTTTTCACTGCGTAGCCTCAAAACCTCGTACAAGTAAACAACCAGGTGTTTCACACCCAATTCCACCTGGGATTAGACCTTTCCATACCATCCACATCGACCATGTTGACCCATTTATAACGTCAAGTAAGGGTAATAAAATTTGTGTTCGTACTTATCGATAATTTAACAAAGTATGTTATCTTGGATGCAATGCGTGATACAAAAGCGAGTAAAGTAGTTAAAAGCTTAGAAAATTTTATTTATGACTTTGGTGTTTCCAAACGAATAATCTCTAACAGAGGCACTAGTTTCACATCGGAAAATTTTGAAAAATATTGTATTACACATGGAATTAAACACATCCTAACATCGCCGCGGCATCCTCAAGCCAACGGTCAAGTCGAGAGGGTTAATGTTGTTCTAATTCCAATTATGCAAGCTACAATTGAGCGTGAAAACTGCAGAGATTGGGACATAAAAATAAAACGAGTACAGCGCGATTTAAATGAAACAAAAAATGCTACAACCGAAAAATCTCCCTTCGAATCCTTATACGGTTATTTACCTAGTCATGATGAAGGACTAGTACGTCAATGTACTAAAATAAGCGATTCTTATGATTCAGAACATGTAAAAAGACATATACGTCTCCGTGATAAAATATTGTTAAAACAACATTCCTTAAATGAGGTAAATAGAGCTCGATGCGTAAAGTATAAAATTGGCGACTTAGTGTATATTAGGGTAAATTCTGTCCAGACCGGCGACTCTACTAAATTACAATTTAAAAATCGCGGTCCGTTAGCCGTAACCGAGGTATTACCGAACGATACTTATAAAATTACGCAGCTCGCTCAAAATAAAAAGGGATGACGTTACACAACCACTGCACATGCAAGTCAATTAAAATTATGGTTACCTCCCACTTATGACTGCGAAAACACTTCCGAGGAAAATGAGGAATCCTTCCAAATAAAAAAGGGCAGTAACAATGCATGAATCGCGACCACGAAGAACACGAAATCCTCCTGATCGCCTTACTTACTTGTAAAATATTTGTATTCTTATTGTATTTTCCTTGTATTATTTCCAATGATTGAGGGATGATTCTTTAAAAACATATCGATTTAAAGATTCACCCCTAATCTTTCTTTGTCTGGAATTAATACACCGCAAACGATCGAGGACGATCTTAAATAGGATGGCCGTGTTAAAGGCACCTATGTACGTAAGTACTGTATAGGAGTAGGGGGAACTCAACACTCTCGTTACAGGGAGCTCTTTTGCGACGTACTCGGTCCGCATGAGTGTGCGCGACCGAACGTTTGGGCAAAAAGCCTTGTATTCCATTGTTAATATAAATATACACGCTTCGTTCCTGTGAAATTGTTATTTATTTGAGTCCTTCAGTACGTAAACTATTAGTTGTGAAGACGCTCTTAACAGTTCAGTAAGATATTTTGTTCAATGATCACACCTCACCTCTTCCAACAAAAAGTTGGGAGCCCACTGCACCACATACATTTGGATCAAAGCAAGCAGCAACATAGGAATCAATCTGTATTTACTTGGATCTGACTGAAAAAATGTAAAAATAAAATTCATCGTCAATCACAAACAGAACACCAACAATTTCAAATTCAATTTAATTTTCAACTCACGCTCAACAGCTGTATCCCAATAACTGAAATGATATATCCAGTGCAGAGAACCTGCACAAAAAACAACGTTTTTGCGATATTATCTATCTTTGTACATAGACTTAATGAAACAATAATTTATAGATTATTACGTCACTATATTGATAATCAAAACGTGTTAATAATTTTGCACCTACTAACAAAACTATAATCTACCTACTGAAGGATTCGCTGATGAGTTTTTGCAAAATCTTTTGAAGAGTTTTTATCCAATCTTGATGATTTGTTACTCTCCGCTACGGCCAAAAATCGATCTTGCAATACTCGAAAGTAACTGCTGAGTATCATTATTATGAATGGAAGTGCTAATTCCATTCCTAAAACAATGACAGAGGTTCCTTCGAACGCTAATGCTTGTGTCATGAAGAAAAATTTGTAGCTTAGTGTTCTAGAATCAACTTCTTTGTACCATCTGTGGAAATTAATGTACCTCTTTTTTTACGTTTATACGTCGAAATAACTATTTTAAATATGGACGCATAAAAGCACAATGGTCAATAATATAAAAAAATGGTCAATCCAGAGATAAATTCTTGGTCTTCAATTTTTTATAATCAATAGTCTTTATTTTCAAACATATTGAGTTGAATTCTGAATGAAAGAATAATATTAAAGTTTTAAATAATATTAAAAAATAATTTAAAGTCAGAATTCTAAAAACTGCTGTGGATTTTTTTAATTTTATTTTGAATTAGTATCATTATTGATAAACACACAGAATCAGCTTTTCTAAAAGCGTGAAGTAATCAACGTTAAAAAAATATTGAATCAAATTTTCAGGGATCGTTCAATTAATTGGTTTTAATTCTTTGTCGACCAGTGTCTTTGTTTCCAAACACAAGATTAACATAAACAACTTTTAAATATAAGCATAAAATGATCGTCTATAATTTAAAAAAAAATTAGAATCAGCATTTTGGATTTCTTCATCTTTGATGATCGTTACATACTTATACCATTCCGAAATCAATCTCTTTGCGTCAACTACGGAAAGCAGCTTTTTAACAAAATCATATTCATAAAAATACATCCGATAAAATACATAAAAAATAAGCAAACACTAAAAATATTTATAACTTTTAATACATTCAGTATTATCTAAACATTTACGAGTACTCACTTAAGAGGTAAATTCCGTTGATAAGTCGTACCATTCGCTTCCAGAGGTGGTAATTTGATCGTCAATGCTGTCACGTAGTACATTACATTGGCAGCAAAAGTTGAAAATAAATACATGTTGTAAATTTTCCGAACCTTTTTTACAAATGCGATCACCGTGTACTTTTCACTAATACTAAAATTATTCCACATATCCCGAAGTTCTTCAAACACATCCCTGAATTCCTTTCGATGTGGAATTAACATATAATACCTCGTCACCATACTGCAAGCCACTACCATTTCCCCAAAACTATCCAATATTAAACTGCCCTAAAATATATGAATTTTATTTACATTTTTGATATTAACATTATATTAAAGATCGTTGGCTGGTACTGAATTCCGGTTTTGAATATATTTATAGGACTTAACAGGCCTTCATTTGCATTTTTAATAAGGTTATGACATTTCTCAATAGATTTTTTTCTTTAAGCATTTACAAATCTTATTTAAATTTGAATTAAAAATCTGAAAAAATTCATATGGGTAGTTTAAAACAAAAGCGAGGACTCATATTTTGATTTTTTATGAAAACATAAATTTGTTAATAATAATTGACTAAACAATTTTTATTTAAAACATGCCTAAGGGTACATTCAAGATTTTTTCAAAAATTAATTATTTTTATTTATTGCAAAATATTAAAAATGACCATTTTCTGAATTCGATATATCCCCTTAAAGAGTAAATCAATAAACCGCAATTTTCGTTTTTTCAATAAAATTTTCAATCGAAAAGTGTAGAATCACACTTTAGATGCAAACTTATAATAATTTTTTACTCAAACAAATTTTTAGACCAGAAATTATAATCGTCCGTTATACTGATATTACATTGAAATACTCAAATTTTTTCAGATTTTTAAACGAATAATTACCGACCGAAAATTGTTTATTCAATTATTATTATCAAATTTATTTTTTCTTAAAAAATCAAAACTTTTCATGCCCTCGCTTTTGTTTTAATCTACCCATATGAATTTTTTCAGATTTTTAATTCAATATTTCCAAAATAATTCTCATGTTGAAAGGTTTAGATCCCTCTAACTTGGTTACGACTTGGGTCTCGTTGAGTCAAATGACATTTTCCCTCAAAATCAAATAACAATTTTTCATTCGAATTGAGTAATTTTCCACTTAATTAAAATAAAATTCCGACTCGATACTAATTAATATAAAAAAATTTTTTTAAAATAATATAAATTATATTATTTTTTTGATAATTTATAATTATATAAATAATTTATAAGAAAAAGTCAAATTGAGTACTTATTCATTAAAATCAGAAAATTTATGTTATGTTTACAATTATGATTCTCCTTCTTAATCTCGACATTTGACTTGATTAAAATAAAATTCCGTCTCGACATACCAAATGACAATTTGTCATTTTAAAGTAAACAATTTATAAGAAACTTAAGATTGTCTTCTAGTGTCTAAAACTTATATATTTAATTATATCACAATAAAATCTTTCTCAACTTTTCGTTAAAAAAAATTCAAATAACGCTAACATTCGAACAATTTCTGTATACTAAAAAATATCAAACAAAGACATTACCTACCTGAAACAACCGATTGACCGGATACACACAGTAAACACTGATATTTAAAAACCCAGTGAATATAAAAAAACTGATAAAAATTTTACTCGGCAGAAAATTGTAACTCCTCCCCTTGAACGGTAAAATACCGATAATTTTCAAAAAAAACGAGTAGGGCATTGTGACGTTATCGAAATCAATCATTACGTCATCTCGACGCATCCTCAGCAATACTTAACATTAAAAATCGTACATAATTAACATTTGCCAACACAAATAAATCGTAATTTCTTAAAAAAAAGAAAAGATACTTTACGTTTTTGGCCAACGTGTGAAATCGACATCAACATTTTTCACCTTCTATCGAAAAATTATTAAGTTACAACTTGCTCCTCTAAATGCATACTATATGTTTGTGAAATAAATAAAACTCCCGCGAGTTTGTGTGTTAGGATAAAACTCGAAGAATCTCATTACGGTGTGAATTATTGAATATCGAGATCTTCGAAATCTACACTCGATTGCAAAAGTGTTCAAGAATTTTTTCTACTCTTCTTTTTTTTATAATTGTTTTTAGGATAGTTTTACGTTACTCTTCGAGCGCGTTATTGAAATGCACGATGTTGGAATTGACAAAATTCGATTCAATTCGATGAGCACGTTTCAGAAAAAAACGAGGAATTATGTTATTCGGAAATAAAAGCGAATGGTGACATCGCATACTTTTTGCCAAGGCGGTACACGCAAGGAAGAAAAAAATAGAAGCGCCTACATTGTCTACTACTATTCGTAAATAATGTATTGATCAATTATTTTTCTACGGAATCTTATGTAGTATTTCGAAAACGACAATAGACGATCGTTTCGCCGTCTGATACAAAAATTCTAAATCCTTATTGTCATTCACAAATGAAGAAAATGATTTTTTATATATGGAAATTTTTGTGGTAAAAAGTATATGAATTAAAATATTATTGTTTAATATTTTTTAAAGAATTCAATCAAGTATATGATACACCGTATTACAACTTTTTGATGTAATGCACTCAAGGATGGATGTGCCTTAGGAGAAATTTCATTGAATAAACTGAAATTTTAATAATAGTTATTTGTGCACTTAGGGAGTAAAATAGGCATTTATTTAGTAAAATAGGGCAGTAATTCATCCAAGGGAATAATCGTCTTTTACTCCCGAAATGCATATAAAATTTTTCACCCTGATCATTTGAACAGTCACTTTTTGCAATATAACAATTAATTTTTTTAATTTTGAAATTGTTTTAATATTGTAAAATATTTTGATATATTTAATTTAAAATAATAAATAGAATGTTCTATTTATATAAAAATGCTAAACTAAGAATTTAAAACTAAAAAATAAGTCTTTGATGAATAAAATGTGTCTTTGATAAATAAAATGTGTCTTGGTTGAATAAAATGGATCTACGGGGAATAAAGTGAGTCTGCGGGGAATAAAGTGATCAGAGGAATAAAATGCTATTTTACTCAATTCGTAGAGGTTAATAAAGTAGGCTTTTTAGATGACCAGAGTTAAAAAAAACAAATTACAAACAATAATCTAAGTTGTTAAAAAACTATAAAACATTTTATCAATTATAGCAAATTAATATAATAAATAATTTTTTCTAAATTTTAACCCATTGAAAGACCAAAAAAACGTTTTTGTAATTATTAAATAATTAAACTTCCGTTTAACTATGGAAAATAAAATAGCTTTATTACTAATTAAAACGTAACGTTACAATTATTTTAACAAAATATACTTTTCCTACTTTTCTTATAAGTATTACAATTACTAATTACTATACTTTGATAAAAATGTCGTTATTGCCAAACAAGTCTAGACCTTTAAATTCCTTAATACGGTGAAGAATGATATTGCGCTGGTAAACATCTGAAATAAATAAGCAAAAAATTTTATTACAAATTAATTTTCGATGAAGTATAGATTATTCTTTTGTTTTTGACGAAATTATTTACAGTTACAATATGACTTATTTCGGTTATTTCGGTACAGTCAAAATTAAACACTCATTACGAAACATATAAAACACCCAAGAAGATGAAAAAATATTACAAAAAAATTTCGAGCATTGGCCACTTTTATAATCATTCCCATGGGTTAATACGACTGGCCTGAAAAAAATCTATTGTTCAATAAATATAAATTATAAAAATATTACCTCCTTGAAAAATCTGCACCTAAAAAGCCACACTACTTAAATTATTGTTCCCAAACTACCGACACTACTGAACACTCAATGAGAAACCGCGACGCAATCGTGAATTTTTTTAATTAACGTGCCGAGCAAGCTTCTGCTCTTCTTCAAACTTAAAAATATAAAATTTTTTTTCATTTTTTGTAATTGTTTCCGATTTATTACTAATTTTTTAGGTATTGGTTTTTTTAACATGTATTTGGAAACAAGTGTTTAATTTTGACTGTAAGACCAAAATAATTGAAATTGTAACTACAGATATTACGACAGTCGACAAAAGAATTGGTTATTAAATTACTCACGGAACAGTACGTTTCGAGGGATAATTTGATGACACCAATTGCTGTCAGTTGAACTGGGAGTTGTGATCTTATGATAGCGATCATCATGTTTTGGCTGATTTGGCGATTCACCCATGGGAATGACGCAAAATACGCAGCCGTGGAGACACCGGCGCTCTGAAATTTGACCATTTTTTTTAGTTTTGAGGTTATGAATGTATGTTTTATAGGTTGTGATTATAACCATTTTTTTATAGTTTTTGCTTGAAAAAGTTGGGTTATTCTTAATTTCGAATCGGTTGGGAAAATGCGTCGTATTAAGTAACAAAAATTTTTTATTCATGTTCCATATTGGATATTAAGGATAGCGAGTTTAGGTTATGTAAAACACTTTTGTTGGGCAGGATAGAATTATAGATTTATTGGTCATAATGGACATTTTTCATGGTTTTATAAATTATTTTCGTATTATGGGGTATATGAACTATTGGCTTGTTGCCCGCATAATAATCAGAAAGTTTGGTTAAAGTTTATGTTTACATTATAAATTTGGGCTTGACTTACGTGTCACACTTGTTATATAATTTCATAAATTATTTTTACTTTTAACTTAAATAGGGAAAAAATTTGTCTAAAGTGTAATACAAATGTAAAATAAATTTATCTGCACTTTATAAAGTTTCTTTTGAGGTTAAATAATTTTGTTATTCTGTTGTAAGAAGTATACATATATTAAGAATACATAAATTAAAAATAGAAACAATGATTACCCGAATTACAATTTTTGCAAACTTAGTAAACAACACGAAACTTAGTATAAACATAATATAAACTTGAACTATATTTTGATTTTGACCAAAAACATTACACAGATAAGATGTATTTTATAATTTTCCCTAATAAGAAACTGTTGTCAATAATGTAAGATGAAAACATTTTATGCGTTAAATTATTGACGAAATGGAGAATTTCTGGCTAAAAAGAAATCACGAATACTGTAATTTCTCATTATAATCCCTGACCCTATTGGAAATAAAATATCGAAAAATTAGTTAGTATCATTTTTTTGACAGAAACTATGAACTTGTTGGCTATTATATGGCCGACTGTCTGTTATAGAAAAACATTTAGAATACAAAGTATTTGTGAAATGTTTTCTAGTCCCAAACCATCCGTTTGACCAAAAATGATTAATAAGCTTTGCCAAAAAATGGTTTCACCTAATCTCACAATTCTTAATTTCGACTTGAATATTTTTCCAATAATATTGAGTGGCAAAATATTAACTATCGAAAACTGTACATTTTGAATCACATGAAACCATTTATTAGTTAAACTATGATAAGTTATAAAATTACTGGTCAGTATTAGTTAAGTAAACAGTTGAAGGTAAACATAGTTTTAAATTTATTATATTACCCCTTCTGAAAATATATAAAAACAGATGATTATGAAGTAAGAAGGAAATATGTGAGTTACATAAACCAAAAGAAAACGTTTTTATTAAGGTTAGGTCTAATCAATTATTGATTACAAACTCTGGACATACACTGCCAGTCACATACTTTTAACCCCCCCCCCTGGAGCAAACTTGGATAAAGTTTAAAGTTTTGTATCGTTGAAAGAAATCATCGTACAAAAACCAGTCAAAGACCATTTGAAAGCTTATTTTAATACCTTTCGATTCGACTGGGTCGCTTATATAAAATTCTATTTTTTGAAACTATTAAATAGCAATAAACTAGTTTTAAAAAACAAATTTTTGAACACCTTCTTAAATTCAATGCAGTTTTCAAAAGATTGACGAAACCAAAAAGTTATCCAGATAGATTTTTAGCTTTTTTTAAGAGCTTTCGACTGGTTTTTTTTCATTTTTGTAACTTTATTTTAATCAAAGTTACGGTAGTTTTTGCTCAAAAAAAGCCTTCTTTTAAATCTAAATATATTAAAAACTTTTATAGATACAAAAAAATGATAATGAGAAAAAATGTCACTTTTTTAACGTAGAATACGAAAATCTTTTAAGTAAGATCAAACAAAAAAATTTTTATTACCTATATTTTTTATAAGAACAATAAGATTTTTTTCAAAGATGATTTGAAATTTTGATTAAAATAAAGTTACAAAAATGAAAGAAAACCAGTCGAAAGCTCTTAAAAAAAACTAAAAATCTAACTGGATAACTTTTTGGTTTCGTCAATCTTTTGAAAACTTATGAATTTAAGAAGGTGTTCAAAAATTTGTTTTTTAAAACTAGTTTATTGCCATTTAATAGTTTCAAAAAATAGTATTTTATATAAGTGACCCAGGCGAATCGAAAGATATTAAAATAAGCTTTCAAATGGTCTTTGGCTGGTTTTTGTACGATGATTTCTTTCAAAGATACAAAACTTTAAACTTTATCCAATTTTGCTCCAGAGGGGTAAAAGTAAGTGACTGGCAGTGTATTTTCCAATTATGAACTAAAAATGATTTGGTCGAGAATAGATCCAAACATTTATAGGGCCGTACAATGTCCAAAAAAATCCCGTCGATATATTCCAATCAAACTCAAACAAATGTCCACTCAACATCGCGACAATCCATAAAACATTGACTCACCTCTTCTAACAAAATGTCAGGAGCCCACTGCACCACGTACATTTGGATCAAGGCGAGCACCAGCATCGGGATTAATCTGTATTTACTTGGATCTGACTGAAACAAAAATTTTCAAATTTAAATTATTGATCGCAAAACTCAAACTTCAAACTGCCATATTCAACTTACGCTCAACAGCTGTATCCCAATAACCGATATGATATATCCAGTGCAGAGAACCTGGACAAAGAACAACGTACGACTAATTCGATCGACCCTCGCACACAAGCTGGATGAAAAAAAACAGATGGTGATAATTTTATTTTTTAACTATACTTTTCTAACATTATTCAACAATATCGTATACCTACTATCGTAACCTTTTTTTGTTTTCCTAAGTAACAAATATTGAATAATCCGAAGATACGGATGTATTTTTCATTTTTCTTTTACCTTTCTCTTCTTTTTCATTTTTATTATTGTCAATTGCAATATATCATGTGCATGTTTAAAAAATATTAAAAATAAGCAAATTTTCTTTTTTTTACCAGATTAATCTCAAAAGCTTACGTTCTAAATAATGGCATTCCAAATCGTTCTTAAATAATGCGAATTTATTATTTATAAATTTTTTTTCTATAAAAGTACTACATAGCGTTTGCGATCGCTGCGCTAACTTTTTCTCTTTCGTTACGGTAACTTTTCAAAATTTCATTCAGTCCGTCGCGATAGTATTGAACCTACTGAAGGATTCGCTGGTGGATTTTCACAAAATCTTCCGATGATTTCTCTTCGAATTTTGTTGATTTTTCGGTCTCCCTGACGGCCAGCAGTCGATCTTGTAATATCCGAAAGTAACTGCTGATCACCATAATCAAGAACGGGAGTGCCAATTCCGTTCCTAAAATAATGACTGCGGTACCTTCGAACGCTAATATCTGCGTCATGAAGAAAAACTTGTAGCTCAGGGTTCGAGAATCGACTTCTTTGTACCATCTGTGGAACGTAGTTCTTTTTATAAATATATGTTGATGTTTTTATCAGACGCAGAAGTATTTTAAATACAGTAAATTTTAAGATATAAAAAAATTAATTTTGTCTTTAATAGACACTCGGAGACCAAGATTTTGTAAAGTGTAGATTAACATTTTCTAGTATAGGATTTAATTTTAGAATATCATACTGACAGTCATTTTAACGGCAAGATTGATTCATATTTAGTTGCATAATGACGGTCATTTCTTTTTAAATTTGAATTGCATTCGACGTGTAATTTGGAAATCTGATTTGCTCCTATAAATATACAAATTTTGCTTATATATCAAAGTATAAGAAAATAACTTATAGAATTGTGATAAAAAAATTTTGAGTCCGTTTTCCAAATTCGATTCCCGGTCTCTGTTGGTCGGTACAAGATACGCTATGTGGAGAACGCTATCGTTTGAATTCTTTTTAACAAGAGTCTTAAGTTCCCAAAAATATTAAATAGAAATAAAAAATAAACACTTTTAAATATTTATATGTGTATATAATATCGGTCTCACCGAACTAAATACTTTACTTTAGAGTAAAGCAGGCCTATTGTACTCTTTGCCCACTATGATTGGTGGAATTTCCCAGAGCACGGCCTTTTAAAAAAAAAAAAAAAGTTAGGTGAGACCGATATTATATACACATATACATATTTACGAACGATAAATTCATTTACTTTTAAATATTATTCAAAAAATGTATGAACCAATTTTCCAGGTTTAGATTCTCATTTTTAAACACAAATTTTATTGAATCAAAAGATATGGACTTTAGTAAATATTAAAAAAAATTTCAATTCAGTTTTCTACGGTTCAGTTTTGGTCGTTAATAATTTGTTAAAAAAAACTTTAGATTCTGGTTTCCAGAGTTTGATTCCAAGTCTCCATTAATAAATACAAGCATCTTCATATATTTTTAATCTGAAAAACTGCATTTCATTAGGCTGCGTCCAGGCCAATCCAGTACCAACCCGTACTGATCCGCTCTGTTGTGTGCCGTGTTGTCCTTTCCAATTTTGCAAACGCCTGTGTAAAAAATACACTGAGAAAAGTCATTCTTTGGGATACATAAGCTTCCTTAAGAAATGTGGATAGTAATACGGCTATTATTACTAATAATTTATTTGTATTATAATTAATATCAAATAAAAGTTTTCCTTGCAATTCCAAATTTTCTAAAAACTATTAAGAAATCGACATTTGGTAGAAATGAAATAAAATTTTATGCTACGAAATTTATGGTTTCTTTGAATGAAAGAATCGTATTTCTCAGTGTGCTCCAAGTTTGTGTACTCTTATAAACTTTTGGAGTAAAATAAAAATTAAGATATTAAAACTGTAACCATATAGAAAATAAAGTATTATACACAAGAAAGTAAAAAAATAAAATTTTTACAGGAGCAGTTTCGTCAATGGAGATGATATTAATTCTTTACTTAATAATATCTAATTAATAATTTTTAAGGGGTCTAATATTAATCTGAACACTGAGAAAAATTTGCTCTAGTATAAATTACCATTAAAATAGCAATTTTTACTAAAAATTTTTTCTCAATGAAGAGGCGATTATAAGTCAGGTTGAATGCCCAAATTTTTTTCCTTTTTGCTTAATTTTTGTTATTACTTTTACTTTGTTTATGCTTAATATTTTACTTTTTTACAATTCATGGACTATGAGACCAAAATAATTATGTTTTAATTTATATTAATCAACAGTCGACATTAGAATTAATAATTTTTATTATATACATAACTATATAGATACATGTATATAATTGTTATAATTTACAGTTTTAATCTTATAGTAATTAAGATTTTACTCCAAACGTTTTTAAAAAAGTACATAAAATTGTAACACGTTTTACACAGCCATAGGTACATTGATGCAAAAGATGCGTTTTCCATCTCCAAAATTGGAAAAGACAACACCGCACAGAACAGGATGGAACAGCAGGACGGTGCATGAATAGGCCTTATGAAGACACATCCTTAGAACCATCCTTAAATTCGATTCCCAGTCTCCACCTATCAAATCTTCATTCAACAAATGCCTATATGTTCACAAAAAAAATGGCACACTTGATAGATCAACGTTAAATAATACAAAACATATAGTCCACGAGTACTCACTTAAGAGGTAAATTCCTTTGATAAATCGTCCCATTCACTTCCAAAGGTGGTAATTTTACCATAACAGCTGTTACGTAGTACATAATGATACCGGCCAAAGTCGAAAATACATACAAATTGTAAATTTTTCCAGTTTTTCTGACAAACGCGAACACAGTGTACTTTTCATTGATGTTAAAATTATTCCACATTTCGCGGAGACTTTCAAATACGTCCATGAATTCCGCTCGATGTGGAATAAGTATGTAATACCTTGTTACCATACTGCAAGCTACTACCATTTCTCCAATGGTGTCTAACACTAAGCTACCCTAGTGTTTTGCAAACAATTTTGTACGTACGTGAATAAGTCAATAAATGTTATTAATACGTATAATCATTTTAAGGGGATGTCGGATATAAATTACAGGGATCTACTTTTACCAACTCCATAATTCATGTTTAATATATTTTAAATTATAGATTTAAATAATTTGAAGAAATTTCAAAGCGTATAGGACAAGATAAAATAGTTACTGCGAATAAAAATATGCGTTTAATAATATTAATTGACTAATTAGAACCCAGTCGGTAAAAAAAATAGTTTATTATAGGCAACTTCGAAATTAACAAATTGATAATTTCATACAAATCGGGAAAAAGTTTAAAATATGTATTACTATTTTTTAATAAAAATAAAGTAAACAGCATATTGTCGGTAAAAAAAAAATTATCAAAAAATGATTGATTTAAAAATCTGAAAAAATTCGAAAAAAAAAGTTTGATGTACAATATTCCGGTAAAAAAATATCGTTTTTTTTATAAAAATTAAATAAACGATACATCTTCGGTAAAACAAATGTCGATAACCGCAAAAAATAATTTACTTAAGAATTTGATAAATTTAAAAAGATAGTTTAGTGCAAATAGATAATTCCGATAAAACTGTTTCTTAAAAAAAAATAATTTTTCTCCATAAAATAACACAAACAACACACTGCCGGAAAAAACCTCTGCCAGTAACTAAAAAAAGATAAAATTAAAAATCTAAAAAAAATGTAAAATGAAAGATTAAATTTTAATAAAAATCATTACTAAAAATCGAATAACAAAAACACGGTCGGTAGAATAAAAATTACCACTACCAGCACCTCAAAAATTAATTTAAACTAAAAAAAAGTCCTACTCGACATCCCCATAGAAATAAAAAAGAAAAAACACAAAGACATAACCTACCTGGAACAATCGGTTAACCGGATACACACTGTAAACAATAATATTCAAAAATCCAGTGAATATAAAAAACATAATGCAAATTTTACTCGGCAAAAAATCGTAACTCTTCCCTTTGAACGGCAAAATACCGGTAACCCTTAAAAAATACGAGTAAGGCAGCGTCACCTCGTCGAAATCATGCGACTCGTCTACTCCACTCATCTTGACTATAACAAAATAAAAAATTAATCATCAAACCCTAAAAAAAATAAAATAACCAAAATGTAAACATACTTTTCTCCCTCGTGTGTAAAATCGACATCAGCATCTTTCGTCCTCAATCTCGTGTTTTATAACGAAAAATAAAGGAAATTTTATTTTTGAATCGTCGACAACTTGCTCGTACGAACGAGACTGTGCATCTGGAAGAAATGAAACTCCGCAAGTTTTAACGTCGCGGTTAAGAAACTCGTAGAATCTCGTTAAGGTATGAATAATTGAATATCGAGATCTCTGTAATCTACACTCGATTTCAAAAATACTTTGCGCTCGCGCACGTAATACCAATTTTCTCGTATATTATGAATTTTCCCGGTTAAAAAGAATTTTCACACCTGTACGTTATGAATTTATTCGTCGATATTTTGAAAATTGCACAATCTTTAAGGTGGTTTGAGAAAAAAAATTCAATTTTTCGTTTTTATACTTTTTTCTGGGACGGTACAGTCAGGTGTATAACATTTTTTTCTACTACTCGTCGTAAATACTGTATTGACCAATTATTTTTTCTCTTTTTTTTGCTATAAGGTATTTCGAAAAAACAGAGAGAGAGAGAGATAAAAATAATAACGATGAGTGTCTTATAGATTCATTTATTTTAGATTCATACACTTCGTAAATCGAATATTGATTGTATAATACTGGTTTGCGATATCGATTGATTCGGTAAATATAATTTAGTTACTTTTTTCTTAATGTTTCGATGTGTTGATTTGCTGGTCCGTTAACGAGGTATTTAGGGTACCAACTTTGGTAAAATATTAATTGTAACATAATTATTTCGGTCTTAGAGTTCATTAACTGTAAAAAATAATAAAATATTAATCATAAAAAACTAAAAATAATATAAAAAAATTTTGATTAAAATAAAAAAATTGAGCATTTGACCTAACTTATACTCATCTCTCTGTTTATTAATATTGAAATCGTATATAAAATATTTAATTACTATTAAGTAAAGGATTAAACATTAACCAATAAAACTTTTACTGAAAAACCCGATCGCAATTGTGAATTTCGTAATGGGACAAGCCTGTATGTTAAAATTGAAAAAAAAACATTGAATATTAGTAATTACTAATTTTTTTCATAATGATTAGAAACATTTTTTAGTTTTTTTTAAATAAACTGAATTATTGTGAGTTTTTATTTTTAATTTTTTATCTAATTTATTCGATACTATTTTTATTAATTACTTAGGATTTCGTACTCTGAATTTTTTTAATAATAGATTTACCGCTGCCCTAGTAGAATTTTGAGCATAATTGAAACGGTTTTTAAGCCAGAAAATGACGAATTAGCATAAAATGCTCAAAATATAATCCTAATATGATCAAATTACAAATTTTGTCTAACCTTAAAATGCTCAATTTCTACTAGGGTGAAGATCGGAGTCAGAAAATGGACATTTGTTATATATTTATAAATAAAATAATAAGTTCTCGTATAAATCCAGAACATCAGACCTTCAAGCATGATTCCAGATTTTAAAATTGATAATTTAATTACGATGATTCTGTTACAAGATAACGCCTTTTTTGACTAAAAATTAGCGACTATAAAATGTTTATTCAATTATCATTAAATAAATTATTTTTACTTAAAAAATCAATCCTTCAGGCCGTTTCTTATGTTTTATATCTTGCGTATATTAATTTTGCTCAGAGTTTTAATTCGATTTTTTCGATAGAATTTTCGGGTCGAAAGGAATGAAATCTTGTTCTCAGATGAATTCCTGTTAAATGTGACTTGAATGAAAACTCTGCTTGCTCCAAAATTATTCTTCTATAATCAAGAAGAATATGGTTGATTTTAAGATATTGCGATCTTTTTAAGTTGAATTTTCTAAGAAGATCCCACTTAATTAAAGAACAAACTGCTTGATTATAAAAGATTCATTTTAGAGCAAACAGATTTTCCGTTTGAATCATATTTGACAAGAATTCCTCTAAAAACAAGAATTTATTATTTCAACGCACTTGAACGAGAGAGATACTGTGTCAACATTGCAATAAAAAAAATTATACTTGCCAAGTCATTACAAAAATGTTGAAAAATTGTGTAAAAAACAGTTTTTACAATTATGTTTCATTCAAGTGGATTAAAATCATGTTTTGTCGTTATACTGGTAAAATTTCAGCCTGTTAATTCCATGATGGTTTTCCTGAGGTGTCCTGCGATAAAGTCTCATAATTACTTAAAATAGTTGGGTTGTGAATAAATTAGCTAAAAAAATTGTAAATAAAAGTTAATAATAGTATAAATAGTTTAAAAAATTAAGAAACGTTTTTAATCATAACAAAAAATTTTTTCAATTTTCGCCCATGCTTGTCAATTAATGTTTCGAACAAACTTCTGTTCTCTTTCAGAGTTGTAACAATTAACTATAAATTATTTGACAGTCGACATAAGAATTAACTATATTAATAATCAGTAAAATATTGCAGTTTCTTTTCTAAAACCAAACAATTAAAACTTCAGTTATATTTGTTTAGTCATTTTTATCTATCGTCACGGGCGTCTCCGCGCGACGTAGGTGTATGAGAAAGGAAGAGTGAGCGAGAAGACGTCTCGACTAATGCGGACGTTAGCTCGATGATTAGAGTACGAGATTCGTAATCAAGGTCCGTGTCTTCGAACCCCGTCGTCCGCCTTTTTAATCCGTAATACTATATCTAGTAAGTTAAAGGATTAAAAGGATATACAGACATTTTTCTATTAAAAATAAATAAAAATAAAAACCGAAAAATCGTTTTATCTGTGTATAAGGCTAGTGACGCGTACCTATATATATACTTGCCTCGGGTGCGCCCCTTTTTGATCTGAAGTTTATTCTGAAAATTTGATTGATTTTTTGCCTCTGACACATTTTGCTATAAAATAATAAACGATATATTTGAAGCATACGTCGTAGAATAAAAGAAAGCCAAATCTTTAGAATAAAATTTATTTTGTTTAACGTATAAAGAGTATAAAAACTCAATTTTTAATGTCTATCTCATAGGAGCTATAAACAGCTATGAAAATAGAAGTATTATTGATTACTTGATATCAATAAATATTACATTATTATTTGTGGAATGTGTAATAATTATCGGAATCAAGTGACATGTAAATATGTATATTTCTATTCTTCCTAAAAAATAATTTACTTCCTCGAAATAGATATTAAAAATAAATTTATAAAGGTCGCATAATTTTGATAGATATTATTTATATAATTTAAAAATAAGTGTTATTATTTTCATTTACCTTTGAAGTTTTCATACGGTTCTGTCATAACACCTGAATTTCACTCTTCGAGTGATAAAAATATAATCGTAGTACATATACAACATTCAAATGAAATAAACCAAAATTTCTTATATATATAAATGAATAATTAATTGCAAAATTTACCTATTTGTTACTTAAGTTAAAGTTACAAAATTTTTAATTTAATATTATTATTCTTTAAACAAAATGGCTTGATTATATTTAGAAAGTCGTTTAGATTTCTGTAAAGCATACCTAGGAAACAATACCCTAGCAGAAATCGTATTCCATTTAATAGGGAAAATACTTTCTTAATAGATTGGGCGAAAAGTGGGTGAAATAAAGACGATAATGTGTCAATTTTTGTCCTCCTGATGTAACGTTTTTTTTCCCAATTTGTAAGCATATTAAATAGACTAAAATATAATTCATCTTCTGTTTCAGTTAATTTTTAGTTTATAAACATAGATCAAATTTCAGTCTAGATATGTGCTATGAAATGTCTATTAAACATGGACAATGGAAAAATACAATAAAGTCGCATTTATTTTCGTAAATACTGGAAATATAACAGAAATTAGTTGTAAATCAGACAAAAACGTTAAAAACCCATCCGAATCTATAGGTATTTTGAAGTTTACTGTTCCCGGAACGCTGAAAACATTATCGGAATGTTTTGAAGTTATGGTTATTCTATTAAGTGTTAAAAAAAATGGGTAAAAAACTGTTACATCACAAGGTATTTACTACCGATTTTTAATTCCTAGTTCTTAGATTCAAATTTCTACTGTATGAAAAAATATATATGTCGTATACAGGAAACCAATACTGACTGTAGCTTTTAAAAAAAATCTACATTATTAGAAATATCTTAAAATATTGTTACAGATGCGGATAGAAACAAAGGAAGGCAGGGCGAAGGTGAAATAACGTATGTATACAAGATTATATAAAATATACATAAAAACCGTGTATTTTATATTGCAATTAATACATAAATACAAAATTTCTAATAAATTTCTTATATTTTTTTAAGGTTAAAATATCTGTATTTCTATTTATAACGAAGCATTTCCTAAAAAAATATGTCTCAGTATGTTTGTAAGTCAAGAACAATTAAAACAATGCATCGTTCCTCTAGTGAAATCACAATGCAAATTGAAATTTGATTTATCAAAGGAAAAAATATTTTAAAGAAATCTAATGATTTATTCTAAAGAATTTATTCTAAATGAATACAATGGTTTGAGGTTAGGAATACACGTTACCCATTTTTTATAAATTTTTAAAAACGGCTGTAGTTTCAATTTTAAATTCCTTTCAAAATCTAAGTATGAAATTTAAAAAATTAATCCTATGCGAATTTTTACAAAGTTTTGTGGTCAAGAGTAGACATGTTACACTTTACAGCAACACCTTATTTTATTTTATTGGAAACTAAAACTTACCTAAAATTCGATTGTGAATTTTTAAATTTTTTTGTTACATTTTTTTATATCGATTTTATAAACTAAAACCATAACCTCAAATTATTTTGATAATTTTGACAGCGATTTCTTTTTTTCACACAGCTACTCGATATAAAAACGCAAATTCCAAGTGAAAATTTTCGAGCCGTAATTATTTTATTGAATAGCACACGAGACGTTATGAAAATTACAGTTCAACGCAAATTGCACCTGCGAGAACACAAAATCACACACATTAACGATCTAGATGAGGAAACGATCTATTCAACATTAATACAGCAAGTTTTAAAAGATAAATTATTTATTTCAACGTAAAATATAACCTATAAATTATAAATAATAACAACATTGTTTCTTGTTTTTTTTTTCAATAAATCACACATTCCGGAGTCGAGCACACTAAATAATTATCACTTTTAACGTCATATTTTTTTAACCATTTTAATATTCCAGGTGAATTATTTTTATACCATTCGAGCTCAACGGCAGTTTTGTTCACGGTGTCCCACAAGTATTCCGTATTTGCATTACTTGCATTTTTTATGTTAATTTCGATCACATTCGTAAACTGCAAATAAAAGAATAAAAATTATTATAAAATATTGACTGAAATTTGTAGAAATAGATATAACGGTATACGCTTTTTGGTTCATTTTTTTAATGATAAGTGATGTACACATAATTTCAAAACATTAAAATTAGTTTTTAGAAAAGGAAAATAGATATTTATATGTAAGTTACAACATTTTGAGATTAAGTAAGACGATTTACTTACAAACAGAAAAAGCGTTTGATAAATACTTTAATTTTTACTTGTTTAAATACCCATATATTTAACAGCATAATTTTTAATAAGATATTTTTAGGCCGATATTAGACTGAAAGGAAATCTGTATTTGTAAGTTGAATAATAATAGGTAAATACGAAAAAGATTGGATAATTACTCCAATGATTCTATAATCAAATTAATACCCAATAAATCAATAATAAAAGCGTTTCACGAATTAATAAATAATCATTAAATTGCTATTATACGAGTGAAAAATGCATGTTATGAGTAGAATAACCCCATAAACACCCAATAATTCAATAATTCAATACGTATGTTCAATATTTAACAGCAAAATGTGAATAAAGTTGTTCTATCAGTAGTGAACCATTGACCAATGAATATCCAATAATTAACCTCATAATATGAACAAAAATATTTTATTAGTGAATCACCCAATAAAAATTCAAATACCGCTTCATTAATGAATGAATTACCCAGTAATTGTCCAAAAATTCAAAATCGATCTTAAATTATGAAAAAGTGCAGTTTACAAGTGAACCAATAATCCAATAAATTTAAAATATCAATAAAGGTATTTGATCAGTAAACCAATATCCCTATAAATATCTAAATTAATATCCATTGAAAATCCATCAATGCAATAAATAGCTATATTATCTGAAAAATGCGTTTTGGCTGTAGATCATTAAATCAATTTATATCCAATAACCCAATAACCCTATAAATCTCCCATAAATCACTATCCTAATGAATAGTTATTAAACGGAGAAAATATAGCTTGACAGATGAATTACTAATAATTATATTACAATATTTATCCAACAAACCAGTAAATATACAATAACCTATGAATAAATAGCCATTGATTCAAATTTAATTAATCGCTTATTGTATTACTACTTTATATCCTGCATTATTTGCATTTAACAAATTTTTAATAGTACGTTTTAATTAGGACTATCATTACCTTCTCTACAAGCTCGTCCGTTGATAAAACTTCCGATATACTGCTGATAACGTATAGGAACAAACTGTCATCAGCGAAGCTAAAAAAAACATAACCATAGATCTAAATCATGATACGAATGTAATAATTATTTTTTTTTATTTCTTACTATTCCATAAATTTATTGAAATTATCTCCAATAAATGATAATGTTGTCTCCAGTCCAATTTGACTAGATTCAATAACATTTTTCATTAATTCTTTAATATCCTGTTTCCTGATCCCGTCGTCAACTGTCATAATGCTATGCAATAATCTAAAAATACCACTATCGTTATATAACGTCGAACACTCGATATTAAATTTTTTAAACGCACCTTTCCAAATTTTCTCGATTTACCGAGCATCCAAAACCAGACAAAATCAGTAATTTTTCAATGGCTGTGTTCGATTCCTCGTATTTCTTCCACAAAAAATTCCAGCGCTCGTTCGAGCCATATTTAACAGCGACGCAGTAAAGAAAACTTTTTTGGTCTGGTGAGATTGTGTAACTGACCAATTAAGTAATTGTAAGATAATTAGAATTTTCTTTAAACAATTAATTTATTTATTAATTATACAAATGATAGGAAAAATAATTACCTGTGATTGCTTTCTAGTTTTTTAAATTCATCCAAAGATTTTTCAACACACTCTTTGTGTTCGAAATGACACAGCCATTTTAAGATGAATTCCCTGAATATAATGTCCAGATGATTGTCTTTGGGATTATGATTAAAACCAAGTCTTTGATAATGTGGATCCAATAAAGTCAATACATAATTCTGAAGAAGAATATTTTATATGTTATTCTATTTGGAATGCATCATTTATATTAATTACCGGAAACATATTAGATCTACTTTTACCAATCCATAATTTATAATCAAATGATTAATTTAAAAATTTTAAAAGATTACAGCGAAAGTTTAAAACTTGTAGTCAAAGATAGAGGGACTATTCTTTTTTAATAGAAATGATGTATCAGTTAAGATAAGTGAATGTCACTAACTTCGAACAAATTCGGATACATTACTAAAATTGGTGCAAAATTATTAATTGATACAATGAATCAGCGGGTTTTATGATCAGAATGAAAGATTAAAATGCAACCCACAATGAATTACTGAAATGAATATCCACAATGAATAATTAAAACAAGTGACCAGAATGAATAACCAGGTTGATTGATCATAATGAATGGCCCGAATGAGTGAACAAAATAACTGATCAGAATAAATGACCAGAATAACTGACTAGTATGAAAACATCAATGAAAAATCAGAATAAATAACCAGATTAAATAATTAGAATAAACTATAATAACTCAGTAATGCTTACCCCAAATAATTCATAAATCTCATTGTGACCTGTGAATCGTTTTTTCAAATAAGAAAATCCTGAGAATGCCGCTCTCCAAGGAATATAATTGGTTTCATTAAGTAGATACTCGGTCGCTGACAAAACGTTACTGTAATCGACTAACCCAGCTCTTCCTAAATTGAATAGATCATCTATCAACGATGCACGATTTAATTCGTGAATGATTTCGCGATCATTTGATTTAAGTACATTTATTATACGAACCCACATCATTTTATCATAATTAACTCTATAGAAACCTAAAATAAAAATATGTCGACTATTGATTCTCGATTTTTTTAAAAGCAATCAGTAATATGTATTTATAAACAAAACTCTTAATCATTAAATTAATAAAATAACTTTTTATTAATGATTAGAAAAATATTCAAATACAACTCACCAGTTTGTTGTAAATTAAAAATGACCCAATCAGTGCTAGCATTAGTTATCGTAATAGTAGTTTCATTGCTAGACAACCAGAAAACTTTTCTAGTGTCATCAAACTTAGGATCGCTGCTGGTGGCCCAACTCAAAGGAATCCACCATAATGAATCATCAGTTGTATTTTTGGGTGAATTCAAGAAAAATCTTTGCTGGGTCAATCTAACTGTATCCCCGTTAAATTCTACATTGACAACTGGATATCCAGAGAGCAGAGTCCAACTGTCCATAAAGTTCGAAACTGTGGTGTTAAATTCATAATTAGAAGATTTAATTTCTTCTTCGATGGCGTTAAACAGCAATTTCGATGTTCCGGTAGAATATTGACTGCATGTAGATAATGAACCGTTAAACAAAGTGATCTTATTTGATTTGGAGATGTAGATACGAAAATACAAACTTTTGGTTGAGGTATCGTCTCAAAGCACCATAGAACATATCGGAGCCCAGTAATTTTTCGATCATCCTAACTAAAGCTGCGCCTTTGCTGTAAGTTATCGAGTCGAATATGCTCATTATTTCACTAGGACTATAAACTTTTGATACAACCGCGTGTGTGCTTTCTAACGAATCAACGACAAGTGCAAGATGCATCTCGTTGACAACGTATTGGGACCCCAAATTCCAAGATGACAATTCCTAAATTGGGCAACAATTTTATAATATACGAGATATATATAATCTATATTACTCACATCATCGTAAGCGTGGTTCTCAAAATATTCAGCAAATCCTTCGTTGAGCCACAATTGGTCCCACCACAAAGGTGACACGAGATTACCAAACCACTGATGTGCAATTTCATGAGTTATGAGATTGCGAATGTACTTCTTCAAAGATACCGGTGTCAAATTTTCGTCGTACAGCATATACAATTCGGAGTAAATAAGAAGGCCCCAATTTTCCATAGCTACGCTCGGAAAATCTGGTACAGCGATCATCTCTAATTTTGGTACAGGGTAAGGTATCGAAAACCTATTTTCAAATATTTCAGTGCTCTCTTGCATCACAGACAGGGAATAAGGTAATTGATAAGCAAGTTCGGAACTGGCCCAAACTTTGTATTCTCGTTTTGTATTGTTGACTGATAGGCTTTGGAAATCGGTGACTGCTAAAGCAAGGAGGTAAGTTGACATTAGTGGCGTGTCTTCGAATTCGTAGATGTTGCTGTAATATTAAAGTTAGTATGTGAATATCCTGAAACTGGGGAAAAAAGTAGGAAAATAATTATAGACGAACTCTTGGAGAAATCTGACATTTAAACTATATACCAAAATTTTGTTTTGTTTTTTATAGTCTAATACCAAACATTATCCAAGTCTTGGAAATTTTCAATTTAAGAAAAACTACACCCAAGTTAAATTCAAGAGAACAAATCAAAAGTCTGACAAGGTCTTTAATCCCAAACTTGTGCAAAAATTCAGATAAACTTATTTTCCTAGATTCTTCAAAGAGTAGTACCAAATTTTGAGTAAGAAGGATTTAAAAGATTTATTCAACATATAATAAATAAATTTCTTTTTTTATAGCAAAAGTATATGGAAAAAATTTTGGAATGGTATTACTCTCGTCAAATATTGAACTTCCCTACAGAAACTGGTAATGACGCATATAATTAGGACCATTCGCACATTTCAAAAGTTCTAGACAACGTTGGACAGTTTTTAAAATTATTACGCAGATTTAGGCATTTAAGACTTTTTTTATATAGCAAATATATACATGTAGAAGAATTGGTTAAAATACCTCAACGTAAGATAAAGTTTCGCAAACTTAAAAAAAAAAACTTAAACTTGTTACAAAATTTTACTGCGGAATGATAATAAATATTGGTCTATGCTGATAAACGTTGATAATGATCCGAATTTTATACTCTACGAAGCATTTGACAACATTTATTTTTTTCACTCGTGCCTATAATTCGATAATTCAAAAAACTATCTTCAGATCAAATAAGTCAGAACTGTAAGCAATCAAAAATCTCTTTCTTTCGAATTCGTATTTTAACTGTGAAAGTTCAAAAATATTTGAACTATAATGTCGGCGAGTAACATCATCAAGATTCGAGTGTGACAAAATAACTGGAAATTCAGGATTTTGAAACGAAAACTTTAAATAAATCTTTGATTTACAAAAATTTTTAAAGATATGCTCCTTAACCAATGAAATACTTACTCATTGCTGATTGATTTTAATTTTGTATTGCTGATAGCCGTGTAATTATCCGGCACCTTGACGCTCACGTAGAAAACAGCTTTTAACGCCGGTTCATCAAAACAAGGAAACACTCGTCGAGCACCCGTAGGTTCCATTTGAGTAGCAACGATCCACCTTACAAACAAAATAAACATCATCACACATTGCTATTTTTATGACTCAATAAATATCAAAACAAGAATTATTTAACTTTAAATAACAAATACCATACCTCGTAACATTATCCACTTTATACCAATTCCTAAAAAATCCATAACTATCAGTACTCAATTTCCCTGTGTAATCCACATCGATTCTGATCCTCGTACCAGCACCGATGCCCGTCTTCAAAGTAACATTCAAAAACTGATAGTTCTTCACCTCCGTGCTATTGTATACATCAACATTCGTAACTACATCGTCAATTTTTGAAACGGTGATCTTACGTATCTCCAACTCGTCGATATGAATCACAATATTTTTAGTATCTCTTCTGACATCAGCAACAATGCTGACTTTACCGTCAAATGTGAAATTATCCAACTGGATAAACGGAACCAGATGGATGTAATAATCCTTAGGTATTACGTCATCCGGCAAACGATATTCATTCGTATTGTTTTCGATGAGATTGGTGTCACACGATCTCATAAATTTCATCACCATCAACGTGACCACTACAATTTCTTTCCAAGTAGTGAACATCCTGGAAAGATACAAATACACTTGTACTACAACCATTTTTGTCTTTTTTTCTTTTTTTTAACTCAAACGACTGAAATGTAGTGAAGAAGAAAGTTTGGTATGCAGTGTTTCTTGTTCCTTCCTTTTTTTATCTTTACAAAATGTCTTGTCGACTAATACATCTTGTAAAAGGAAAACAAAACTTATCATCAGATAAGTCTTCTTATCTTGGACGTAAAATTTAAGACTGTGTGCGAGGCGAGTGTCGACCGGTAGTATGCAAATGGTAATCATCATTACCGTTTCCAATGCGCAAGCGAATGGACAACGACCTTAATTGATCGTCAGTAGGAGTATGCAATTGATTCATAAGGTTAGGCGCAATTGTTTATTTTATCGATCAAGGTCAAAAATTACACTTTTTTTCAAGAGTGGAACAACCTCAACATTAATAATTTTATCGCTTTGAAATTGATCTATGTCAAATTTTGATATTCTTATCATTATGAAATTACTGTTACGGCGAAATTAATTTTTTTTTGTTAAGTTTGATATTTTCATCGTTTCAAAATTATCGTGAGACAAAAAAAATAATTTTTCTTCATAATTTTAGCAAAGTCTATTTCTTACATTTCTATTTTTATACTTTGGTTCCGTCGAAAATTACCGAGATAAAAAAATTTTTTTCTTTAGAAACGATTATGGTTAAGTTTTCTATTTCTAGCCTATAACATGACCGAGACTAAAACAAATTTTGCTGATAACCGGATCTAGGTATGTATTTTCATCCTTCCAAAATTACCGAGACATCAAAGAATAATTTTTCTTCAACATAAAAAGTATATCTTCATAATCAGATCAATTTTCATTTATTACATTTATATCGTACAAAAATTATGGTCACATAAAACAATAAGTTCTCGTTCATTAAAAAAAATGTTTTTTGTCAACCGGATTAAAATACCATTTTTACATTTCTTTCGTAGAAAAATTAACGTAACATAAAAAAGAAATTTTCTTCACGATCTATTAAAATAAATTTTTAACTAACTGTCCAAAATTACCGTAATATCAAAAAATAAATTATTGTTTACAACCGGATCAAGGTCAATGTTCTATTTCTATTCTTTCAAAATTACCAAGACATCATATAATAATTTCTTTTACAAAAAATATTATTTACAAACAGATAAAGGTTATTTTATTACATCTCGAATCCTATAATAGTTACCGTGAATACCAAAAAATAATTTTCTTTTCAGCAAAAAAAAATTAAATGTCAATTTACCTAAGAATTATCAAAGTATTATTTCCTATATCTATCCTTTCAAAATTCCCGCAATACCGAATAAAATTTCCCATCGCAAAAAAAATATTTCTATACAAATTAAGATCCATATACTTAAATTTCTACATCCTTCCAATATTTCCGTAATACCGAAAAATTTTTGTTCACGATTAAATTAACGTCAAATTTTCACATTTATATCATTACCTTCTATATCTTCCAAAAATCACCGCGGCAGCTAAAAATAATTTTTCACTCACAGCTACTCACTCACTCTTAAATAAAAAAGAAAAAAAATGTTGTTCTTAAATGATAAACGACCGTGAGTGAAAGAACAACAAAAATGCGTGAATAACTAATATTTGTCTTTGGAACGCGCGATCGATCCACCCACAGTGAAAAATTTTTCCTTTTATTATTTTACATTTTGCAGTAATTTTTCAACTCGATCCGTATTAATCCTAATCGCCAAATAAATAAAGATTAATTGTAATGCATCCCAGACGGGACTACGTTAGTTGTTTAATACAATATATATCGATGACGATGAATTTGTCACGTGGCTTTTTATAATGCAATTATTTCAATTTTTCTCATTTCGTATATACCTGAACTTTCCTCCTGTCCGGGTCGAATGACACTGTATTGTGTGTGAAAAAATGTAGAAATTTCTTTTTTTTCCGAGTGTTTCGGCGTCGTTTAATTAAATGTATCGGTGATAAGAGTCTACGTGACGGATGTTTTTTGCTTCATCTTAATTACAACTATAAATACTTGAGATTTTTTTTCGATAATGCAGGATATGTTTGTGGCCGTTTTTTATCGTTAATTAGCCGTTTATTTTTTTATCGACTAGCTTGTAATTAACGCGAGTGTGAAGTAATGTGGTTTTTGAGTTTAGAAAAAATAAATTAATAGTATTTTAAAATTCAGAAGGATGTAATTGTTTTGGGATTTTCATTAGTGATTTACTTTTATCAAAGAAATGTTGAATTAAAAATTTAAAAAGCATAATATGTATTATGAAAGTTTAATGCGCACGTAAAGAGCTAGTAAAGTTATTTTGAAGAAAAAATTATTTGTAATTGCAGGCATATACCTTTAGGATCCAATAAATTATGCTTCAAATATAAAATAGAGATTTTTTAAGAAAAATGAACTTTTTAACAAAAATTAAGTAAACTATCGATATCTGTACGTCCATAAGTCGATAAACGTAAACGAAAATTAAAAATTTCACAAAAATAGTTGATATTCTATAGAAGAAGCTACTATAAAAATCATTGTTAAAAGATAATAAATAAACAAAATCTTGTCAGCTAAAAAATGGCCAATTTAAAAATGGAAAAAAGGCTTAAAAAGAGACAATTATCTTTAAAACTAAACAAACTACAGAAAAACTATTATTTAATAAAAAATTAAAAAAACAATACTTTATAAAATTCTTAAAGAAATAATTTTTAAAATTTCTTAAGTTTAATATTCGCAGAGAAACCTACATTTTAAGAAAAACACTTATAAATTTACTAAATCAAAATTTACACAATTCTATGTTCATCGCTTCAAAAACTATGATCCAACATCAAGCAATAAATTCCAAAAAAATTAATAAATGATACTTAAAAATGATGTTAAATAAACTAAGCAATCTCAATCAACTCATTGAGAAAAAAATAAATAAATAACCCATTGTTGGTAAGGCAAAAAAAAAATAAAAAAATGTAGTCACGAAATAATATAAAATAATAATAATAATAAACGTTGGAAAAAATATAAATAAATACATTTTTCTTTAACTTTATTCCACAATTCATCTTGTTGTCTAAACACAGATAGTTCGACAAGTAAAAAAATTGTAATAACCTTAAAACTTGATCCGTATAACGCTAATCATCGTATATTAATAAAGATTACGCTAAACCAGATGCATATAATCCAATCGAGGAGAAAAAATACCGTAGAAAAAAAAGACAAATCGAGCCATTAATTTTAAAAATAGTATTTATTGATGATGATACATTAATTTTCATTTCGGATAATTCGTTTCCAGCCATCTCAATATTTTTGGTGAATATTTCTTGTACCAGTTCAAATTGTCGACCGCACCTTCGTAATATTTGTACAACGAGTCGGATATGTTTGACAAATGTTGAGAGTTATTTTTTAAAAAATTATGATACTAAAAAATTGGAAAAGAAGAATTATAAAAGAATTTTGTAAGTACCTGACTATTTAGTGAAATTCTAACCTGTTCGACGAGTTTCTCCGTTGTTAAATGTAAAGTTAGGGTTCCGAAAATATTTTCGATCGTTTTGTCGCCTATGCTGTAATAATTAAATAAATTATGAATATAAATAATTTTTATAGATAAATAAATTAATTAAATTATTAGAAAAATTATATTGGTAAAAATTAATATTTTTAAAATTATACTTTTATATAAATTAATTATAATTAATCAACGTAAAATTTAAAAAATAGTTAATCACATTAATGTAACTAATGAATATAATTAATTTTTATGTTCATTTATGAATTTATATATTTCTATTACTTACTATTTTTTAATATTAGCCAAATTGTCGTTAATAAATTTTAATGCAGTTTGTATGCCTAATTGACTAGACCTCACTACATAACTGAAAACTTTTAATACATCTTGCTTTCTTATTGCGTGGTCCTGCGTAACGGCGTTGGACAATAACCTAAACATTTATCAATCATTTATAAAATAAAATTAAAAATATTAAAAATAAAACATTAATTAAAAGCAATTAAATCTACTGAAAGCACCTATCACTTATAATTAGTTAAAATAATAAAAATTGTAATTATTATAAAAATTATATGATTTATATTATTATAATGAATGTTATAGTCAAATAAATTAAGTACATAAATAGTCAGTTATAGTACGTTAACCGTTAATTAAAATAATAATTAATCGAAATCTTTTTTTTCATTTGCCTTTGTAAATTCGATTCATTCTTCGAACAGGAGAGGCCAGACAAGATAATTAATTTTTCAAATGAAAAATCAGTTTCTTCGAATTTTTCCCACAAATAATTCCAGTCGTCGTTCGTTCCATTTTTAATTGCTGAACAGTAGATGAATGACTGTTGATTCGGTGGTACGACGGGATAACCTCTAAATAATTAAATAAATTGTATATGTTAAAAGTACGTGAGTAGAGTAATTCTTAATAAATTATTATCAAGATTGGATTAAAAATTACTGAGATAGCAGAAATATTATCTAGAAATATTATATATTGTCACCGTAATTTTTATTCGAAATTCTTTGAATACTTATATGTGTACCTTTTTTCTTTATGCTGTTTAAAAATTTCCAAAGATTTTTCGATGCATTCCTCGTGGTTAAAGTCACATAACCAGGTTAACGTCATTTGTCTTAAAATAACGTCGAAATCCTTTTCTCCGGGTTTCTCGTTGAAACCTAACCTTCTATAATTTGGTTCGAGTATAGACAGTATGTAGACCTGTTTAAAAGAAATTTAATAATTAACTATATGTAAATTTAAAAAATTTTGGTACCAAAATATACTATAGCGAAAATTGAAAATTTTGAGGTTAGATAGAATGAAACTAGGGTCACCTCAGTGTTTTAACATTTTATTTAAGGAGGTGGTATACTCAGTGGGTTACCTACAGAGCAAAAAAAGATAATTATTACAAGTTTTTAAATAAAAGTAATAATTATCTTTTTTTACTATGTCGGTAACCTACCGGGTATACCACCAATGTTACAGAAAAATAATTTTTTTTAGTCTTAATTGATTGTTAAGGGTAGAGTATGGTTAGGAAAATATTTTTGTAATTTTTAAAAAATATTATGTGAAATGTCATCTTTATTAAATATATTATAAAAAATATTCTTTACTGATGATTACTAACACCCAAATCACGTAAAATATTAAAATATTTAACAAAATAGGTCTAAAACAGTTGCAAATTCAAAAAACTCCTTGCAGGGTAAAAGTTATCAAAGGACTCCGGTAAAAAAATTTCAAACTTATACATATAAGAGCTACAATTTTACACAGCGAATAAGGTTTATCTATAAAAGTGCAATTTCTGGCTCGATAAACCTAATTTATTTATATAATTGCCTAAAAAATATCAGATTTTTCATTAAAAAAAGTAGTAACAAAAATTTCACATTTAATTTTAAACAAAAAAGGCTGTGTAACTTTGTAATTCATACATACCTCAATATGTGTGCAAAATTTCAGGTGGCTACGACAAAAATTGTCCTGCAAGGAATGTTTTAAAGGTATAAAAAATAGTTTTTGAATTATTTAGCTTTAATGTTTAAGATACATGACTTATTGCATTAACTGAAGATTATTTAATGCTGAAATTATGTAAGCACATAAGCTTTATAATATTAAACGTTATTTACGCATATTCTACGTAACATTTAGAACTTGTTTCTAAAATAAAAAATAAATTGATTTTTTTTAAATTTTAGACCATACTTTACCCTTAAAAGGTTAGGTGTAACAATTTATTTATTGACAATTATAGGATAAATGGTCAGTATCAAAAACATTTAATTAATTTGTTTAATAACTGTACGTTAAAAAACTGTTATAAGTTTGTTATATATACCCCTACTGAAAATTATTACTGTGAAGTTATATAAAGATATTGGAAATTATTGGCTATTTACAGGCAAAGTTCTGATCAAAAATATTCTATAAAAACATAGTTACAAGTTTGTACTACTGTTGCATCTTGACATTGTATAGATTAGGTTAGATAAAACCATTTATTAAACAGAAAATTGGAATTAATTGGCTAGTTTATCGCCAAAAATTGTTTTTTTATATATACTTGGATAAATATTAATTAACAAAACACAATTATGTTGTTATAACAAGACATTGTTAAGTTAGGTTAGCTGAAACGAGTTATTATTGGGCATAAACACTGGGTTTATTTCATAAATACTTTAATAATTATGAACTGGAACCTATTTACTGGAAATTCAACATTGTGGTATGTAATTATCATTATTGGTTCAATAGACAATTATTTAAACAATTATTATCATTATTGATTAAGATCATAATTGATAAAAATTATTACCATTATTGATTAAAAATTATCTTTTGGTCAAAAAATGGTCAACAATTATCATTTTGTACGAGAGCATTTTGAGGTTAAGAAAAACCATTCATATTCGTTAATAGAATAAATAACCAGTATCTTATTTAAAACGTTTGAAAAATCGTATTTGATCTAATATTGTGTTAAAAAACAATAACTTTAATAAAATATTCGTTTACCTTTAAAGCAGTGTAAATTTTCGGATTACCCAAAAATTCTCGTTTTAAATATGAAAACCCAGTCAACGCAGCGTTCCACGGTACATAATAAGTTTCTTGTACCAAATACTGAGTCATCGACATCAGCAAATTATAATCGACTAAACCAACTCTCGCCAAATTGAAGAGATCATCGATCAACGATGCACGATTTATTTCGTGAATGATTTCGTAATCGTTGGATTTTAAACATTTTATTATTCGATCCCACATTTTTTTGTCATAATTAACCCTGTAGAAACCTAAAATATTGTAATAATCATTTGAATGTGATGTTCTGGCGGTTTTCTTAAAGATTAATATTAAGGTTACCTATTTGTTGAACGTTAATGATAACCCAATCTTTACTAGCATTTTTTAAGGTTATGGTTTTAGGTTTGGTCAACCAAATAATTGTTCTCGTGTCGTTGAAATTTGGTTTTGTTTCGGTAGCCCAGTTGATGGGAACAATCCAAGTTGCATTGTCGTCAGCTCGTTTTTTTTGTTTCTAGGGAGAATCTTTTTTGTTTTAAGGTTAAGTTGTCACCGGATGACCGTACGTCGATAACTGGATAACCCGATTGTAAAGTCCAAGTGTTCATGAATTCCGAAACGGTGACGTTTAGTTTGTAATTGTTCGATTGGATTTCGTCCTCGATCGCCGTGAATAAGAGTTCTGGTGTACCGACCGAGTATGCGCTGAAATGAATGATGAAGGTATTCTTTCTTTATTGCAATTACTTATATAGTTTTTACCGAGACTAGCCCACTGAGCACACCTTGGAGTGTCATTAAAAACTAAAAATGTATTTCTACAGAAAAATGGACATTATTCGGTCGGTAACAATAAGGTATACAATTTCGTTACGAAAATATAATGCCGAAATCTTCCTTTACCAATCTAATAATTATTAAATTATGGATTTAAAAATCTGCATACAATACTTTGGAAACGTTATGTAGAGAAATACTTGCTCGAGAAAATGTTTAATTAATTTTTAGGCACAATCGTTACACGGAAGTGCTTTATATTTTCATCACCGCAAAATATGTGATACGTCAAACAAGTATATATTTTGAGATAAAAAACAATAACTTTAATAAAATATTCGTTTACCTTTAAAGCAGTGTAAATTTTCGGATTACCCAAAAATTCTCGTTTTAAATATGAAAACCCAGTCAACGCAGCGTTCCACGGTACATAATAAGTTTCTTGTACCAAATACTGAGTCATCGACATCAGCAAATTATAATCGACTAAACCAACTCTCGCCAAATTGAAGAGATCATCGATCAACGATGCACGATTTATTTTCGTGAATGATTTCGTAATCGTTGGATTTTAAACATTTTATTATTCGATCCCACATTTTTTTGTCATAATTAACCCTGTAGAAACCTAAAATATTGTAATAATCATTTGAATGTGATGTTCTGGCGGTTTTCTTAAGATTAATATTAAGGTTACCTATTTGTTGAACGTTAATGATAACCCAATCTTACTAGCATTTTTTAAGGTTATGGTTTTAGGTTTGGTCAACCAAATAATTGTTCTCGTGTCGTTGAAATTTGGTTTTGTTTCGGTAGCCCAGTTGATGGGAACAATCCAAGTTGCATTGTCGTCAGCTCGTTTTTTTGTTTCTAGGGAGAATCTTTTTTGTTTTAAGGTTAAGTTGTCACCGGATGACCGTACGTCGATAACTGGATAACCCGATTGTAAAGTCCAAGTGTTCATGAATTCCGAAACGGTGACGTTTAGTTTGTAATTGTTCGATTGGATTTCGTCCTCGATCGCCGTGAATAAGAGTTCTGGTGTACCGACCGAGTATGCGCTGAAATGAATGATGAAGGTATTCTTTCTTTATTGCAATTACTTATATAGTTTTTACCGAGACTAGCCCACTGAGCACACCTTGGAGTGTCATTAAAAACTAAAAATGTATTTCTACAGAAAAATGGACATTATTCGGTCGGTAACAATAAGGTATACAATTTCGTTACGAAAATATAATGCCGAAATCTTCCTTTACCAATCTAATAATTATTAAATTATGGATTTAAAAATCTGCATACAATACTTTGGAAACGTTATGTAGAGAAATACTTGCTCGAGAAAATGTTTAATTAATTTTTAGGCACAATCGTTACACGGAAGTGCTTTATATTTTCATCACCGCAAAATATGTGATACGTCAAACAAGTATATATTTTGAGATAAAAAAAGAATTTATGTAACTTAGAACTCATTCAAACCTCTTCCTAAAATGTATGTATGGATGTGCGCATGTATGAAATCCTGTGACCAAAATAACTCTACTAATTTTTAATCGATTGAACTGAAATTTACAGGGTGTATTTGTTATAATTATAGAAGTCTGTGGTCCTATTTTCAGCTGTATCGCTCATAAATTGTTGAAGATATGGAGCTTTTTACAATTACGTAAATTTGGTTTATGCAGAATTTATCTCCAAAAACACTATTCTTACGTACATAATGAATTTAGACAAAATGTGCGTCTCGAAAAATCAAGTCAATCGAAAAATTCAGTCTACTGAATTGGCTAAGATGTATTTTTACAGTAACTTTAAATATTACTGTCGTTTATTTTTTGAAACATTTAACGATCGTGCCCTCTAGTTTTTATTATTATTTTAACGTCGCTCTGTTTATGCTTCCAAATCGGTGCTAATCTCCAGCGACGTAGGTCATACGATGTCTTGGTGAAGAAAGCACTTGTTGAAAATACATTCCCCAGTGGTGCTTGTATCTATCGGCCGGGACCGGGAATCGAACCTGGGACCTCCAGATTACGAGCCCAACGCCCTAACCGACCGAGCCATTTTTAATTAATTTATTATATTTAATTAATTATAAATATTCAGTAATGATAGAGCGAAAATTAGTTATCGACTTTGCACTTTCGCATTTAGTTCTTAGCATTTTTAATTTTTTCAACCCAGATTTATTGAGTACTCTTTTTTATTGATCAACTGAAAAAATTAAGAGCAATTGATAAATTTTAAAATACAGTGCAGCTTGGTAACTGTAGATTTTGATTGTTATTCAGAGATCAAGTTAAGTTAATTGTTACGAACTGTATAGGAAAACACATGAAAAGTCAAATGTAGATGTACATAAATGTAATGATCAGCCTAAATCTTAAGGGGATGCCGTATTACCGACAGTACAATTTTTTCAATTTTTTGTTTCATTAGATGAATACGTGAAATTTCCAAATTTCGCTAACGTACCAACAATCTATATATTACAGAATGTATTATAGAATGTAGATATCTTTATAAAATTGCGATTAAACCAAAATTGACTGCATAAAACGAAAAATCGATGATATCGGTACATTGATATAAGGATATAAGACTACGGCATCCCCTTAAATGTATATTCGAGATATCCAAAAAACACAGTCTTAGAATAATACAAAATTTTTTTATATTTTGGTGGCCTTTGCGATATTGGTAAAAAAATTAAATAAATACCTTTTTTAAAGTTAACCTAACAAAATCCATTTTTTTAACATCTTAACCCAAAAAAAGAATTATATACAAACTTTGCTTTGAGGTATCGACGTAGAGCTCCAAAAAACAATTCCTGACCCAACAACTTTTCCAACATTCTAATCAAACTTGCACCTTTCTTATAGGTTATGGAATCGAACGTAGATTCAATTTCATTGTTGTTGTAAACTTTATTAGTTAACGGATGCGATTTTGCCAAGGCATCCGAATTAAGCGATCGGTGTATCGAATTCACAACGAATTCAGTTTCCAATTTCCAATCGTCGATTGCCTGAACCAGAAATAAATATCATCAAAAAATCCATCAATCCAATAATAAAAAGGATGTAAAAACCTTTTCATGCGCGTGATACTCAAAGTACGCAGCGAAAGCTTCGTTCAACCACGTGTAGTCCCACCATTTCGGCGACACCAAATTACCTATCCATTGGTGAGTGATTTCGTGAGTAACAACGCAATGGACGCGCCTCTTTGTAGTGATGGGCGTGAATTTTTCATCGTAGAGCATGGTAGCTTCTCGATACAAAAGTAATCCCCAATTTTCCATGGCACCTGCGCTGAAATCTGGCATGGCTACCATATCCAATTTTGGTAGAGAATATGGTATTGAAAATTTTTTCTCGAAATAATCGATCATTTTTGGCATCAGAGACAGTCCGTAAGTCAATTGGTTAGTTAGTTTTGGATTTGACCATGCAGCGAATGTAAGATTAGATTTCTTTGTTGACAATGATTTGAAATTGCTTACCACTATTGCTAAGAGGTATGTTGACATTGGAGGGGTTTTCTCGAATTCGTAAATGTTTCTGTGAAAATTGTGTTTAGTGTGTAGATAAATTTGGAATTTTCTTATTGTTTTGGACGGGTGGACTTACTTTTGTTTAATTGTTTTTACGTCGCTCTGTTTATGCTTCCAAATCGGTGCTAATCTCCAGCGACGTAGGTCATACGATGTCTTGGTGAAGAAAGCACTTGTTGAAAATACATTCCCCAGTGGTGCTTGTATCTATCGGCCGGGACCGGGAATCGAACCTGGGACCTCCAGATTACGAGCCCAACGCCCTAACCGACCGAGCCATTTTTAATTAATTTATTATATTTAATTAATTATAAATATTCAGTAATGATAGAGCGAAAATTAGTTATCGACTTTGCACTTTCGCATTTAGTTCTTAGGCATTTTTAATTTTTTCAACCCAGATTTATTGAGTACTCTTTTTTATTGATCAACTGAAAAAATTAAGAGCAATTGATAAATTTAAAATACAGTGCAGCTTGGTAACTGTAGATTTTGATTGTTATTCAGAGATCAAGTTAAGTTAATTGTTACGAACTGTATAGGAAAACACATGAAAAGTCAAATGTAGATGTACATAAATGTAATGATCAGCCTAAATCTTAAGGGGATGCCGTATTACCGACAGTACAATTTTTTCAATTTTTGTTTCATTAGATGAATACGTGAAATTTCCAAATTTCGCTAACGTACCAACAATCTATATATTACAGAATGTATTATAGAATGTAGATATCTTTATAAATTGCGATTAAACCAAATTGACTGCATAAAACGAAAAATCGATGATATCGGTACATTGATATAAGGATATAAGACTACGGCATCCCCTTAAATGTATATTCGAGATATCCAAAAAACACAGTCTTAGAATAATACAAAATTTTTTTATATTTTGGTGGCCTTTGCGATATTGGTAAAAAAATTAAATAAATACCTTTTTTAAAGTTAACCTAACAAATCCATTTTTTTAACATCTTAACCCAAAAAAAGAATTATATACAAACTTTGCTTTGAGGTATCGACGTAGAGCTCCAAAAAACAATTCCTGACCCAACAACTTTTCCAACATTCTAATCAAACTTGCACCTTTCTTATAGGTTATGGAATCGAACGTAGATTCAATTTCATTGTTGTTGTAAACTTTATTAGTTAACGGATGCGATTTTGCCAAGGCATCCGAATTAAGCGATCGGTGTATCGAATTCACAACGAATTCAGTTTCCAATTTCCAATCGTCGATTGCCTGAACCAGAAATAAATATCATCAAAAAATCCATCAATCCAATAATAAAAAGGATGTAAAAACCTTTTCATGCGCGTGATACTCAAAGTACGCAGCGAAAGCTTCGTTCAACCACGTGTAGTCCCACCATTTCGGCGACACCAAATTACCTATCCATTGGTGAGTGATTTCGTGAGTAACAACGCAATGGACGCGCCTCTTTGTAGTGATGGGCGTGAATTTTTCATCGTAGAGCATGGTAGCTTCTCGATACAAAAGTAATCCCCAATTTTCCATGGCACCTGCGCTGAAATCTGGCATGGCTACCATATCCAATTTTGGTAGAGAATATGGTATTGAAAATTTTTTCTCGAAATAATCGATCATTTTTGGCATCAGAGACAGTCCGTAAGTCAATTGGTTAGTTAGTTTTGGATTTGACCATGCAGCGAATGTAAGATTAGATTTCTTTGTTGACAATGATTTGAAATTGCTTACCACTATTGCTAAGAGGTATGTTGACATTGGAGGGGTTTTCTCGAATTCGTAAATGTTTCTGTGAAAATTGTGTTTAGTGTGTAGATAAATTTGGAATTTTCTTATTGTTTTGGACGGGTGGACTTACTTTTGTTTAATTGTTTTTACCGGCATGTTGCTCAATACGGTGTAGTTGTCCGGTGCGGTGACGGTCACGTGAAATACGGCTTTTAACGCTGGTTCGTCGAAGCATGGAAGGAGCATTCGTGCACCTGTTGGTTCTAACTGCGTTCCGACCAGCCATCTTAATGAAAGTGAAGTAAATAAGTAATTATTTGAGAGTGCACGGTTTTTATAACTTGCAGAATTACCGACTTTATGTTACCGATACAATATTATCGACACAAAGTTACCGTTGGAAAATTTAATTTGATTAAATTACCGATGAAAAATATCGACGACTAAGTTATCGATGGAAAATATCGTCATAAAATTATTAATTAAAGACTTTTATTGCCGACTCAATATTAATAATATATTTGCCAACACAAAATTGTACGCGCATACTTAACTCAAAATTATCGATTAAAAATATCGACTCGACATTACTAAATCAAAATCATTGACTCAATGTTATTAAGTCAAATTTACCGACTTAACGTTACCATCTCAAAATTACCGACGTAAAATTATTGGAACAAAATTATCGATGAAAAATTAATCGATATAACGTTATTGGTACAAAATCACCAACGGAAAATTATTGATATAATGTTAACAACTTAATATTATTGACTCAACAGACTCAAATGTGTACATATGTACTTACCAACTAATATTTACCAACATACTATTATTTATTTATTTTTTATAATAAATATTATTTTTCCTCGACTAATAAAGTTCTTGAATATCTTTTAAACCTACTTTTCGATTTTATTATTAGTCTTTTAAATCTAAAATTCAAAGATACTAACGCAATATTACTTAAAGTTACCGACGCCGTACTGATACAAAATGATTGATTAAACGTTCCTATATCAATATTTTTCACTAAAAATTATGTTTAGTGTGTAGATAAATTTGGAATTTTCTTATTGTTTTGGACGGGTGGACTTACTTTTGTTTAATTGTTTTTACCGGCATGTTGCTCAATACGGTGTAGTTGTCCGGTGCGGTGACGGTCACGTGAAATACGGCTTTTAACGCTGGTTCGTCGAAGCATGGAAGGAGCATTCGTGCACCTGTTGGTTCTAACTGCGTTCCGACCAGCCATCTTAATGAAAGTGAAGTAAATAAGTAATTATTTGAGAGTGCACGGTTTTTATAACTTGCAGAATTACCGACTTTATGTTACCGATACAATATTATCGACACAAAGTTACCGTTGGAAAATTTAATTTGATTAAATTACCGATGAAAAATATCGACGACTAAGTTATCGATGGAAAATATCGTCATAAAATTTTAATTAAAGACTTTTATTGCCGACTCAATATTAATAATATATTTGCCAACACAAAATTGTACGCGCATACTTAACTCAAAATTATCGATTAAAAATATCGACTCGACATTACTAAATCAAAATCATTGACTCAATGTTATTAAGTCAAATTTACCGACTTAACGTTACCATCTCAAAATTACCGACGTAAAATTATTGGAACAAAATTATCGATGAAAAATTAATCGATATAACGTTATTGGTACAAAATCACCAACGGAAAATTATTGATATAATGTTAACAACTTAATATTATTGACTCAACAGACTCAAATGTGTACATATGTACTTACCAACTAATATTTACCAACATACTATTATTTATTTATTTTTTATAATAAATATTATTTTTCCTCGACTAATAAAGTTCTTGAATATCTTTTAAACCTACTTTTCGATTTTATTATTAGTCTTTTAAATCTAAAATTCAAAGATACTAACGCAATATTACTTAAAGTTACCGACGCCGTACTGATACAAAATGATTGATTAAACGTTCCTATATCAATATTTTTCACTAAAAATTATCGATTTGAAGTTACCGAGACAAAATAATCTAGTGGTAAAGACTTCAGAATACTGATACAATAAATTATTGATTACAAATTACCGACCGAGGGGTGGTAATAATATTTTATTTAAAAGATTACGTTTTCTTAAAAAATCGACCCATTAGGGTTTTTTCTAATGAATAATGATATTATATTATATTGCTATATGTAATTTTTTTATATTTTTCTAATTATCGAACTGAAAAGTTACCGATGCTAAATTACCTTATGAAATTTATTGACTTCAAGTTACCGACCCATTATTATTTATATTATTTTTATTAGTTTAGTTGAATTTACTTTATTCAATGTACATTATTTCTCGACAAAAATTTGCATACTTGAATTAAAAAATTACATACATATTATGTACTAGATATTTGTTTCCCTATACAACGTTTTCATCCTTTCTTCAATTATCTCCACCTAGATACCTTATTTTTCCTTATTTTTCCTAATTTTTCAGGATTCATCATCTTTTGTATTCATTTTTTACAAATATTCCACTTTTTTAATATTAATCAAAATAAACTTATGAATTATTTACGGAGTTATTAACTAATAAATATTGTAAAATAACATAGAGTAATCCATATGAATTTTATTAATAAATATACGATTTCTATGTTTTAAAATGTTTTCGCAATAAATGAATCGATAATGAATTGTTTTTTTAAAACTTTAAAATAAATCTCAAACGATTTCCGAATTATTCCGAACTTTTCTGAATACTTTTATAGAATCTCTGAAGAATTGACTTTGCCCTGTGAATTATTAGATAATTTTTCCTCTCCCCTATTTCGTTTACTTTTCATCATGTATTGTTATAGACCATTTCCAATTTCTATATGGCAGCTATATATTCCTCCCTGATTTCAAATTCAAAAATACCCCTACATTGATTTCTCTGCTTTGTTTGTTAATCTTGTAAAAATGTGTTGTGTTTTAAATATATCAAATATATATATATATATTAATAAAAACAAAATTTCACGAGAGATCTCGTGTTAATATCTCGAATATATGTGACTTTTCAATGAGAACACTGCTCAAACTTCT